>JAPQWN010000005.1:68617472-69817472 GCA_028538565.1 Umbellularia californica
TGAAGAAAGAAATCCTCATGTTTCAGTCTCTGCCGGAGCAAGGCAATGTGCCTCCTCCCTGTCGTTCAGATGGTTCAAATGCACCAGGATCACCTGGTGGGCACTGTCCAAAACCCGAAGAAATGAACTTTGCAGCCCATGTTCCTACTTCAGCTGAGGCCTCTGCTTCTGAGGAGGCTTACAGCCAAGACAAGATTCAGGGTTAGATGAGAGATTGGTGCAAGGACCCAAGACCAATAACACTCACACCTGAAAATGTGAAAAGTTTGTTAAAAGAATAAGTGTTTCATACATGCAAGTCGTGTCGGTTAAAACAATAAGCACTTCATAGTCCATACATGCAAATGGAAGTGGATGTGTCTCCTGATTCTAAATCGTTTCTTGTAGTCCAGCAATTTGATAATTGAATTTATATGGGGTTTTCATGTTGAAATATTCTCTCTCTCTCTCTCTCTCTCTCTCTCTCTCTAACGAGTTGTGGCTACACAGCTTATAACATAGATACTGTAAGTGCACGAAAATTCACAGACCCGGGGGGAGTGAATTTGCTGCCCACTGGAAGAGGACGGAGGCTGGAGCTCCTTGTAGATGATAGAAAAACCGATGCCTCGAGCCTGAAATGGGAAAAAGGAGAAGGTCAGAAGACCCTGGCTTGGGCAGCGCAGGGCTCTCCGATGCCTTTGTTAGCTGCAGGTGCAGGACTAGAACAGAGGTAGGAGATGTAGTGGGAGAAGGAATGGCATACCAGTGAGTGGTGTTTGTTGGCCATCCAGCTTCTGGGAGCCGTTGCTGTGCTCATATAGAGGAAGAGAGGGGACAAGAGGGAGACTCTAGAGTCTGATCCCTCCCATCATAGCCCACCCTGCAGTCTCATCGGGCATGACTCATGGGCCCAATCCCATCAGGCCATTGTGAGCCATGCACCTGGCAAAGGTGGATAAGGGAGAAGGCACCTGGCAAGGGTGGATAAGGGAGAAGAAAATATCCCCACACAGAGCCCCCCAGCTTTTATAACTTCTTTAGGGTGATGCAACCCGTTAGAAGTTTGAAAGCTAAATAACCTGATTGTTTATCCGTATCCGAGTTTGAGCAACACGACCTGCTGGCTCGTCACCAGAGGTGCAGTCCTTCGCCGTGTAGGCGGAAACTGGCGCGTGGCCGAGATGAGGGACGTAATTGGCTGGTACTGTTACCGGAGCCAGTGTGATTTTTTCGAAGCTGGTGCTATCACCGAGCTTGAAGTTTTTCGACGCTGGTGCCATCACCGAGCGTGATTTTTTCGAAAGCTGGTGCCACCACCGAGCTTGATTTTTTCGACGCTGGTGCCATCACCGAGCGTGATTTTTTCGAAAGCTGGTGCCACCACCGAGCTTGATTTTTCGACGCTGGTGCCATCACCGAGCGGGATTTTTCCGAAATCGGGTCGGAACTGGCTGGTACTTTTACCGAGGCCAGTGTCATATTTTTATCGAGGCTGGTGGCATCACCGAGCCTGATTATTCTGAAGTCTGGCTGGTATTCTTACCGGGGCCAGTGTAATATTTTTATCAAGGCTGGTGGCATCACCGAGCCTGATGGTTTCCGACGCTGGTGCCATCACCGAGCGTAATTTTTTCGAAAGCTGGTGCCACCACCGAGCTTGATTTTTCCGAAATCGGGACTTAACTGGCTGGTACTTTTACCGGAGCCAGTGTAATATTTTTATCGAGGCTGGTGGCATCACCGAGCCTGATTTTTCCTTTCGATATATGTGCATGACATCTCTCATATACCTGTGACACGTTACATATACGTGTGGTATAAGGTGGTGGCCATGTTAGGTGGTAAGTAGGATTACCAAACCTATGAATGATGGCAGGGGGGAGTAGGATCACCCATTTAGGTGGTAAGTAGGATTACCTACCACCTACCAAACCCATGAAGTGATAGCTTTGAATGAAAGACCTCCTGGGAAGATGGGGACATTCACATCATGTTGTCATTTTGAAGATATTTCTCTCTTTTGGGCTGTCCTTGTCTTCCACCCTCCATCGTTGAGATGATATGAAGGAGAAAGTTGTATATATGTGAGAAAGCCAGAGAAGTCACATAACGTGAGATGCAACATGGGATGCACTGAGCCTTTGTGCTCTGTTTCTGTTGTCATACGAGCAAGAAGGTTCCTGTGAGAGGCCTGTCTCCGGTGACCCATCGAGCTGGAGTTGCAATCCCGGCAGAGGAGGAAGAGGGTCTTGGTGTTAGCAAGATCAACGGGTTGAATGATTCTTGCATGTTGAAGCTCAGCTGGCAAGCAGTTTCTTCCTGTTTCTGGAGAATTTTTTTTTTTTTTTTTTTTTTTTTTGCCTCACCTTCCTCATGGTAGTAGATGGAAATTTGGCAATGGTAGTAGTGTCAGATTTTCATATGATACCTGGCTCAACAATGGCCAGATAGCTGGCTGCTTCCCCTACCTGATTTTCTCTACCGATGACCTGGTATCAGTGTTGATTTCTGGTGACTGCTGGAATATTCCTGCCGAGCTGAAACTGCTGTGCTGATGGTGCCGAAATCAAGGATCTGCCGAGCTCATCGTGCCAGCGCTGGGAACCTCTGCCGAACTGGATGTGGTCTGCAATCAGAGCTACCGAACTGAGCTACCGAACTGAGACGCAGGGGAGGCGTCTGTAGTCATCTCTACCGAACTGGACGCAGGGGGAGTCTATAGACTTCGGGCGTCCCTAGATGGAGTCTACCGAGATGGGAAGCGTGATGCGCCATCTGCGTCAT
Organism: Umbellularia californica; assembly: GCA_028538565.1. Classification (NCBI taxonomy): domain Eukaryota; kingdom Viridiplantae; phylum Streptophyta; class Magnoliopsida; order Laurales; family Lauraceae; genus Umbellularia; species Umbellularia californica. Next base: position 68,620,239 of record JAPQWN010000005.1, read on the forward strand.
CTGCCGAGCTGAGAGACAGTCCCGGCCGAGTTGGGAGATCTGCCGAGATGGATTCTGCCCAATTAGAGAGGCTGAACCGGGACAGCTCTGCTGGGATGGAAGGCGTCGCCGAACTGAAATAGTGTGCTGCCGAGGTGGGGCGACCGAGATCGTCGTGCCTGCTGGGATGGAACCGAGACCAACTTGCTGGCGCCGGGACCGAGCAGGGATGCTGCCGAGCTTGTGCGCTGGCGCTGGGAACCTCTGCCGAAATGGCTGTGGTCTGCAATCAGAGCTACCGAACTGAGCTACCGAACTGAGACGCAGGGGAGGCGTCTGTAGTCATCTCTACCGAACTGGACGCAGGGGGAGTCTGTAGACTTCGGGCGTCCCTAGATGGAGTCTACCGAGATGGGAAGCGTGATGCGCCATCTGCGTCATCTGCCGAGCTGAGAGACAGTCCCGGCCGAGTTGGGAGATCTGCCGAGATGGATTCTGCCCAATTAGAGAGGCTGAACCGGGACAGCTCTGCTGGGATGGAAGGCGTCGCCGAACTGAAATAGTGTGCTGCCGAGGTGGGGCGACCGAGATCGTCGTGCCTGCTGGGATGGAACCGAGACCAACTTGCTGGCGCCGGGACCGAGCAGGGATGCTGCCGAGCTTGTGCGCTGGCGCTGGGAACCTCTGCCGAAATGGCTGTGGTCTGCAATCAGAGCTACCGAACTGAGCTACCGAACTGAGACGCAGGGGAGACGAGATGGGCGCTGCCGAGATCGGATATCAGGACGAACTCATTGTTTGAATTGCTCCTGTTGGCGCTCTGGATCACGGAGCCCTCGGTCACCGTCGAGATTGAGGACTCCACAGCTGCTCCAGAGATCTCCATGTCGACCGTCTTTGAAAATGGCAGCTCCAGCACCTTAACAGAAAACCTTTCAGGCTCTTCGAGGCATGGTGTTTTGGAAGTGGAAGATGGCTTGTTATCCCGATTCCCACAGACGGCGCCAATTGTAAGTGCACGAAAATTCACAGACCCGGGGGGAGTGAATTTGCTGCCCACTGGAAGAGGACGGAGGCTGGAGCTCCTTGTAGATGATAGAAAAACCGATGCCTCGAGCCTGAAATGGGAAAAAGGAGAAGGTCAGAAGACCCTGGCTTGGGCAGCGCAGGGCTCTCCGATGCCTTTGTTAGCTGCAGGTGCAGGACTAGAACAGAGGTAGGAGATGTAGTGGGAGAAGGAATGGCATACCAGTGAGTGGTGTTTGTTGGCCATCCAGCTTCTGGGAGCCGTTGCTGTGCTCATATAGAGGAAGAGAGGGGACAAGAGGGAGACTCTAGAGTCTGATCCCTCCCATCATAGCCCACCCTGCAGTCTCATCGGGCATGACTCATGGGCCCAATCCCATCAGGCCATTGTGAGCCATGCACCTGGCAAAGGTGGATAAGGGAGAAGGCACCTGGCAAGGGTGGATAAGGGAGAAGAAAATATCCCCACACAGATACATATATGTATAATTAATGGGGCGCCACCTCTCTTGAGCACCTCTCATGACCACCCCCTTTTGGTCCAAGCTGTTGGAATGTGGGGGCTTAATAAGCCCCACACGGTTTGCCCATAAGCTTCAAAGGTTTTTTAGTGTAATCTCAATTAATTGCCTTAATCATGCATGCATATTGCATGAATTCGGAGAGCCGTTCCCTCAGCTTTGACAGAGAGAGCAGTCTCTACATATTTGGATACTGAGATCCATAGAAATATGTAAAAAAATTCTAGCAAGACAATGAGATCGATTTGCAAAATTACTATGGGCAGAAGATCACCAGCTTCATGGCATCCATTCTAGATTTTCCGCTCGCACATCTTTCACCAACTTGAGCCATGCCAATCAAGGGGAGGTCGTGGATTGAAATATTTAATTGAGACCAAAGCATATGTAAAATATCAATTGATCTATTAAATCATCATAACCTTTGATCTACGGACCTCAAGTTTAATGGTTTTAAATGGAATTACTTTTTTTAATTTTAATCGATCGGCCGGTAAGAAATAGCTGGATGAGGGCGAAATTTGGACTTATACCCATTCATTAGTGAGTAATGAGTATAAGGGTTGGATTGATCATAAGAGGGTTCCATTTGCTAGTAAAAATAGAGTGATCACAAATAGTTCTTATTTCAAGATTCTCCACATATAATTAAAAGAAATGCTATAAAGTACTCGAGTACTTTTAAAGTCAGAAACACTCCTATTGTAAAAGGAGCTCGTGTGAATGTATGACAAACAAAGAAGGCACGAGACAAGAAAACATTTTGGTGGAGGTGGAAAAATATGATATATCACATTAATTGAATGACCCTAGCCATTATTAGTTGTAACTCCTAATGTTTATTGCTATGCACTGTGAAAATTCTTTGTGATAGAGTTGATCAACTCTGAGTAACATTTGAGCTATCTGAAATTTAGAATCATGCTAATTAATTATCTAATGAGGATCGGTGTGTGGGAACTGGGAACCAATTAGATAGATTAAAGGTAGGCCATAAATAGGAAAACTCAAAAAGAGATGCTGGAAAAATGGATTCCACTTTAAGTAAATAAATAATTACTAAAAACAAATTGATCATATAAAATATTGTTAAAAAGTGTCCTAATTATAGGTTCTAAGTTTTGATTTTTATTTATTGCTTTTCATTTTCTTCTGATATTATTGTGACATTCTTGCTATATTTATTTTTTTTAATTTCAAGAATATTTCAAATATGCAAAAAGAGTATTATCAAAACATCACCCCAAAGAACTCTCTCAATGGCATGGAAGTAGATAATTGATATGGCAGACTTCAGGTAGGCCTACCTGGGTTCTATTGATCATCCATGACTCCATGGATTGGTCATTCGCCTCTCTTAGAAATTAATATTTCATTCCCCAGCAGTGCACAAATTTTCAATCTATCATATCGACTTTGACAATGAGAATAGGCCAATCTACCATTTCGACTTTGACAATGAGAATAGGCCAATCTACCATTTCGACTTTGACAATGAGAATAGGCCATCCTGTCAACTCTTTGGACTTTGCTGAGATCCTTTTTTGGTTTGCATAAAGGGAGGTAGACCAACATGTATTTGACCTTTCCATGCTCAATATGGGCATGTTTTGCGGGTTTATATATGATCAGAAAAATCAAAAAGATTAAAATTCTAAAACGTTAGTATGTAATTTTAATATGAACTAAAGATTTGTCTTATTAAGGAAGTAGTTTCACATATAGAAAAAGAGAACTATATATTTTTTTCAATCCGTAGTGGTATATAAATGAATTAAATATCCAACATAGCCCTTGACAGTAGGGTAAGGGCCAATGGTCCTAATTTGACAGTGACCCAAATGTTAGACTCCTTTGATTTTATCAAAATAAATCAAAATAAATTTAAATGATATATATATATATATATATTTATATATATCATCTCCAAACTGTACTATTCATCCCTCCTTTTGATTGTCGTCCACATGGGTGAGCTCGGTAAAAAGTGCTCATTGCTTAAGGAAAAATGTCCAGTTGTCTATAGTGGAGTTTTCTAAATGGTCATGACCATAATCATCAGTTATGTTTAATGGAAAAATTCCATGGAAAATATATCAATAAATCAATTTGTCAATGTTCAAAATAGAAAATAAACAAAACATTTTGAATTTTTACTTTTATTAATACCACATTTTTCTTACAGTACTTTTAGTCTTGCTGACTTTTTAAAATCATGTATCTGTTAGGAATGGAATTAGTGTTTTCTGATAATATCACAATCACGTCAGGATTCTTTTTGAAAATATCATCACTAATTCTGACGTTGATCACAAATCTAAATGTTTCATAATGAAGATAAAGTGGTGATTCAGCATGATTTTGTGGCCACTCTAACCCCTAGAATAAGTGTTGGGTTTATGTGTCTTGAATTCCGGGTTAATCAGATTGGTTCATTGGGTTTGGCCTATGACCAGGTGGGTATTTTGGTAATTATACCGAGGCTTTTTTTTTTTTTTTTTCTGGCTAATTGGTAAGATTGTATATATTTAGAGAAAAAGGGCAGAAGCCCCTAGGTCAAAGAGAAATAAAAACACACCAAAATAAAACTAACACAGGAAGAAATTGGCTCGGAGTGGGGGAAGCAAAACATAAAGGGAGGAAAGCAAACCCCACCAAGGCCAAAGAACAGAACCCAAAAAATCAACTACAATTAGAGCTTTGCAAAGGAAGCCAACCCAAACTACCAAGAGCAGATCCCAAGGCTTCATCTTCAAGGAAAGCCCTTCAGAACTCAAATGCAACTGAAACAAAAAACCATCTGGCTGGGAGAATAAGAGAAATCCACTTCTCCTAGAAGAACAGAAAACAACCTAAAGAAGCTCATACCAACTACAGCTAAAGGGCACCAACAGCAAGGAGAAAGGCAAACAGGGTTCTTCTTTGCTAAAAAGCAAAGGAAAACAAGGCCAATGGAGGTTTTGACCTTACATGAGACAAGCAAGCCACCCAAGAAAGGAAGCCCTAACTGAAAATCCCTACAACCTTTCTAGCTCCAGAATCAGATGAGATTACTCTGAATCCGACAAGACCCTTTGGAAGAAATTAATGAAAGAAGGCTTGAAACTCCTTAAACACCTCGCGAGACCAAAGCCAGAAACAAAGGACATGCCTTACGACATAACCTTCCTAGCAACAACTACGAAGAAGAAAAACCCGAGTACAGAAGAGAAGTTGAACAGGGAGCAAAGGAGAACTTCACTTCACCTGGCAGCTAGAAAACTCAAACCTAGGGCAAAACAGGGCACCTCTCTACTGAACAGCACCAAACAAGGAGCAACAAAGACCGCCACAAAAGGTGCAGAGAGCAGACGTTAGTCAACCCATCCAAAGGCTCTCAAAATTGGATGAGGGGGAATAACCATACCTGAAGAGGAGCTGAACATATCACTACACCTGTCATGGAAAACCATCTAAGCCGACTTCAGGGAAGGCAATTTGCAGTGGTGCTTGGCTTCATTCTGTAAGAACCGGAGTGTTGATGGCTTGAAAGAAGATTACAGCTGCAGTTTTTCTTCCTGGGCCATCAACACCCTTAGGTAAAGTTGTCCAGAAAGAAGGGGTAGATAGAGGAGGGCCAGGGCAGTTGCTTGCTTGGCTAAGGAGCCTTAACCAAAGCTTTTAAGGTAATGAACAAGAGAAGGAGAGATGGAGGTGTGATTCACTATTACTGTGGCAGGTGTAGCATCTAGAAGCCATGGAGCAACCTATTTGGATTGTTCAATAATCTGTAGGATTTTTCCAGCGAAGAAGCGTTGGGGCCCAAGAAAGTGGAGATTATATATTGATGTAATCTGTAATCCTAGATTTTATAAAAGAGTTAAAGTTTAGAGTTAGAGCTCTCTCCCATGAGTATCGGAGTCTTCCAAATCACATGGGGCTTAATGGTGAAAAGTATTCTTTCTGGTGGATGTAAGTGAGTTTGCCGAACCATGTAAATATCCGTGTCTGATTTTCTCTATCTTTTGCGGTTTGATTGATCATTCGATCATTGTGATTCACGCTTTCACATACATGCTTACAATAAGTGGTGTCAAGAGACCCAACAATAAGCAAATCTCATTCATCCATTATTCATTTCGTGGCCTAATAGAAGAGAATCATGAGTAGGGCTTTTATTAATAGCTCTTGGTATGTCAACTTAAGATAATAATCCTTTATTTTATCTTATCATCATCATCATCACCATTATTATTGGTAGAAAGGGAAAATTCATTAAAGAAAAACAGAAGGGCACAAAACAACTATGGGTGTAACAGCGCGGTTAACAGTTTATTTTGGGAGAACCGTTAACAGAATCGTGAATTATGATTTTCGATTTTAAAAACTGTAATTATATCCGGAAAAACCGTTAAAAACAGAACCTCGAGCGGTTAACCATTAGAAACCGTAACCGAATGGTATCCTTAATAACCGTTAAAATCATTTTGTCAAGTTAAAAACCATTAAAAACGGTGAAAAATATCGTATATTAAAGTTTAGAATTATATACATATTTCACTTAGGCCTTTTATGGTTTTTTAATTTAGTATAACGGTTTATCCTAACCAAATTAAAAAGTGAGAAACACATCCACCTCGTGTCACATCCCCCAAAATCAGAATTGGGAAAAAATGTGAAAAATAAAACAAATTCAAATTTCCTATGTTTAATACAACACAAGCTTCCAAAGTGGACCCACATAAAATCTCAACATGTGGTGAGTCAAAATAAATTTTATTAAATGCAATGGAAGCGTTATTCAATTGGTATTCAAGGTTCATAAATGAAACCCAACCGAAAAATCATATAAACATTAATAATTAAAGTTGCAGAATGAATTAAATAATTTATAAAAGAGTCTCAACACCAAAAGAAAGTTCATTTAAAAAAATTCTAAGGTGACGATCTCTCTTGTGCAGGCTCAGATGGCTCCAAAGCCATCTCCGGCATCCCACTCGGGTTTATCAGTTGGTTCAAACGTTTGAAACATTTGACCCTCCTCCGTCTCCTCGGTAAAGTAGGGCTTGATACCTACGCACCAAATATTACAAAGTAAATAGCAAGTACATAATCATAATTCGAAATTTAATACAACAACAAGAAGAATATAGACAAGTGTGATCATATAGAAGTAATGACAATGACAATGACGAGAAAGAACGTATAACATAATCCAAATAAAGCAAATAGAGCAATATGATTCACATGAAGACAAGTGTCCCCGTTTTGGGTGGTCAGCGCTAAATAAATCGGGAAAACCCGTCCATAACGTCGGCGGTCATAAATCGATCAAATAACAAAAAAAAATAGGATAACCTATTCACATTCATAGCGGATTATAAGTGATCCGGTCACATCGGTGATCAACCATCCATATATCGATCTGCAGTCGTCCATAAATGACCCACATAAGCATAAACATATAAGCATAATAGACCTGAATAATAAAGCTCCGACATAAGAGTCGTAAGTCAAAGTAAAGTGCTGGCCTTTCCACATTCCATATCATAATCAAATCGTTATACAAACTTTGCCAAGCTACTTTATAGACCATAACACACAATAGGGTAAGCATCTAAAAGAATACATATCATAAACCAACATATATATATATATATATGCATACGAAGGTTAAGACATAGATACGAATCGATTCTAAGGTTAAACATAAGGTCTTGTACCCATCAACCACATGAATTAGATAAAAGATCAACACATCACTTCTCCATCAACGATGCATAGACCCAATTAAGGGTTTTCCAATAGAGATGAGTTGAACTCGAATCCATTAGGATTTTCTCGAGGTTATACGAAATACGAAACCCTACATTAGTAAGATACCGTTTGCCAGGATGGTACTTACTCGGTCTAATGATCTGATTAATAAGATCCAAAATTATCATTTTGACACATTTAAAATCAAAGATAACAATTAATATTTAATTTGCAAATTTATAATGATAAATGACCTTAGTTTATAATTTTAGAAAGCTTAGGGTCCCATCTTAGTGTATTTCCAAGAATATAAATCTTAAGAGTCCAATGGTTCAATTAATAAAGTATCAAAAATATAATTGTAACACATTAAAACCGAAAGATAGCATTGAATATAATTTGCAAATAATAATAATCTTAGTTTATAATTTTAGAAAACTCGAGGACCCCACCTAAAATATTTTCCAAATTCAATTCTTAATAAGCTAAAAGGTTCCAAATTAAGTTCATTACAACTACAATGAGCTTTACCTAAAATTTAAAATGTATAGGGGCCATATGTTAAAACTAAAGGGCATATACGTCCTGTCACTACCTAACCTCTCTCATTCCCATGGTAACTCACATTGCCATCTTTCTCTCTCCCGTTTCCACACATGTCAGCATCATTCTCTCTCATATCCCCTCACATAAACCCACACTTTTCCATGGACCTCCAGACCACTGAACCCCCGATCCCATTCTTCCATCAACGCAAGCTATATATAGCAGTGCGTTTTCACAAACGAGAGTTCCTCGCCTGGCAATACAGTCGTTAACATTGTGGGCTCCATTGATCAAGGGCCCACGATTAGCCGCCATCAGTTTAGTCGCCCAAGCCCTCTCTTCGAGATGTAGGGACCCGATCAAAATTTAATGACCCACATGGGTCCCACAGTCCCAAAAACGGAAATAACCCAAACCCTCTTCAATACCGTCAACCCTCCTCTTCAATTGCTGGATGGTGGAACAAACCGGGTCCACCTTACACGGGTCTACCATCCCTATGGTCGCCTGTGGGTCCGCTACCAGATCTACGGTCTTGATCAATCATCAGTGGAGTCCACATGGGCCCCCCAACCAATACACATGAACAAGGACTCACGGTTTCTGTCCAGGAACCTGTGACAGATTGGGTCGACTGTAATGCTAGAAAAAAAAAAAAGAAAATCAATGTGATGATCTCCGTTCTTCGATCTCATCACAAAAACAATTAACATCATAAAAAGGGCATCAAAGGGGTTTCTATACGCACCACAATGGAATCAACGAGAAACACTTGTATTAAATTCACAAATTATGTTTAGGACTTGCCTTTTAAAGGGGTTGAAAAAAAAATGCATAGATCCTAACCAATACCCAAACTGAGATTCCCACAGCGCTCGAGAATAATCCTATCACCGATCTGACAAAGAAGATGGAAATAAATGCTCAAATGAATAGGTTTATAGTTCTCTTATCCAAATCTACCATTGGAAAGAAAAGGGAGGTAACCCAAGAATATAGATCTACTCCTAATGGTTTAAGGAGAAGGTTACCTGAGATAAGAAAGTTGAGCGAAAAATGATGGTGTTCTCTGATCTTGATTCTAATAGCTAGATCGTAAAGCTACAATGGCTTGGGAAGTTTTTTTGCTTAATGGTAAATTTGAATTAGAGAAAAGAAGAACTGGCCAAAAGGCCCCAAAACAAGAGAAGAGAAAGAAACAACGGGAAGGAAAATACAAGGAGAACCAAGCAACAAAAAAAGGGAGAGAAGCCAAAGAAGGGAGACCTCCAGCGCTGCAGGACTGGGACAATAGCTCCCAACTCAGCAGAAAACAGCAAAAACAGGAAGAAGAAAAAGGAGAGGCTGGGAAGCAGCACTGCCAAAAGGAAAGCCCTGCACTAAAGGAAAACTAACCAAGCTCAGAAGCTGGGCAGAAAGACTACCAGCAGGAGAGAAGGAAAGCAAAGCTAACAAAATAAACTGCACAGGGAAACCAACTGAAAGAAACTCAGCACAGCAGCAACTGCACGGAGGAACTGAACCAGCCAGGAAGGAAGCTACAGTGGACTGATTTCCACAGGGCTCCAGCCTGAGAAGCACCAAGCAAAATACACTCCTGCAGTGAGAGACTGGCCCAGCGAAACCCCAACTGCCACTCTGCAAGATAGAACAAACCAGGAGAAATACAGCACTACCTGAGCCACTACTGAACGAAGCATTACTCAGAGCAGCAGCCTGAAAGAACTCAAAGCAAAGCAGGACCCAACTGCTTGAAGCTTGGAGAGCAGCTACACAGCAGAAGACTGCAACCAAAGCCCTGCACTTCAACTGCTGCCGAGAGAAGAAAGCTACCAGGAAGAAAGCTTCAGAGGACTCCAATTGGCAGCGGCCAAAAAGGCTCCAAACATACACCTCCTGGCTAGATCAGGACGGACTCAGCAGCAGAACGCAAACCACTGCTGCGCTGGACTCCAGCTCAGCCAGGAAGGATGCAGCATAGGACTGAAATCCACTAGGCTCCAGCCAGAGAAGACTCCACTCTCAACAAACTCCTGCACTAGGAACAGAGCCAGCGAATCCCAAACAGCAAAGCTGCAAAGAAAGGACAATCCAGCAGAATCACAGCAGTCTATTAAGCCACTCAAGAACGGAGCGCAACTTAAAACGGCAACCTGAAAGAACACTCAGCTACAGAGGACCCAGAAGCTAGAAGCTTGGATTGAAGACAAGCTCCTAACTTCAGGAAGCAGGAGCGCTGCAGAAGGGAGAAGGCCACAGCCTTTACATAGCAGGGGCTGCTACCAAAAGGAGCCTTCAACCAAAGCCCAGCTCAGTGACTGTTGCAGAGAGAAAAAAGCCTCGCCGAGAGATTGAAACTATGAAGCCCGAACTACCACTCAGCTAGGAAAGAGAAGCCAGGCAAAGCACTCACTGATCTGCTGCTCTGATGGGCTACCTGCTAAGGAAGACCCAGCAGCTAGGAAGAGAAGAAGATGGAATTAGAGAAGAATGCCTAGGTGGAGCAGGATTGGGTTGGGATGCAACCCTGTAGCAGAGGAGACCATGTCTTTTAAGTTGTCCAAGAATAGCATTTTAGCTCTCTGAAGGGTAGGAGTCTTGGATTTGTGCTTTGAATTGTTGCGGACGGTTCAGAGGACTGAGATTACATGGAAGAAAATTGCTGCTGCACATTTCTTTCCTTGGATTCCACCCCCACTGTTCAATGCAACCCAGCTTGAAGAAGCTGAGAGAGCATAAGATGGAGGATTCCCTCTAGAAGATAACAACCAAGTCCAGAAATTAGAAGCCAGCTTGCAGCAGAAAAACAGATGAAGATCATTCTCCTCCTCCATGTGACAGTTATAACAGCTAGATGCCAAAGAACTACCTTTTTGTTTTGCCCAACTATCCATAGGAGTTCTTCTATGAAGTAATCGCCAACTCATACAAGCAAGACGCGGATTGATAAGATTGTTCCATATCAACCTATTCCAAGGAACTTCAGCAGCTGAGGACCTTAAGGAATTCCGAGCAGATTTTATGGAGAAGGCTCCTGAGGAGTTTCCTAGCCAGATAAGAGTATCAGGAATGCTGGAGTTAGATGAGGGAGCTGTAATGAGGTTTGTTGAAACCGTGAGGAGGTCCTGAAGCTGAGCGGGCAGCTGGGTAGGGATGCTCCAGATGTTAGCTTCTATTATATCAGCTACCCGATCTTTGGTTGAGAAATGGAAAGAGGGAAACCTTTGGGCAGCAGGGATTGAGTCTAACCAATTATCATACCAGAGACTAATGGATCTGCCATTTCCCACTGTCCACTTCCTTTCTTTTTGAATGTATGACAGGTGAAGCTTGGTCTTCTTCCAAATGCAGGAGCTTCCCCAATTTATTCTTGGATTCCAAAGCAGAGGATCTCTAAGATACCTTCCTCTAAACCAGGAAGCCCATAAAGAGTCTGAACTAATGGCAGACCAGGCTAGGAACCGAATGCAGGCTTCATTAAATTCCTTTACTCGACGAAGACCCAGCCCTCCCTCAGATTTTGGAAGACAAACTGTATCCCATCTGATGAGATTAGCTTTGTGATTGTCCGGAGAGGCTGACCAAAGGAAGTTCCTCATCAGGCGCTCAATTTGGAGACAAGTTTTGGAAGGAATTGGAAGGACTAGAGAGATGTGGAGAGGGATGGATGCTATTACATGTCTTATAAGGATCAGCCTACCAGCAAAAGATAAGCATTTCATCTTCCATCCTGCCAGTTTGGATCTAATAGAGTCTAGCAACTGATTGAAGTGAGAATGCCTAGTAGAACCAAGGAAAAGAGGAACTCCCAGGTAGGTCGTTGGAAGAGTGGCAATACTCATTTGAAGAAGACCAGAGATCTAATTAGCTTTCCTGATACTACACTTTCCAAGATAAAGATGGCTTTTCATGAGATTGAAACGTTGCCCTGAGGAGTCTTGATAAAGATGTAGCAGCTTTTGAAGACTTCTCAGACCTCTAATATTGCCTTTAATGAAGAGCAGGATATCATCTGCATAAAGAAGGTGGTAGGGGGTGGATTTTACCTGAGAGATGGGAAGGATGGAGCCTTCCTGCCTTAGCTCTTCCAATTTTTTTGCTGAGAATCTCTTCTGCTAGGATGAAGAGATAGGGGAGAGAGAGGATCTCACTGACGAAGCCCACAAGAGATATTGAAGAAACCAGTTGGAGATTTATTAACCAGGACCGATCCTTTGCTGGTGCAAAGAAGGATTTTCATCAGGTTAATCCACTTTGGAGAGAAGTTGAAGAAATGAAGAGCCCTGAACAAGAAGTTCCATTGAAGTTTATCAAAAGCCTTGGTAATATCCAATTTCATGCAGGCTGCCACTCCTTTAGTGGGCGACTTGAGATTTTGAAGAAGATCATGAGCAAGAGCTACATGGTGATGAATGGTTCTCCCTTTAACAAATGCTGATTGGTGCTTGGATATCAGAAATGGAAGAATTTTTGAAAGCCTCGAAGCCAGAATTTTTGATATGATTTTGTAGGAAAAATTGAGGAGGCTAATTGGTCTGAAATCAGAGAAGGTAGAAGGAGAAGGTTTTTTTGGAATGAGGGATAGGAAGAACACATTAGTAGCTCTTAACAGTCTTCCTGTAGGGAAGAAGTGTGAGACTGCCTTGGTTACATCCAATCTAACTACCTCCCAGCAGTTGGTAAAGAAGGCTCCAGAGAAACCATCAGGCCCTGGGCAGCTAGACTTTTTTAGGCTAAAGACTGCCTCTTTGATTTCAGATAGAGAAGGGATTGCCACAAGAGCTGAGTTCTGATCTTCAGAAACTACTGGCCAGGATTGGTGAAGAGAGTTTCATCAGGCACCGAAGAGGAAGACTGCATCAGGTTGGAGAAAAAGGAGCGAGCTTCTTCTCTGATTTTCTCTTCATCTTCTATGGTAATATCATCAACTATAATTCTGTCAATTTTGTTGAACGAACTTCTGGACTTGGCAGACAGGTGGAAGAACTTGGTATTTCTGTCTCCTTCTTTTAGCCATCTAATTTTAGATTTTTGTTTTCAATGGATAGATTCAGCTTTCAGCCAGTTGTGAAGGGATGCTTTGCTATTATTTAGGGCAAGCAAGATAGAGTCACTGGGATTGGAATCATAAAGAGATTGAGCTGCCAACGCCTGATTCTCTGCCTTGGAGATATTCTTCCTGAGATGGCCAAAAGTCTCATGATTCCAAGTCTTCAAATTACTCTTGAGGAGCTTAAGCTTTTGGGCAAGGATATACTGGGGGGTTCCTTGACAGTACATAGCCCAACTTTTTTTAACTAAGGGAATGAAGGAGTCATGGGAGAGCCACATCTCTTCAAATCTGAAGGGAGCCTTCTTGGGACTACTATTGGAATTGTGGGACAGCAGGAGAGGACTGTGGTCAGAGGAGATCCTAGGCAGATGAGAAACAAGAGGATCAGAGAATTGAGCCATCCAAACATTGTTAGCCATTACACGGTCGAGCCTCGCAGCTACATAAGAGAGGCCTTGCCTGTTATTTGCCCACGTGAATCTGTTCCCCCTGTACCCTAGGTCTTTGAGACCTGCCGAAAGTGCCATGTCAGAAAATTCCTTAACTGATGAGTGAGAAAAAGGAGAGGTGCTGAATTTCTCTGAGGCCAACAAAATTGCATTGAAGTCTCCAATAATTGCCCAGGGGAGAGCTGTTGTGGAAACATTGATTAAGTGGTTCCAAAGGACCCTCCTTTGACGGTAGTCGGTAGAGCCATAAATCCCAGTAATCAAGCTTGAGGAAGAGGATGGAGCATCTGTTGCTTGAATGGTAATGTGCTGAGGCGGTAAATCGATAAGAGAGAAAGAAAGGTTGGGGTTGGGTTTACAGAAGCACCAAATAGAGTTAGAAGGAGAAACAAAGGATTGAGTATAGCCAAAAGAGTTGATAGCTTGGAAAATAGGGGAGCCCAAATGAATTTTAGGTTCAGAGAGAAAGAAGATGTGAGGAGAGTGGGAAGAGATGAGGTGGAACAGCACTGCTTGAGTGGGAGTATTTTCAATTCCCCTACAGTTCCAGTATAGGACATTATACATTGGACAAGGTTGGTTGGGGGAGGGCCAGAAGAGCTCCTGGTTTTGGGACCTAGAGAGGTTGAGCCTTTGTTCTTGGATTTCTTCTTCCCTTTGATCTTAAATGAAGAAAGATCCACCTCGAGAGGGGAGGAAGGAGGAGCCTCATCTTCTGCCAGAGGGACCATGTCTTGAATAGAGAGGGAAGAATTTTCTGTTAGAGGAGCTTCTATTTGGGGACTTTGGTTATCTATTACTAACTCAGGGGATTCGATGGTGGTTAAAGGATTTAAAATATTTGGAATGTGAGGGACTGGGAGAGAGGAAGTCTCTAGCACAGAAAAGGGGTTGGAACAGTCTATATTAGGTGCCGGATTAGTCTCAGGGCTGTCCTCAGAGGAGGCTGGAGGGAGAGGAAGAATATCTGTGTCTGCTTGGACCAAATTCTGGGCAAGGGAGATGGAGGAAGGAGGGGGAATGGGGGGGGGGGGGGGGGGGGGGGTGGGGGGGGGACTCAACCTTGAGGAATTGAGCTCTTGGGGATCAGAAGAGGACTCTGGGCCACCAGGAGACTCTTTTGCCTCAGGTTGCCGGGCTGTTCTATGGGGAGAGAGCTGGGAGATTGAGCCGGGTGTAGGGAGCAGAGGAGGTTTATAAGAGAAAGGACATTTAGAAGATAGATGGCCTGGTGAGAGACATTCAGAGCAGGGGATGTTCTCATAGGACACTTCCACCTCCACTAAGCCTTCTCCTTCCAGATCGACCATGACAGAAGACACTGTAGATTTAGCAATAGCTTGGGAAGTTGAAAGAGGAAGAAGAGGAAAAGTAACGGGAGGAGTTGCAGACGAAAGTGAGGAGAGATAAGAACGTATAGTTCTTAAAAGAAGGAATTAGGTTAAGAGAATATTCTCTGGACTTGAGTCATTGGGTCAAACTGTGGGTTAGGTCATCTATCCGTTAAACCAACTCGCAGATCCACACATCTAATCTAACGTGTGCCCCACTTAATCCTACCCCACTTAAATAACTAAAATACGTTAAATTAAAATAATAGTAATATTCTAATAAAAATATTATTAAATATTATAAGTGGGACCGGGATCTTACACCTAGTCTTGTTTTGAGCCAATAGCAAGTATTGATATGACTCTCTCTCTCTCTCTCTCTCTCTCTCTCTCTCTCTCTCACACACACACACACACACACACACACACACACACACACACACACACAAGGAGCGTATCAAAAAAAGAATGACAAAACCCAAATGAAGCAAATTAGTCATCGAAAGACATTTGAGAGAATAGCTAATATAAAGGAAGTGATTATTGATTATTCCTCATGTTTTACATTTGCAACAATTCACTGACCAGTTTGCTTAAATCATAAACTGAATGGAAATTGTTTTAAGTAAAAGAAATTAAGTTATTCATTTTTTTTAAATAATCAAGTCATTGAGTAATTTCCCTCTGTATATCAATCAAAGAACCAAATTCCTAAATTCAAAAGAATTAGTCAGTTTGAGATGGCGTTCTTTTGTTCTTTCCTCAATATCAGATTGAAAAGCTAAATTATCTCAATGTAGATGATGATGATCTCATTAATTTGTTCTTTTCACTTGTAAGTTCTAAGTTCATGAACCTTTGAAAAAAAAAAAGAAGAAATAGATATGATGTACGATAGGTAAGGCCAAGTTGAATATGAGTTCTATCCACATCCCACCATTTTTTGGTTGAAACTGATACTCAAACCTGACATAGAAGTTTACAGGTTAGCCTCAACCGTTCAGATTCACAGTAGTTTGGTAATCAAATAGAAAGAACGGATTAACATGAAAGGAAACACATTTATTAAAGACCTGACTACAATATTGCAGGCTCCTCTTGGGACCTATCCGAATGCATCCAAATAAGGCAGACTATATCATGGAAAGGTTTGAAATTAGACTTTAAGTGTAACGCCCCACCCTTCACACATGCATGATATTGTCCGCTTTAGCTCATGGGCTACTTGACCAGAGGACTTGGCCCAAGCGCATCCAATCTTGCCTCACGGTTTTGCTTCTGATGGGCCTCAACCCATCAAAAGGCCTCATGCAACGTAAGGGTGTAAGCTCTACATATAACCCCATTCACTTTCCTCTCTATAGTTGATGTGGGACTCCGGGGCATCACAATCCACCCCCCTTAAAGGCTGTACGTCTATGTACAGTAGTCTGCCAGTCTCTGTAGCCTGCCAGCCCTCTTGACCCGCCCACATGGAGACCCGCCCACTTGCACCAGGCCACGACAGGGGGCCCACACTCGAACTAGTCGAGAGTCGGCTCTGATACCATTTGTAACGCCCCACCCTTCACACATGCATGATATTGTCCACTTTAACTCATGGGCTACATGACCAGATGACCTGGCCCAAGCGCATCCAATCTTGCCTCACGGTTTTGCTTCTGATGGGCCTCAACCCATTAAAAGGCCTTATGCAACGTAAGGGTGTAAGCTCTACATATAACCCCATTCACTTTCCTCTCTATAGTTGATGTGAGACTCCGGGGCGTCACATTAAGCCTGCTAGATCAAGGGCTAGTTTAATCTAGTGGAGCTGATTGTTTAGCTCCCCCTATCTAGTTTAACAAAGAAGTTGGGTCCGATTCAATTACGGTTCTTGCTACTAAAGTTCAGGGGTGAATTAGGCTGATTAGACTGAGTCAACTGTTACTGGACTGCGGTTAGGGGAATTAATATGTCAAATCCCCATAAAAATAACAGCACCAGTTGGTGTGTGTTAGAGAGAGAGAGAGAGAGAGAGAGAGAGAGAGGGAGGATGTAGTCAATCTTTGAACATGACAAACCCCATGTAATTTCATTTCTCAAGTTTTTATTAGAATCAAATGATACAGCCACTTCCATTGCTTGGATGAAGTGCTTATTGCTTTAACCGGCAGGACTTACATGTATGAATTACTTAATACTTGACATTTGCACCAAGCTCGCATCTAACCAAGACGATTATGTCCCTGAATCCAATCTTCGCTGGAAGAATCTTCAGAAGCAGCCCCAAAAGGGATGCTGGTGCCATAATTAGATGCCTGTGTTGTGGTAGGAACATGAACTGCAAAGTTCATTTCCTCTAGTGTTTTACAAGGCCCACCATTATTTCCTTTTCCATACGTGCAACCTGAATGGCCAGGAGGGGGCGTTTGGCCTTTTACCAGGGACTCAAACATGAGGACTTCTTTCTTCTTCCCTCCCCACTTTTCTTCTAAAGGCCTAGCCACAGACAGAGACAGATGAGTTGAAGTCAAGAGGATAGAAAGAATGGATATTATATACAACATATTTCTTTTGCAAGAACTCATGTTAGTAAATAGAGAGAGAGAGAGAGACAAACAGATAGTAAGAGAGATGTGATTGGAATGAGGGAATGTAGGATGGAAAGGGCTGTATATATATACGCATAGAAAGTGATTAGGGTCCGAGTTCGCATAGGCTTAGACTCGAAAACCGGCGCACCAAGAGGGTCATTAACACGACTCATAGCTTTGACTCGAAAAAAAAAAAAGGGGTTTTTTCTGTACGGTCAGCTACAGTATGTGATATCCCCCCTTTGTTACCAAAGATGAACATTTTACCCAGACGTTCTCCGTACAGTCCGTACCGCTGCGCAGTGCAGAAGTTGCTTTTTTTTTTTTTTGCGATATCACAACACATTTTGCGATATCGCAAAAAAATTTATTGCGATATCGCAAATTTTTTTGCGATACGGCAACGTTTTTAGTTGCGATTTCGCAATATGTAGTGATATCGCAACAAACGATAGGTTATAAAGTCAACGAATGCCTTTCTGTTTGTAATTTCTTGGCGTTCCGTTGCTGCACCTCTGGCTTAGGTTTTCTCTTCACTGCTCTTCAAGTGCAGCTCCTACCATCTCCTGCCACATTCCTTGCATGTCAACCTGAGGCCATTTTCATATATAGCAATAAAATCTCCTGCCACATCTTTGTCTTAGGTATTTATTCCATATTTCCACCTTGTATATATCTCCCTCTTATTTATTGTATAATTTTTTTCTTCTCATGTGTCTTTTGAAAAAACGTTAGAATACAAGGAATCCTACTTGTAGAAACATTTGAAATATTTTGTGTAAATATTAATAGTGACCTTAGGTGGGACTTATGGTGTCTCACTTTTTTATGAACATCCTGTTGTTGGTATATTAAAAAATCCCTTTGTTCTCATCATGAACTACCAACAACTGGATTGGCTTGGACGTCCAGTCGCAAAAAATAATGTGACATGTCTTGTTCATCCCGTCCTATGGTGAGCCCCAGCACAAACTCAGAATTTCCTAGTCTACAATGGTAACGAGCAGAAGGTAATATGGGTCGATGCCAATATAACTTTCAATCAACTACTCGGAAAGATAAACGAAGAAACTAGTTGGGAGCTTCATGATGAGCATATAAATATGCAATATCAGTATCATAATGGCTGAAGCTTCACGTTCATAACCATAAGAGGTGATGATGATCTCCATCGGATGTTCAGATTATTCCAAAATGGAAGTCAAGCTATATTTATGTATTTGCATACAGACAGTGAAGCAAGTGCAAGTCGACAACCATCACATCTAAGGTCTACATACGCTCGGCCTAGCAGCCAGCGAGGGAATAGATCGTCGTTCAATTTGAACAGGTGCCACCACAACCCATCATAACAAATGTATTAATCATCTCTTGTTTAATATCTTGTTTTAGTTATGTTACTGGTTGTTATATGACATGGTAATTCACGCAGGGGGAATTCGATGACATATACAAATACTACAAACTTTCCCAATGGTATAAAGGATACACGTGCCCTTTCAATAAGAGAGGATGTTTACAGGTTTGGTTCGCTACACATCTGATTTGATATTACTATGTAATTTATATATGATTGACTGTTTGTTATGCAGGTGCGACGTCTCATTTTCTCCTATTCGAAGCCAGTTTGACCTAAACATGCCTGTGGTACCTCATGATAACCCATTTGTGGAGGCCATGCTTGAAGATCTAATAGCTCCCATTAATCTTGCAGAAGATGAAAATGGAAAATTCTCTAAAAGGGATGAAGTTGTCATGGATTGGGTGGAAACGGATGCATTACCCAAAATTCCTTGTTTTGATGGAGGGTGCAATGTAGTGGATGAGGGGGCTGAAAATGATGAAGATGAATTTGATATTGATGTTGACCCTAGAGAATATGAATTGCAAAATGCCATAGGACCACGTAGAAAATCGCATGCACAAGAAGGATTGGGTCATGCATCAAATGTTGTGAGAGTAGAAGATGTTATTGATACTTTAGTTCCTAATGATGACCATATTGGTGTGGATCATCATAAGGCATCTTTTCGTGAAATGTGGAATGGGAGATGATTTCAGACTCGTGAATCATTTAGGAATGCATTGAGAAAATTTGCAATGTACAACAATTTTGAGCTTCATTGGGTGAAAAGGTCTACGAAAGAATTAAGTGCAAGGTGTGGTGATCATCAATGTCCTTGGCGCATCCATGGATCTATCCTGCAGTCCGGCCCTGAGTTTATTGTGCGAACTTATTCGGAAAAACATACTTGTTCGAAGCCAATGATGGGACTCGCACATTCTCAGGCCACATCGGCCTTGATTGTTGACTGGATAAAAGAACGGCTGCGTCTCCATAGAAGTTACACTCTAAAAGAAATTGTGACAGACTTTCAATTAGAGTTTGGCGTCCATATTAGCTATAGGAAAGCTTGGCTAGCAAAAGAGATAGCATTGCTTGAAATACATGGTTCTTATGAAGATTCATACAGAATCCTGCCTAACTATTGCATTGAACTAGAAAGGACAAATCCAGGTAGCGTTTCTCATCTGATCAGGGAAGATGATGATTCATTCAAGAGGTTGTTTTGGTCTTTTGGCTCAAGCATCCGCTCTTTCAAGAGTTCATTACGCCCATTAATAGCTGTTGATGGTACCCACCTTCGTGGAAAATACCCTGGAGTTTTGTTTGTTGCCGTGACATATGATGGAGACCGTAAGTTATTTCCCATCGCTTTTGCCATAGCCGAGATAGAGGATAGAGATACCTGGGAATGGTTCTTTGCAGAGTTGGATGTGAACTTAGGGCCATTTCCTAATTTGACCATTGTATCTGATAGACAAAAAGGCCTTATACGAGCTGTCCAAGAACGTTTTCCTCACGCTAGTCATAATTACTGCATGCGTCATATATCAGCAAACTTTAAAGAGAAGTACAAGGACGAGGCTCTGATGGTGAAATTTTGGAATGCTGCAAGATCATATAGGTGGGTTGATTATGAGAGGTATATGGCTGAAATAAAGGATTTGGACGAAGGTGCTTTCAAGTGGATTGAAGACATTGGGCCGCATCACTGGGCAAATGCATTTGTAGAAGGGAGACGGTATGACATGATCACAAACAATATTGCAGAATGCACGAACAGTTTATTGAAAGAGGCTAGGGAGTATCCAATTACAAAACAAGTGGAGGCCGTACGATGCAAATTGATGGAATTTTATGAGGTACGACATCGCAGTTCACTTGACTTACGTACAAGACTTACTCTGTATGCCGAAAAAATACTGAGTAAAGAATTCGAATACTCCCGTCGGCTGGGAGTCCGACCCGCAAGTCAATTCGAATACCAGGTTCACTCTTCCGAATACATTGATGTGGTGCATCTTGATTTGCGATCGTGTTCTTGCCGGAAATGGGATGTCTTAGGTATTCCATGTTCGCATGCAGTGGCAGCAATTCAAATGAGAGGAGTTGATCCATATGATTATTGTGAACATTGGTTCTCAAGCGATGTTTATCGGTCAACATATAACGATATCGTCCATGCGATTAGAGACACCCACCAATGGGAAGTTCAGAGCAATCTCTGCGTCTTACCTCCACATGCACGACGACAAGCTGGTCGGCCGAAAAAGAATAGAATCCATACAGAGGACAGACAAAAGCGGCAAGTCACATGTTCCAATTGTCGCCAGATTGGGCATAATCGAAAGAGATGTCAGTACCCACCTGCTCGACAGTAGTTATGTGCACCAATAAGCTCAAAACCTTTTGTAATATTGTCTGTCTAGATGTGTCTATATGTGAATACTTCGTAGAAACAAATGATATATGTTGTATATATTGAAGCAGTTGCTTGACGAGTCTCTAAGACAATGTGTAGTCTTATGATGGATATGCATGCACTTTTTGTGGCTGGGCATTCAGTCTTAGTTTGTTTATTTTCAATGTGCTCTTGTTGGTAAGAAATGGAACATAGAATTGGTCATTGCACAATGTGTACTTAAGCTAAGCAATATCAAAATGTGTATCTGGTCATATTTTCATTTTTTGTTATGAGATGCGTTCTCTACCATTTTATACGCCTTCCTCCCCTGATCTAAACCTTCAGAATGTGAATTTACCTGCCAAGAAGTATTCATGATAATGTATATTTTAGTTCATATTTTTTTTCTTACTTGGTGGTCCTTTTTTTATTATTATTAGATGCTTTCTGTGTCATTTGATCACAACATATATCAACTGACAAGGTCATATGATCCTCACATGAGATTGTCCATTCATCAGTTGTTGTTTAACCAAACAACATTTATAATGTATATACTACTTCAGCATTTGTTTATTTTTTTTTCATGCTTTCTGTGCATTTTGGAAACCTTCCTCTCCTGACAGGGTCATATGGGTGAAAGCCCAACACATGGTGCTAATAGTAATTTTAATCTCACAACATTCATAATGTGTATCTTACTCTTTTTCAAAGTTTTTTTAATTTTTTTTATAAGATGCTTTCTATGCCTCGACAAAATCTTCCTCTCCTGGCACTGTCATAAGGTGAAAGCCCAACACATGGAATTTCCCATTCACAATTGTTATTTTAATGTTACAACATAAATAATGTATAAGTGTCAAGAGCACACTCAGAAACTATGAGTTAGTTTTTTTTTTTTTTTTTTTTATTCTTGAATTGGGTTAGTTTTGTTCAAGAAGAAGCTTCATGGAGGTGTTCATATTGGCCATCAATGTAGCAGTTTCTGCATTGTTTTTCCTTTGGGTTATAGTAGAATGTTTCATTGAGAGGAGGAGACATGTAGCATATGAAGAGGCAAGGGTGGAAACTACATATAGAAAATCTATGGTTTGTGCAAAGATTACTATCCTTTGTAATGTTTTAATCTGTATTTCCTATCTGGGTACTTTCACTTATGAGGTTTGTATGATGAAAATGATCTACTTGGACTTCGTTTTCCCGGCCATAACTTGGTTACCGATGACTCTGTTTACAATCCATTGCAAGAGACAACCAGTTGGAGAAAACAACAGATGGCTTACAGTCCTTAAATTCTGGTCGATTTTTTTTGGTCTTTTCAATGGTTTCTGTATCTCAGTCTTTGTAATCAATCACTTCAAATGGGCAACACTACCTCAATCTTTTCCAATGGTGAACATTGCCGACTTCATTTGCTTCCCCTTTTGCATCTTTCTCTGCTTCAATGCAATAGCAAAGAATGCTGGCAATCCGAGAGTAGAACTCAAACGCCCGCTTTTACGTCCAGAGGAAGATGACTTCAACAGAGATGTTTTTGCCAATGCTGGAATGTGGAGCCGCCTTACTTTCCGGTGGCTGAACCCACTCTTCGAGACGGGTCGGAGACAGAAACTGAAACTAGACCATGTCCCGTCAGTCCCTGAATCCGAAAGCGCCGAAAAAGCGTCCTGTATGTTACAAGAAGGACTTTGCAAGCAGAAAACTGATGTTCCCTCACTGCCAAATGGTATAATCCATGCTATATGGAGGCCTCTGGCCATAAATGTAGTCTTCGCAGGTATAAAACTCTTTAATTAACTTTTAAGTTTTCTATATAGTTTACTTTGATTGATGTCTGCACTGTTCATGATGTTATGGAACAATTAGTATTTTGTATTTTTCATCAGGTATAAACATGAAGTGTTGTACATGCATTTAAATCATATGCACTTTCACATTTGTACACCTTCTTTAGTTATTCACCTACACATGAAGTGTTCAAAATCCACATCAAAAATCAGATGCACATTCATTCAGTGTTATACACTAGCTGAAATATCCTGCACAGAAATACTGAAAAATCTTCTTCTCTTCACCTGCACATGAAGCACTCATGAATTACATCTAAAGTCATCTGCACATATTTTCAGTGCAGTACACTATCTTGAATCACACTGCACATTCACATTGTACATCTTCTCTTCAACTGCACATTCAATTTGAATGTCTGGCCACATCCCTGGAGATATCAAAACATATATCTACCTATAAACAAATCCATGCTAAAGCCTCATTCATATTTAAAGACAACCAACACATTTGACATCAGCTGAAATTATCTCTTGAACCATCAAGTTGTACATCCACCAAAACATAATCACTGCATGTCAGTTGTTTACATCAATGCTAAGACACAATGGACATGCCGAACAATGGAATGGATACAGTCAAAATAAAAATAATTACAACGCAAAGGTAGCAAAAAACACAACAGTACATCTCACAATCCTGGTTATACATTGACTCATCCCCTCTATTCCACCACTGCATTTGTTTCTAAAGCATTTTCGTCCTCTACCACGTCTGCCATCTCCCACTGTCTTGTATATAAATCAATTACTATTCTTTGACGATAGTACCAAATATCAGCTTGAGTGAACGCAACCTTACGTCGGTATGCAGCATGCTCAGCCAAGGCCATTACAAAGACGCCACAGTCATCGCTGCACAAAAGGAAAGATGGCATTCATCAAATATATGAGTGGGAAAACAGAATATAAAGTATGAAGATTCCATGTGGTTTAACACCTACATATTCTCCTGTTGAGGGCAATTCTCAGCATCTTCGAGTGGTCAACTTGAGGGGTCATCCCAACCCAAGCCCATGAAACAACTCTTTAGAAAAATGATCTAATAGTTTAGAAGGTCAAAAAGAATAAAAAGCGAATAAGCATGACACCATGAAATAAGATGAATGTTAAAAAAAAAAAAAAAAAATAAAGGCCTGCAACTAAATCCAGTCAAATGGGCTCACATGTTTGCCTAACTATCTATATATTAAAGTACACATGTAAGAATATGATACTTATTCTTTCATTTTGTTTATATTCAAGTAAGAATATTCTATAAAGATGCATCGAATTATAACAAGTAATATATATGGATGGAACAATGGTATCAAAGGTTTTCTTGTTTGACAAACTGATTTAAATATATCTTCTCATGCAATCTGTCATTACTGTTGCAACCATTTAATGAACTCTTAATTCATTACCTCTTTTAGCCTGCAAATTATAAAAAAAAAACGAATAACTGCTAGTCACCTGTTTCCTAGAAGTAGTTTAAAAATCAATAGAATCTCTTTGCACTTTAAGCAATTAAATGAATGGAAATTCAATAGTCATTCGGTGTATACAACCATTGTGGAGATACACATTTGGATGGGGGTGGTCTGGTCCGGATTTTCTCTCGTGCGAGCAAAAGTTCAGGCATAACTTAGTATTACCACGAACAAAGAAAGGAGTTATGGTGTAAGATAACTTGTACGAATTGAAAAAATTGGACTACAGTTGATTGATTTGGTTAAAGTAAGGTCTTTGTTCGGAATAAGGAAGTAATTTAAAAGCAATAGAAGATAATAGTAGTTTTGACAAACTACTAAAAATAGGTCAATGAATAAAAAATCACTGAAAGTGAGTTATCATAAATGGTCTATTTAATGTGTGACATTATCATATATAAGCTAAAAATGATTGAATAAACTTACAAACTCCTCTGCAAAGGGCCGGTCGCCATCGCGTCCCATGATAGAATTATAGTACTCAAATCTTCCACTATCGACAAACCCGATTATGAGGAAGAAATGACTGTTACGCACGATGGGAAAGATCATAGTACGAATTTGTGAGAACCGACGACCTAGGAATGGCTCCACTCCAAATGCAGTATAGTAAAGGTGCTCCGCCCTGTGAATATACAAATCCTACAAAATGAAATGCATAACATAGTCATTGGTTGGGATTGCCAATTCTAACACGTGTTTCAAAAAATACACACCGCCA
This sequence comes from Umbellularia californica, assembly GCA_028538565.1. Classification (NCBI taxonomy): domain Eukaryota; kingdom Viridiplantae; phylum Streptophyta; class Magnoliopsida; order Laurales; family Lauraceae; genus Umbellularia; species Umbellularia californica. The sequence continues at coordinate 68,645,245 of JAPQWN010000005.1, forward strand.
AATTTGATGGAAAAAAATGAGAGTCCGTCGCCTTTTCACGAACATTCTTGAACCATTCATCCATGATCTGAAAATAGTGCCAGGTGACTTTAGAAGACTAAAGTAATGGTTTCACCGCATTTTAAAGATTACATAGGAACATATGCGGTTACTTACATGTGTATCCATCCAATTTGGAGATAACGTTCCCCTCAATTCTTTTGGCTTCACCGGTTGACACCATGTATCCATCCATGACCTCCTACATTTATAAATAAATTACAAGTAAGGGGCGACCACTATAAGATTCCATCAATGCTCAAAAGTGAATTCTAATATCTTACTTTGCTGTATAATGATCCCAAAAGAGATTCATTATAGCCCTGTCTTTATCCGCAAGGGCATAGTCCGGGTTTGGCTCGAGCCTACTCCTTTTTCGAGTGAGTTGATATGGATCAAACTTTGTGGGGATAGCTCTGTTCTTCCTTCCCAAACCCTTCACACGTGCCACAATGGAATTGATATCCCTTTTTTTAATAGAAGAAACTACATGTTGTTCGGGCATTATTGTTGGAGTTGATACATGGGCCTCAGTTTGTGTTAGATTGGAATGGCTTAGACTAGATTGGAATACATTCGCAATAGAGGTAGGAGTTTGAACATGCACTTGGCTTGGACTGGATTGGAACAAAGCCTCAACAGAAGTAGGAGTCTGAAATTGTAATTGGCTTGCACTAGAGTGGAACACATTCTCAACGAAAGTAGGAGTTTGGACTTGTAGTTGGGTTGGATTGGATTCTAGCAAAGGGTCTACATAACTGGATGTTTCTGTGTATGGTGGCAATCCGGCGGATGATGTCGGTGCGACCGTTGGTGCCACGGTCGGTCCACAAGTACCTTGACCCTGTAACATATAAATTGAGGGAAAATGTCATTTAAATGAATTTACAAACAGTGAATCCGGTGGTATAATGTATATAAAATTTCAAAATTTACCTGTTGAGCCTCATTTGTCTCATCCTTTAGACATTCTTCAATATCCAGTTTATCAAAACCGGCGGCACATGATGCGTGGAATTTGCAGAGCTTACTATGAACCGATCTAAGAGCTTTGGCTAAGATTATAGGACCAGCATTTTCATCAATTGTCCCAAGAGCTGCAATAACTCGTTCTACAAAGGCTCTAACCTAGCACAAAAATCAAGCCACATGGGTTATATGACACGTACAATTTTGTATTAATTTACAAGGTGCGAGTATTCCATGAGGATCCATTTTACCTTGACAACTGACTGATCCTCCACCACATTTCTTGAAGCATCCATGTTGCCCATGCCTCGTCCAATTCGCAAGCGTGTAATTCCTCTATACCAAGCCAGGTACTCATCAGAGTGATAAGCAATGTCATCAGGCTCACCATCAATTATATTTTCCCATCTATCATCCCACATACGGTTAATTTCTTTCCTCCTAACTTGATAATCTCTTGCTGATGTTGAACCGCGATCATCTCGAAGCAATGGTGGTTTCCATGTAGGAGGAACAGTTTGCCTCAGTCCAAATTGTTTCATGACTCTACATGCATTGTGATTCTCGAAGACTCCAAAATAGATGAGCACGGTCTGTGACCCAAAGAGGGCCCTTTCTTCATCTCCAACACATTCAAGTAAACGATCACCATATTGAATGTAGGGCTGCCATACAAACTAGGATGTTCAACGAAATAACAGAATTAGTATGTATGAGGAAAGTCAATGAATATGAACTTTATGTATAAGTGTTTAATTTATTTTATATAGATCATAATAACTCACGTTATCTTTGTCCCCTTGCTTATCAAGTTGTTCGCGGACAGAAATTGTATTTGAAAGCAAATTAAAACCTTTCAACCTTTCATGCCACATCAGACATAAAGGGAAAGTGAACTTGATCCGATCCCAACTCCGCTCAATCGGTCGCCCTATCTTTATCCGAGAAAAGGCCCAAATCTGTACCACATGTAAAACCATAATATATCAATAAAAGATAAACATAATAAAAGATGAAGATCATCTGATCAGAAAGTACAAATATGACCTGTAATAATTGAAGTGGGCCCGTAAGTGTTCTAATCCCATCTTTCAATCTTGTTGCTCTGCCTAGAGTCCTATACAAATTTGCCAAACAGGCTGGCCCCCATGCATATCTTTCAAATGTCCTAAACAACTCAAGGAGGTATCCGTTCCCCCTCAACCCGGAAGTATTGCTACAAATCTGTTGGGCAACTAATTAGAATAGGTATGCACGGGTATAACGTTGTACAATCTCTTCAAATGCCTCCTCTGGACATCTACCAAAATTGAGACGGAACAAAGTGTACTTTATTTGTGTCCCCATGCAGTCCAAAGTTTGGTTGGGAACTTTCCCTAATAATTCATAGCATAATGTTTTCATCTCTTCTACCCTCGCAATTGTACGACCTGTAACTAGCCTTCCATCGATGGGAAGGCCATAAATATAGGCAACATCCTCCAATGTTATTGTCGCCTCCCCGAAGTTAAAATGGAAGGTATTAGTCTCGGGTTTCCATCGCTCCACCAGCGCCCATATAATGCCATGGTGAATTTTCATTTTAGCAATGGAGGCCAAATTGTCTAGGCCGACCATACAGACAAGTTCTTCTTGACTTTCATTTAATTCCCAAAATTCATTTAAAGGGTCAGCTGGAATGCACTTCAGTGGGCCAAGCTCCTGCAATTAACAAATACATAATATCATAACAAGAGACTCGCGAGGAACCGTCTGAAAATAATAGGATTATGTTAAAGTTTAGAAATGACAGTATTGACTCTACCTGCCCTTCCCATATCACTTTTGATATATGATTATCTTGATCAGTAAGGATCTGTTTATCCAAAGGACCGGGATCCATCTTTCAACTTGCCACAGGGTTAGCACTTCCTTATAATAGCTAAATATCAGCCATAAGACAAGAATGAATTTGCTAATTTCAAAAGTTCATTACATAATAGGGTGATCCAAAAACTACTTTAAGATAAATCAAAGCATAACAAACCTACCATTTGAAAGATGGAGATTTGGCAAATTTTTTCCACTGATGATAATAACAATGATAATAAATAAAGCCCACTGATCTGACCATGAAGGCAGATAATACCCAATAAAGGGAGGGAAGGAAGAGTGGGGTGGGGTTAGAATATCAATCCAAACACAGAAAACCTGCTCATCATTACAACAATGATCCATCTAATCGTAGATAAACATAAGATCACAGATTGAATGATAGAAACAACTTGGATAATCGATCCATTTATGTGTTGGGGTTCCATGCTCAATCACAAGCGCACAAAGCATTATTAAATAATCAATTTTCTTGATCTTCATAAATTGATCCCCACATCATTTTGATAAAGTTGATCAGTCATTGTTGTTCCTGTTTCTTCATTTCTTTGTTTAAATGTTGACCAAATGAGTATTTCTTAGAAATACCTAAATGCTCCTAGTGAAGGGGGCATCATGTTCTAAAAAAAGTTCATAGATGACTTCAAGAATCTACAGCAATGACTAATTTTTCAAATGAGTGACATTCATTTCCAAGAAATTGGCAGAGTCAATTTGATAAGTTTTCCAACAAATAACCAATACTCCAACTTCAAATTTGCCAATTTATTTCTGCACCCCTAAAAGAACTTATCCACAACAAGAATGTGGAGCTTTGTAACAAACCAATGAAAGGACTCTTGTTAAAAGAAATTATTGAAATAGATTGATAAAAATTACCTAAGCCTACCTATAACATAATCAAGAAACACATAATTCATTAAACAATAAGAACATGTACACTTTTTCAAAATAAATAATCAGGGGAGATTTTATATCAGAACATTCTCATAGATGGTTCTTTCATCACAACTACAATCTAAATGTTTCCAATTGAAAGTTATGTAACAGACCAACTACAATCAGATTGTTCCATTTTATTTAGTCTTAACCAAATATTTCATAGGACGATTTGTTAATGTTTTAACTTTTTCTAAAATTAACTCCAAAGGTAATCAAGAACGTGGATCTTTCTTACTTAAAAGAAATTAATAAAAATAAAAAGAATGAATGTAAAAAATCAACAGAAAAGATTAAAAAATATCCTCAATGGCTCAGTTTTGGTTTGAGCCTAAACCACTTGCAGACTTTTTAAGAAATAAGAACTTGAATTTTCATAATGGTAATTAAAAATTTTATGACTCAGTATTTTATCCCTCAATGGCTCAGTATTGTAGGCCCATAATGACAGCCCAAGATTTTATGACTGCTCAGCTGGGTTTAGTTGGAATTGCCAACCGGTCCTCTTTCCATTTTAATTAAATTAACTACTATTATGGAATAATATTGGTTTTTAGTATGTTACATATCAAAGAAATTTTTTTGGAGAGAGAATGAGAGAGTGTAGATCAGCTCAATTAAGCCCGGGCCCGTGCTCATCAGAGAGGGAAGAGCAAATGATATTCATGTTCTGATTTGAGAGGTTTTGACTAATAGAATCAATTTAATAATGACAATAAAACATAAGAAAAATGAAATTGTTGATATATAATAACCTTAAAAACAGGAAAATATTTTTATTAGTGGTTTTTGTTTTAGTTATGAGTGATTTTGGGGGAAAAGACATAAGATAAATTAGAGGAAAAAAAAAAAGCAGAAGACGTTAGAAAATAAAATATATATTTATTCATAGTTTAATAAACATGCTTGAACTAAGTGCGACTTAAATAAAATATGAGTATGATAATTCCTCGGAATTCAATTGTTGGCATGTGGCCCACAAATGATGGCTATAAAAGTGCCTCATATGCCATTGATTCAGTCAATGATATAGTTGCAACAATGTTACTATTGTTTGAAACCAACCATTGATATTGATTTATAGTTGTTTTCACCAGCATTTGATTAAATAAAACCTTTGCTAGAAAGTCTACAAAAGCCGGATAATAGTATAAGGGCAGATAGATGAAGAAAGATAATTGCAAGCTTGAAAAAGATGAGTGTCCAAGACCCACTTTGGATGTAGAGATTGATAAAAAGATATCCAAACAAAAAGGGAAATTGGGGATTTGATCAATAGTGGAGAAATCACCATTAATTTAGGGACTCCATCCAAGGCATCTAAGACCATGAGTAGTTCTGTTCATGTTGTCAACAAGTGGAGACTGATAAGTTTTGACACAGATGATAATCAATGAACCAGTTCTATTCACCACTAGCAAATCTAGGGCCTGTTTGGCATCATTTCCGTGGTGTTCCTGATCCTGTGCTAAGACTAGGTTGTACCGAGATTTGGTTGTGCCGGGAGTTTACTGGATAGAACTTGTTTGCTAATACGATGTCAAATTGTTCCACTAAGAGTAAACCGTGCAGCACTTGTTTGGAAACATCAAAGCCTACAAGATATAAAATCCAAGACTTTATACAACACTTCATAAGGCTCTCACTTATATCGAGACCTTCCTCTAAGTTCATCATCATCATCATCAATTCACCATTTAAAAAGAATTTAGAGATCCATTTCAACCCCCTTTTCAAATACTGATTGGGGAACTTTTTCTCACTAGCAAATCAACCCAGCCCACCACGCCCCACCTGTTCTTTCTTCATCATTCATACCACACTCATAGATCAATCCAACCCAGCCCACCACGCCCCACCTGTTCTTTCTTCATCATTCATACCACACCCATAGACCAATCCAACCCATCACACACCACCTACAGAACAACCAAACCCATAGCACACCTCACCTCTAGATTAACCCAAATCAACACACACCCCACCTATAGATCCAACTCAATCCAACACATAACCTATTAGAGAAGATGGGCAAAAAGAGAAAGATAGAAGAGGCAAAGAGAAGAAAACAGAAGGTAATAAAATGGGGTCGTTTGGCCAGAGAGGGGTGAGGGGAAGTAGAAAAAGGCAAGGAGAGAACCAGGGGATTTGCTCAGCAGATGGCTTGGGTAGAGGGGTCGTTCTGCCCTGGGGAGAGGAAAGGGAAAGAGATAGGTATGGGTCGTTGGGGGAGAATGAAAAGGTAGGAGTGATATGAAGGAAGAGACTGTCATATGTGCTAATGAGACGTTTCCATAAAAAAACGACTGTAAATCGTTCTGAAAATCTTGCTCCATCGGGCAGGATTTTAAAAAATCAAGGTATGTTGAAGGCGGTTTGATGTCTACAACACTTGCAGTTGCAGGTGACTGATTAAAGGCTCTCAATGAGCATTAATGCTCTGGATTCTGGATTCCCAAATGCAAAGCTTCCTTTCGAGTTCCGGTTTTCGATTTTAAAGCATGGTATAGATCAGATCGGATTTGAAAAAAATGCAGATCGGTTCGAGATAGTAAGTTTCTGGAATCAATCTCTCTTTTTCTTTCTCAGCTGATTTTAAGTTGTTTTGAGTGACTCGATTTGTATACATCTCTCAGATGGAAGGAAAAGATCAGCTGTTGTTGATTTCGTGATCTTGGCGAGTCAGGAATCGGTCTCTGAATAAGTTAGGGTTCCTGATCGGATCTGGAAACAAAACTCAAAGTGGCACAATGTCAAACAGCCCCTAGTTTTCCATCCTGAACACATCCCTAAACCCTATAAAGTAACAGACGCATCCAACACATGAGAGAAAGTAACAGATAAACAGAGATGAATAGAGAGAGAAACCCTACCTGACGGAGACAATGGAGATGGTGAAGCTTCGTCGACGTCGAATGGACGTTGGTACCTTGAGTATTTGCAAATAGGTTGGCGAGGAAGGAGGGAGGTGAAATCTGGCTGGGGAGAAAGTTACCGCAGGTGAAAATTGGGGATAGTCGAACAGGGAGGGATAAATAGAGATGAAAAGGGCCTTTTCGATTTGTGCTATCGCAACATATTGCGATATCGCAACAAATGAAATTGCGGTATCGCAAATAAATAACTTGCGGTATCGCAATAAAACTTGCGGTATCGCAACATTTGTTGTGATATCGCAAAAAAATTGTAACTTTTGCACTGCGCAGCGGTACGGACTGTACGGAGAACGTCTGGGTAAAATGTTCATCTTTGATAACAAAGGGGGGATATCACGTACTGTAGCTGACCGTACAGAAAAAACCCAAAAAAAAAAAAGACACGAATGATACGCGGGAGAGGAAAATAATGAGGCCCAAGGGTATGAAAAATGTCCAAACATGATACACGACTTAATGCGGCTGCTCAGTGCATTTTCGTTTTGGAGTTGGGAGTTTGGACAATTGATGATTGATCTAGCCATTGGAAAAATAAATATTTAGTTATTACACATGATCAAATTAATTTTTGGATCCTTCTCCCTCTTTTTCTTCAATACAATTTTACTTTAAAACAAAATAATAATAATTTTGCAGCCACCCGAAAACATATTAGTGTAAGAATTATGTCAATCTTTCTTTCACAAGTGAGTAGTGACAGTCAATCAATTTTGAGTGGTTAAGAACGGCCTCTTACCTTAGTGGTAAGAGGAGCCAGTTCTTACCCTGGGTTCGAACCCGGGCATGCACCTTTTCTCACCCGAGGCTTTAATACCTCACCCGAGGTTTACTCCTCTAACCAAACCACCGCCCCCCCCCGAGGTTTGCTTCCTAATAATAATAATAAAAGGTGAAACAACCAACTTGACCCATTTAAATGTGGGTCAAGTTTTCCAGACATGTTGTAACATCCCGTCTCTTAAGCTTCTATTAATTATAATTAATTGTGTGATTAGTTAATAAATGCATTTAGAGTCTTAGCGAGTCGATTTGACGTGTGGATCATGCGTGCGAAGTCTCGCGCGAGTCCGAGCTCATTTGGGTATAGTAGGGGGTGGTTTGCAATTTTGGAAAGTTTTCAGGGGATTTTTATGAGATTATGAGTTTTTGAGAGTTTGGATGCATCGGGTAGGTTTCAGCATTTTACGAACTTTAGTCTTTAGTCCCGTTTCGATTCAACGTGTCGAAGAGGCCCAAATGTCATCTTTAGTGAAACCAAGGACTAAACTTGAAATACCCTTTAACCTAAACTTATAAGCTACAACCATCCCATCCCTTCTCTTATCTTTCTCTCTTTCTCTCTAACTCTAAAACCCTTTTCTCCCTCACTGCCTCCTCCCCATTTCCCGCCACAGGAGTTCCATTGTCGCCGGCCAAGCTCCATTTCATCTTCTCCAAGTTCTCAAGACCTCACCCATTAACCTTGGCTAGGTAAGCTCCTAATTAAAGCTTTTAAACTTAGCAAATCTTCTTCTCTTTGATTAGAAATGGATTAGGATAGCTCATGGGAACCTCTTGCATTCATTTTGTAGATTGATTTTGGGTTTGGAAGCCATTTTCCCCAATTTGAGCTTAAAGAGGTTTTTTCCCGATTTTCTTTTGGGTTTTTGGTCAAGCTCTTCATCTAAGACAAGTAGATAACTCTATTTATGCATTGATATGTTTGTTTTCCTTGATTTGGTTGATTGATGATGTTTAGACAACCTCATGCTCATTTGTATCTTGGTTTGCTTGAAAACATGATAAATGGGTTTATGTTTTGAATGGAATGGATTGAATAATTTATGCTTTTACGAACCAAATAAGGAATGACCATTATTAGTTAGTTACTACATTATGCTCATCCTCTCCGATAGAAAGGGAATCATGTTGGAATGTCACCAGTGATCCGGTCAAAGGTTCTCCTAGCTACCTTGTTCTATATTTCCGGTGTTCCAGACAACCTACTGCAGTGGTCTTGAATAACTATTCGATTTTAACCCCATCGAGTATCACACGTTCGAAGCTAAGTTGTGTCGAACTGTCACACCACATCACGAGTCAATCAAGATTAACTCTAATTAATTATAATAAATACTAATTAATCATGTTTAATTAAACTAATGATGGTTAATGACCAAATTCAATGAGATTAGTCTCAAATGATTGATTTAGGCTTAATAAAATGATAATGAATGAGATTAAGGTAATTGAGTTAATTTTAGACTCAAAAAAAGGAAAGCAAGGACTTTTTCGTAAATATAGTCACTCTTGATACCAACGTATGTATCTCGAGGAGTACGTCAACTTCCATAATAGACGCAATTCCATTCGACGTGAATTGGATCAAGTGAGTCTTCATTTGACTTGAATCTGAAATAAGAGAAAAGGAGAGAGCTTATGTGCAAAAAGGGGCTTATATAAGTTTGAACGAACTCGATCAAATGAGTTCATTCAACTCAATCTTAGCACAAAACCTAGGCTCATTTCTCTCTTCTTCTTCCATTTTCTCCATCAAGAATCAAGATTAGAGCTTGCATGTGTGTTTGAAGGGTGCTAGCGTCATCTACTTCATCTTCCCCACCTAATTGCCTTCATTTCCTTGGGAGTTAGAGCTAGGAGAAGATCTCAATCTTCTCTTCACAACCTACAAGTAAGTAGTTAGTTGTATTTATAGAGTTTCCAAGTTTCCCTAAATGTTTAGGATGGTTTGTAACACATATAGCTCATAGTAGTGGTATTTTGTGAATTGCATTGATATAAGGCTTGAAAAAGAGTTTCAATTTGGGGATTTCATTTTAAAAATCAAGCTAAACAAGGGGGCTTTGTGTCAATTGAACTCAAACAAGGCAAGTATAAACAATTACTTGTGATTAGATGCTATTTGTTAAGATTTTCACTTGGTTTTATTGTAAGTGTGATTGTAACCCAATTCTTAGAATTGAACTATAATTGGGTTGAATGAATGAATATTGGAAGGAGTTGTATATGTATGAAATGATAATTGAGGAGAGGATAGGAGGTCTTATTCAATGTGCAGGTTCAAATTGAAAGGAAAGAAAGAGGAGAGGAAGGAAATTAGTTTCAGATTATGAAACTGAAATCCAAGATCTGTCCAATCAATCGGACCTGAACATCCGATCAATCGGATAGTCCTAACCAGGACATGTTTTCTGTCTGATCGATCGGCCTTGGTTTGGAGTTGGTTCTATTTGAACTAAGGGCCCTTCCCATGAGCCTAAATGGTCTATCAATTAGTCTTGGGGACTAATTATATAACATAATCTAGTATTATTAGGGTTTATGGAAAAGTAAAGGAAAAGAATGTCAACGGATTTAGGTATAGCTCGATTGTATATTTGTTTAATTGCTGTAACTGAACCTTCATAGGTGATAATGAAGGGGACTCTAATGCAGATTATATCTAATGTGATGTTAATAAAAAATAACACGTGCACTAGACAACTGAGAGTTACACCTAAATGAATGGTTTTGAATTTTGAATGGCTTGAATATAGAAAGTGACACTACTAGAATTTAGGTTTTTTGCGACGCCAAAAAAGCTTTGCAGATAACATAAAAAACATCGCAATAATTAATTGCGACGCAAAAAACTAAGCATCGCAAAGGGGTCGCAAATAATGGGGTCGCAGAAAGATTAGCTACACTAAAGAATATAGCCTGGCAATAGTAGAGAGTATTTGTAATGGTTTCAAAGCGTTGCTAATTACGTATCAATTGCGATGTATTATAAGCGTCGCAGATAATGATTTATTTGCAACGACAAAATTGAGTCACCAATAATTTATATCTGCGACAATTCAAAAAAGTCGTTAATAAAAAATTAAGGGCAACGCTCTTATAAAGTTGTAAATAATTTTTTTTTTCAACTCTTCTTTGGTGTCGTAAATAATCTTCATCTTGTTACATTTGATTATTTGCTACACAATAAAAGCGCCGCAAATAATAATTTTTCCGAAAAAAATATTTTTTAATATTTTCAAAAAAATATATTTTCCTGTTTTGATACCCAATCAATACAAATATAATCTCATCATCCATTCACAATCCATCCATTCACAAATCTTTAATGCAAAGTCATCCTTAGATCATCACAATTATATATCTCTAAGTAGCAATTCAGGTATAAAAATAACACTCCATCGATGTAAAAATATAAACTAAATTAATTCATTCAATTTGAGTGCAATGAAACAGTTGTCCTCATCACAAATTATTACTGAAGATATTGATGAAATTATGTTAAACATAAATCTATATAATAGTTGGTCTCAATATAACATAAAAACAATAACTGACAGGCGGTCTTCGATATGTATCATGGAGAGACAACGAACAATTTCCACAATGAAATATAGCATCCTCAAATTGATCTGCTCCATCCAAACCGGTCCAAAAAATATTGCTTGTTCTTATTTTCTCTCCATCTCCCGTTTCGATCTGTAATAAATAAAACAAGATAGATGTTAAAATCTATAAAACAAGATGGATGTTAAAACTGAAATTTGAGATCTCAAGTTGAAATCTTATTTGTTCATGTTGATTGTAGCCTATGCACAAAGTCACCACATGTACATCAATCCATATCATTCAAATCATGACCCTTTATGTATATGGAGCATGGAAAAAACCAGATTGACTTGATGATATAACTACTTATTTCTCATTTTATACATTTCTTCATTGTACATGCCTTTTGGGTATGTGACATTTGTGAAGAGAGATTCAACATGGTAAAGGCAACTAAGAAAATGAAGCACTTGATATCTCAGAATTTAAGATGAAGTTTTATTCATTTTTATTTGCCTTCTATTTGAACTGAACATGCACCTGATGATGTATAGAAGCAATGAATAAATGTTTTATCATGGAGGAGTGCCCATCTTTTGCGCCATTATAGATTGCATCATAGCCTCCATATTCTTTTGCCAGGACCTCATTTCATCCATCTAAGCCTCCATCTGTTTTTTTTGACCTGCTATCTGAACCTCCATCTTAGCCTCCATCTGTTGTTTTTGACCCGCCATCTGAACCTTCATTTGTTGCCTCTGAGCCTCCATCTGAGCTTCCATCCACTGTAACTGCTCAGCCAACTCTTGAGCTCATCTTTCAGCTGCCGTGGCCTTCTTAGTAAGCTCTTCCACCCACTGATTATTGTGAAGGCCTGTTGAAGAGGATGGAGGGGCCACGACGCCATGCCCAAGACCTCGGACATATCTGAGCCTTGTACCCAACACTCGTTTGCATATCTCATCATCTATCAATGGGGGAGAATCCTCTTCTATGGGCTGCTACTGGAGTGTAATAATTTTATCCTAAAAAAGAAAAAAATCCACATAAATATTTATACATGTATAGAAAAACTGAAGAACAAAGAAATAATTAATTAGATGAAACTTTAAAAAAAGTGTCCTTACATAGAGCAGCTGACACTTGGAAGTAGACCAACCCTTATCTTGACTATAATGTGTCTTGTGCCACAATTCTATCCTACCAATTAGAGCATCACGCTGTATAAATTCGAACACAATATTAAATTTAAAAAAGAGCTAATAAATCAATACTTATTAAAATATTATAATTACTAATACCGTCTCATGAAGATATTCGACAAATGATTTTGAACCTGCATAATGGTTCACTTTAAGTAGCTATCGGTTTTCAGAATTCTTTTTACTAACTTTCTACATTTAAGTTAATGAATTAGAAATGCCGTCAAGATTTTCTAAAAAAATCATTTCTATGTAGGTAATACAGTTAAAGATAAATTTCACCTGAAACTCTTCTGAACAAAACCTATTGCAGCACAACTCCCAATCTTCTTGTGATACACCCTCATAAGGTTTGTGACATGCCACCTCGTGGTTGCCAGCCCTCTTATAATGGGAGTGCAATCTGCTCCTATAGTTTTTGAATGTTGATGCTAAATAACTGTTAACAACTTTTGTCAAACGTGGATCAAGAAGATCTATATCAAATTTGTCCTACAAATAAGATGCATTCATAATAAGTTTGTTAGGTATATTTTAGAGGGAAGAGATTACTTAATTTTGTATCCAACTTTCAAATAACATAGTATGCAAAATAAAAGAAAAAAATAAAAATTTTGCTGACTGAATTACAAAAATGCGATCATAAAATATTTGCCTATGTTCCTGTTTAACCATTGGCCAGGTGGAACATGCAAGAGGAGCATACGTTCGACAAATTATTCCAACTTCAGTCTTAAATTGTTTTGGATACTTGCCAACTGGTCTAGATAGCCGTTCAGGGATTTCAATCTTAAGCTTTTGACTCGTATCCTTAATAAGCCTGGTAAGGGAGATATTTTTTGACCTCCCACGTCCTCTTCTAGTGGAGGTGACATGGTAGGTCGAAGCTAAAAGGAAAAAGAAAATTATTAATAAAAAAATACATGAAATTTAATAATTTTATAAAATATATAACTAATAGTATTGACCTTACCAACGCTATGTGCCTCTGGCTCAATCGTCGAATCAAATATTGAAGCATCCCGTTCTTGTGCACTCATTTGCATCCTTCTTGTTGTCATAACTAGAAACAAAAGTACATGGAAATATTTCCAATGAAAATAGCCCCAACTTTTGAAAGATTATGAGTTTCTTTCTTTTATAATTTAAAATGAAAAAAAATCAGTGGCAGTATTAATAATGTACGAAGACAATGAAAGAAACAAAGATTTGGAGGGCACACAAGATCCACAAGTGAATCTCTTCCCACACCCTTGTTTAGTAAGCAAATGGGCATCTACATTAGCTTCTCTAAGGATATGGAAACATGAAACTAGCTAATCCTCCCCCTAAGATCACAAGAAAGATGTCAAGTGATAATGAAATACATGCTCATTTGTTGAGGGTTCAAAAGCTATTTGCTGGACAGCACCAACGAATATAATTCAAATTTCAAATTATTGATCAAATTCACAACAGGGAACAATTTTTTTAACATTGTTCTTTTTCTTTTCATATTACACTTATAACATTGTTCTAGTTACAGAAAAAGAAACCATCTTCTCTTTTTTTGAGAAGGAGCAGGAAAAATCTGGAACCACTTCTCACCTCTTATTTAGTATTATATAGGAAGTTTGATGGAAGTTTTTTCTTTAAAGAACAAAGTTGGCAGTTGACGTGTTTGCAGTTAATAGGAAGCTTTGCCTATTAGCGTCGAGCTCTGTTAGTGATTTGATTGTATATATGTGTTGTATTCTCAGGTGATATTTTCATTGTGGATTTGGCAATGATGTGCATTATGGCTGAAGATGGCGGACGTGTTTGCTAGATACACCAAATCGAGTGACATGTCCAGGCGGGTACAGGGGATATTGACTTTGGGCATAGAGAATTTGTTTCTGCTCTAGCACAGTACATAAGTGATCGATTGTTATATGGCCCCTGACTTTTGAATTATATGAACAACAATTGTAGCCTTTTGACCTTTGGAAAAAGGTTCTTTCATGCTTTCTTTTTTTTTTTTTTTTGTTTCTGTCAGGTTATATTAGATGCATTGTGTTGACAACTGGTGAATAGATCATATGAAATTAGTAATCTCTGACATGGGAAGGAGGTAGGGCAACCCCATTTTTCCTTACATTTATATCCTGTGTGATGTTTTTAGTATTAACCATTTAGTTATAGTGATTTTTTGTATTAACCATTTAAAAGATTTTCAATCTCACTTAAATGTTAGTATTAACAATTTTTTAAATCTCACTTAAATGTTTGCATCCTTGTTGCAAATTGGACATGCCATGTACCCCTTCGTACTCCAACCAGACAAGTTTCCATATGTAGGAAAATCATTAATAGTCCATAAAAGTGCTGCATGCAAGTTGAATTTCTTTCTTGTCACCATATCAAATGTCTCTACGCCATTTTTCCATAGTTCCTTCAGTTCATCTATCAATGGCCTTAGGTACACATCAATGTCATTTCCGGGTGCTTTTGGTCCAGGAATAAGTAATGACATGAAAAGGAAGGGTTCTTTCATACATTTCCAAGGTGGCAAATTATATGGGATAAGCATCACATGCCAGAAGCTATAGGAAGTGCTCATGTCCCCGAAGGGATTGAACCCGTCGCTCACAAGGCCAAGATGGACATTACGAGGATCTTTCGCAAACCACAGATAGCCCTTGTCAAATTCCTCCCAAGATTGACTATCTGTCGGATGCCTATATACATTATCTTCCCCAACCCGCTTTTCCTTATGCCATCTCATATCTTCAGCTGTTTTTCTTGATATAAACAACCTCTGCGGTCTAGGCTTCAAAGGAAAATACCGTAAAACTTTTTGAGGAACCTTCTTACCCTTACCTTCATTAAGTTTATACCTCGGCTCACCACATTTTGGACAATTAGTTTTATGTTCGTGGTCCCTCCAAAAGAGTGCACAATCATATTTGCATGCACGTATAGGAACGTAGCCAAGACCCAAGTCCCGCATATACTTCTTAGCCTCGTTATATGACTTGGGAAGTGTCTCACCAGTAAGCAATGCTGCTTTAATCAATTGAAGATTCATATCAAATGATTTGTTACTCCAACGGTTAATTATTTTTATATGCATCAACTTCACAAGGAATTCCAATTTTGAAAACTTCTCACACCCTGGATATAGTGGAAGGTTCAAATCATTTAACATTGCATCAAATGGTTGTGGAACCAAGTCATTTGACATTGCATCAGATGGTTGTGGATCCTCATCTGCTGCAATAGGACCATGACTACTAGATGCTTCCCGTTGTGGTATATTTTCCACATTAATATTCATCTCATACCTTCCCGCACATACGTCTGCTAACATATCCTGCAACCCATCACAATGTTGCTTTACACCTCCATCACCATCATCGTCTTCATCCTCACTCATCTCCTCAAAATCTTCGCCATGAAATACCCACCAGGTATAAGTCTTATCCATTCCATTTTCCTCCAAATCTACTTTAACTATATTGACGGGTGTAAAATATATATTGTTGCACTTGTTACATGGACAGTTTATTCTATCGCCTTTATCCGTATAATCACGTGCTTACTCAATAAAGTCTTTAATTCCTTTCATGTAAGCAGGTAAATGTCTACCCCGAAGCTGCATCCAACTTTTACCCATATTTAACTCCCTACCACAAGAAGTACAAATATGAGTATTATGTATTGATGAGAAATTACTTGATTCCCTACCATAAGTTTATGTTGTTACTGACACTAAAATGTCCCTTGGAAGTATTCCCAAAGAGCACTGATGAGTGTTAAATATTGCATATTTTACCCCTCATTAGTCCGAATTTTATTGGCATCTCATATGCATATCATTTGCTTTACACAGAGATTTTATCATTCTATCACATTAACGGATTATCGGATTATCTTGTATAAATCCGATTATTTGTAGCGAATTTTTATGTAATTTCTCTTATGTAGGTGGACCCCGTGATTATTCCAACCTTCCGGCTAATGTCCCAAAGCATCAAGAAGAGATTTCAAGTAAAGAAGTTACATGAATAAATCTTATTGAAGAAATCTTGGTGAAGTGTTAAAAAATTCCAAAACAAGAGAAGACTTTAATGATAAAAGAAGTCATTTCCTAACACAAAGGAGTGGTTGGTGTATTGATTAGAGCTTGGGTTGCTAGGTTATGGGTTCAAATCCCAACAATTGCATATTATTTTTTTTACCTATAAAATATTCCATCCATCCAACTCACCTCTCCACCAATAAAAGCGGACTAATCCATATGAAAGGATATGAGCCAATCAAAAGCCTTCAAAATGAAGGACTACATAAAGCAAAAGGCATATATTTTTTTGGAAGGAAAGTTTTTGTTGTAACCAATCAAATTGAAACTATCCATGTGAAAACAAAAGAGCCAATGAAAAACCTCCAAATCAAATTCAAGCAATCCATACGAAAAATCAAAGTTTGTGGACTGGTTAGAAAGATTAAATAAGGACTTGGTCTGTGAATAGTGAAAAATCCTGTACAGTTTCAGCTTATTTGACCCGACTATGTTCCAAAAGTACGCAAGTTGAAAACCAAAAAAACATGATTATTTTTTCTTGAGAAATAGCAGATTTAAAGTGTGTAATAAGGACTTTGAGACCTCCAAATTTCAGCTAGAAAATACTTCGAGAAGTGGGTCAAACACTGGCACAAACAGGGGTACACGGACAACAATAGTCAGCTTTCAGCAGCAGTGCATGTTCAACTAGGCATCTTTAGATGATCATATCTTTTTCATTTTAACCCCTTTTTCAATTTTACTTTTTTTTTTTTTTGTTCATACATTATCAAGGTTTAAATGCCCATCATTAGATTTAGGTTTAGTGCATATTAGCTAGGTCGTGCAGTCTAGCAAAGTTGGGCCTGTGCAATAGTCTCTATACTTGGAAAGTGATTAGTGCATTCATCACAAATTAGGTTTCATGTTTGAAATTATATTTTGTTGCTGAAAATCAAAGTTTGTGGACTAATTAGAAAGATTAAATAAGGACTTGGTCTGTGAACAGTGAAAAATTCTGTACAGTTTCAGCAGATTTGACCTGACTGTGTTCCAAAAGTACGCTAGTTGAAAACCAGAAAAACATGATTATTTTGTCTTGAGAAATAGTAGATTTAAAGTGTGTAATAAGGACTTTGAGACCCCCAGGTAGAAAATAACTCAGGAAGTGGGTTAAACACGGCACAAACAGGGGTACACGGACAGCAATGGTCAGATTCAGCAGCACTGCATGTTCAACTAGGCATCTTTAGATGATCATATCTTTTTCATTTTAACTCCTTTTTCAATTTTACTCTTCTTTGTTGTGTTCATACATCATCAAGGTTTAAATACCCGTCATTAGATTTAGGTTTAGTGCATGTTAGCTAGGTCGTGCAGTCCAGCAGAGTTGGACCTGTGCAATAGTTTCTATATCTAGAATTTTTACTGCGTGCATCAGATTTTTAGAAACTTGCATAGATTTGCATTGGTTGCATTTACGGCCTTGTAAATTATCCATATTTGCATTGTAATTTATTTTGATAAGCAGGATCTAGTTTAGGGAATTTTATTTTGATTTTTCAAATTAAATTGGTTGTGTTCTATTAAGGTGCCCCCCTATTGATAGTTCTAAGGAACTCGAATGACAAACTAAACTAAATTAAGATTGTTAATTATTGGTGACTATAAGAAATTTATAAATTATCCACTCTCAAACTCACGAAATTAAAAAAAAAAAAAAAAAAGAACAATACAAAATGAAAATCGAAACCCAAAACCTCCAAACCCAATTACTAACCTTATGAATTTCGTACTTTCCCGATCTCCAACTGATCAAGATACCCAATCCCATACTCCAATGCCCAAATTTAGTGTAACCAATCCAAAGTTCAAAAGGTAAAAAAAAAAATTCATATCAAGATATCCATTGTTCAAATTCAGAATAAAGAAAATCCAAAATACAATTCAAAAATTCAAATCCATAATTGAAACTTTTCAAAACAAATTAAGATGAATCAAGTTTCATGACCCCATTAGATGAGTTTTCAAGCCTGGTTGTCACTCACATGCAAAATTTTAATTTATTTTTTCTCCAATTTAAAATACCAAATTACAAAATTGAAAAAAAAAAACCAAGTCACTATCTCCAATGCCCAAATTCAAAATCCAATACCTTGAATCCATCTCAACCCCTAGTTGCTAACAATATAGAATTTATTAATTATCTAATCCAAAATTTATGAAAAAAAATTAAAAAGAAAAAACAATGCAAACCAAAACCTTCATTGTCCGACTTGAAAACCCAATTGTCAAACCCTAGTGCAATCACTCAATACTCCAATCCCCAACTCAAAATACCAAATTTCAGATTCCTTAAAAAATTATTAAGAACCATAAATCAAAATCTAAGAATTATAAAATCATAAATCAAAATCTTCAAATCAGAATAAAATGAATCAAATTCCGTAAACCCTAATCAAAATCCTAATGCCAAAAAGGCCATACTCTCTCAAATAGACAATTAAACAAATAACAATACAAAACCATCAACAATAACAGCCATACCAATAAAAAAAAAAGTTAGTTTTGCGATGCAGCAGGTATACTGTCGTAATTAAATATTTTTTGTGACTTCAAAATTGCGTCCCAAATAAATAGTTAGTTTTTTAGCTTAAAATTTTTATGAAACCATATGATGGAGGTCGCTAATACTAATTATTTGCAATGCAAATATATCAGCGTCACCAATAAGATATTATGTGCGACGCAAAAAGGAAACTGTTGCAAAAACCCTTAACTTTTCTACGACATAGCTCAGACTAAACATTATTTGCGACATGGAGATTGCGTTGCAAATAGAGACACTTATTTACGACAGATGATTGTGTCGAAAATGCGTATCTAGCATTGAGAATAATTTTACTACCATTTGGCGCCAATGATTTTGTGACGCATTTGTTTGCGACACACTATATTCATTGCTGAAAGTTTCTATTTGCAACGCATGGAATCTTGTGTCGCAAATACCTAACTTGTTGCGACAAGTCTAGTTTTATGTTGCAAAACAATTATTTTTTGCGACACTTTGGATTGCATCGCAAATATTTTCATCTCTGAAAATCCCATTTGTTGTAGTGTGAATTGAATAGAGTTTATTGATTTAATTCTTGAGTTTGGCACTACATATTAAATTCCTAAACTTGATATTAAGCTGAAATGAACTAAAGTAATGAAACGAATTAATGAATAATTAATGAACAATCCTACTGCAATAGGTGGACTGGGGGTATTCCGGAGTTCCATGATGATGCTCGTGATCTCTGATCCAGACACTGGTAGATCCCACAATTATTGAATCACTTAATGAAGCAACATTATTGAATGATATCCTACCAAATAAAGAGTACTCACAGTAAATCAATGAAATGAATGAATATGAATAAATGAACATGAATGAATGCTTCCTTTTGGAAGAACTGAAATGAAATGATACTATTGTAGTTGCCAATCTAGTACTTGTTATTATTTGATTCCAATTGTACAGGTTGTTGTATTAATTATAATTGTTTCGAATTGATAGTTGATTATAGAATTGTTTAATTTTCAAATTAAACAAAATGGTTATGTAAGATAGTATGTACTATCATAAATTGTATATACATTGTTGAACCGTCGTGTTCACGGTGTTAATGATGACATTATAGGCCCAGTTGCCCGCGTCGATCATCCCGAAGCTGCACCGCCAGAGGAGGAGGCCAATCCTATTCCTTTAGGAAAATTAATAGAATGGACTTGAATAGAAGTACGAATGAACTAGAAAATGTGGAAATGAATGGTGGAAATGTTTTGAGAAATACTTTTGTATATTCATTTTGATTAGTACATAGATGTCCCTGCATTGTATTTGAACATGCAGTGGTTGACTTAATTAGAAAATAGAATGTGTATATTGACTCCACTTTTATGTAAGGAACTTGTACGATTTTAATAGTTTATCAATGTATATATATATTCCACAAAACTGTACATTTGATAGGTATGTATTACTGACATCCCTTGTGGATTTCGTTTTTAACTTGGGTTAATTCGGAGTTTACAGGAGTAAGTATGGACAGCACGACTGAGGGTTTGTCCGGATTAATCTGATCTCGGCCCGGGTCATGATACAAACCATTCGAATCAACAATAATCGAATTTGAGTAAGTTTTTCCACTTTACTTTATCTCTAATCGAATCGAATCATAATTACTCACATTCATACTTACTCAATTGAAATCTCAATCAAAATATCGAACCTTTGTATAAACATTGCAATAATCGTATTAGGGATAATATTATTCATGCAATTAATTAATAGATCAGAATTTGAGGTCAACAATGAAATCCATCTCAATATGAAAATGTAATAGATTGAGTCAAGGTAGTTTACTAGCCAATCTAATCTACTTATCCACCTTATTTCACCGTCCAATACAATGTAGTTTTAGGTGATTTGATGTACATCTATCCTTACCTTGGTATCACATTGTGTATGAGGGCACATCGAATTCCCTAAACCAACGGCAGTGAAAAAGTAATAGATTGGTAGGATAATTCACACGAGATGATCGTAGCCTCAAAGGTCCCCTCGTGTGGTTGAATTCTCCATTGGACTTGTTTGATGGTCAAAGGTCCATCCTATGGCCTTATAAGCAAGGTCTTCCAGCATTTAATTCATGTGGTTTAAGATTATTGGTCAATTCTCGGTTGGCTGTCGGTTAACCTAGTTCGGTTCACCGATAGTTGACCGAAGTCAGTTAGCAGTGGGAAAAAAGCCTCTAGTTACTCTGACCGAAGTAATTCGGTTAAGTTTGGTTAGGTATCGATTAACCAAACTCAATTTCCTAAAAAATTTCCTGCATTATGTTTCTTGAATTGAACCTATGTCATTTAATTGACTCTTAACTGAACTCTTGCGTTCAGAACACATGAATTGCCCAGTTTAAGTAGATTTTCATACTCATTCATTCTCATTCTTCCTTCTCCAAACCAAGCTTTCCAAAAGCCATAACCTGCACAAAAAAATCGAAGCCTACCGGCTTCACCACATCTCAAGACACCCTTCCATAACATGCAATATTTGCAATTTACAGCTTATACTTGCCTCAATTGATGCTTGGCAATCCTTTCTACTCTCGTGGCTCAAAAGCATTGAAAACCCCCAAAACTCAACCTTAACAATGAAATTCATGCCAAATCTATAATGAGAATGCATGCACGTAGAAGAAAGAAGTCCCCTTGACTCAAATTAGCCTAAAACCTGAAAGGAGATGTGATTCTTACCCTTTTCCGGTCAAGGAAGATTGGAAGGAAGGGTCTTGCCAAGCAAAAGATATTGACAGATGGGGAAGAAGATGTAGAAGCCAAATTCCTTCAAATTCACATGCAATTGCTCCCTTAGATGATCGAGAAGAGAGGAGGGATGAGAAAAAGAGATAGAGAGAAAGGAAGCTCTCTCATATTAGAAACAAGAGAATGGACCATAGAATGAAACGTAGAGTTGTTTAAGTGGATGGTTCCCACATATTTCCAAAAAGTCCATTTTCTTTCTAATAATTTCAGTTTAAGTCGAATAATGACTAACTTGATGAAATTGAAGTAAAAAGGGATGGAGTTCCATATGAAAACTGATGTATTTGACAATATACACGCGATGACGCCAATATGATATGCATATGATGAAAAATGATAAAATCTAAGATTACCAAAAAGTCCTTTGGCTCTACGTAACGAGTCAAATTGGATTCAAACTACCTAACCTACCCACGACCCACGGCCTAGCCCAAAAAGTCTAAATAAGACTAATTAATTTTTTTTCCTTTTTTTTTTTGCTAAATGATAAATTTGAATTAAAAGAATCGAAGAAGAAGAGGCCAAAAGGCCCCAAAACAAGGAGAGAAAAAGAAACAGCCAACAGAAGAGAACAAGAAGGCCCAAACAGAAATAGAGGGGCAAAGCCAAAAACCAAAAAATGAAGGGGCTACCATAAGCCCAGCAAAATAGAGAACCCTGACAAAGCACAAAATAGCAAAGCAAGCTGCAGAGAAAGAAAGAACCAGCAGAGTGAAGCAGCATTGAAGAAGAGCCCAAAGAAGACAAGGAGAGAAAAGCTGGAGAAGGAAGCAAACCAGGGACAACTGCTCCTAAAAACAGAGGAGCTGCATTCAGGGGAGAGGAGAGCTCAGCTACAACAAAGACACTGCAGGCAAAGAATGGAGGAAGAAGCCAGCAACTCCAGCACGGACTGCACCCTCCTGAATGCTCTTCAAAGAGAGATAGTACCTGCAGAGACTCTCTGGGCTACTCTCCATTGGGCAGCAGCTTAGGATAGCCCCAGCACAACCACTAAGCACTACAGACACCATTACTTTTAAATTTTCCAAGAAGATCACTTTAGCTCTCTGAAGGGTAGGAGACCTGGAGTTATGCTTAGAATTATTACGGATATTCAAATGACAGAGATAGCGTGGAAGAAGATAGCTGCAGCACACTTACTTAGTTGGATATCTTCACCAAGATCCAAGGCAGACCAGATGGAAGAAACAAAGAGAAAGGGGGAAGGAAGGGCCCCTCTAAGGGACAGCACCCAGGTCCAAAAGTTTGCAGCCAGCTTACAGGAGAAAAACAAATGAAAATCATTTTCCTCTGCCATGTAACAGTTGTAACATCTGGAAGCTAAAGAGCAACCTTTTAATTTAGCCCAACTGTCCAACGGAGTTCTTCTGTGAAGAAGGCGCTAGCTCATATAGGCAAGACACGGATTAATTAGATTATTCCAGATCAGTTTGTGCCAAGGAACTTCTGCTGTAGAGGACCTTAAAGAGTTCCAAGTGGCTTTGATGGAGAAGGCACCCGAGGTATTCCCTTGACAGTAGAGGGAATCAGGGATGTTATCATTAACGACTTAATTAATAAGACTAATTAACGTTAAAACAACTTAATTATAAATTAAGTATAGTTAAATTTAATAAAATTTAATTATTTAGTATTAGTCAAGGTTTCTGATGCCTACTTTTAAGGAGAGGTGCGAATTAGGCTGGTTAATTTGAATCTTGTGTTACGAGACAATCGAGGCTGGACCCATGTCGGTTGACTTCTCTAACTGCAGTTATTAGAACTCCATTGAGGTGACATCCAGATAGTCCTTTTATTGCACAGTTATAGCACCAGTTAAATTACATGACGTAGCTTATATACAACTTCAATGCATGCATTTGTATTTACTTATTGTTTGCCATGGTGGTCTTATCATTTATATCCTGCACAATGGTCCAATCAAGTTTCCTGGGTTCATACTTGAAAAGAGAAACCAAAAAAGCTTATACAAATTAAAATATCAGCGGTTGTTTATGTGTGTGTGTGTGAGAGAGAGAGAGAGAGAGAGAGAGAGAGTACATGCACCGAGGGGTGTACAAAAAATCTGTTGATTCGTCAATCCGGTCCAATGAAATCCGATTCACGAATTTCAATACGATCCGAAGGCCAACGATTCGTGATGGATTGTAAATTATGTATCTGTTAGCGATGGATTGGTGGCGGACAAGGATCGGATCGGATCGGATTTTAACAACGGATTCCAAATCCGTCAATTCGTAGGTAATGGATTGGTGACGGATTTGGTCCAATCCGCACCAATCCGATCCGTGTAGTGTAGTCAATCTCTGAAGATGACAAACCCTATGTAATTTCATTTATCAAATTGTTTTTAGATTCAAATGATACATTAATTTGCTTGGATGAATTGTTTATTGCTTTAACCAACACGACTTATCACATGTATGAAATACTTAATACAATGACCTTTTCATGTGCTACTGCTTACTGGTGTAGGGTTGTTTTACCAAGCTCGCATCTAACCAAGATGATTATGTCTCTGAATCCTATCTTGGCTGGAAGTCTCTTCAGAAGCAGCCCCAAAAGGGATGCTGGTGCCATAATTAGAGGCCTGTGTTGTGGTAGGAACATGAACTGCAAAGTTCATTTCCCCTATTTTCTTACAGGGCCCAGTCCCACCACTATTTCCTTGTCCATACGTGCAACCTGAATGGCCAGGAGGGTGCATTTCGCCTTTCTCCAGGGACTCAAACGTGAGGACTTCTTTCTTCTTCCCTTCCCACTTTTCTTCTAAAGGCCTAGCCACAGATAGAGACAGATGAGTTGAAGTTGAGGATAGAAAGAACGGATATTACATACAACATATTTCTTTTGCAAGAACCCATGTCAGTAAATTTATATATATATATATATATATATATATAGAAATATTCATATGCATCCATCCCTCACCATTTTTGATGAGGGACACTCCTTTTGGAGATGTTTCAAGTACAAAAAGAAGGTACAAAAATACCCCTGTTGTACTTGAAACACCTCCAAAATGGGTGTCTCTCACCAAAAATTCCATATATATATATATATACACACGCATAGAAAGTGATTAGGGTCGGAGTCCTCAAAACCTTAGACTTGAAAACCGGCGCACCAAGTGGGTCATTAACACGATTGATACGCGATAGAAAAAGACGAGGCCGGCCAAGGTATGAAAAACGTCCAAACACGAGACACGACTTATGTAGCTGCTCAGTGCTTTTTATTTTTGGGCAGAATTACCATACAGCGTGGCTGGATGGTATTATGGTGCAAAGCCCATGCTAAATACATAGAGGTGTTGGGCCCTCCTTTGGTAAATTCAAACCTCTTATTAGCCCTAAAATTCATTGTAGTGATTAAATAATAAATTATCATTTAAATTAGTAAAATAGCCATCGTTGGATTAACTAAATCTGAAATTTGTGATTAACTTTCTTTACTTCTTCCTTTTGAATTCATAGAAATGGAAGGAGCCTCTTATGTGTGAAATCTGAAGATCATACCATCAGCCTACTGAAATCGACTTTGATTATTTAGATTTTGATTATTTAGATATAGTAAAATGGTTTGAATTTCCTAAAGGGCCTTTTCCCTTCAAACCAAATATTCAATATTAAAAAACTAGGAAAAACCAAGGAAGTTACCTAGTTCGGATGTTTACAGTCAGACTCAGGACACGACGCCCTTTTCTCTTAAACCCTACAACGGGACAAGGCAAGTCTCCTGCAACACAACAGCAGCTTCCTAAACTCCACCCGCACCAAACACGTACAACCGCTATATATACAACAACAAACTCCACCTTTCCTCCACACCTCATACTTCCATCTCCTTTAGTACTCTACAAGAAGCTCCTCTCTCTCTCTCTCTCTCTCTCTCTCTCTCTCTCTCTCTCTCTCTCAACATTGAGATATGGGTTCTTTCAGAAGAAACCTGTTGCCTTTAATATCCATGCTGTTCATCGTCTTGATCTCCACTCGTCCTTATCTCTCTATGGCTAGGCCTTTAGAAGGAGAGTCGGGATTGAAGAAAGAAATCCTCATGTCTCAGTCTCTGCAGCAAAGCAATGTGCCTCCTCCTTGTAGTTCGGGTGGCACATCTACACCAGGAGCTGGTGGGCACTGTCCAAAACCCAAAGAAATGAACTTTGTAGCCCATGTTCCTACTACAGCACAGGCCTCTGCTTCTGAGGAGGCTTACAGCCAAGACAAGATTCA
This sequence comes from Umbellularia californica, assembly GCA_028538565.1. Taxonomy (NCBI): domain Eukaryota; kingdom Viridiplantae; phylum Streptophyta; class Magnoliopsida; order Laurales; family Lauraceae; genus Umbellularia; species Umbellularia californica. The sequence continues at coordinate 68,671,163 of JAPQWN010000005.1, forward strand.
GGGTTAGATGAGAGATTGGTGCAAGGACCCAAGACCAATAACACTCACACCTGAAAATGTGAAAAGTTTGTTAAAAGAATAAGTGTTTCATACAGGCAAGTCGTGTCGGTTAAAACAATAAGCACTTCATAGCCCATACATGGAAATGGAAGTGGATGTGTCTCCTGATTCTAAATCGTTTCTTGTAGTCTTGTAATTTGATAATTGAATTTATATGGGGTTTTCATGTTGAAATATTGACTCTCTCTCTCTCTCTCTCTCTCTCTCTCTCTCTCTCTCTCTCTCTCTCTCTCTCTCTCTCTCTCTCTCTCTCTCTCTCTCTCTCTCTCTCTCTCTCTCGTCGTGGCCACACAGCTCATAACATAGATACATATATGTATAATGAATGGAGCGCCACCTCTCTTGAGCACCTCTCATGACCACCCCCTTTTGGTCCCAGCTCCTCGGCTTTGATGGAGAAAGCATTCTCTATATATTTGGATACTGAGATCCATAGAAATACGTAAAAAGAATTCTAGCAAGACAATGAGATCGATTTGCAAAATTACTATGGGCTGAAGATCACCAGCTTTGTGGCATCCTCTCTAGATTTTCCACTCGCACATCCATCACCAACTTGAGCCATGCCAATCAAGGGGAGGTGGGGGATTGAAATATCTAATTGAGGCCAAAGTGTATATAAAATATCAATTGATCTATTAAATCATCCTAACCTTTGATCTATGGCCCTCAAGTTTACTAATTTTAGAAGGCATTATTTTTTTTATTTTAATCGATCGGTAAGAAATAGCTTAATGAGGGTGAAATTTGGACTTATACCCATTCTTTAGTGAGTAATGAGTATAAGGGGTTGGAGTGATCATAAGAGAGCTCTATTTGCTAGTAAAATTAGGGGGATCACAAATAGTTCTTATTTCAAGATTCTCCACGTATAATTAAAAGAAATGCTATAAAGTACTCAAGTACTTTTAAAAATAGAAACACTCCTCTTGTTAAAGGAGCTCGTGTGAATGTATGACAATCAAAGGAGGCACGAGACAAGAAAACGTTTTGGTGGAGATGGAAAAATATGATATATCACATTAATTAAATGACCCTAGACATTATTAGTTGTAACTCCTAATGTTTAATGCTACGCACTGTGCAAATTCTTTGTGATAGAGTTGATCAACTCTGAGAAGCTATCTGAAATTTAGATTCATGCTAATTATCCAATGAGGATCTGTGTGTGGGAACCAATTAGATAGATTAAAGGTAGGCCATAAATAGGAAAACTCCAAAAGAGATTCTGGAAAAATGAATTCCACTTTAAGTAAATAAATAATAACTAAAAACAAATTGATCATATAAAATATTGTTAAAAAGTGTCCTAATTATAGGTGTTAAGGATAGATTTTTCTTTATTCTTTTCATTTTCTTCTGATATTATTGTGATATTCTTGGTATATTTTTTTTTTAATTTCAAGAATAATCTTTTTATTCTTACTATCCGTTTGTCTCTCTCTCTAAATTTACTGACATGGGTTCTTGCAAAAGAAATCTGTTCTATGTAATATCCATTCTTTCTATCCTCTTGACTTCAACTCATCCGTCTCTATCTGTGGCTAGGCCTTTAGAAGAAAAGGGGGGATGGAAGAAAGAAGTCCTCATGTTTGAGTCCCTGGAGAAAGGCGAAATGCACCCTCCTGGCCATTCAGGTTGCACGTACGGACAAGGAAATAATGGTGGGCCCTGTAAAAAACTAGAGGAAATGAACTTTGCAGTTCATGTTCCTACCACAACACAGGCCTCTAATTATGGCACCAGCATCCCTTTTGGGGCTGCTTCTGAACCTTCTTCCAGCCAAGATCGGATTATTCAGGGACATAATCGTCTTGGTTAGTGCGAGCTCGGTGCAAATGTCAAGTATTAAGTATTTCATCTATGTAAGTCCTGTTGGTTTAAGCAATAAGCACTTCATCCAAGCAATGGAAGTGGCTGTATCATCTGATTCTAATAAAAACTTGAGAAATGAAATTACATGGGGTATGGGTATTGTTTAACGATTGACTACATTATATGCTCTCTCTCTCTCTCTCTCTCTCTCTCTCTCTCTCTCTCTCTCTCTCTCTCTCTAACATTATATAAAATATTTTAAAAAGTGTCCTAATTATAGTTTTTAAGCATAGATTTTTCTTTATTCTTTTCATTTTCTTCTGATATGATTGTGATATTCTTGGTATATTTTTTTTAATTTCAAGAATATTCTTTTTATTCTTACTATCCGTTTGTCTCTTTTTCTTTATTCTTGTCATTTTCTTCTGATATTATTGTGATATTCTTGGTATATTTTTTTAATTTCAAGAGATGCTGGAAATATGAATTCCACTTTAAGTAAATAAATAATAACTAAAAACAAATTGATCATATAAAATATTTTTAAAAAGTGTCCTAATTATAGGTCCTAAGTTTTGATTTTTATTTATTCCTTTTCATTTTCTTCTGATATTATTGTGATATTCTTGCTATATATTTTTTTTAATTTCAAGAATATTTCAAATATGCAAAAAGAGTATTAAAAAAACATCATCCCAAAGAACTCTCTCAATGGCATGGCAGAAGTAGAGAATTGATATGGCAGACTTCAGGTATGCCTACGTGGGTTCTATTGATCATCCGTGTCTCCATGGATTGGTCATTCACCTCTCTTAGAAAATATTTCATTCCTCAGCAGTGCACAAATTTTCAATCTACCATATCGACTTTGACAACGAGAATAGGCCCATCTACCATATCGACTTTGACAATGAGAATAGGCCAACCTGTCAAAAACACCCTCTTTGGACATTGCTAAGATCCTTTTTGGGTTTGCATAAAGGGAGGTAGACCAACATCTACTTGACCTTATCCGTGATAAATGGTCCTAATTTGACAGTAGGGTTAGGGCCAATGGTCCTAATTTGACAGTGACCCAACGTTAGACTCCTTCGATTTTATCAAAGTAAATCAAAATAAATTTAAATGATATATATATATATATGAAAAATATTCAAGTGCATCCATCCCTCACCACACCACTTTTTAGAAAGTTTCAAGTACAAAAGAGAAGTATGTATATATATATATATATATCATCTCCAAACTGTACTACTCATCCCTCCTTTTGATTGTCGTCCACATGGGTGAGCTCGGTAAAAAGTGCTCATTGCTTAAGGAAAAATGTCCAGATGTCTATAGTGGAGTTTTCTAAAGGGTCATGACCATAATCATTAGTAATGTTTAATGGAAAAAATGCCATGGAAAATATATCAATAAATCAATTTGTCAATGGTTGAAAATAGAAAATAAGCGAAACATTTTGAGTTTTTACATATTTATTAATACCACATTTTTCTTACAATACTTTAGTCTTGCTGACTTTTTAAAATCATGTATCTGTTAGGAATGGAATTAGTGTTTTCTGATGATATCACAATAATATCAGGATTCTTTTTGAAAATATCATCACTAATTCTGACGTTGATCACAAATCTAAATGTTTCATAATGAAGATTAAGTGGTGATTCAGCATGATTTTGCGGCCACTCCAACCGCTAGAATAAGTGTTGGGTTTATGTGTCTTGAGTTTTGGGTTAATCAGATTGGTTCATTGGGTTTGGCCTATGAGCAGGTGGGTATTTTGGTAATTGTATAGGGCTTCATTAGGGGCCAAGAAAGTGGATATTATATATTATTGTAATCTGTAATCCTAAACTCTGTAAAAGAGTCAGGAGTTAGAGTTAGAGCTCTCTCCCATGAGTATTGGAGTCTTCCAAATCACGTGGGACTTAATGGTGGAAAGTGTTCTTTTTGGTGGACGTAGGCGAGTTTGCCGAACCACGTAAATATCCGTGTCTAATTTTTTCTATCTTGTGTGGTTTGATTGATCATTCGATTGTTGTGGTTTATGCTTTCACATACATGCATGGTTACAACAAGTGGTGTCAAGAGACCCAACAATAAGCAAATCTCATTCATCCATTCTTCATTTCATGGCCTAATAGAAGATTATCATGAGCAGGACTTTTATGAATAGCTCTTGGTATGTCAACTTAAAATAATAATTGTTACATCCCGGTCCCGAATCACCCTACCCTGGGGCAATCTCCGAGGTGTGTCACACGTGCTCCTATATATGTGCTGTACTTGTCTCGAGCCAAATGCAACACACGAAGGAGAGAAAACAACTTCTCATACACGTGAGTGAGAACTCACTAGAATACATTAATAGCAATTATTCTTAGCGGAAGCTGTATTTCATTCATGAGAGGATATCAAATTCTCATTCAGTCCATTTAATATTCCAAATTTGATACAAAAGAATTATACAATTATATATATTGCTTTACAAAAAGAGTGTTTAAAAGAACTTTATACAACCATTACCAAAAATATAACAAAAGAATTATTGTTCATCTAAGTGTAGCCCACACAAAAAGGGGATGACCACACACATCAAGCAATGACAATGAAGAGAATGAGCAAAAACTAAAACCAAATAGAGAGAGATGAGATTGGGTCCTTGAAGAGAGTGGACTTTCATGATCCATAAAGAAAGGGCAGCAACATGATTAGAAAGGGAGTTTCTTTCTGAAAATCGAATAGAAAAGAGAAATCCGAGAGCCCATCTGATTATTCAAGAAACCCTAGCCCTTACCACCAATTTCTAATCAAAGACCCTCAAAATCCCTAAAATCTCCACCGTAAATCAAAACTTATAATAATTAGAAGAAGAAGACCTTCAAAATCCCCAAAAAGGAAGTCACTTTGTATTTCGGGAGACAAAGACAAAGACTGAAATCACCGAAAAAAAGTGCTCATCTTCCTTTCTTTCTCCTTGTTGATCTTCCACAGCTTTTGCCAACGCGGTCTTACTTGCATCGATAAATAATAGCAATTCTCTATGACTTTTGCCAATGCAAATTTTCACTGCATCGGAAAATAGTGTCGGGAAAGATAAGTCTGACATAGATGGGGCTTTGCAGACGCAACTCATTCGTTAGCAATGGTGCAAATAAAAACTCAAAGCTTTCCCAACACATACCTATGCATCGCCAGTAGGCAAGATAATTGCCAATGCATTATTGCGTCGCCATTAGAAAAACATGCGTTGGAAAAATTCACTATAAGAAAATACGTTTTTAGGGTAGAACTTATAGCGGTGGCCGGTAAAATGCGGCCCAATTTGGCCCCCCACTGTAAGGCAATTTCTAAATCCCTTTTAACGGCTGCCTTCTATGCGGTTGTCGGTAAAAACTTGATTTAATGGCGCCAATGAATGGCGGTAAAAAAATTTTGCTTTTTAACGTCGCATATGTAGCGGCAGCCAACACTTTTGAGGGTAAAAGGTACTTTGAGCGTTTTTGCGGCGGCAATAATTGGCCCCCTCTAAAAGTTATTTTATGACTTAATCTCCCCTCTCTGGCTCTCATATCCCCAACCCTAAATTGTTTCCCCTTACACCTCTCTCAGCCGGCGTCCTCAGGCAGTCGCTCTTTCTCCATCTCTTTCCCCTAGACTGACTCCACAACGGCGGAGCAGCACGTGCAAGGGGAAACCACCCGTCTTCCGAGCCAGCGCCACCTCCCCTCTCCTGACCCAGGTAGCGACCGAGCAGATCTCCCTGGCTGTTTTGGCTTCACGTGGGATTTCTCCCCCATCAATATATCATCATCCACCCTCCATTTCCTTTCATACTCTCCTGCTTATAGACTCTCAGGTGAGAGGTCTCCTCTCCTCTATCTCTAATGCTTTCTGTGTGGGGTATTTCCGTAATCCAGAATTCGCCTTCCAGTTCGGTAGCAGTACCAGCTCTGATCTCGGTCTCGGTCAGTTCTGCAATAGTGCCAGCAAGTACCGAGACCCGGCTTACAACGGTAAAAAAGAACCGAACACACTTGCTTGGAGTTCGGCATCTCCCATTCCGGTAGTTGACTTTCGAGCTCGGGCTCTCGACTCCGGATCCTCTCCAGTTCGGTCAAGCGCCGAGGTGAATACCGCGCGTCTAATCTCCATTATCGGATGGGACAGCTGCATTACATAGCACCCTGACAGATAGGGTGGCCGCCGAATGTTGATAAGGGACCTTCCCTATCACTTCCATATTTATGTGAGGGATTTGAGGAGATATTCGATGGGACAAGTATCCTCACCTACCCCCTCTAAGGGTCTTAGAAGTAGGCAGATGGGACAAGTATCTCCACCTACCTCCACTATGGAATCTTCCATCCCTCTCTATACATACTTGCATGGTAAGCCATGAACAGGTACGCAAAAAAAGAAGCGATACAGTTTACATTGCTATTTTGCTCATCTTCTTCCCCACTTCACCCTAGTTCAGTGACTGCACTAACTCAGGCGTCGGAGTGCCTTTGGCTGACAGCAGCCTCGGGCCCTGACCTCTGTTTTCTCTTCTCTTTCAGATTTCGGATCATCAGAGACGATCCTGTTCAGCTAAACAGCCTCTCTGTAAACCCTCATCATCATCTAAACCAAGTCTGTAATTTTTAGGCACGCACAATTTGGCGCCGTCTGTGGGAAGCGATCTGAAAAATCCATATTCTCATCCTAACAGCCATGCCTCCTAAGGCTAAGAAGGGAAAGAGCATTGTTGGACCGTCCAGGTCCAAGCAGCCGGAGACATTCCTGCCTCTCATGCCGCCTCCACTGGTGATAAACCAGGCAGGGGCATTCATAACAAGCCAGCAAAGAGATACCAGGCAGACACCGCCCAACCCTCAGCCGAGGAGAGTTGGTGAGCCCGGTATCCGAAGTGTAGGGTCGCCCGTCACGATGACACACTCATCGTCAAGAGATGCAGCAGCGTCTCCTCGGCACGGTCCCGCAATAGATCGGGCCCGGCCAACTATCTCTCAGGCAGAACGTCCACGTCTGGAGATTGTTTTCACCGAGCCATCCCGTAAGGATATTCCTCCTCAGGAACAATCCCAACGAGGCAAGGCTCCAGTGCAGTCTCATCCTCATCGGTCTAATCACGAGGACCACATGGAAGAGGACCACGTCCACCTCGATGATGAAGGTGACGACGACATAGCCCTAGAGGAAGATATTGAGGCCCAAGCCGAGGCAATCAAGGCTCAAAATCTCGTCATTGAGGAACAAAAAGAGCGGATCCTCCGGCTTCAGGGACAGCTTGAGGCAAAGGGCGGAGCCCCGCCCGAAGCCTCTCACACGCCTTCACCTCGGCAGCAAACTTGGCGGGGTCCCGGGGGTCAGCCAGACCTAAGGCAGCAACTAAACGAGAGGCGTGCCCGAGCTCGCGAAGAGGGCTCGAGTAACACTCACGCCAGCGCCGACCAACAGCAACGCCAGAGACGAAGGCGGGAGATCGGGGCTGACCCCGACATGGCTAACTATATTGATCAGCAAATTAAGCTGGCCATGCAGCAAAACCTGGAGCACGTCGGCCTCGCTCGAGGTCGGTTGGCTACCAGACATAGTGACATCCACGGCACATCTCCATTTACTCGGGAAATCAGAGATCACCCTCTCCCTGATAAGTTCAGCGTCCCACGCTTTAATCTCTATGACGGAACATCAGACCCCGAGGCTCATCTCCGACACTTCACCCAGAAGATGTCGGTATTCATCGGTGACGGCAACCTTGATTGTAAAGTTTTCTCATCCAGCCTGGGTGACCTCCCGCTTCGGTGGTTCTGTGCACTCTCCGAGGGATCGATTTCGAGCTGGCGACAGCTCCAAAACTCCTTCGTCGAGAAGTTTCAAGCACACTGTGTCATCCCAAAGACTGACGCCGACCTGATCTCAATCAAAATGAGGCCGACCGAGAATATCACTCGATTCGCCAAAAGGTTCTGGACCATCTACAGCGTGATCGAAAATTCCAACGACGAGGTAGCCATCACGGCCTTCCAACAAGCTTTGCTACCGGGCAATGAGCTTCGGAAGAAATTGGTGCGTCACCCCGCGGCTTCGGTGAAGGCTCTGATGGCCCAGCTAAACCAGTATGTTGAGCAAGAGGAGGACGAAGTCCGAGCCCGAGAGAGCCATAATATTTGGCCGAAGGGCCGACTGGAGGGCCGTCCCTCGAGGAAAGAAAGGAGGCTTGCTAAGAAAGAGGCGGATCGAACTAGAGAGCCATCCAGCTCGACAGTACGTTCTGTCCCCACCTCGGGAGGCAACTCGAGGCCGAAACCAAGTGGCGCTTCTTACAGAGCCGTCAATACCATCTTCAAGGAGCCTATCTACAAGCTCCTCGGCAAGATCCAAGCCCAGCCCTTTTTCAAATGGCCCCAGCCTATGAAAAGTGACGCCGCCTCCTGAGATCAGAGCAAGTTCTGTGCCTACTGATAAGTCCACAAAACTAGGTCATTAACTCATCATTTCATTAGCATTTGTGGACTTAATTAGGTTTAACTGCATAGAATTGCATTTAATTTCATGATTACATGCATTTGAGGATATTTTTGGAGAAATTGTCAAAATTGATCAAAATTCATTGAATTGCATGGCTTTTTGAAATTAAGTTTTTCTCATCTCATTTATCACCCCAAAATTAGGCTTTTGGTTTCATCAATGCATATCTTGTTATTTTCTTGCACCATGTGCTATTTTTGGAAAGTTGGTCATTTTGGTGCATCACTAGGAATGTAGGGTCCCATACATGGTTCATAATTATTTTCTTACATATGATTAATGTGAAAATTGCCTCTTTCAATTTGTAAGAGAAATCAACATGGGACCTACATTGATGAAATTTGAGAAGAGAGAAGTCAAATAAGAAAGCAAAGAGAGAGTCCAAGCATGCTTGGAAGTCCACAATGGGCCCCACACACCCCATTGCATGCCAACATAGAAGCTTCCATTTTTGCATAATTATTCCCGGATTTTTCAAGGGCATCAAATTAAAATGGCCATAACTCTCAAACTGAGTGTCAGATCGGCGCAATTTAGCCACCGTTGGAAAGCTCTTTTCGAGTAGATATCCGTAGAGCCCAAGATTGCCTAAATCAGAGCTATATTGAGGGAGATATGACCTCAGGAAGTTATCTGCTACAGTTTTAGGCGGGAATTGCAAGAAATCTCAATATTTGGGAAGTTTATTCCCTTTACATCATCATATAATTTTTAGATATATGCTTGGAATTGTACAAGGAAAGTGTATGCATCAAGAAACCTAATAAGGCAAGGAGATCTCTCAAATTTAAAAGTCTTTCCAAAGAAAGAAGTTAACTTGGAGAACAAGAAAGAATCCTTACCCAATAAGGAAAAAGGAAACCTAAAAGGAGGGCACTTCTTTACTAAAAGGGGTTTGCAAAAAGCATAAAAGGAGGCATGATGGAGACCCATAAGATATTCCATACGACCAAAGCTCTCCCTCTCTCCTATTCCTTTCTTTTTCTCTTCCTTTCTTCTTTTTCATTAGTTTATTTTTATTTTTGGTAGCCTTGAGCCATGTCCAAGGGTTTATTTTGAAGGAGAAAATTTGTGAAGGAGAAGTTGTAAAGATGCAATTTTTAGTGATAAATCAAGAAGCATTCTTTGCAATGGCGGGCTAATTTTCTTGATTAGAGTTATGGATGAAGGTAAGTAATTGTCTTTTTATTTGTTTAGTAATTCTAATTTGTGTTCCATGATTATGTGCTTAATGATTAATAGGCTTGTCTTCGTGCCCTAGGCAAATCTCTATTTTTATTTCTAAAATAAAAATTAGTTTTTGACTACTCATGCTTAGGTTTGATAGGCTATGCTTAGGATTTAGATCTTTTGATGGTTTATGCTTACTTTTGATGGGTGGTGCTTAAATTATTTTTATTCTTTTATGAGATGAAGGAAGTCTTGAGTTTTGGATTTTTATAATTAAAAAGGGATTTTTAAAGTTAGATTTTCCAAATTAAAAACATTGATTTGTCTTTGATTTGAAGTAAAAATTGGAACAAGTTAGGGTTACTTAATAAATAATTGGTGGATGCTTATTGGATTCCTATGCTCTAATCATCTTCATTAATTGGTAGATTTCGAATTTCTAAATTAGTTGCTTATTTTTTTTATCTAAAAAAATCAAAACTTTTCTTAATTGTTAGTTAATTAGTTTGCTTAATTTAAAAGTTTCTTTAATAGCTCCCTGTGGGTTCGACCCGTTCTTGCCACTGTCTCATCTAGACACCCGTGCACTTGCGGTATTTTATGATTGATTTTGATCACATCAAGTTTTTGCCACAAAGATAGAGGACACAGAACCGAGGATTGCCATGCCTTCAAGGCGCACCTCGAAAGGCTCATGAAAGACGGGCATCTTAGAGACCACGTCAAAGAAGAAGTCAGAGTGAACAATGCTCAGCAACGCCAACCTGACGACCAAGATAGTGATGAGCCTGTAGGGACCATCGACGTCATTCACCTGGCCCCCGCCCCTAGAGGCAATGACCGGGCCCGCGCCGAGGCCAGGAGGGCCCAGCACGGCAAACAAGTGATGACGGCCGAGCTTCGTCCCTCAGCAAAGAAGGCACGTGTAGAGAGGCCAAAAATTTGGTTCTCTGACAAAGACTTGGCCGGGGTCCAGCTACCCCACAATGATCCTCTTCTTCTGACTATGAGGTTACAGAACTTCAATGTCAAGAGGATCCTAGTGGACCCCGGGAGCTCCTCAAAAATCCTCTATTTTGATTGCTTCAAAAGGATGGGTCTGAAAGAGGAGGACCTGCAGGAAGCTCGCACCCCGTTGGTGGGTTTCAGCTCCAAGACAGTATATCCGAAAGGGAAGATCTCCCTCAAAGACAAGGTGGGAGGAGGCCCCATGACAGCAGATTTCCTGGTGGTAGATGCACAATCTCCATACAATGCCATCATGGGAAGAACCTGGCTTCATAACATGGAGGCTGTTCCCTCAACCCATCACCAGAAGCTCAAGTTCCCGTTACAAAACGAGAACGGGGGCTTCGAAGTTATTATAGTCCGCGGTGACCAACAAATGGCCAAGGACTGTCTCATGGCCGTGGTACCCGGAGATGCAGAGCCGCAGCGAGTCCACATGACCGAGCTTGAGGCCGAGCTCGACGCTGTTGGCCGAACTCCCGAGCAGAAGAGCGTTGAAGACCTTACCGAAGTGAGGATCAATCCTAACGATCCGGAAAAGTTCTTCGTGCTCGGTAGCCAGCTTGCTGACGAGGAAAGGGCCGATATGCTCGACTTCCTATTAAAGAATAAAGAGGTCTTCGCTTGGACCCCATATGAAATGCTCGGCATTGACCCCGAGGTCATGAGCCACAAGCTCAATGTAGATCCCAAGCATAAGCCCGTTGTCCAAAAGACACGCCGGACGGGCACCCAACAAGCAGATGCTGTGACCGAGGAAGTCAAAAAATTGTTAGAAGCTGAAGCTATCAGAGAAGTCCACTACCCTGTATGGTTAGCCAACACGGTTGTGGTAAAAAAGAAGAATGGGAGCTGGAGGGTCTGCGTAGACTTCACCGACCTCAACAAAGCCTGTCCCAAAGACAGCTTTCCCCTTCCAAAGATAGACCAGCTGATCGACGCCACTTGATGGAACGCGCTCCGAGGCGCCGTGGGGCGGGTACCGGGGTCGGCGGAACGTGGGAGTCCGTCGGGTCCGGCCCTTTCGCGCCCTGGCGGGCCTGAAGCGTGCATCAACATTTCTTTGTGTGGGTGTGCCAGATTTTCTATTTTACTTGGATTTGCAAGTGGTAATCCGGAGATCAACCTTCGCAAGTAAAAAGGAAATCAACTTCTTTCAAGTTTTCCATTGCACAAATATTTAAGAAAAGAGACATTTTCTTGATTTGCCGTGAAAGGCGATTTTGTTTGGCATTTATAGCCGATTTTGGCGTTTATAGCCGATTTACAATTCTCATCAATAATGAAAGACAAGAGTTGTGATTTTTGTCTCTTTTAGAAAAATACAAACTACAATGAAAAGCAAGAAAAGGAAGATCTAACTTTTCAGGAGATTGTGGGGGACTCGTTCAGATTGACGGTCGCAAGCCATGTATGGGCTTCGCCGTCATCTATGCAGATGAGAACAGAGGATGCTCTTGATTCGCTTCGCTTGGCTATAACCTCAGATTTTTAGGGGACAAAGACCAAGAGAAGGTCCTATGTCCAATAAAAAGCTAAGTAGACGGGCTAAAAAAGCCACGTCTAAGCCATTGGAGGCAGCAGGAGAAGGCAAGGACCTTGGGGGGGGGGGGGGTGCCCCCCAAGGGACTTTTGTCACCTTGTAGTGGTGGCCGGTGCAGAACTTCAGCAGAGTTTTTCTCTCTTTTTTCTTTCTCTGGATCTCTTTCTGATCTTTTTTCTCTTTTTTCCGATGCCCATTTCAATAGAATGCTCTCCTATTTATAGGCTTTTGGTAGCCATTTAGGAGGGTTTATGAGCCTTAATGGCTTTAATGGGAGGAGTTACAAGATTTATTTCTTGATTTTGTAACTCCTTTTTCCTTGAATCTGATTGGCCGATGGAGATTAAGGGCTTTTAATCACCTTAATTACCATAATGGGAGGAGTTTCATGGTTTAAATGCCATGAATCAATTGACTTGTAACTCCCAAATGCTTGCTTCTGATTGGGCCGTCCAAAGAAATGAATTAATGACTGCAATAAAGCTAGTCAATTAACCACATTAATTGGTCGCCGAGCAGTCGAAGAGTCGCGGGCCGTGCCGTGTCTTCTGGCGATGATCATCGATGGATCTTCATGCTGATCGACATCGGATGAACATGTAACTTCAGACATTGATAGCTAAGAGCGGGCCGGTGACATCTGTCTTGTCGATTTCTCGATCAGTCGGACAGAAAGAGCACTTTTTTTTGGTCAACCGGTTGGCGATCTTGGAGCGATCAATGATGATTTTATGCTTTTGGAGGTTGACCCGTGATTTTGACGGATGTCGGAGGATATGAGTCAATTTCAAGCACTAAAAATCACATTTTCAGGAAACCACAGGGGCCAAAGTGCGCGAAACGCGAAAAAAGACGGAAAAACAGGTCACCGGCGGAAAATCCGGTGACCCGGACTTCCATGGTCGCCGGCGACCATGGGCCATGGTCGCAGGGGCCTCGACCCTGGGGGAATTTTCCCCTTCGGAGCCCGTTTTGCGGTCGTTTTGAGGTCTTTTTCGTCGCCGTCTTCTTCTGTATTTTTCCTGAAATTTCTTCTCATTTATTGGCTTGATTTCCCTGTAGAAAACCCGATGAGAATCCTTGCATTTTTAGAGTGCAAAGTTTCCAATTTTCCGGGAAAGCCGACGACTTTGTCGTGTAGAGCTGCTGATTTTCCGCCAGAAGCTGAAACTTGGTCAAACGATGTCGGAATGACCTGAAATTTGAGGTGAAGCCTCCTGAGCAATAAATAAGACCAACCATAGGCTTTTGTTTGAGTTTTGAAGCCGTTTGGGGTCCCATCGATGCTTCACTTGATTTTGCTGCGGGGAAAATGCCGAGCTTTGATGTGCGGTCAAACGATGTCCGATTGACCTGAAATTTGACAGGGAACCTATTGGAGTCATTTTGAGATGATCCACAGGCTCTGTCTTGGAAACCATGGTCCCGGGGAGCTCCGCCGCCGGTAGGCTTGATTTTCTTTCCGAGCGTCGAAACCTGGTCAAACGTTGTCGGAATGACCTGAAATTCGACGTGCAGCCTTTTGGAAGCATGTTGAAGCTACTCATGCACTTGGTTTGATGAGCGAAGGCTTCGGTGGTTCCCGCCGCCGGGAGGCTTGATTTTGCTGCTCGAGCATTGATGGAGGGTCAAACGTTGTCGGTTTGACTTGAAATTTGGCATGGAGCCCTTTTGAGACATGCTGGAGTCATCCGTAGGCTCTGATCGAAGTTTTGACGTCTCCGATGATGTCGCCGCCGGGAGCGCCATTTTAGCTGTCGGAGAAGCGAAGTTAGGCCAAATGATTCTGAAATGGCCCGAAACTTCATGTGTACTCTTCTCTTGGCTATCTTGAAGGATCTTGCAGTTTTTATTTGATTCTGACAAGATTTGATTTTTTGGAGAAATTGCATTGCCTATTTATGGCAGGTTGCGACTTCATGCAGCTTTCTTGATGTTGAAGAGGCAAAGTGACATTTTTGGTGTCAACACCACTGCCGGGCATGATAGGATGAGTTTCCTCGATGCCTACCGAGGTTACCATCAAATTCCGATGCATGAGCCTGATCAAGAAAAAACTGCGTTCATAACACCCAGAGGCATTTACTGCTATAAGGTGATGCCCTTCGGGTTAAAAAACACCGGTGCAACTTACCAGAGGCTGGTGACTAAGATGTTTCAGGACCAGCTCGGCAGAACGGTCGAGGTCTATATCGATGACATGGTCGTTAAGTCTAAAAGGTCACAGGACCACTTAACTGACCTGCATAAAACTTTTGCCGTCCTCAAACAGTACAAGCTCAAGCTGAACGCCTCCAAATGTGCATTTGGCGTCGGCTCGGGCAAATTCCTGGGCAGCCTGGTCACTAGACGAGGAATAGAGACCAATCCAGATCAAATTTCGGCAATTAGGGCCCTACAGAGTCCGACCTCGGCAAAACAGGTTCAAAGACTTACCGGGATGGTAGCAGCACTGAACCGCTTCATCAGCCGAGCTTCAGACAAATGTCGTCCATTCTTCCAACTCTTGAAGAAGAGCTCAGGGTTCAAATGGACCCCGGAGTGCGAAAGTGCCCTCCAGGCACTCAAAGTATACCTCTCCTCACCTCCCCTGCTTTCCACCCCGGCACAGGGCGAGGTCTTATACCTGTATCTAGCAGTCTCGGAGCATGCAGTAAGCTCTGTACTCGTAAGAGAAGATGACAGGCAGCAAAAGCCCATCTATTACACAAGCAAAATTCTGCTGGATGCCGAGACGAGATACCTGCCATTGGAGAAACTCGCGTTTGCACTCATCAGTGCTTCCCGCAAGCTCTCCCACTACTTCCAGACGTATTCCATAGTGGTTGTGACAGAACACCCACTCAAGTCCCTCTTCAAAAGAGCAGACTTCTCTGGAAGAGTGTCTAAATGGGCTGTTGAGCTGGGACAATATGACATCCAATATCAGCCCAGGACGGCCATCAAAGCCCAAGTGCTGGCCGACTTCATCGTGGAGTTCACATCTCTTAGTTCGGCACCGAGCCACCTCGACACTGAACTGGGGGGCAAGGAGGTGGAGGCAACCACTATGACCGAGACCGAACAGGAGCAGTCCTGGAAACGGTTCCTCGACTCATCTTGGAAAGTCTTCATCGATGGGTCCTCAACCTCCAAAAGGGCTGGCGCTGGCATCGTCCTCTAGTCTCCGGAGGGCCTCGTCATTGAGCAAGCCCTGACTCTTGACTTCAAAGCATCAAACAACGAAGCTGAGTATGAAGCATTAATTGCAGGGCTGGGCAGCGCAAAAATTCTGGGGGCACAACAACTGGTGATCTTCAGCGATTCACAGCTGGTGACGAATCAACTCAATGGAGACTACCAGGCCCGAGACGACAGGATGACAGCCTATCTAGCCCACACCAAGCAACTGCTATCCTAGTTCCAAAAGGCTGAAGTCAGGCAGATCGGCAGAGATTCCAACTCTCACGCCGACGCACTTGCAAACCTGGCCTCTGCTATTGAGGCAGGAAGAAAAAGAACTGTCGAAGTCAAAGCACTAGAAAGACCGAGTATAGAACTCCACCCACCTCGGCAGATCATGTGTATTGATCTCGGCCCGAGCTGGATGGATGAGCTCATCTCCTATCTCAAAAATGACTAGCTCCCCGAAGACAAGAACCAGGCCTACAAAATCAGGCTAAAGGCAACCCGATTCTGGCTCTCTCCGGATGGCAAGCTCTACAAGAAGTCCTACAATGGCCCTTACCTCCAGTGCGTTCACCCAAGCAAAGTCGAGGACTTCCTTTATGAAATCCATGAAGGGATCTGCGGCAGCCACATTGGAGGTCGGTCACTGGCTTACCGAGCTATCAGCTAGGGGTACTGGTGGCCCTATATGCAGAAGGACACAGAGGTCTATGCCAGGAAATGTGAGAGGTGCCAGAAGTTCTCTCACTCTCTGCATCAACCAGCACATGACCTAAGTCCTCTTTCCAGCCCCTGGCCCTTCGCCCAGTGGGGACTGGACCTGGTGGGACCTCTCCACCGAGCTCCTGGGAATAAAAGATGGTTAATAGTAGCTACTGACTATTTTACCAAGTGGATAGAAGTTGAAGCGTTGTCTTCCATCACTGAGAAGGATACCAAAAACTTCGTATGGAGGAACATCGTAACAAGGTTTGGAGTGCCTCGAGCCCTGGCCACGAATAACGGGACCCAGTTCGATTCCAACTTCTTCAAAAACTTCTATCAAGAATTTGGCATCAAAAACTACTTTTCTACCCCAGCATACCCTCAAAGCAATGGGCAGGCCGAAATCTCTAACAAGGTAGTACTTGACGGACTCAAGAAGAGACTAGATCGAGCCAAAGGGAGATGGATCGAGGAACTTCCAAGTGTCCTCTGGGCGTACAGGACTACCCGAAGACGCTCGACCTCGGCTACTCCTTTCTCCCTAGCCTACGGGATGGAAGCCGTGATTCCACTTGAGGTCGGCCTACCGACCCTCAGGTCGGAGCTATTTGATCAAGGCCGAAACGATATGAACCTCGCCACCGAGCTCGACTTAGCCGAAGAGCGGAGGGAATCAGCAGCCATTCGCCTCGCCTCTATCAGCGACAGTTGGCCAGGGGTTACAATCTAAAGGTCAAAGAAAGAAAGTTCTCACTTGGAGAGCTGGTCTTGAAAAAGACACTTCCAGCAGATAAAAATCCCAGCGAAGGAAAACTTGCACCGAACTGGCATGGGCCGTTCAAAGTGACTTCGGTAGACGGGCAGTCTGCATACAAGCTTGAGGACATGAAGGGTAGAGAACTACCACGTCCATGGAATGCCACGCACCTCAAGAAGTATTACTTTTGATATGTACTTAGACCTCGAAAGTCAGTAAAATTGATTCTTTTTACAGAATATTTTATTTTCAAAATCTGGCCAAGTTATTGAACTCGGCATTTGCATACAAGCTCGGTCAAATGACCAACTTGCAGGCTCGGTCGCAGGACCAGCCATATACAGCTCGGTCACAGGGCCAGCTTACACCATACAGCCAGTTCTACCGAGATCGGTGCTTTCTTATGGTTGTGGAACCTGACAAACATTTACCTCGGGTAACGAACTTGGTATTTTGAGTTCGGTCATAAAAGCCGAGCTTGGTCTCTTGGTTATATATTATGCAACTTAGTCTCACTAACTAATCAGTTATTCTTGATCGCAAAAGATGACACGGGGATTGAAGAAAGTTTTTTCATTTATCACAAAAGTGTTTACACAAAAAGAAAATACAGATATTCTTCCCAAACTGCAGAAAAATAAAAGGTACATCATCGTCATTCCTTTTTCTTCCCCTCACCAGCCTTGGCATCAAGTTCCTCAGATGTCGAAGCAGGAGGGGTGTCTGAAGAAGAAGGCGGAGCGTCAGAGCCAGGACCTTCGGGAGGAGGGACTGGAGCCGAGGTGTGACGAATGAATTTGGGCGGATCACGATATACGGGGTGGTCTTCCGAGATCCCCGCCTCTTTCAATGCAGCCCTACCTCCAAGTTCATATGCCCTCCGACAAACGCCGTTGAGCTTGCCCTCATAGGTCTCTATTGCGAACCTCACTCCATCTTTATATGCTTCATCTACCTCATCCTGCAAAGACTTTTTGAGTTCGGCCATCTCCTTGCTCGTGTTCTCCTTTTTGGCCTTCTCTTTTTGCAGATTGGTCTCAGCTTCGGTCTTTGCTTTTGCCAAGGCTACCTTCTCGGCCTAGAGTTTACGTACTTCAGCCTCCAGTTCGGCAGCCCTCTTGGCCTTTACATCGACCGCCCCTTTCAGGTCGTTCGTCTCAATCCTCAGCCTGATGATCTCGATGCCTGCTGAGTCCATATCTGAGGCGAGCTTCTGGTTCTTCTCTTCCAGCTCCTTTATCCGCCCCGTACTTACCTCGAGAGCGGCTGCAATCTTTTTCTTCTCGCCCTCTAATTGAGAAGCCTTGGAAGACCTGGCCGGAGCCCTCTCTAGTACCACCTCGAGCTTCTGGACATTCTGCATTAGAAAAGTTTAAGTCAGGAAATTTACCGAGATGAAGAAAACTATAAAATCAGAGGAAAGAAGACAACTTACAGCGATCGACGCTTGCATCGCCGACATCACCAGAACCGCATCCTCCTGCTTCTCGAATTTCTCCATGTCCTTCGGAAGGCAACAGGCTCTGGTAATCGCGGCGGTCACAAGGGAGTCATCACAAAGCCGGTCGCTGATCGACAGGGGCCTCCCTGGCTACACCATCATGTCCGGCTGAAAGGGGATGCGGAGTGGCCGCTTAGTCGGGTCGAGCTCGACAGCCTTCTTTAGAGAGGTCTTGTCCAGCCTCTCCATATCCCTTGGAAGTTGGGGAATGGCATCCCTCCAAGATGGGGCGTCCCCTTTCTTCAGAGGGATAATTCCCTCTTCCAATGTGGCACTCTTCTCCGCGACGGCACCCCCCTTTCCGGACTCCTCCACTCTCCCTTCCTGCCGAGCCTTCTTCTCGGCCGGGCCCCCCTTCTTCTCAGCAGCAGGGCGCTTCTGAGGGCCCTCTGCTGGGCGCTTCACGGGCATCCCTGAGGGCACGGTCGGCTCGGTCGGCGCAGGGGAAGGTCCCTTCCCGCCAGAGGCCGGGGGAATCGTAGCCAGCGGGATCGGCTCTCCAAAGGCCTCGAACTCCAGATCTATAAATTGGACAGGGGGGCGACATCTCTGCAGCGGCATCTCTCCTTCTTCTTCTTCCGAGCTCGGAGGAGAGGCGTTCGCCTATTGAGGATCCGTGGGTTGCTGCAGTGCGGCCGAGGTGGAGGTTCCGGCTCCGAGGTCGGGCTCTATTTTCACCTTCATGGTCGGATGAAAGGGTGCCGAGGTGGAAGCACCAACTCCTGGATCAAGTTCGGGCTTGATGACCGGCTTCTCCTCCCAAAAGTCCTCACCAGGAGGATGTCTAAGGCTCCCTTCGGGCTCTTCAGCAGCGGGAAGGCCCCCCGACCTTCGAGGGATGAAAGAATTATAGATCGGCTTGTAACCGAGAAGGTCCTAGGACGCGCGAGTGTGATGGCCCGTGTATTTCTTCACTGCCTTCAGCCACTCAACGTTTCTCTTCCACCCGACCCTGCGAGCCTCTCTCTTCCTCTCACTGAGATCTGCCTAAGGAGAAAACAAAGTATGAGCTCGGTAAAACAAATAAGTGCAGAGCAAGACATCTGAGCTCGGCATTTACTTGGAGGTGTTCCGAGACGGCGGGGAATCTTGATGAATTTGACCGAAGAGGAGGCGGACGCCTCGAACTCCTCGAACTCCCAATCCCCAGTGACAAATAGGCGGTCTTCCCCGGCGTACCGGCTCGAATCCTCCAAGTCATGCACAAGGGGCTCTGTTCTCGGCTTCACACGAAGGTAGTAATGGACTTCGGACTTCGCGGCTTTACACAAATCATATAAATCCTCGATGTCATGGACACCGCGGTTGATTCCTAGGATCTTATTCAGTTCAGCCGTCCCCATTATTATTTTAAAGCTATTGGGCATTAACTGGCAAGGGCAAAGCCTCCACGTCCGAAGACACTCCCTTAGAAGCGGGTGGACTGGGAACCGAACCCCACCTTCTACAATGGAGACTAGCGGGAACGCCATCCAGCCAGTCCGCCCGGCTAGACTGTCGAAAGGATCATCCGGGTCATCTAACCTAACAATGACTTCTTCGGGTATGTTATACAGCCTCCTGAATTTCTCCAAGGTCTGAGGGGTATCTGCCCAATGTCTATAGGCTCCCACCTTTGGCTTCGGGTCACGAGGCATGGTTGCAAAAACTCTAACCCTAACGGGACCAGAAGAAGAGCAAAGAATAGAGAAGGAGGGAGAGACTCACAAAGGTTAGTTGGCGTGGTGGAGGCAGAAAGTGGAATCCAGACAAGAAAAGCTCTTACAACAGGAGTTTCCTCTTCAGAGTGCCAAAATGAAGGGACGAAGAAGACGCCCTGTTTTTATAGAACGAGGCAGGCATCTGTTCGAGTCCCTAGGTCACGCCGTCATAATGTCGCTTCGATAGACGTACGCGTCGCTTCAGTTTAGCCGTACCGCCTACCAAAGTATGACACGTGGCGCGACGGTACACCTACCGCTCCTATGCAGCCCTTGCAATCAATTGCTTCGGGCAGACGAAGCGACATTGACGCTTTCGGCTGGCGTGGCGGAGCAATATAATAAAGATCAAACGACAGCAACCTCTAGAGCTATGAGCTCGGCACCGAGAAATCCCCCATCACTTCGCCCCCAACCTCGGAAACTTAAGAGCTGCTGAAGTCGGGGGCTGGGGGGCTATTGTGTGGGGTATTTCCGTAATCCAGAATTCGCCTTCCAGTTCGGTAGTAGTACCAGCTCTGACCTCGGTCTCGGTCAGTTCTGCAATAGTGCCAGCAAGTACCGAGATCCGGCTTACAACGGTAAAAGAGAACTGAACACACTTGCTTGGAGTTCGGCATCTCCCATTCCGGTAGTTGACTTCCGAGCTCGGGCTCTCGACCCCAGATCCTCTCCAGTTCGGTCAAGCGTCGAGGTAAATACCGCGCGTCTAATCTCCATTATGGGATGAGACAGCTGCATTACATAGCACCCTGACAGATAGGGTGGCCGCCGAATGTTGATAAGGGACCTTCCCTATCACTTCCACATTTATGTGAGGGATTTGAGGAGATATTCGATGGGACAAGTATCCTCACCTACCCCCTCTAAGGGTCTTAGAAGTAGGCTGATGGGACAAGTATCTCCACCTACCTCCACTATGGAATCCTCCATCCCTCTCTATACATACTTGCATGGTAAGCCATGAACAGGTACGCAAAAAAAGAAGAGATACAGTTTACATTGCTATTTTGCTCATCTTCTTCCTCACTTCACCCTAGTTCAGTGACTGCACTAACTCAAGCGTCGGAGTGCCTTTGGCTGACAGCAGCCTCGGGCCCTGACCTCTGTTTTCTCTTCTCTTTCAGATTTCGGATCATCAGAGACGATCCTGTTCAGCTAAACAGCCTCTCTGTAAACCCTCATCATCATCTAAACCAAGTCCGTAATTTTTAGGCACGCACACTTTCATTTTGTTGTTAAAACTTTCCTTTTTTAATCCTGATGCAGAGAACCCAAATCACATAAACGTGTGGCCCATCCAAGATCAATCAGGTTCCATCTCTCCTCACTTCCCCATCTATAATTTGTTGTGTGTTCCACATATCGATCACAATTCGTGTTGGTGAGATCCAACTCAAAGCAAAAGAGAGGAGAGCAAGTAAAAGATAAAAAAACACAAGCGATTCCCATCTCATCTTTCGAGATATCCTGGTCGTTCATTGCCCTGAAAATCCAAGAAAACTGTCAATTTGCCCTAAGATTTCATACCCTTCTTCTAACCTAGGGTTCTTTTTTTTTTTTTTTTTATTTAGTTATTTGACTTGTTTTCAGTTGTTTCAGCTGTGTTTCTTTTGTATTGCAATGGAGAGCTTATCGGCTGCGGAGAAACAAAACATGGTCTCTTTATTTCTTGAGATTGCTGTAGGTCAATTTGTAGAAACCCCCGCCCCACAGTTCCTACAGGTTGGGTTTTTATTGATTTCTTTCTGTGTTTTATGTGTCTTTTTTGCGTAAAAAGATGGATTTTAGATGGTTGGGTGATGATGTTTTTGGATGGAAACCTAATTTGAAAATGGTGGGTTTCAGCAAATCAGGTTTTGGTTGGTTGCATCGGATGAAATGGGATGGTTGTATGGGGATGCTTGATGATGTTTCTGCATTACTGAGGTGAGAGGTCCTGGCAGATTTTTTAGTATCTTTTTATTTTCTTCACATGGGTTATATAAAAACATTGATTTCAAGAGTGATGAATGATTGAATTGAGTTGGTTCGAGCCCCATCTCCCATTTCCACGATTAATGTAAAGTGAAAAAACATCTCAATTGACTCCAGATCATTTGTATTTGAAACACAAGAGAGGAGCAAGGCCCGTAAACGGTAGGAAAGATTCTAAGTTTTGGAAATACATTATAATATTCAAATTACAAAAAATTGTTTTGCAAGGTGAGTTTCTAATGTTACACCTCTGTTCTGCCAGAGGAAGTTATAAGATTTGGAATATATCCATTTGTTTATCCAACAGTACAGATTTGGTCATTTTTTTCTATTGGTTACTTCATTCCTTCAAAGGAAAATGTTTGGGTGATTCTAAATGCACCCACCATTTCTGCTGTACACACCCACCTTCCATTGTGAACAGTGATTTAAAAATACTGTTCACAATGGAAGGTGGGTGTGTACAGCACTTCAGGGGGGTGCGTTTAGAATCACCCAAAATGTTTTCTATGAAGATAGAAAACTTCTTTGTTTGCATCTAGTGTTTCCTGAGTGAAAAATTCCTAAGTAATATGTAAAAGATGGATAGAGTTTCCTGCACTTTTGAAAATTCAAAGAAGAATAATGCAGCAGGTTGGCTGATTCAATTTTTTGTTTTCTTTTTCAGTCAGAGTAATCCAAGGCAGCTTGGGTAAAATATCTTGCAATTGACCAGAAAATTGGGTTGTTAGATAAAAGACAGAACATATAACTACAAGGTGAGAACCAACGGGTTGGGTGTAGAATTGATCTAATTCTTGCAACTAGGGCACACAATTTTCTATAAGATTGCTATTTCCGACACAGGTACATACTTCCATGACATTTGAAGAGGAAAAAAACATAGCCTTACAGGTAACCTCTGTTGTTGATAAAAACTTTATTTATTGATTTGTCATTTGTTATAGTAATTTGCAGTATTGTCTATTGGGATATTTTTCGTGCATCTTATTTCTGGAAATTTCTTGTTTTGGGAAACTATTGAGAAAATTTGTAAATTTTGGAGTTTGTTTGCACACGTGCATACATGAAAAACTTCACTAGAAAGAAAATAATTTTAAAAATTATAAAATTAGTAAAAATTCAGCAAACATAATGGGAGATTTATTAAATTCAGCTAACATAATGGGATATTTATTTAATTCAGCAAACATATTGGGAGATTTATTAAATTTTGATAAAGAGATTGATGTAAAATTTCATGAAAATATTGAGAACTAACATCCCATTAATATTTTATAATCTTGTAGTATTCCGGCTTGGAAATATTTTAAATCTTGCAATATTATGATAATATTTCATATTATGACATTCTCATGGGAACTCGCAATATTTTTAGCCTACTGCTGATAAAGTTTGGAACAAATAAAGGGCATATTGTCCAAACTCCAAGTTGCATATGGCATAGTTGTAAAACTTCATTGTGCCATACACCCTCTTGGCAGCTAATTACACAAGCATATGAGGCATAAGTGTGAATGGAGGCCAAGAAAAAAAAAATTATCTTCTTTTTATCATGCTTAATACTATTTGTTTTACATAACAGGTTCTCAGTCCCCAGCTTAATCCTTTGACAAAGGAACAATCTTTTGATGTATGTATCCTGCGACAATCATCTCAGCAAGCTGAAGATGCTACTTAGGCGCAGCTGAATATATGGAACAACTGGCTACAACTGTGGAGAAGTTGGAGGCTCTTGTAAGCTTTGTAAACCAGGTAGCCCATTTCCCATGCATATTGAGTAAATCCTTATACATGTTAGTATCTTTAATTCATTCACTCAAGGCTCTATATTACCTTCACATTCAGTTTCTTGGAGATTTTATTTTCTGAAGTGTATATGGGGTACTGGAAATATAAAATGGTAGTTTGAGGTTATGAAACTTTGCTGGTAGGAATGTTCTTTGAAGGTAAATTTAAGGAAGCTTGTTTTAGAGGGTCGAAATTTCATGATGGAGATCCTCTGAGGCTTCTAAGGGAAATTAAATTAAAAAATATATATAAAGTTGTTAACTTCACCATTTTAAGCTCTGTTACTTATCTAACCCATTCAAAACATGGGTCTCACTTCAGATGACACATAGCCGAAAGATTCTACCTGATTTTGAATACATTGCAAAGTCATCAAATAGATGGTTAAAAAAATTACAACCATCTAACTTTAATGAAGGATGGGATGGTGAAAATTTGTGCAGAAGTTTTTTTTCCCATAATCTCCATGCTCTTGAGGTCATAATGGTGGATTCTTTGTGTTGGAACTTGGAACTAGTAATTAATTGGCATCAGCTTGGATATGTACAAGACTGCTGCTTTATCAATCATATGTTAGAAGATCATACCACTATGATACCTTATCAATCATATCTTAGAAAATCCTATTATTTTTTTCTGTGAGAGTTTTTATTTTTATTTTTGGGTAAAAACGTGTGGAAAAAAGACTCTACGACAGTTGCCTTTTATCTTCTTTGTTCACCATGTTCTCATAAGTTGAATAGGAGAAATGGTCGAGTAAATTTAGGTACAACACAAGTACTCGTGAGAAATCTCTGTTGTGGTTGTTTACTTCTTCACAATCAAATGATGCTTATTGGAGTAGATACTAGTCACATTGTTGTTTTAATTGTATTTTCTTTTTCAAAATTTCAGGTACTCAAGGGGTATAAAAATAGATCAAAGACGTACAACTTATCTAAGGATTTGACTTAAGATAGATTGGAATGGAGAAACAAAATTTATGCATCCAACCCCAACATAGGTGGGACAAGTCTTTGATGACACTACTAGAACAAGGACTTTTAGTGGCCGCCAAAAGCCGTCGCTAAATGTGCACTAACGGTCACTAATAGCCTTTAGCGACGGCTCAATGACCGCCACGACAGTGACGCGAAAAATTTGTCGCAAAAAGCATTAGCGACCGCCACTAATACTTTTTGCGATCGACAAGCGACCGTCGCAAAAAATTTTTTTTTTTTTTTTTTAATTTTTTAACGCTACTGGCGGTCGCTAATAGTTTTTTCATTTTTTTATTTTTTTTTAAATTTACATTGGCGGTCGCTAATAGTTTTTTCATTTTTTATTTTTTTAAATTTACCATTAGCGATTGCCAGTAGTCATTTTTTTTTAATATTTTTATTTTATTTTTTTGCTAATTTTCCTGCTTTTTATACCTGTACCTGAATATATTATATCCAACTACTACAATCAATTAAAAATACTAATACCAAAACAAAGTCTTATATTAATGATATTCAAAACATTACAAAAGTTTCAATAAATTAAATTCATTATAATTCATTACAAAAGTTTCAACAAATTATATTCATTACAAAAATAAACATATTGTCTGAGAAGGGTGTTGTGATTGATCCGATGCTCTCAAACCTGAAGAGAAAAAGGGAAATAAATATTAATAGTTAATTATAAAAATTGGCAATATATAGTAAATATAAACAAAATGAAAAATTAAAATTAAAATTTTGAAAGTTAAACCTACGTTTCAACTCTACGAGCAATCCGGGAGTCAGAATCCTAAGTCGTCAGTTCTGATAGGTCAGGAATAACTATGGGCTCGTGCCCGTCCAGTTTCACGGGCACCGGAGCCTGTTTGCCCGGTTTGGGCGCTCAGAGGCCAATTTTCTAACTTTTAACTTAACATTTTAACTTAAAACTACGTTTCCACTCTAAGGGCAATTCGGGAGTCGGAATCCCGAGCCGTCAGTTCCGGCAGATCAGGAATGACTATGGGCTCATGCCCATCCAATTTCATGGGCACCGAAGCTCGTTTCCCCGGTTTGGGCACTCGGAAGCCAATTTTCTAACTTTTAATTTAACATTTTAACTTAAACCTACGTTTCCACTCTACGAATCTGGGAATCGGAATCCCGAGCCGTTAGTTCCGGCAGGTCAGGAATGACTATGGGCCCGTGCCTGTCCAGTTTCATGGGCACCGGAGCCCGTTTGCCCGGTTTGGGCGCTCGGAGGCCAATTTTTTAAGTTTTATAATAACGTTATAACTTAAACCTACGTTTCCACTCTACGGGCAATCCGAGAGTCTGAATCCCGAGTTGTCAGATCCAGCAGGTCATGAATAACTATGGGCCCGTGCCCGTCCAGTTTCATAGGTACCGGAGCCCGTTTGCCTGGTTTGGGTGCTCGGAGTCCGATTTACTAAGTTTTAACTTAACGTTTTAATTTAAACCTACGTTTCGATACTACGGGCAATTCGGGAGTCGAAATCCCGAGCCGTCAGTTCCAGCAGGTCATGAATGACTATGGGCCTGTACCCGTCCAGTTTCACGGGCACCGGAGCCCGTTTGCCTGGTTTGGACGCTCGGAAGCCGATTTACTAAGTTTGAACTTAACATTAAACCTACGTTTCGACACTACGGGCAATCCGGGAGTCGGAATCCTGAGCCGTCAGTTCCGGCTGGTCAGGAATGACTATGGGCCCGTGCCTGTCCAGTTTCACGTGCACTGAGCCCGTTTGCCCGGTTTGGGCTCTCGGAGGCTGATTTACTAAGTTTTAACTTAATGTTTTAACTTAAACCTACGTTTAGACTCTACGGGCAATCCGAGAGTCGGATTCTTGAGCCGTCAGTTCCGGCAGGTGAGGAATGACTATGGACCCGTGCCCATCCAGTTTCACGGGCACCGGAGCCTGTTTACCCGGTTTGGGCGTTCAGAGGCCAATTTCCTAACTTTTATATTAACGTTTTAACTTAAATCTATATTTCGACTCTACGGGCAATCCAGGAGTCCAATTCTCGAGCCGTTAGTTCCGAGAGTACTTTCTAAAGTTTCTACATTTATAAGTTTCCAACTTTTTAAGTTTCAAAATCTATAAGTTTCTAAGACAACTTAAAAGATTTCTATACATGTTGAAATCTGGAATTAAAAAAATAATTATACCTGGTCAGGATTAGTCGAGGATGCTGGATCATGACTGCCCTCTCCAACCGAGTCATGTCTCGCCTTGTGGCCGCTACCAGCGTCAGGTGCCTGTAATTATTTATTATATAGTTAAAAACAATTTAAAAAACGTAAATATTGACACATCAATGACATAATTGACAATTTAAATGTACAAATTTTTTTCTTACCAACCTGAGTAGTGGGTGGCGGGTCTGATGCAAGCGGGTTGCGACTCTGTTATAGATAAGCTTCCAGCTCTGCCATCTCGAATCTCAACTCGGCCCTCATCTCTGCCCTGACCTCAGCCGTCACCTCCTCTCTAATCGCTGCCTTCATGGACTGCAGCAACTGCTCGACCTCCTCATTTGTACGGAGGCGCAAGCCCTGGGAGGAGCTAGCACCGGATGACTCCGCTCACGCGATGTGTGAGCGTGGAATGCCCATCCCATACGTGAGCTTGTATCCGTGCCCGTCCCAGCCAATGACAGTGGAATATCTCATTCCTCCACGATGGCAAACTGCGCTCCTCCTCGGGCAAGTCCTCCAGGCATGATTGAAACAGGGCCGGCGTAGTTGATTCATTTAATATACTATCATGCATAACAAGACATAGTAATAGACAGATAATATAAGCGGTTCAATATAAAAACTTACGACGATAGCTGCAACCTCCGGGTGGTGAGGATCTCGAGAACGCATCCAGACAGACATCCTGTCGACCGGACCGCACTCGGTCCGCAAATGTTTGGTGGAGAGTTATATTATTAGTATAATATCATACAAAATGACAAAAATATAAATTACATGTACGATCTAACTTTTTACCTCGTGGCGGACCTGGGTGATGTGTCGAGTCCCCAACCTATGTGCGGGACCCTGCATTGCGCGGTTCCGCGCATTCGTATTTGCCTCTCTCTGTTTTCAACATTTATCAGTTAAGTTTTGTTAGTTACGTTAGTTATTAGTAAATTGTTAAAATTAAAATAAAAAAATTATAAGTTTCTCGCGTCAGTATGTCAGGGGCATCCTGATGTGGCTTCCAGTGCTGCATCTTTATTTTATTTTTATGATCTTTTCACATTTTTTTGCACTTCGACATGCACACTGGCCGGAAAAGCTCAGGACATGCCCTCAAATTGTCTTGAAAAGGACATAATTTTTCATTAGGTTATGATTTAAATTGACACATCCTGTTGAGAAATGTTAAATTATTACCTTAACCTGCTGCCAGACAAGGTCTAGTGTCTCCACCAGGAATGCCTCCCAATTGAGTGTAGTCAAAGGGAATGCATATGGATCCCGGACCATATGTCTCAACTGACTGATGAGTTGCTGAGCATGCGGACCCACCGGATACCACGTCTCATCAAACTCCACATCAATGGGATTACCGGAATTCCACGTCCGAATCCCTCTAGCAAGGCCTCTCCCCCTGCTGGAAGATGGGCCTGCGCTCATAGAATCTATTCAAATTAAAGATAATCTAATTAAATTGAAATAAATTAATTTGCTAGAATTAAAATGTTTTAACTATATAAACGTGTACCGGTCTATGAAGCTGAATGGGTCGACGCCGAAGGCCCCACTGAGGTGGATGGCCTCGGCCCGGTGGTCGATGGACTCGGCTGGGAGGTTGATGGCCTACTCGGTGGGGCCATCGAACTAGGCTGGGCGACACCCGGTGTAGGAGTAGGGTCCCTAGATGGCTCACTGGCCTGGGCCTGGCGCAGCAGCTCCTCAATCGTCCGCGGACTATCTCTCTTCTTTCGTCCTGACATATCTATTCAAATGTTTGTAAGATAAAAAATTATTAGTGTTGACAATGAATATTGATTTTATGTTGTTATCTTTATTTCTGGTTCTTGCCAAATCCATCTACGTCATTTCAGAGTCAAGACACATACGCAGTTCCAAATTGACTCCTAGTGAAACTGATGTAAGTATGAGATTGGCAGTCAATGGATGCTGACTTCCCATCAAATGGAGAATACAAAATACAAAGAATCTTGTTCAAAAAGTTCAGATGAATTGGGTCCTTCAGTAAAATTGGGTTTGCTAGGATGAGCAAGGTAGTTTTGGTAGGTCTCAAACCTTGGTTTGAATGATGAAACATTTACTGTAATAGTGTGATGGTTAAGGGGCTATGGCTGGCTTGATTGAATGTGTAGGTCAACATTGGACAAGGTTGATTTCTGAACTTAATTGAGAGAATATTTTCATATTGTACACGCAGAATGCATATCAGCATAATGTTATTTTATCCCTTTTTCATTGATATGAGAATTATCTCTCCTCAAGAACCTAATTTAGCTTCCATGTGAAGTGCTATGACAGTCATCCATCACCATGTACATGAAGCAAATCCCATAGGAGCAATAACATTGTTGAGAGGGAAATGCAATAAACCTAATGGTAGAATGGACCAAACGGCAATTAACAGAATGAATGCAAAAACAAAACAATTGGTGGAAATCTCAAATTATTGGCCAAAACATGAAGGCAAATATTGAGCTTAAACATGTGGAGGGAATAGTCTAAGTTTTTCTTTTTGTTTCTTTTTTCTATTGGTAACAAGAATGATTGAATTAAATGTAGAGAGAGCAACCTAATGTTGATAACTTATGTTTCAAAACAATGAAGATGATCCTATTAGCAGTGTTAGTGACTTGTCAGACCTAAACCCGCCAACATAACTAAATTGGAGCAACGAAACTGTCATAAATCCACACCTAATGTTGATAACTTATATTTCAAAACAATGTAGATGATCCTATTAGCAGTGTTAGTGGCTTGTCAGACCTAAACCCGCCTGCATAACTAAATTGGAGCAACGAAACTGTCATAAATCCACACCTAATGCAGGAAATAGGGAAAAACAGCAACATCCAATTATGGTCATTCCATGCTTAAAACAACCATGTGCAGTAGCAACTAGTTGCAGTCAAGTCAAAGGAATATATAGCATAAACATGAAGGCTAGTCTGTAAGAAAAAATAATCAAATGATACTCGACACTTTTGAACACTACCTCTTTACACTCAGGTTCCTTTATTGAACTAATATAAACACAACAACGAAGTCAACAGATAGGAGCAATTAGTTTGAGCAACAGCTTGCAGCAGCAGCAGCCCACTAACTATTATAGTTATAGTCAACATGCAATGGCTATTGATGAGACAACAACTAAGATCCATAACAGTACTAATTCATTTTTCAGCTGGTTTAAACTATAAAAAAATTTAAAAAAAAATCCTGAAACAAAATCCCAAAATTATGTAGTGACGTAAAGGGACTACTTGACGTTAAGAATAGTATTAACAAAAGAAAGAGCAACGAGTGCGGAATATAAGATAGAACGGCAACCGAGCAGCATGTTTGCATCAGTGAGTTCATGTTGGTGCTTAAGCAAGCCAGTATAGACCTCTTGCACTGCTCCCTTTTTTCTTAATCAAAGTTATCATTTTAAAAAAATGTTTGTGTAAGTGCCTAAATAATACGGACTTGGTTTAAGTAATGGAAGGGATTAGGAAAACTCTGTTTGATCGGAGAAGTTACCGACGACCTGGATCCTGAAAACAGGGAAGAAAGAGCAGTCAGAGCCCGAGGCTGCTGTCAGCCAAAGGCACTCCGACGCCTGAGTTAGTGCAGTTACTGAACTAGGGTGAAGTGAGGGAGAAGATGTAGGTGAAATAAACAGGATGTAGACTGTATATTGCTTACCTTCTATGGGGCTCCCATGCAGGTATATGTAGGAGAGAATAGAAGTTTCCATAGTGGAGGTAGGTGAGGATACTTGTCCCATCAGCCCACTCCTAAGATGGTAGGTGAGGATACTTGTCCCATCGGACGTCCCCTCAGCCCCCTTACATAAATGTGGAAGTGATAGGGAAGGTCCCTTATCAGCACTTGGCCACCTTCTGTCAGGGGAGCTTTGTCATGTAGCCGTTTCATCTCATAAATGAAGATTGAGACGGACATCCACCTCAGTCAAGTGGACCGAGATGGAAATTACCGAGATCAGGGGATACAGGAGGTCGGTCATGGGTACCGAGTCGCTCAGGGCAGGGCCCGTAATGAACGAGGTCGGTAGGTAGACCGAATCGAACTCCAACTCGGCGACAGCTGGCACTTTTGCCGAACTGGAATAAATCAGGCCAGAGTAACCCCTAATTGGCAGTTTAGCGTCGAAGTAGGAGATTACCTCGGTGTTATGTAAGCACTCCACACAGTTTGCATCAGTGAGTTCATCAAAACCATATAGTATAATTATTGTTTAAAATCTCAAAACTCAACCAAATCTTTGTTGAGTAGTGTAAATGAAAATTCAACGGAAATACAACTGATTCTTACCATGTGTTGTGCAAGTATTTACTGATTCTTGATGAAGTCAGCTGTTTTGATTGAGTTAAATTAACATGGCTGGGTTAAGTCCTTTCTACTCCTCTTTTTCCATTATAAGTGCATGTCCTTGTGATCTATCATTTCAGAGTTTCCATGTATTTGTGTGGTTGTAAAATATTATTACGAATTCCTGACTCTTAACCTTGTTGATGACAGTTAGCATGCAGTGAACTCAAAAGCAGTAGGCTTTTCTTGAAACTCTTGGAAGCCATTCTCAAAACTGGCAACCGCATGAACGACGAAACCTACAGGGGAGGCGCGCAGGCTTTCAAGCTTGACACTCTCCTAAAACTCGCTGATGTCAAAGGAATAGATGGAAAGACTGCCAAAGGAATACATGTTTTTTAAACTTTTTTCTGAATGGTTTAGCTGTATTGTGAGCGGGGAGGTAGTTCTTGCTCTGATCTAAGGTGATACATACATCTAGCATACCCTGTACCATTCCTTTAGATATAAAAACATAGGATCTACATTAAATTTATGGAAGTTTCACGTACTTTGTTATTATGTAAGTTCTTTAAATTTCAAATATAGAAATTATTTTAACATTTTTACTAATATAATTGTATTTTATTATACCTTGTTGGTATTTTCTCAGTAATCTCAATTTGTTGCATTTGACTATTTAGTTTTTTTCTCATCTTTTTATCTGAAATTGGTGCCCATATGCTTCGATGCAATATGAGAAGAAAATAATAATGTCAGAGTCAGATTGAATGTTCAAACTGATTTAAGTATGAGAATGCCTCACAGTTTTGTCATTGGAGATGGATGGTACTATATATGACAGACCTATGTTAGAGATTTATATTTTAGAAGATAAGATAGAATTAGGTTGGTTTTGGTTATTAGAGATAAAAAGCGAGATTACTTAGAGAATTTAGGTTTGAGTTTGAATAAAATGTGTAATGAAGGCATCATAACTATATTTCACCATAAATGGTTTCTAAATTCTGTTCTGGGTAACTGTTAGCAGCACTTAGGCTTATCCCATTTACACAACAAAGTTGGAACCCATGAGCACTATATTTGATCAGAAATTTTATACTCTGTTTTTATGTGTGACCAGATAAGCCTCCCATGTACATGAAATTTGAATTAATCATGTCATTTACTTCCAGAGATTCAAACGGAGGCCAACAATTGGCAGGATATCAACAGTTCATTTATACCTCCATTAACATAACAAAAAGATTAAATGAAAGAAATTGGACAGAGTTGGCCATTCCATGCACTAAAGACACAAAAAAACAGAGATTAGAACATCAAAAACAGATTATCAGTATAGTGATCAGCACAGAAACGCACCATTGACCATCCAAAAATTTCATGTATTTGAACAATATCTATCTCAGAAACAATGGCAGAATGTACAAGATTGATACTGGAAATTCAAGTAAAGACATCGCCCAAAGTCAGAAAAAAAGAAACGAAAAAAAGAAATCCCAATTCTATTGGCTTGACCCTATATATATGCTCAAATGGAAGTCATAGTGTTTCTATATCAATGAAATTGCTTCTTTAAAAGTCTTTAACCTAATGGGTCTCAAGGTGATTTTCTTTTCTCCAAGAAAATTAATCCGACCCCTTCGGACAGCTAAAAACCCTGCAACATGGCAGTAGCTAAATTCACACTCATCAAAATCAAACCAGCACTCGCAATCAAATTGAACTAAAAGAATACAACTTAAATGAATTGATAAATTTTGAGGCTTCCATCATAATAAACAATGAGAAACAGTAAAAAGGTGCCTTTTTTCAAGTGAAACTCATTATCTTAGCAAAAGAGGGAGAAAGCCCATGATTAAAACTTACCTTTCCGGTCTGGACTCCGACAACTCAGTGCAAAGCGAGAGGGCACAGTGGCGTGGGCGCAGTACAAAGCGAGAGGGCACAGTGGCGTGGGCGCAATACAGAGCGAGAGAGGGGGGGGGGGGCGGGGGGGGGGACAGCGTAGTGGCATGGGCGATGGAGGGCACAGCGCAGACCGAGAGGGAGAGGGAGGGAGGGAGGGAGAGAGAGAGAGAGAAATAGAGAGAGAGAGAAAGGGAGAGCGAGAGGGAGAGGGAGGGAGAAAGATAGAACCGCAGGCGGGCTCCGGCACTGGCGTGGCCGGTGCGGCGGGAGGGCAGAGCGCGGGAGGGCACAGTGTAGAGTGAGAGTGAGAGGGAGAGGGAGGGAGGGAGAGGGAGAGAGGGAGAGCGAAATAGAGCGAGAGAGAGAAATAGAGCAAGAGAGGGAGAGGGAGAGGGAGAGGGAGAGGGAGGGAGGGAGGGAGGGAGGGAGGGAGAATAACTGGTGGCGGAAAAAAGGGGTTTCGGGGGGAGCAGAGCGCGGGAGAGGGGAAAAAAACTGGGAAGCGAAAAGTGGATATGGGTGGAGCTTTAGCGACCGCTATTGCGGCCGCCAATGGCGGACGCTAATGGGCCTTTTAGAGACCGCCACCGGCAGCCGCCCGCCTTTCCCTGCGCCAATAACCAAATTTCTAGTAGTGTGATGTTGACGATGAAGTAACTCTAAGGAAGTAGATCGTAGCTGCGTCATTGTAGCGTGTAAAAGATTCTGGGCATAATTTTAGAACTGTTATTATTGTTTTTATATTTTTAATTTGAATGGGATTTTGAAGTGAAGATTTTATAGTTTTCCTCTTAGGGTTTACCTTGTTTATTTAGATCACAAACATTTGTAAATGTTAAAGATTTTTGGAAGTGATAAAGTAATGATATTTGTGTATTTCAGAGATTTGTGCATGGGTTTATTTTGGTATATGGATGTAGATATTTGGTTGTGGATATTATTTTGGAATTGTTGGTGAATCTATTTTAAATTAGGTTGTGCATCAAGTTTGTTGGTTTGAACAGATATTCAAATTTTTATTTGTGATATACAGAGAGAAATGAAAACTTAATTTAAAATAATAATAATAATATTTCCCGATGCACTAGCGTGCGTTGCAAAAAAGAAAATGTATTACAACATTTCTTGACACGATTTGTGCGTCAACGAAGATGCATTTTTGACACGTTGGCCCAAAGATACAGCGCATTCCCAACAAATTGGTCGCGTCGGCTATTTCATGAATTCCCAACGAATTGGTCGCGTCGGTTATTTCATGTATTCCCAACGATTGTAGCGTCGGCTATTTCATGAATTCCCAACGCTTAATCAATCGTCGGCCATTACCATGAATTCCCAATGCTTAATCATCGTCGGCAATTACCATGAATTCCTAACGCACTACGAGCATCGTCCATTACCAAGTAGTGCGTTAGCCATTACTATGAATTCCCAATGCACTACAAACGTCGACTATTACTATGAACTCCCAACGCACTACCAGCATCGGCGTTTATTTTTTTGAAGCTGGTATTGCATTGGCAAATACGGTTTTCGAATAAAAAAAGTTGGACTTTTTGCCGACGCACATCTCTTTGCTGACGTATTGATCGACGTTACAGTGCGTTGGCAATGTATAGGGATTTGCCGATGCAGTTAAAATAACATCAGCTATGGATTTGGCTACACATGGTTGCCGACGCACTGTCAACGCGCTGAAATGCATTGGGAAATCCTTTGCCGATGCAAAACCTACATTTCCAGACGCGATGACTGCGTTGGCAAAACTGTGTTTTGTTGTAGTGCAATATGACATGCATATGATGAAAAATGATAAAATCTAAAATTACAAAAAAGTCCTTTGGCTCTATGTAACGAGTCAAATTGGGTTCAAACTACCTAACCTACCCACGACCCGTGGTCTAGCCCAAAAGTCTAAATAAGACTAATTAATGTTAAAACAATTTAATTATAAATTAAATATAGTTAAATTTAATAAAAATTTAATTATTTAGTACTAATCAAGGTTAAATCGGGTCGGACTCATGTTACAGGTTCAATAAAGGTTTCTGAATCTATACTTTTAACGAGAGGTGCGAATTGGGCGTGTTAATTTGAATCTAGTGTTACTAGACAATCCAGGCAGGACCCAAATCCGTTGACTCCTCTAACTGCAGTTATTGGAACTCCATTTAGGTGATGGGCAGAACTACCATGCAGCGCCCAGGTTAAAATCATGGGTGGGGGCCACAATTGGAAAGTTCAAATCACTTCACTGTCCAAAGGCTCATTGTGTACTCTACATGCATCTGAATATTCAATATCTATTTCAGTGGACCTACCGATGGATTGGCCACCAGATCTCACACAAAGAAGTTTCTTCCATTTTTGCCCTTTAAAAAGAGGAAAGTAAAGAAAGTTAATCACAGATTTCAAGTTTAGTTGATCAAACGATGGCCATCTCACTAATTTGAATAATAATCTAACATTTGATCAACATAATGGTACTAGGAGTAACAAGAGGTTTGGATTTTCCAAATGTGGCCCGCACCCATGATTTTAGCTTGGGCGCTGCATCTGCCCTTAGGTGACATCCAGATAGTCCTTTTATTGCACAGTTATATCCTTTAACGCCAGTTAA
The DNA here is from genome assembly GCA_028538565.1 of Umbellularia californica. NCBI lineage: Eukaryota > Viridiplantae > Streptophyta > Magnoliopsida > Laurales > Lauraceae > Umbellularia > Umbellularia californica. Next base: position 68,706,935 of record JAPQWN010000005.1, read on the forward strand.
ATTACATGACGTAGCTTATATAGAACTTCAATGCATGCATTTGTATTTACTTATTGTTTGCCATGGTGGTCTTATCATTTAATTTATATCCTGCACAGTGGTGCAATCAAGTTGCCTGGGTTCATATATACTTGAAAAGAGAAACAAAAAAAGCCTATACAAATAAAAATATCAGCGCTTGTTTGAGAGAGAGAGAGAGAGAGAGAGAGAGAGAGAGAGAGCGCACCCGCGCAATTTCATTTATCAAATTGTTATTAGATTCAAATGATACACCCACTTACAGTAATTTGCTTGGATGAAGTGTTTATTGCTTTAACCTACACGACTTACATGTATGAAATACTTAACACATTGTCCTTTTCATGTGCTACTGCTTACTGGTGTAAGGTTGTTGCACCAAGCTCGCACTAACCAAGACGATTATGTCCCTGAATAATCCGATCTTGCCTGGAAGAATCTTCAGAATCAGCCCGAAAAGGGATGCTGGTGCCATAATTAGAGGCCTGTGTAGTTGTGGTAGGAACATGGACTGAAAAATTCATTTCCTCTAGTTTCGGACATGAGGGCCCACCTTCTTGTCCATTCGTGCAACCGGAATGACTAGGAGGATTCATTTGGCGTTTCTCCAGGGACTGGAACATGAGGACTTCTTTCTTCCATTCCCACTTTTCTTCTAAAGGCCTAGCCACAGAAAGAGACAGATGAGATGAAGTTAAGAGAATAGAAAGAATGGATATTACATACAACATATTTCTTTTGCAAGAACCCATGTCAGTAAGTTTAGAGAGAAAGAGACAAACGGATAGTAAGAGAGATGTGATTGGAATGAGGGAATGTAGGATGGAAAGGGCTGTATATATATACGCATAGAAAGTGATTAGGGTCCGAGTTCTCAAAGGCTTGGACTTGAAAACCGGCGCACCAAGAGGGTCATTAACACGACTCATACTCCTTACTCGAAAAAAAAAAGACACGAATGATACGCGGGAGAAGAAAAAAAACGAGGCCCAAGGGTATGAAAAACGTCCAAACACGATACACGACTTAATGCGGCTGCTCAGTGCATTTTCGTTTTTGGAGTTTGGAGTTTGGACCATTGAAGATTCATCTAGCCATTGGAAAAATAAATATTTAATTATTACACATGATCAAATTAATTTTGCAGCCACCCCCAAAACATATTAGTGTAAAAATTATGTAAATCTTTCTTTCACTAGTGACAGTCAATCGATATGAGTGGTTAAGATTTTGGATACGTGGGGTAAGACGCAATAACTATTTTGTAATATTTTACCCAATTGACTTGCTCCTGTGCGTCTATCGCAATCTTTCTGTGCAAGGCAGAATGCGGGGCCCATATAATGATCATCAATCCAAATAGACCACGTAAGTTTGCATCAATTCATTGGGGTTAGAGCGTTGAATTGATTGTCTAAAAAAAATTCTTCAAAATGCACTGTACTGCGATAAAATTACCACAACTTTCACGGGAGGAAAACCCTCTAAATTATATATATATATATATATATATATATATATAAAGCGAAGTGGACAATATGAATTTCAAAGGGACAACCCTACCACTACACCACAGAGCTTCTTTTTGTTAATAGTTATCATCAAAAACTTAAAATTAGTTAAAAAGGAAGGGCCCAAGCCCCACTTTGGAATATTGATTGGGAGTTGGAATTTATCGACAAGGTATTTATAAAAATAACTATAGTTTTAGAATATTGACCCCTATAAATACTGTTGTTATTATTTTTCATACTTATGCATTGTACTTTAAGCACGTGTGATCAAACTTTTGAAGTAACTATTTTATATGATTTCCTATATAGTCATTAATTTTCTATGACAATCATTCTACAATAAAACTAAACTCAAATGAATATATATAATATATGGAATTGATCAACAAAAATAATAAGTTTCATAATTACTAAGAAAATGAAAATATTATTCAAAAAAGAAAAACTCGTGAAAACAGCATGGAGCTAAAGAGGAGGCAGAAAACTTTCTAAATACTAATGTGCTACCATGCACACTTGCCAAGGGAGAAAGGGTGGAGTTTGGTTTTTTTCTTTTTTGTGTGTGTGACTTTAACGTTTATAAATTGTGGTATAAAGTGGAACACTACGATAGACCCCATCTATTTTTTTTTTCGCTTAATGGCAAATTGAATTAAGAAAGAGGGAAAGGCCAAAGCCCCCAAAATACAGAGGGAGAAACAACCCAAGCAGAAAACAAACCAAAGAGAAAAGAGAGGGAAGAAGAAAAAACGGAAAAGGAAAACAAAGAAGCAAACCAAGCCAACAGAGACAGCTGCAGCTAAGGAACAAACAAAGAAAAAACAAGGGGCAGAACTGGAGCCTGAGAAGGAGCTCGGCCTCTGAGAGAGAAAAGGAGAGGCCTCTCTCAGACCACACAGCACCTGGGCAAGCTACAACACAGCCCAACCGGAGAAGGCACAGCACCTCAGCCACCACAACCACACAAAGAAGGAGAGAGAACCAAAGAGCAAAGAAGGGGAACCAAAGATGCAGCCCTGAAGAGAACCTGAAACCAACTGCACCAGGCTAAAGACCGGCCCAGCACCAAAGCCACTGCAGAAAGAAAACCAGAAACTACACACCAGCCTGACACAGAACAGCAACAAGCAGACAAAAAAAGCCAAGCTCAGAACACTAACACAGCCTTCCAACCAGCACAGCCAACTACCCAAACACAGGAAGGGAGCCTAAAACTTTGCAACAACTGAAGCTACGAAAGGCCTCAGAACCCAGCTGCAAAAACCATCAGCACCCCACCCTCTGAAAAAGCTGCCTAGGAGAAAGTAGAGCAGCAGGAAACCCTCTGGGAACAACTGAAGCCCAACCAGCCGGGAGAAGGAGAACCAACAGGAAGAAGAGCACAGAACTCCAGAAGGGGACAATCAGCTTAGGCCCAATCCACTCAGGACTGGATGAGGAAGGATAGAGTCAGGCTTAGAGCTTACCAGCTCTCTCATTCTATCAAAGAAGATGGACTTAGCTGTAGCCAAAGAGGGCTTTATATTCCGGTGCTTCGACTCGTTCCTGATCAACCAGAGCACATAGATTGCATGAAAGAAAATTGCTGCAGCCTGGATTCTACCTAGGTCCTGAATACCATGAGATAAGGAGGTCCAAATCACTGAAGCCGACAGAGGAGGGGCAGGGGATGAACCACCAAGAGAGAAAATCCAACGCCAAACCTGAAGCGCAAAGCCACAATAGAAGAAAAGGTGGATATCATCTTCTTCACTGCTGAGACACAGACTACATCTGGAAGCCAAGGACCTACCCTTCTGCTTTGCCCATATGTTTGTTGGAGTTTTTCTATGGAGGAGACGCCAGCTGAAGCAAGCCAATCTGGGATGAATGCTCTTGTTCCAGACCAAACTAGCCCAGGAGACTACATTGTGGATGGGTCTAAGGAGATTCCAGGCCTCTTTGAGAGTAAGTGATCCTGAATTATGGCCTTGCCAGAGGAGAGAGTCTGGAACAGAGGGATCATGTAGAGTTAACTGGCTGGTGGACTGCTGGAGGAAATCCTTAATCTCAGCTGGAAGCTGAGAAGGAATAGTCCAAGTAGACTTGTGGATGATCTCTGATTGCTGATCAGTTTCAGGAAATTGGATATGAGGAAATCTTGATGCAATTGAAAATTTGTCAATCCAGTTCTCAAACCAGATGTTGATAGAGAGACCATTGCCAACTTTCCAGTAACTACCACTTTGGAGGAAATGAGCCAGGGGCCTTATTTTCTTCCAGATGCAAGATCCTCTTCTAGGGGTGATTGGAGACCAGATAGAGTTTCTGAAATATTTGGCTCTAAACCACTAAGCCCAGAGAGAATCAGAGGAGGCTGCCGACCAACCTAGCTTCAGCATATAGGCTTCATTAAAGATCTTCAATCTGCGCAAACCCAAACCTCCTTTTGCTTTAGGCAAGTAGACAGTCTCCCAATGCACCATACTACTACCTTTCTCTAGGTTAGCTGACCAAAGGAATCTCCGCATCATCCGCTCAATCTGAAGACAGGTTTTACTTGGGATGGGGATGACCAAGGAAGTGTGAAGGGGAATGGAGGAGAGCACATGCTTCACTAGGATCAGTCTTCCCGCGATTGATAGACATTTAGCTTTCCAACCCACTAGCCTGGATCTTAAGGAGTCCAGAATCCGATTGAAATAAGTGTGTCTAGAAGTGCCAAGGAAAAAAAGGAACTCTCAGGTAGGTAGAGGGAAAGGAAGCTTGAGGGATGCCAAGGATGGCAGTAGCCAAATGGGTTTTCCTAGCTGAGCTCTTACCTATGAAAAGCTGGCTCTTTTGGAGATTAAAGCTTTGACCAGAGGTGGCTTGATAAATGGAGAGAAGATCATGGACACATCTCAAACCTTTCTTAAGGCCTTTGAAGAAAAGCAAAATGGCGTCTGCATAGAAGAGATGGCAGGGGGTGTTAGGGATAGTGGAAATAGGCTCAATGGCTCCTTCCTTCCTGAGAGATTCAAGATTCAAGCTGAGAATCTCCTCCGCTAAAATAAACAGGTAGGGAGACAGGGGGTCTCCTTGCCTAAGGCCACAGGAAGAGTTAAAAAAGCCACAGGGGCTTCCATTGATAAGAACCGACCCTTTACTCGAAGTTAAACACTCTTTCATCATGTTTATCCATGTTAGGGAAAACTTGAAGAACTACAAGGACCTGAAGAGAAAGTCCCATTGTAACTTATCAAAGGCTTTGGAAATATCCAGCTTCAAACAGACTGACCCTCCTCTGATTTTAGAGTTGAGGTTTTGCATGAGCTCATGGGCTAAGGCAGCATGATGATGAATGGTCCTTCCTTTAACAAAAGCCGATTGATGATTAGAAATGAGAAGGGGGAGGATGGAGGAAAGTCTACTCGCCAGGATTTTAGAGATGATTTTGTAAACAAAATTCAAAAGGCTAATGGGACGGAAATCAGAGAAAGTTTCTGGGGAGGTTATCTTCGGGATAAGGGATAGAAAGTAAGTATTTGTTTCTCTCAAGATACGGCCCGAAGTAAAGAAATGAGTCACTGCTCCAACCGCCTCTTTCCCAACTATATGCCAACAATTGGTGAAAAAGGCCCCAGTAAAACCATCAGGGCCAGGGGAACTACTTCTTTTGAGCTTGAAGACTTCCTCCCTAATTTCGGTTGGAAAGGGAATGTCAATAAGAGCCTGGTTTTGATCTTCAGTAACCGATGGGCCAATCACATTGAAGAGGGATTCATCTGGAGAAACCGGAAGAGAATGAAAGAGATTAGAGAAGAACATCGAGGTCTGGTCTCTAATTTGAGAATCTTCTTCAATGATGTTTCCTTCTACCAAGATCCGATCAATGATTTTACGTTTGCCTCTGGATTTTGCTGATAGATGGAAAAACATAGTGTTTCTATCCCCATCTTGAAGCCACTTGATTTTGGACCTCTGCTTCCAGTGCACCGCTTCAGCATTCAGCCAATTGTGGAGCCCCGCCTTAGCCAGATTCAGTTCTTGAAGGAGATTGTCACAAGGGTTAGCTTTGAAGGCAGCTTGAGTGGTCAGAACCAGCAATTCCGCTTCAGCAATTTTGGACTTCATTTGGCCGAAGACCTACTTGTTCCAGGTCTTAAGATTATGTTTAAGAAGCTTGAGCTTGCTATCTAGGATGAATTGGGGGGTGCCTCGATAGATGGTGGCCCAGCTGGAGTGAACAACCTGATGGAAGGAGTCATGGAGCAGCCACTTTTCTTCAAATTTGTCGGAGATGTTCTTGAAAATAGTATTTGTTCTATGGAAAAGAAGGATAGGGCTGTGATCCGAAGCAATTCTGGGAAGGTGGCTAACTGAAGGATCATCAAAAGTACTTAACCGGCAAGAATTGGAAAGAACTCTATCTAGTCTTGCAGCCACAAATGCGAAACCTTGTCTGTTGTTTGCCCAGGTAAAGTTGTTCCCTTTGAAACCAAGGTCATGAAGCCCCGCAGACATTACCATATCTTGAAAATCTTTAACAGAAAGAGAGGAAGGACGATGGATACTGAGCTTTTCTTTGGCTAAGAGGATAGCATTGAAATCCCCTATCACACTCCAAGGAAGCGGAGTGACTGAGAAGTCCACTAAGTAGCTCCATAGATCTCTCCTAAGTCTGTAATCTGTAGAACCATAAACACCAGTGATGTAACCAATGGGGGAAGGGGAAATGGATGTGTTGGCAAAGGAGATGGAGATGTGCTGGGAAGAACTATCTAGGAAGGAGAAGGTGAGGTTAGAATTCTGGTTACAGAGGCACCAAAGAGTATTATTGGGGTTGGAGTAAGTAGGATTAAAGGTAAAAGCAGAATGGTTTCTGGTTTCTAGGAAAGAATCCAGAATGGCCTTGGGTTCAGAGATGAAGGTGAGATCAGGAGAGTGAGAAGCAAGAAGATGAGAAAGCATATTTTTTGTGGGGGAGTTGCAGATCCCCCGGCAGTTCCAATAAAGGACTTTAATCATTGATAACAAGATGGGAGGAAGGGCTAGCTAAGCTTCTGGTTTTTGGACCAGAGGAGGGAGGTCCCCGTAATTTTGCTTTCCTATAGGTTTTCACTTTGAAGGGGGTTAAGTCAACAATTAGAGAGTCCGCCTGAGTTAATTGTTGGGTGGTGGGAACCAAAGGGGGCCAAATGGAAGCAGATGAAGCTGGGTGGATTGTAGGATTGGGGACAATCTCACTAACTCCATGAGATGAGGCAACCATAGGATTTGAGGTGATTGTGGTGATAAGGGAAGGGTCTGCTAGGGTACTATTCTCCAAAATAGAGAAAGGATTAGAACACTCTAAAACAGGGGTTTTTTCTGCTGGGGGGATGACTGAATTCCCTAAAGCTGAAGTAATATGATCCCCTGAGATGGAGGTTGAAGGAGCAGTGGAAGCTGGGGGGATGTTGTGTCGAGCTCCACTAGATGGGATATGATTAGTTACCTCACAAAGAAAGATATCCTAAGAAATGCCATCTGAATCTGATAGAGCTTCCATTGGCCCTGTTACTGCTGGGGATATCAACCGAGCTACTGACGGCGGCGTCTTCAGCAAACCGGGCTTGGAGCGGAAGGGACATTTACTGGAAAGGTGGCCCGTCGAGAGACACTCAGCACAGGGAGTGTTCTCATATAGCACCTCAACGTCCACTGTGGCATCTCCTTCTAATTCAACAGAAAGGGAGCTCGAACTGATTTTTGCCACGTCCATAAGCACTTGAACCCTAGCAAATGTTAGCATTCGCTGCTTTGCCGTAGTTTCATCCAGACGCAGAGGCTTTCCTATAGAAGAAGCTATGGAAAGCAAGATATCACTGCTCCAGCAGTGGTAAGGGAGCCCTTTGAGGCGAACCCACACAGGAACTTTAGGTGGCCACGGACTTTCGGCTTGACCTGCGGACCAAGGACGGAGCAGAAGCTTTTTCTTGTCCACCTGGAAGGGGCTTTGGCCAATCAGTACATCTCTGTCTTCCTGGGAGTTGAATCTGAAGATGAAATTACCTTTCTCAGTGAGGGAAATGAGACATGGCCTTGAAAGATGCCAGGCGGAAGAGACCCACTGCTCTAGAGCTTCCAGGGACGGTCTTCTTCCCACAAATTTTCCTAGGGCAGAGTAAGAGAAATAGTCTTTACTGTTGATGACCATTTGCTGCGGGATCGTGATTATGAGCTTGCCTTCTTTCCATTCCGCCGGGGGAATGACAGACGGAGGAGGGAAAACCATAGGGGCCAGACAGTTGGCAAAGGATTTGGGGGGAGGGGTGATATGGGTTAAGGGGGCCAATGGGGGATGATCAATAGATGGGTTAAAGAGACTCTGAAGATGAATCTGAAGCTGTTGAAGCTGCTTCGAGTCCCATGAGGACAGGGGTGAGGAAGAATCTGCTAAATGACCTTAGGTGGTGGCGGCGAGACTGGTGGCTTGGTTTGGGGGAAAAAACATCTCTACCTGTTCTATCTGTAGCTGGTGGTTGAGAAATGGTTTCCTGAGCTGAAGGGGAGCCCTCCGGACCAGCTGATAAGGGAGGGGGGGGGGGGGGGGGGGACAAGTGGATTGCTTAGTGGGCAGTGCAGGCAGGAGGGGGAAATCGGGTAGATGGTCTGGGGGAACAGGGGTTTCCTCCATCGATAGACTCCATCTATTAAAAATCACAATCATTAAGACAAACATCCTTGTTATTTATGGGATACCTCAAATTTTCACCTCATTCTGGGTTATTTCCACCGTCAAATTGATTCTCTGATAAAAAAATACAAAATACTGAAGTTTTCCAAAGAAAGATTTTTTTGTGATTTGAACTCTCCATCATGCCTTTTGTCTATTAAGAAACTCTCAATATCATCATATTTCTATCAAGGCAATAGCGTTTGAGTGTTAATGGGTCACAGTGTCTAAGTGCCACTAATCTAAGGAATTTCAAGTATTTTTGTTTGTTTTGATTATATGATTTTTTTTCTTTTTTTTTTTTTAAATGTAAAACGTTGATTTCTGGGTTGTCTAGTTTATCTGGTTTATTTAATCCTTAGTCCTTTTTATTTAATTCATTCTCGGTTCTAGGTTGTCTGGTTTCTTTTTTACCTATTGATTTTGATTATACACTTTTTGTTAAGAATGCGGAACTAATGGTAAAAAAAATCTCCAATAATATTGGTCCATCGAAATAAAGAATTAAGCACATTCTTATTACAATCATTTTCTACTTTCTCCAATATAATTCTATTTCTCTATGTCAACAAGAGAACTTTCATTTTTTATATTCAGTTACTTTTATGTTCGTTGTATTTTATTAGAGAAACTTCAATAATTCATTTGTTTCTTTGTGTCTCCTTTTAGTGCCATCTCAGGTCTCATTTGCATGCTTAGTTTAGATCAGTATTCAACCCATTTTAAAATGTAATCATCTTGAGACAATTGGTGCAATTATTATACATTTCAATTTGAGAGGTAAATATTTTTTAATTTATTTACCTTTGAGTTCATCATATTTTATTTGAGCAATTTTAATTATGTCATTTTAATATGATTTATACAAAAGAATCATCATTTTAAAATTTCTATAGATCATATTTTATTTGAGCAATTTTAATTATGTCATTTTAATATGATTTATACAAAAGAATCATCATTTTAAAATTTCTATAGATTTTCAATATTTTTATGGAATGTATTTGTATGGTTTTCATAGATTGTGAGTTTCTTTTTTTCCCATTTTTTGTTTCAACTTTTGGGTATTGGGTTTTCCTTGGTTTTTTTTTCTCTTTTAAATCACTTTTTATCATGGGACTTTCTGTGAATTCTCATTTTTCTGTTGTATGTTTTTATTTTTTTTAATGCTTATCATTATGAGTTAATTATTTATTTTACTTCCAATGGGTTCTTTAAGTTATCTTTGTGAAATCTTTTTATGGATTTTTCTTATTTCTTTTGTGGCTTCAAATTTCCATTTTTGAGTATTAGATTATCATAAGTTGGTTTGGTTCTTCTAAATTTTTTTATCATTGTATTGTCTATGGATATTTATTTATATATATTTTTATAGCCTTTTTAATAAAATTTATTTCATTTTATTTTGTATTTATTTATTATAATTCCTCACTTATGATGGGTGGTTTTTAGGTTTTTTCATGATGGTTTTTCATGAATTTGTGGGTTCTTTTGTCTTTGCCTTTTTGTGCTCCATTTTTTAGGTTTTTTTTTTTTTTTTTTTTTTTTCTCATGAGTGTTTGATTCTTTTAAATTCCTTATGTTATTGAGTTGATTATGGATTTTCATTTCTATGTTTTATTTATATGTGTTTTTCAAATTTCATTGGATTTTATTCATAGTTTATACTGTTTGTCTATTTTGATTTCATTTTTTAGTTTCCTTGATCAGTAATCTTCAATTTTCATGGGCTTGTGTGTGTATTAGGTAATGAATTTTTATGGACTTTCTTTTCTTTTCTCTCTCTCAGACTAAAACATTTTGCATTCTTTTTTTTTTTTTTTTTTTAGCTAAATGGCAAATTGAATTAAGAAGAGGGAAAAGGGCCAAAGGCTCCCAAAGAAACAAAGAGAGAGAGCCACAAGAGGAGGCAAACAGAAAAAACCACCCCAATAGCACCAAGAAACAAAAGAAAAAATACAGAGAAAGAGGACAAAAGAAAAATAAATAACAACAAAAAACTCAACCAAAGCAGCAGCGAAGCGGAGCACCAACAAAGTGTTATACTATTATTAACATGAACCCTAAGATCGCGAACAGCATGATAATCACGTGTAGGATTTAATCTTAAATAAATTAAAGAGTACCTCCAGACATCTTGATGCAGAGGGCTTTCTGATCCTGCAGTCTGGTGCTGTTGCTGATTGATGCTGTGATCCGTCGAGAAAGAGACTATGTGAATGGTTTCGGTTTCTCTTTCCTTGCCTATAAAACCTTAATGTGTTGATTTTCGTGAATGCCTTTGTGATGGACGAAAGGCTTTGTTTTATAGGTGAAAAGAGGACCGAATTTCCAATCAGGGTTTCCATAGACTTAATCTCAACCATCCATCAAGGTAGAGTTTGTTATGGAATACATCTCATTAAGAAACCTTTTTGTATAAAGAATAGCATGTATCCTAAGAAAACAGATTTCCTATAATGACCACAATTCGGGAAAGGAAAGGACTTCTAGTCCAAGTAATGGACTTAAAGATAATTTCCTTACAGTCTCCCACTTGGTCGATAGGAAGATCCTTTAGTGTTTTTCTTTTTAGGAATCATAAGGCGCGCATTATATGCTAAACATTTCTTGAGTCGGTTATCATAAGTGTCTTGGCTAATTCGGTGGTCAATGGGAGTCATGGCGTGCACACATTATTTTGCAACATGCTTACTTCCATGTACTACAGCAGTGACAACCGGCATAACTAGACCGTAATAGGAGATATACGTAATGGTCTCATAATGTCTATGTTGAAAGACTGTTTCTGTTTATCATTTATCCAAACATAAAATGTACACAATGGAAAAACAGAAATAGCAGATGTAGAGTTGCATTAAGAGCTCAATTAATGTCAAATATAAGTACAGAAATAAAAGGCAGAAAATGATAATTAAGAACTATCTTCAAGACCCATGCTTTCAGTATGTCCTTGAAAGGTCTTTGGAGGTAGTCCTTTCGTGAATATGTCTGCGACCATGAAATCTGTACGTATAGACTCAATGACAAATTTCTGTAATCTAACATCTTGTTTCAGTGAGAGATATTTAAGGTCCATGTGTTTGGATCCCTTAGATATCCTGTCATGCTTGGAGAAGAAGGTTGCAGCTTCATTGTCACAGTAAAGGGTTAATGGCTTAGAGATGAAATTCAAAGCTCCAAACTGAGAGATAAAATTATGCAACCATGTTCCCTGAATTGCAGCCTCGTAACATGCGACATACTCAGCCATCATGGTGGATGAGTAAAGCAACTCAGATTTTTGGCTTTTCCATGATATTGCACCTCCACATAAGAGATACACATAGCCAAGAGTGCAAAGTCTGGTGTCAGGACATCCAGCAAAATCTGAATCTGAATAACCAGTCACCTGTAGGTGACTTGATTTTCTGTATGTGAGCATGTAATTCCTTGTTCCCTTAAGGTATCTCAGTACTTTCTTTGCAGCTTTCCAATGAGCGATTCCTGGTTTACTCTGAAATCTTCCGAGCATGCCAACAGCATGACTAATGTCAGGTCTTGTACAGACCTGTGCATACATCAAACTCCCGACAAGAGAAGCATAAGGATATTTTGCCATTTCTTTAAGTTCCAATTCGTTCTGTGGACACTGCGAAAGATCAAGCTTGTCTCCTTTATGCAGTGGAACAGGACTAGAGGAACAGGTCATCATGCCAAACCTCTCTAGAACTTTGTCAATATATGCTTTCTGAGACAATCCCAAAATACCAAGTGACCTGTCACGGAATATTTCTATTCCTATCACATAGGAAGCCTCAACCATATCTTTCATTTCAAAATGCTTAGAGAGATAGTCCTTTGTTTGATGTAATAAACCAAGGTCGCTGCTGGCCAGTAATATGTCATCAACGTACAGAACCAGAAATATGAACTTACTCCCACTGATCTTGAGGTATATGCAAGGGTCAACGATGTTTTCTATGAAATCGAAGTTAGTAATGATTTCATGAAACTTTAGGTACCATTGCCTCGAAGCTTGTTTCGGTCCATATATTGATTTCTTAAGTTTGCAGACCATGTCTTCCTGACCTTCAATGATGAAGCCTTCAGGTTGACGCATGTAGACTTCTTCTTCCAAGTCTCCATTAAGAAAGGCAGTTTTCACATCCATTTGATGTAACTCGAGGTCATAGTGAGCTACTAATGCCATGATAATTCTAAGAGAATCCTTCCTTGACACAGGGGAAAAAGTCTCAGTATAGTCAATACCTTCTTTCTGATTGAAACCTTTGGCAACAAGTCTGGCTTTATGGCGTTCAATATTGCCTTTGCAGTCGCGTTTGGTCTTGAAGACCCATTTACAGCCAACTGGTTTGTGTCCTGGAGGCAATTGAACGACTTTCCAGACTTGATTTTCATTCATAGATTTCAATTCATCCTTCATGGCATCAATCCATTTACTAGAATTAACATCCTTAATGGCTTGTGAATAAGAAACCGGGTCATTAATTGTCCCTTCTCCAGATTCTACTTGGTAAAGCATGTAATCATCGGAAATAGCTGATCTCCTTTGTCTTTGAGACCTTCTTAATGCTGGTTCCTCTGGTGCATTATCCATATGTTCATTGGCGACAATCTCATTATGGAGTTGTTGATCATTTATTGGATTTTCCTCATTGTTAAATGGTTCAACAACAAGAGGATTGCCAACATCTTTCGGAATAGAGGGTAAAGGGATAGGTACCCTGATTTCCTGAATGATCACATCTTGAGGTTTGTTACTCCCACTGATTTCGCCATTCTCAAAGAATCTAGCATTACCGGTTTCAACAATTCTCGTACTATGGTTAGGGCAGTAAAACCTAAATCCTTTGGATTTTTCTGGGTAACCTATAAAGTAACCACTGATTGTTTTAAGGTCCAATTTCTTTTCATGTGGATTGTAGACTCTAGCCTCAGCTGGGCAACCCCAAATTTGGAGATGTCGTAAACTGGGTTTCCATCCTTTCCACAGTTCAAAAGGTGTCTTTGGAACTGCCTTACTGGGAACTCTGTTCAAGATATAAACAGCTGTGCGTAGAGCATCCATCCACAAGGATATAGGTAAGTTAGCATGACTCATCATTGATCTAACCATTTCCATGTACGTACGATTTCGCCTTTCAGCTACACCATTCTGCCATGGAGAACCAGGCGTTGTGTATTGGGCAACAATTCCAAGTTTTTGGAGAAGTTTTGCAAAAGGTCCAGGATGTTGTCCTGTTTCGTCATACCTTCCATAAAACTCACCACCTCTATCTGACCTTATGATTTTCACTTTTCTATCTAATTGCCTTTCGACTTCAGTAATGAACACTTGTACAGCATTCACAGACTGAGATTTGTCATGCAATAAGTATAAATAACAGTAACGTGAGTAATCATCAATAAAGGTAATAAAATACTTTTCTCCTCCAAAGGTTGGAACATCAAAGGGTCCGCAAATGTCTGTATGTATTATTTCAAGAAGCTCAGTACTTCTTGTGGCTCCTTTCTTTGTGTGTTTTGTTGTTTTGCCTTTAATACAATCCACACATACATTAATATTAGTAAAATCTAGATCCGGAAGGACACCATCTTTTACTAATCTTTTGATTCTTTCACTGGATATATGACCCAGTCTTTTATGCCACAAGAAATAAGAGTCGAGTTTGGATGACTTTCGTTTTGTTTCCTTAGAATGCAGGGTAAGTTGGGTTTCAGCAAGTTGACTATCAAGATGAAACTTGTATAGCCCATCAATCAAAATTCCAGAACCAATACGACTAGAATTTTTAAATAAACTGAAATTACCATTTCCTACTTCAAAAGAGTAACCAACTTTATCAAGTGCGCTTACAGAAACCAAATTACGGGAAAGAGACGGAACATAAAGAGTTTGACATAAGTCTAACTGATAACCGCTATCTAAAACAAGACGAAAAGTTCCAATAGCTTCAACTGGAGCTTTGTCTTTGTTTCCCATGAAAAGGAAGTTCTCACTTGGGTTTATGGTTTGGATCGTAAGGAATCCCTGCATTGAATTGGAAACATGAACATTAGCACCAGTGTCAATCCACCAAGCATCAGAAGAAACATAAGTAAGATTTGATTCGAAATAACTTACGAAACCCATAGGGTTACCTTTCTTTTCGAACCATTCTTTATGTTTTATGCAGTCTGCCTGAAAATGTCCAGGTTTCTTGCAAAATTTGCATAAGTTTTCCTTCTTTTTCTTCTTCGGGTTCTGACCAGCCTCATTAGATTTGGGTGGTGCCCGTTTCTGGCCTGAATTATGCTTTTTCCCAGCTTTATGTCCAGCTCCTTGAACGAGATGAGCTACTTTAATCCCTTGTTGGTTCAGCCTGGCCTCCTCTTGAACCAGTTTGTTAGCTAATTCATTCATTGTCCACTTGTCCGTAATAGTGTTGTAATGAATTTGGAAAGGCCCGTACTGAGGAGGTAAACTGTTTAGGATAAATTGGACGAGAAATGCCTTATCCACTGATAATCCCAAATTCTTTAGTTTAGCTGCAAGGTTGGTCATCTCAATGACATGTTCATGCATTGATCTGGTGCCATCAAACTTCATGGTTGTAAGATCTGCCATTAGTTTCCCAGCAAGGGATTTGTCTGCAGTCTTAAACCTAGCTTCAATGGCCTTCATATAGTCCTTAGCATTCTCAGGTGTAGGAAGGGATGTTTTTATGTTGGTGGCAATAGTCATTCGCAAAAACATAGTGCTTAGTCTGTCAGACCTTTCCCAGGCATTAAAGAAGGTTGTTTCATCAGGGGTACTTTTATCAGTGAGTGAAGCTGGCTTATCTTTACGAAGAGCGATATCCAGTTCAAGTACCCCCAATGTAAACTCAACTTGCTCTTTCTATTCTGAGAAGTTGGTTCCATTGAGCTTAGTGACAGAGGTAGCATGCGAAGTGAGATTAGTGGTTGCAAGAACTGCAATAGAGATACAACAATAAGGCTTTAATAAAAAATAAGACAACACACGCATAATATATGAATATAAACGACAAAATTTTAGGTGCTCCTGTGGGTAGTCACCATAATTTCTACGCATTATACCATCTAAGGTCGTCATATTCAAGGTAATGTAAATGAGTGATGTTAATCTTAATTAGGAACAAACACTCCTTAATTATTGTTCAATCGTATGAGTATAATCCGCCTGTGGGCGACTAAATGCTTCATACCTTCTTGAACAATATGTAATGTAAACATGATGATGGTACTTTTAGGGCCAAATTCCAGTATTTAATTGTTAGGGTCACTGTGGTGAGACCTAACCCTAAGCATACAACTTTGGTGATAAAAAAAAAGGCTTAATATGAATATAAACATTATATATTGCATGCATTCATGATAGATCATTCATTGTATGAAAAGTACTGGTAAAAAGGCCAAGCCCCGAGGGCTGTCCTCCGGCTCTTTTGAGGCATTATATCATCGATTACGAAGAAACATGCTAATGATAATCAACATAATATGGAATTTATGAAAATATGATCCAACTATATGGCCTATTTTCTGTCCTTTTCGATCATCTGTCTTTATCTTCGACTGCTTCAAAACGTCATCTTCAGTCTCGAAACAATATCCTCTTCAATCATGACATACCAGTTACTGATCTCCTCCATTATTACATTGAATTTTTACTCACGCAGGAGTTTATACATAATTGAAAATTCAAAACTTAAATAAATCACGATCAAACAGTCGTGCCCAAATAAAAAAAAAATTGCGGAATAACATAAATATAAACCATTCATGCAGGCCATAATAGTTGGATTGATAAATTGCTGCAAAACAGAGTCAGAACGGATCTATATTTGCCGATTATGGCGATGCATAGTTATCCTAATTAATGGACGATCATGTGTTCTAAAACCATGCTCTGATACCACATGTTATACTATTATTAACATGAACCCTAAGATCGCGAACAGCATGATAATCACGTGTAGGATTTAATCTTAAATAAATTAAAGAGTACCTCCAGACATCTTGATGCAGAGGGCTTTCTGATCCTGCAGTCTGGTGCTGTTGCTGATTGATGCTGTGATCCGTCGAGAAAGAGACTATGTGAATGGTTTCGGTTTCTCTTTCCTTGCCTATAAAACCTTAATGTGTTGATTTTCGTGAATGCCTTTGTGATGGACGAAAGGCTTTGTTTTATAGGTGAAAAGAGGACCGAATTTCCAATCAGGGTTTCCATAGACTTAATCTCAACCATCCATCAAGGTAGAGTTTGTTATGGAATACATCTCATTAAGAAACCTTTTTGTATAAGGAATAGCATGTATCCTAAGAAAACAGATTTCCTATAATGACCACAATTCGGGAAAGGAAAGGACTTCTAGTCCAAGTAATGGACTTAAAGATAATTTCCTTACACAAAGGACCAAACTGAGGCCTGAGGAGGAACTGGAACTAGGGAGGAGGGGAAGAAACACTTCAGAAGCAAAACGGAAACCCAGGCACAGCCCTGAACAGCGACTGAAGCACGAAAGCGACAGAACTGCACTAAGCAAAGCCACACCCAGACAGCACAGCAGCTGGGCAAAACAGCAACTCAACAAACGCTGCTCCAAACCACAGCTACAACTCTCGGGGGGAGAGAAGAAGCACATCAAAAAGCAGAGAAGGAAACCAAGCACTTCCCAGAACCGAAGATGAATGCAACAAGCAGCAGAGAAGCACGAAGCAGCTACTACTGAACTGAAACACAGCACAACTAAGACTACCAATACCCCAGCCACCACAAACAGCACAAAGCAGACTCCAGGAACAGTTGCTCCCAAGAACAGCAGAGGAGAGGAGAGCTCAACGAAAACAAAAGCACAGCAAGCAAATAAAAGAGGAAGAGACTAGCAACTCCAGCTCAAACAGCACCCTCCAGAAAGCTCCGCACAGAGCAGCACCTGCAGGGACACTCAGGACAGCAGCAAAAGATCTCCCCAGGACAACTAGGAGGGGCAACAAAAGCCCAGAACAAGCATGGACATGTTCACCCACTTCAAAGGACCGAAACTGAGGCTTGAGGAGGAACTGGAACTCGGGGGGAAGAAGGAGAAACACTTCAGAAGCCCAAAAGGAAACCAAAGCACAACCATGAGCAGCAACTGAATGCACGAAAGCGACAGAAACTGCGCCAACCAAAATCACAACGCAGCAGCTGGGCAAAACTGCAACTCAGCCCGCTGCCGAATTTCACCACTCCAGACCGCAGGTACAGGACTCGGGAGGGAGAGAAGAAACACAACAATGAGCAGAGAGGAGATCCAAGCGCATCCCAGAACTGAAGCTGAAAGCAACAAGTAGCAGAAATAACACTAAGCAGCTACTGCTGAACAAGAAAAACAATGAAGCTCCTGCACTCTCAGCACTCCTACAACAGGAACAGAACAGAAGACTCCAGGAACAGAGAGAGCTGCAAACAGGCTACAACAAAGGAACTGCAAGCAAAAGCTCAGCTAGAACAAAAGAGGCCAGCAACTCCAGCACAACCTACACCCTCCATAAAACTCTACAAAGAAACATCACCTGCAGGGACTCTCAGAACTGCAGCAAAAAGATCTCCCCAGCACAACCACGAAGATCTACAGAAGCCTACCTTGGGAAACTGAACCAACAAAGCAAGCAGCAACCTCTGTACTTACACTTTTTTTTTTTTCAAAAGCAAAAAGAAAACAAGAAAAGGGGTGGAAAATAGAGGCATATATAAAGGCTACCAAAAGAGAAGCTCAGAGAGCAACAGCAGAAGAAGGGAAAAGACATAAAGGAAAAGAGGCCAAAACACACACGCCAATCTAAGGAATTAAAGAAAACAAGAAATTACAGAAAGACTGAAGAGGTCTGCCAGTGAAAGGCTTTGCAATGCGCTTGAGGGAGACAGAAAGGAGCTCATTCAAATATGCAGTAACCTTGGTCTGGGAGGCTCTTGAGTTAGAATAGAAAGAATCATTTCTACAGATCCAGACAATCACTGTGGCTGGAAATCGCTTGCCAAATCTTAGAAGGAAGAAGAGGACCATTAACAATCAAGTCAGCCTTTGAAAGGATTCAGTTCCAAATTGCAGAGGAGAAGGAGCAGAGGAAGAGAAGGTGCAATGTAGACTCATACTCTTGGAAGCAGAGGCTGCACCTGGAGGCAAGACTGATTCCTGAGTGTTGAGCCCACGCTTGAGAAGGGGTTTTACCATGCAGCAGCCTCCAAGCGAAGAAGGAGATCTTAGGAAGCTTATAGGTGTTCCATATCAACGGAGCCCAGAAAGACCAATCTGCTGAAGGGTCTGCGAGATCTGATAATTTGCCAAGTTTCCTGGAGAGAGAGGCCATGGTCCTAATGAGAGCTCTAGAGGAGAGAGTCTTTTGAAGAGATATCTAACGAAAGGTGATGGGTTGCTTGCCTCAAGGTATCTGCTACATCTTCTGGAATATCAGGAGGAGTCGCCCAGTGAGCACCATCCCAAAAGGAATAAAGCATCTGATTGGGAGGGAAGGATATAGAAGGAAACAGAGATGCCATGCTGCCAATTTGCATCTAGTTGTTATACCAGAGATCAATCTGCCTTCCATCTCCAACTTTCCACTTACTGCCGGAGTGATTGTAATGAGCCAAATTCCTGATTTTCCGCCAAATACAGGATCCAGTTTTGGAGGTTGAAGAGTTCCAGATGGAGGAGTTGGGAAAGTATCTACCAGCCATCCAGGTTGTCCAGAGAGAGTTTGAAGTCATAACAGTCCAGCCCAATTTGACCAAAGAGGCTTCATTTTGCTCGCTGACACGCCTGATGCCCAGGCCTCCTTCTGTGGTAGGGAGAGTGACTGTGTCCCAGCTGATCTTTTTGCATTTAATCTTAAAGAAACTTATCATAAAGTTTTTTTTTATAAATTTTAATATTATAATTATTTTGCATTTTTCTAGTCCATGTATGGTAATAACAAGATTATTCATTGATTAAACTTACATAAAACCTCTAATAAACTAACAATCCAATTTTATCTCTAACCAAGCCACTAACAATCCAAACCCGAACTCGACCTTCTTTCTATACATTCAGAGGCCCTTTTTCTTTTTTCCTCTATTCTTTGTATTAGCTCTAGACCTAATTATTAGATTCAATTCAAACCAAATATTCAATATTCAAAAACTAGGAAAAACCAAGGAAGTTACCTATTCCGGATGTTTACAGTCAGACTCAGGACCCGACTCGTTTTCCCTTAAACCCTACAACGGGACAATGCATAGTCAAACAGTTTCCTGAAACAAAACAGCAGCTTCCTAAACTCCACCAGCACCAAACAGAAGTTACACACCCGCTATATATACAACAACAAACTCCACCTTTCCTTCACACCTTATACTTCCATCTCCTTCAGTACTCTCTCTCTCTCTCTCTCTCTCTCTCTCTCTCTCTCTCTCTCTCAACACTGAGATATGGGTTCTTTCAGAAGAAACCTGTTGCCTTTAATATCCACTCTGTTCATCGTCTTGATCTCGACTTGTCCTTATCTCTCTATGGCTAGGCCTTTAGGAGGAGAGTCGGGATTGAAGAAAGAAATCCTCATGTTTCAGTCTCTGCAGCAAGGCAATGGGCCTCCCTGTAGTTCGGATGGCACATCTACACCAGGAGCTGGTGGGCACTGTCCACCCAAAGAAATGAACTTTGCAGCCCATGTTCCTACTACAGCAGAGGCCTCTGCTTCTGCGGAGGCTTACAGCCAAGGACCCAAGACCAATAACAGCCAAGTCTCTTACAGCCAAGGACCCAAGATTCAGGGTTAGATGAGAGATTGGTGCAAGGACCCAAGACCAATAACACTCACACCTGAAAATGTGAAAAGTTTGATAAAAGAATAAATGTTTCATACATGCAAGTCGTGTCGGTTAAAACAATAAGCACTTCATAGTCCATACATGCAAATGGAAGTGGATGTGTCTCCTGATTCTAAATAGTTTCTTGTCGTCTTGTAATTTGATAATTGAATTTATATGGGGTTTTCAAGTTGAAATATTGATTCTCTCTCTCTCTCTCTCTCTCTCTCTCTCTCGTGTGGCTACACAGCTTATAACATAGATACATTCTCTCTCTCTCTCTCTCTCTCTCTCTCTCTCTCTCTCTCTCTCTCTCTCTCTCTCGCGTGGCTACACAGCTTATAACATAGATACATATATGTATAATGAATGGGCCACCTCTCTTGAGCAACTCTCATGAGCACCTCTCTCTCTCGACTTGTGGCTACACAGCTTATATCATTGATACATATATGTATAATGAATGGGCCACCTCTCTTGAGCACCTCTCAGGACCACCCCCTTTTGGTCCCAGCAGTTGGAACGTGGGGACTTAATATGCCCCCACACGGTTTGCCCATAATCTTCAATGGCCTTTTAGTGTAATCTCAATTAAATGTATATTTGGATACTGAGATCCATAGAAATATGTAAAAAATTCTAGCAAGACAATGAGATTTGCGAAATTACTATGGGCAATCACCAGCCTCATGGTATCCTCTTAAGATTTTCCACCCGCACATCTATCACCAACTTGAGCCACGCCAATCAAGGGGAGGTGGTGGATTGAAATATCTAATTGAGACCAAAGTATATATAAAGTATCAACTGATCTATTAAATCATCCTAATCTTTGATCTATGGCCCTCAAGTTTAATGATTTTAGGAGGCTTTTTTTTTTAAATTTTAATCGATCAGTAAGAAACAGCTGGATAAAGGTGAAATTTGGACTTAGACCCATTTTAGTGAGTAATGAGTATAAGGGATTGTATTGATCATAAGAGGGTCCCATTTGTTAGTAAAAATAGGGTGATCACAAATAGTTCTTATTTCAAGATTCTCCACGTATAATTAAAAGAAATGCTATCTAGTACTCGAGTATGATATATCACATTAATTAAATGACCCTAGCCATTATTAGTTGTAACTCCTAATGTTTAATGCTATGCACTGTGCAAATTCTTTGTGATAGAGTTCAACTCTTCAGTAACATTTGAGCTATCTGAAATTTAGATTCATGCTAATTATCCAATGAGGATCGGTGTGTGGGAACCAATTAGATAGATTAAAGGTAGGCCAATAAATAGGAAAACTCAAAAATAGATGCTGGAAAAACGAATTCCACTTTAAGTAAATAAATAATAACTAAAAACAAATTGATCATATAAAATATTGTTAAAAAGTGTCCTAATTATAGGTTCTAAGTTTCAATTTTTATTTATTCTTTTTCATTTTCTTCTGATATTATTGTGATATTCCTGCTACATATTTTTTAATTTCAAGAATATTTCAAATATGCAAAAAGAGTATTAAAGAAAAACACCAAAGAACTCTCTCAATGGCATGGCAGAAGGCGAGAATTGACATGGCAGACTTTGGCTTACCTGGGTTCTATTGATCATCCATGACTCCATGGATTGGTCATTCGCCTCTCTTAGAAATTAATATTTCATTCCCCAGCAGTGCTCAAATTTTCAATCTACCATATCGACTTTGACAATGAGAATAGGCCAATCTACCATTTCGACTTTGACAATGAGAATAGGCCATCCTGTCAAAAGCACCCTCTTTGGACTTTGCTAAGATCCTTTTTTGGTTTGCATAAAGGGAGGTAGACCAACATGTATTTGACCTTATCCATGCTAAATACGGGCATGTTTTGCTGGTTTATATATATATATATATATGATCAGAAAATTCCAAAAGATTAAAATTCTCAAGCGTTAGTATGTAATTTTAATATGAAGTAAAGATTTGTCTTATTAAGGAAGTAGTTTCACATATAGAAAAAGAGAACTATATTTTTTTTTTTTCAATCCGTAGTGGTATATAAATGAATTAAATATTAAAAATATTAGTTTTTTTCGTTCACCCTAGTCCAACCTAGCCCTTGACAGTAGGGTAAGAGCCAATGGTCCTAATTTGACAGTGACCCAAATGTTACACTCCTTTGATTTTATCTTAGTAAATCAAAATAAATTTAAATGATATATTCATCTCCAAACTGTACTATTCATCCCTCCTTTTTTATTGTCGTCCACATGCGTGAGCTTGGTAAAAGGTGCTCATTGCTAAGGAAAAATGTCCAGTTGTCTATAGTGGACTTTTCTAAATGGTCATGACCATAATCATCAGTAATGTTTAATGGAAAAATGCCACGGAAAATATATCAATAAATCAATTTGTCAATGGTTCAAAATAGAAATACCACATTTTTTTTACAATACTTCTAGTCTTGCTGACTTTTTAAAATCATGTATCTGTTAGGAATGGAATTAGTGTTTTCTGATAATATCACAATAATGTCAGGATTCTTTTTGAAAATATCATCACTAATTCTGACGCCGATCACAAATCTAAATGTTTCATAATGAAGATTGTGTGGAGTACTTACGTAACACCGAGGTAATCTCCTACTTCGACGCTAAACTGCCAATTAGGGGTTACTCTGGCCTGATTTATTCCAGTTCGGCAAAAGTGCCAGCTGTCGCCGAGTTGGAGTTCGATTCGGTCTGCCTACCGACCTCGTTCATTACGGGCCCTGCCTTGAGCGACTCGGTACCCATGACCGACCTCCTGTATCTCCTGATCTCGGTAATTTCCATCTCGGTCCACTTGACTGAGGTGGATGTCCGTCTCAATCTTCATTTATGAGATGAAACGGCTACATGACAAAGCTCCCCTGACAGAAGGTGGCCAAGTGCTGATAAGGGACCTTCCCTATCACTTCCACATTTATGTAAGGGGGCTGAGGGGACGTCCGATGGGACAAGTATCCTCACCTACCATCTTAGGAGTGGGCTGATGGGACAAGTATCCTCACCTACCTCCACTATGGAAACTTCTATTCTCTCCTACATATACCTGCATGGGAGCCCCATAGAAGGTAAGCAATATACAGTTTACATCCTGTTTATTTCACCTACATCTTCTCCCTCACTTCACCCTAGTTCAGTAACTGCACTAACTCAGGCGTCGGAGTGCCTTTGGCTGACAGCAGCCTCGGGCTCTGACTGCTCTTTCTTCCCTGTTTTCAGGATCCAGGCCGTCGGTAACTTCTCCGATCAAACAGAGTTTTCCTAATCCCTTCCATTACTTAAACCAAGTCCGTATTATTTAGGCACTTACAATTGGCGCCGTCTGTGGGGAAAAAACCTTCGAACCCACGACCTGCAAAACCAATACCTTCATCCCAATAGCCATGCCTCCTAAGGCTAAGAAGGGAAAGAGCGTTGTCGGACCGTCCATGTCCGGCCAACCCGAGATATTCTTGCCTCTCATGCCGCCTCCACTGGTGACGAGCCAGGCAGGGGCATCAGGGACAAGACAGCAAAGAGATGTCAGGCGAACACCACCCAACCCTCAGTCAAAAGGAGCGGAAGGGGATCCTCCTGTCCGAAGCACAGGGTCACCTGTCACGGTGACACACTCATCATCGAGAGGTGTACCAGCATCCCCTCGAAGCGGTCCCGTAGCAGTACGGGCCCGAACGACGTCCTCCCAAGCGGAGCGTCCACGCCTGGAGGTCGTTTTCACCCAGGCACCCCGCAAGGACGTTCCTCCTCAGGAACACCCCCTGCGGGGTAGAGCTCCTGAGCAATCTCAGCCTCCGCGGTCTCAGTATGAAGACCGCATGGAAGAGGACCATTTCCATCTCGGTGACGAAGGTGACGACGACATGGCCCTGGAGGACGATGCTGAAGCCCAAGCTGAAGCAATCAAGGCCCAGAACCTCGTCATTGAGGAACAGAAGGCACAGATCCTCCAGCTCCAGCGACAGTTGGAAGTCAAGGGCGGACCCCTGCCTGAAGCCTCTCACACGCCCCCACCTCAGCGGGAAGCTCGGCGAGTCCCTGAAGGTCAGCCAGACCTAAGGGAGCAGTTAAATAAGAGACGTGCCCGAGCTCGGGAGGAAGGCTCGAGTAACACTCACGCCAGCGCCGACCAGCGTCAGTACCAGAGGCAAAAGCGGGAGGTCGGTGCAGACCCCGACATGGCCGCTTATATCGATCAGCAGATTAAGCTGGCCGTGCAGCAGAACCTGGAGCATGCCGGCCTCGCTCGAGGTGGTTGGTTACCAGATACGCCGACATCCATGGCACCTCCCCATTTACTCGGGACATCACGGACCATCCTCTTCCTGATAAATTCAGCGTCCCACGCTTCAATCTTTATGACGGGACGTCAGACCCCGAAGCTCACCTCCGACACTTCACCCAGAAGATGTCGGTATTCAGCGGCGACGGCAACCTCGACTGCAAGGTTTTCTCCTCCAGCTTAGGTGATCTCCCGCTTCGGTGGTTCTGTGCACTCCCCGAGGGATCGGTTTCGAGCTGGCGACAGCTCCGAAACTCCTTCGTAGAGAAGTTTCAAGCACATCGGGTCATCCCAAAGACTGACGCCGACCTAATCTCTATCAAGATGAGGCCGACAGAGAATATCACTCGATTCGCCAAGAGGTTCTGGACCATCTATAGCGTAATCGAGAATTCGAATGATGAGGTAGCCGTCACAGCTTTTCAACAGGGTTTGCTACCCGGAAATGAGCTTCGGAAGAAGTTGGCACGTCGCCCAGCGGATTCAGTGAAGGCACTCATGGCCCGGGTGAACCAGTATGTAGAACAAGAAGAGGACGAGCTCCGGGCTCGGGAGAGCCATAATCTATGGCCCCCACTCCAGGAGGGCCAGCCTTCCGAGGGCCGACCTTCGGACGGCCGACCTACAAGGAGGGAAAAGAGGCTCGCTAAGAGGGAGGCTGACCGAAGTCGAGAGCCATCCAGCTCGGCACCACGTTCTGCGCCCACTTCGGGAGGCAGTGCAAAGCCGAGGCCAAGTGGCGCCCCTCACAAAGCCGTAAACACCATCTTCAAAGAGCCCATTTACAAACTCCTGGGCAAAATCCAAGCCCAGCCCTTCTTCAAATGGCCTCAGCCTATGAAAGGTGACGCCGCCTCAAGGGATCAGAGCAAGTTCTGTGCCTACCACAAGGATAGAGGACACAGAACCGAGGACTGCTTCTCCTTCAAGAATCACCTTGAAAGGCTTGTGAAAGATGGGCACCTCAGAGATCATATCAAAGAGGAGGGAAGGGTAAACCAGGCCCAGCAGCACCACCTCAACGACAAGGACACCGATGGGCCTATAGGGACCATCGACGTCATCCACCTGGCTCCCGCTCCCAAAGGAAGTGATCAAGCACGTGCCGAGGCCAGGAGGGCCCAGCACGGTAAACATGTGATGGCGGCCGAGCTCGGTCCCTCTGTAAAGAAGGCCCGCATAGAGAGACCAAAGATTTGGTTCTCAGACAAAGACTTAGCCGGGGTTCAGCTACCCCACAACGATCCTCTTCTTCTGACTATGAGGTTGCACAACTTCGACGTCAAGAGGATCCTAGTGGACCCTGGGAGCTCCTCAGAAATCCTTTACTTCGACTGCTTCAAACGAATGGGTCTGAAGGAAGAGGATCTGCTCGAAGCTCGCATCCCTTTAGTGGGATTCAGCTCCAAGACGGTGTATCCCAAAGGGAAGATCTCCCTCAAGGTCGAGGTCGGAGGAGCTTCCATAACGGCAGACTTCCTGGTGGTGGATGCACAATCTCCATACAATGCCATCATGGGGAGAACCTGGCTTCATGGCATGGAGGCTGTTCCCTCGACCCATCACCAGAAGCTCAAGTTCCCTTTACAGAATAAAGACGGGAGCTTCGAAGTCGTCATAGTCCCCGGCAACCAAGACATGGCCAAAGAATGCCTCTTGGCCGTGGTCCCCGGAGAGAGACAGCCTCAGCGAGTCCACATGACCGAGCTCGAGGCTGAGCTCGATGCTGTGGGCCGAACTCCCGAGCAGAAGAGCATCGAGGACCTTACTCAGGTCGAAATCGACCCCAGCGATCCGGAAAGGTTCTTCTTGCTCGGTAGTCAACTTGCTGATGAGGAAAGGGCCAGGATGCTCGACTTCTTGTTGCAAAACAGAGAGGTCTTCGCCTGGACCCCATATGAAATGCCTGGCATCAGCCCGGAGGTCATAAGCCATACACTGAATGTGGACCCTCAGCATAAACCTGTTGCCCAAAAGATTCGAAGATCGGGTTCCCAACAGGCAGAGGCTGTGACCAAGGAGGTCAGCAAGTTACTGGAAGCTGACGCCATTAGAGAAGTCCACTACCCTGTGTGGTTAGCCAACACAGTTGTGGTCAAAAAGAAGGATGGAAGCTGGAGGGTCTGTGTAGACTTCACCGACCTGAATAAAGCCTGCCCCAAAGACAGCTTCCCTCTCCCAAAGATAGACCAGCTGATCGACGCCACTGCCGGGCATGAAAGGATGAGCTTCCTCGACGCCTACCGAGGTTACCATCAAATTCCAATGCATGAGCCCGACCAAGAGAAAACCGCGTTTATAACACCTAGGGGCACCTACTGTTACAAAGTAATGCCCTTCGGGTTAAAGAACGCTGGTGCCACTTACCAGAGGCTGGTAACCAAGATGTTTCAGGACCAGCTCGGCAGCACGGTCGAGGTATATATTGATGACATGGTCGTCAAGTCGAAACGGTCGCAGGACCACTTGACAGACCTCCATCAGACCTTCTTCATCCTCAAGCAATACGGGCTCAAGCTGAATGCTTCCAAGTGTGCATTTGGCGTCGGCTCGGGCAAGTTCCTTGGCAGCCTGGTCACTAGGCGCGGAATCGAGGCCAATCCCGATCAGATTTCGGCCATCAGAGCCCTACAGAGTCCGACCTCGACCAAACAAGTTCAGCGACTTACCGGGATGGCAGCAGCACTGAACCGCTTCATCAGTCGAGCCTCAGATAAATGCCATCCCTTCTTCCAGCTTTTGAAAAAGAGCTCCGGGTTCCAATGGACCCCGGAATGCGAAGTCGCTCTCCAGGAACTAAAGGCGTACCTTTCTTCACCTCCTCTGCTTTCAACCCCTGTTCGGGGTGAGGTTTTATACCTATATCTGGCAGTATCGGACCACGCAGTGAGCTCTGTACTCGTGCGGGAAGATGACAGGCAGCAGAAGCCCATCTACTACACAAGCAAAATTCTGCTAGACTCCGAAACGAGATACCTGCCACTAGAGAAGCTCGCATTTGCACTCGTCAGTGCATCCCGCAAGCTCTCCCACTACTTCCTGACATACTCCATAACGGTTGTGACAGAACACCCGCTCAAGTCCCTCTTTCGGAGAGCCGACTTCTCAGGAAGAGTTTCTAAATGGGCTGTCGAACTCGGGCAATATGACATCAATTATCAGCCCCGGACGGCCATTAAAGCCCAAATATTGGCAGACTTCGTTGTGGAATTCACTTCTCCTAGTTCGGCACCGAGCCCTCTCGATACCGAACTGGGGGGCAAGGAGGCGAGCACTTCGGCAGAGACCGAACAGGAGCAATCCTGGAAACATTTCCTCTCCTCTTCCTGGAAAGTCTTCGTCGATGGGTCTTCCACCTCCAAAAGGGCTGGCGCCGGCATAGTCCTTCAATCTCCAGAGGGCCTCGTCATTGAGCAGGCCCTGACCCTTAACTTCAAAGCGTCTAACAATGAAGCTGAGTATGAAGCACTAATTGCAGGGCTGGGCAGCGCAAAAATCCTGGGGGCACAACGACTGGTGATCTTCAGCGACTCACAGCTGGTGACAAACCAACTCAATGGGGATTACCAGGCCCGTGATGACAGGATGACAGCCTACCTGGCCCACACCAAGCAACTCCTATCTCAGTTCCAAAAAGCTGAAGTCAGGCAGATAGGCAGGGACTCCAACTCTCACGCCGACGCCCTTGCAAACTTGGCCTCTGCTGTCGAGGCAGGGAAAAGAAGAACTGTCGAAGTAGAAGCACTAGACAGACCAAGTATACAATTTCAAACACCTCGGCAGCTCATGTGTATTGATCTCGGCCCGAGCTGGATGGATGAACTCATCTCCTATCTCAAAAATGACCAGCTGCCCGAGGACAAGAACCAGGCCCACAAAATCAGGCTAAAAGCAGCCCGATTCTGGCTCTCTCCGGATGGCAAACTCTACAAGAAGTCCTACAATGGCCCTTACCTCCAGTGCGTACACCCGAGCAAAGTCGAGGACTTCCTTTATGAAATTCACGAAGGGATCTGCGGCAGCCACATTGGAGGTCGGTCACTGGCTTACCGAGCTATCAGTCAGGGATACTGGTGGCCTTATATGCAGAAGGACGCGCAGGTCTACGCCAGGAAATGTGAGAAGTGTCAGAAGTTCTCCCACTCTCTCCATCAGCCAGCACATGACCTAAGTCCTCTTTCTAGCCCCTGGCCCTTTGCCCAATGGGGGCTGGACCTCGTGGGACCACTCCACCGAGCTCCAGGAAACAAAAGATGGTTGTTGGTAGCTACTGATTATTTTACCAAATGGATAGAAGCTGAAGCTTTGTCCTCCATCACTGAGAAGGATACCAAAAACTTCGTATGGAGAAACATCGTCACTAGATTCAGAGTTCCTCGAGCCTTGGTCACCGATAACGGGACCCAGTTCGACTCCAACTTCTTCAGAAGCTTTTGTCAAGATCTTGGCATCAGGAACTACTATTCTACCCCAGCATACCCCCAGAGTAATGGACAGGCTGAAATTTCGAATAAAGTGGTGCTTGACGGACTCAAAAAGAGACTAGATCGAGCCAAAGGCAGATGGGTAGAGGAACTTCCGAGTGTCCTCTGGGCGTACAGGACTACCCCAAGGCGCTCGACCTCGGCGACCCCCTTCTCCCTAGCTTATGGAATGGAAGCTGTAATTCCACTTGAGGTCGGCCTACCGACTCTCAGGTCGGAACTGTTCGACCAAGGCCAAAATGATACAAACCTCGCCACCGAGCTCGACTTGGCTGAGGAACGAAGGGATGCTGCGGCCATCCACCTCGCTTCCTACCAACGACAGTTGGCTAGAGGGTATAATCAGAGGGTCAAAGAGCGAAAGTTCTCCCCTGGAGAGTTGGTCTTGAAAAAGACCCTTCCAGCAGATAAAAGCCCTAGCGAAGGAAAACTTGCACCGAACTGGCATGGGCCATTCAAGGTGACTTCGGTAGCGGGGCAATCTGCTTACAGGCTTGAGGACATGGAAGGCAAAGAGCTACCACGTCCGTGGAATGCCACCCACCTCAAGAAATTCTATTTTTAAGATGTAATCTAAATTCGGAAGGTAATAAACAGGTTCTCTTTATAGAATATGTTTATATTCTCCAAAATTATTTCTTATGACCGAGTCATTGAGCCCGGCATATACATACAGCCCGGTTACCAGAATCAACCACTTCGGTACGGCCTTTGGGCCAGTCAAGTTTTTTTTCTGTAAAAACCGGACTCAGCTTGGGTCACAGGACCAGGGCACCTATTACCGAGGTCAACACTGGTTATGATTGCAGGATCAAACACCGCGTCTCGGGTTACAAAAATACATTTAAGCACGGCTATGGACCGAGCTCATAGACTTGTCTTATTTCCTACTTTATTCTGGTTGTTCAGCCCTGCCAAACGCATAAAGAGAGAAAAACAAGACAAGGATATCATGTACAAAATAAATTTGAGCACAAAAAACAGGGGATTCCATTCATTTCGAGAAAAACATGTACAAAAGAGAGGTTTCACTAAACACCAAAACAAAAATTTACATGTAAATCTCCCCAAATAGGCACAAGAAAAGAAGGCAGAAGAATCATGGCAGCCGATCTATGTCAATAATAGACACATCTTCGACTCCACCATCGCCAGCAGGAGCAAGAGGGGCCTCTGTAGCAACAGGCCCGAGATCAGCAGCAGCTTCGGTGGCTGGAACTTGGAGAATTTCTGAGGCCTGAGGCTCTTCATCTACGTGGTCCAGGGGTGCCTCGGAGAGCGGAGGGGCTGGTGACTCAGGTTCGGCACGGGGAAGCTTGGGCAAGCCTTGACGAATGGGGTGATCCTCGGGGACCCCCATTTCTCTCAGCACGGCCAGGCATCCCATTTCGAAGAGCTCCTCCCCCAGCGGAACGAGTTGCTCTTCATAAAGTTTTGTCGCCTGTGCCACCCCCTTCTGAAAGGAGGCCTCGAGCTCTGCTTCTCGAGAAGCCTCGAAGTCAGCCTTCTGTTTGGCTGAAGCTTCCTGCTCGGCCCTCAGCAGAGCTTCGGCCTCGGCTTTCTCCTTCTTCAGGATCTCCACTTCGGCCTTCCTCCCTTTCTTCAAGACCTCCATCTCGGCCTCCCTCTCTTTGGCCGCCTTCTCCATCTTATGCGCGGCTGCTTGGAGCTCAAAGTTTTCAGCACTCTTCTTGGTAATCGCCTCCATAGCAGCCTCGTTCTCCGCGTTCAGCTTGGCGCATGCTTCCTCGGCCCTCCTCAGCTCCTCCGAGCCCTTTTCCAGGGCTGCAGCAAGTTTCTGCCTGTCAGCCTGCAAAGATTGGATCTCGGCACGGCTCTGTTGGCATTTTTCCAGAGCCACCACAGACCTCTGCACTACCTGAACAGCAGAAACAAGTTAGAAGCGACAGACAGCATGTGTCAAAATCTATACGCAGGGTAAATGCTCACCATCAGGGCCGACGACAGGTTGGCCTGAAGCAGCGTAGGCTCTTCCATTCTCCTAAAACGTTCAACGTCCAGGGGAAGTGAGCATGCCCCAGCCAGCACGGCCGCCACTGCCGGACAGCCTTGTAAATGGTGTCCTGAGGTCAGCGGCATCCCTGGGGCTAGAAGAAAGGACGGCCTCCAGGGCTCATCCAGAGGGGCGCGAGACGCCGAGGGCAGGACAGGGTCTTGCCGGGTTGGGCCCTCTTTTTCAGGTGCCCCCGACACCCTCTCCTCCTGTCTCCCTCGGCGAACCAAAGGTCGTTCTTCAACCCGCGGCTCTTCCTCGGCCTCCTCCGTCAGACCTCTCCGGCTGGCCTTCTCCTTCCGGGCCCTGGTTTGGCGCGGCTCTTCGCCCTTCGCCCTCTTCGTCTGCCTCTCCTCCCTGACTACAGTCGAATCATCCCGGGAGGAGCCAGATGGGGGAGCCGGAGGGGCGTCCATAGAAGAAGAAGAAGAACGAGCCGACCTCGACGACGAGGATGGCCGTTTTCCAAGAAGCTTCTCCCGGAGGTTGGTGACAGGAGGATCTTGCCCCATCTCGGCACCGGGCCGATTCTCCTCAGAAGCCTCTTCCGGGTCGGTAAGGGGTGAGATCGGCCGCTCTTGCCCAAACGCCTCTGGTGCGTTGCTAGGACCGACCTCAAGAAATTCCCACCCCTGCCTTTTGTTGTAATGCCTGTATCTCGGCAAGTAGCCTATAAGACACCAGGCAGCCCGGCCTTTATGCCCCTGGTATCGCTGGACTTTGTCGAACCAACCTCCGTTCTTTCTCCAGCCGTCGAGAATGGCCGCCTGTCTCCTATCAGCAGCGCCTGTATAAAAGAACAGATTAGCGTGTGTCAGTCCGGCAGAAAGACAGCAGGTTAAAAAATTAAGCTATTTTTGAGCTCGGTACTTTACTTGGGAGGCGCCCAGAGTGACGAGGTACCCGGTACCTCTTCTCTGCCTCGGTCTCGTCCGCACCAATCTCCCAGTTGCCGCTAACGAACAACCGATCGGTCCCGGCATGGCGCATCGAGTCCTCCAGGGCATTTACAAACGAGACCATCTTCGGTTTGCTCCGGAGGTAATAGCGGTCGTCAATCACCCCGGTGGACTTGCTAATATCATATGCCTCTTCAATATCATGGACACCGAGCTGGATGCCTAAAATCCTATTCAGTGCTACTGTACCCATGATAATCTTATAGCTATTCGGCATCAATTGGCAAGGGGCAAGATGCCACGCTGCCAGACACCGCCTGAGCAACGGGTGGACGGGAAACCTCACTCCCCCTTCCACCACCGAGACTAACGGAAAGGGCATCGCCCCATCTCGGTAGGCATCACCATCCCAGGGATTTTCTGGATCATCCAGCCTAACCCGGACGTCGTCCGGAATATCGTAGGTCGCCCTAAACCTAAACAGAGCCTCAGGGGTATCGGCCAGGCAACGGTAAACCCCTTTTCCCATGTTTCTGAGAACTAAGATGGGTGAACGAAAAGCCCTAGCTAAAGAAAGAAACTGGAGAAGAGGTGCTCAAAGGAAAGATCAGGGAGAAAAAGACTTACAGTAAACTAGACGCAGAAGGACAGAAAGATTGAGAAGATACAGAGATGGTCTGCACAGAGATAATCTGAGAATCACACGGGCAGAGTCTCCCCCAGATTTTGAGCAGAAAGGTAGAGGAGGAAGAAGGAGGCACTGTTTTTATAGGGCAGCAGGGCGGCTCCTCGAGAAACCAAAAGCACGCCCTCATTACACCACCTCAAAAGACGCACACGTCGCTTCGGTTTACGGTACCATAAACCAGATGGCGCCACGTGTCAAGATCAGGGCGGCTTCTGCAGTAAACGCCGTCAGAACAATTAATTTTCTCGGGCAGGCGCAGCGATTTTGGCGCTCCCCAGCGGACAGGCTGGCGACTGATTGATGGAGCCCATAAATGAAGTCATTATGAAGACCGTGACAACCGCAGCCAGTATAAAAAGCAGTATGCTAGTTCGGTATTCATGTAAGCTTCCACGTCTCCAGCTCCCGACCTCGTTCCAGCCCCGAGCTGACGAGATCGGCAGCTGAGGGGCAATTGTGTGGAGTGCTTACGTAACACCGAGGTAATCTCCTACTTCGACGCTAAACTGCCAATTAGGGGTTACTCTGGCCTGATTTATTCCAGTTCGGCAAAAGTGCCAGCTGTCG
Source organism: Umbellularia californica (assembly GCA_028538565.1). NCBI lineage: Eukaryota > Viridiplantae > Streptophyta > Magnoliopsida > Laurales > Lauraceae > Umbellularia > Umbellularia californica. The sequence goes on from JAPQWN010000005.1 coordinate 68,739,930, forward strand.
CCGAGTTGGAGTTCGATTCGGTCTGCCTACCGACCTCGTTCATTACGGGCCCTGCCCTGAGCGACTCGGTACCCATGACCGACCTCCTGTATCTCCTGATCTCGGTAATTTCCATCTCGGTCCACTTGACTGAGGTGGATGTCCGTCTCAATCTTCATTTATGAGATGAAACGGCTACATGACAAAGCTCCCCTGACAGAAGGTGGCCAAGTGCTGATAAGGGACCTTCCCTATCACTTCCACATTTATGTAAGGGGGCTGAGGGGACGTCCGATGGGACAAGTATCCTCACCTACCATCTTAGGAGTGGGCTGATGGGACAAGTATCCTCACCTACCTCCACTATGGAAACTTCTATTCTCTCCTACATATACCTGCATGGGAGCCCCATAGAAGGTAAGCAATATACAGTCTACATCCTGTTTATTTCACCTACATCTTCTCCCTCACTTCACCCTAGTTCAGTAACTGCACTAACTCAGGCGTCGGAGTGCCTTTGGCTGACAGCAGCCTCGGGCTCTGACTGCTCTTTCTTCCCTGTTTTCAGGATCCAGGCCGTCGGTAACTTCTCCGATCAAACAGAGTTTTCCTAATCCCTTCCATTACTTAAACCAAGTCCGTATTATTTAGGCACTTACAAAGATTAAGTGGTCATGCGGCATGATTTTGTGGCCACACCAACCCCTAAAATAAGTGTTGGGGTTTATGTGTCTCGAATTCCGGGTTAATCAGATTGGTTCATCAGGTTTGGCCTATGACAAGGTGGGTATTTTGGTAATTGCATAAGGGCTTCGGTTTTTTTTTTTTTTTTTTTTTCTTTCTTTTTGTTTTTGCTAATTGGTAAGATTGTATTGAGAGAAAAATGGCAGAAGCCCCTGGGACAAAAAGAAATAAAAATACACCAAAATAGAACTAGCATAGGAAGAAATTGGCTCCTGGGGGGAGCAAAAGCCAGCTAAAAGCAAAACAGAAAGGGAGGAGAGCAAGCCCCACCAAGGCCGAAGAACAGAACCCAAAAATTCAACTACAATGAGAACCCTGCAAAAGAAGCCAACCCAAACTACCAAGAGCAAAACCCAAGGCTTCATCTTCAAGGAAAGCCCTTCGGAACTCAAAAACAACTGAAACAGAAAACCATCTGACCGGGAGAAAAAGAGAAATCCACTTCTCCAAGAAGCACAGAAAACAGCCTAAAGAAGCTCATACCAACTGCAATAAAAGGGCACCAACAGCAAAGAGAAAGGCAAACAGGGCTCTTCTCTGCTAAAAAGCAAAGGACAACAAAGCCAATGGAGGCTTTGACCTTACCTGAGACAAGCAAGCCACCCAACCAAGGAAGCCCCAACTGAAAATCCCTACAACCTTCCTAGCTCCAAAATCAGATGAGATAACTCTGAATCCACCAAGACCCTTTAGAAGAAATGAAAGTAGGCTTGAAACTCCTTAAACACCTCGCGAGACCAAAGCTAGAAATAGAGGACGAGCCTAACAACAGAACCTTCCTAACAACAACTACGGAGCAGCAAAACCCAAGCACAAAAGAGAAGCTGAACAAGGAGCAACTGAGAACTTCACTTCGCCTGGCAGTCAGAAAAATCAAATTGACGGCAAAACAAGGCACCTCTCTGTTGAACAGCACCAAACAAGGAGCAACAAAGACCGCCACAAAAGATGCAGAGAGCAGACGTTAATCACCCCATCCAAAGGCTCTCAAAATTGGATGAGGGGGAATAGCCAAATCTGAAGAGGAGCTGAACATACCACTACACCTGTCATGGAAAACCATCTAAGCCGACTTCAGGGAAGGCAATTTACAGCGATGCTTGGCTTCATTTCGTAAGAACCAGAGAGTGCTGATGGCTTGGAAGAAGATAATGGCTACAGTTTTTCTTCCTGGACCATTAACACCCTTAGCTAAAGATGTCTAGACAGAAGCGGCAGATAAAGAAGGGCCAGGGTGGTTGCTTGCTTGGCTGAGGAACCTTAACCAGAGTTGTTGAGCTAAGGAACCAAAGAAGAAGAGATGGGAGTTTGATTCACTATTATTGTGGCAGGTGTAGCATCTAGAAGCCATGGAGCAACCTATTTGCGTTGCCCAATAATCTGTAGGATTTTTCCGGAGAAGAAGCGTTGGGGCCCAAGAAAGTGGAGGTTATATATTAATGTAATCTGTAATCCTAGACTCTATAAAAGAGTCAGCATTAGAGTTAGAGCTCTCTCCCATGAGTATCGGAGTCTTCCAAATCACGTGGGGCTTAATGGTAGAAAGTGTTCTTTCTGGTGGACGTAGGCGAGTTTGCCAAACCACGTAAAAATCCGTGTTTGATTTTCTCTATCTTGTGTGGTTTGATTGATTATTCGATCATTGTGGTTCACGCTTTCACATGCATGCTTACAACAAGTGGTGTCAAGTGACCCAACAATATGCAAATCTCATTCATCCATTCTTCATTTCATGGCCTAATAGAAGAGAATCATGAGCAGGGCTTTTATTAATAGCTCTTGGTATGTCAACTTAAAATAATAATCCTTTATTTTATCTTATAATCATCATCGTTATTATTGGTAGAAAGGGAAGATTCATTAAAGAAAAACAGAAGGGCACAAAACAACTAAGGGTGTAACGATTCGGTTAACCGTTTATTTTGGAAGAACCATTAACCGAACCGTGAATTATGATTTTCTATTTTAAAAACCGTAACTGGATCCTGAAAAACCTTTAAAAACCGAACCGCGGTTAACCATTAAAAACCATAACTGAACGGTATCCATAAAAACCATTAAAAATTGTTTTGTCAAGTTAAAATCCGTTAAAAACCGTGAAAAAAGTCATATACTTAAGTTTAGAATTATATACATATTTCATTTAGGCCTTGTATGGTTTTTAATTTAGTATAGCGGTTTATGACCAAATTAAAATGAGCTCCAAGTGAGAAACACATCTACCGAGTCTTGTTTTGAGCCAATAGCAAGTATTGATATGATTCTCTCTCTCTCTCTCTCTCTCTCTCTCTCTCTCTCTCTCTATATATATATATATATATATATATCTCAAAAAGTGGGTATCAAGAAAAGAATTACAAAACCCAAATGAAGCAAATTAGTCATAGAAAGACGTTTGAGAGAATAGCTAATATAAAGGAAGTTATTATTGATTATTCCTCATGTTTCACATTTGCAGCAATTCACTAATCAGTTTACTTAAATCATAAACTGAATGGAAATTGTTTTAAGTAGAAGAAATCAAGTCATTCATTTTTTTTAAAATAATCAAGTCATTGAGTAATTTCCCTCTGTATATCAAGCAAAGAACCAAATTCCTAAATTCAAAAGAATTAGTCAGTTTGAGATGGCCTTCTTTTGTTCCCTCAATGTCAGATTGAAAAGCTAAATTAATTATCTCAATGTAGATGATGATGATCTCATTAATTTGCTATTTTCACGTGTAAGTTCATGAACCTTTGAAAAAAAAAAAAAGAAGAATAAATAGAAATGATGTACAATAGGTAAGGCCCAGTTGAATATGGGTTCTATCCACATCCCACCATTTTTTGGTTGAAACTGCAACTCAAACCTGACAAAGAAGTTTACAGGTTAGCCTCAACCCTTCAGGTTCACATTAGTTTGGTAATCAAATAGAAAGAAGGGATTAACATGAAAGTAAACACATTTATTAAAGACCTGACTACAATATTGCAGGCTCCTCTTGGGACCTATCCAAATGCATCCAAATAAGGCAGACTATATATATATATATATATCATAGATAGGTTTGAAATTAGACTTTAAGCCTGCTAGATCAAGGGCTAGTTTAATCTAGTGGAGCTGATTGTTTAGCTCCCCCTTTAATCTAGTTTAACAAAGAAGTCGGGTCGGATTCAATTAAGGTTTTTGCTACTAAAGTCCAGGTGTGAATTAGGCTGATTAGTCTGAGTCAAGCGTTACTGGACTGCGGTTAGGCAAATCCAGGCTTGACCCATGTCTGTTGGCTCCTTTAACTGGACTCATCGAGTACTGAGATAGTTGTGTTGTGATCGTGTGTGTGGAAGCGTGCGATCAACAAGCAAACAAATCAAGCCACATGAAAACACAGAGTTACGTGGTTCGGTGATTTCACACCTACATCCACGAACAAAAGCTCGTCTCCTTCTTCTCCACTAATCAGAGTTTTTCCCCATAATAGGGTTACAACCAAAAGGGATAATATATAGTTTTTAACAAAGACCAAATTATCCCTCAACCCTAATACAAAAGAATGGGCCTACAAAACGAGCCAAAACCCATAAACACAACAAATCTCCACCTTGGCGAGATTTGCAAGTCACAAACATTTTCCACCTTGGCATGCAATCACACGCCTCCAAACGCGCCTGTAGGTGCCATACACCCGAAGGTGCTCAAAATCGCAGAATGTTGATCAAGTACAAGCAATGCTTAAACTCTACCCCAGTCATCACCTTAGTCAGCATATCTGCATTTTCCGAATACCTCTTTTATTCTTTGTAGGTGGTAGGAACAGATTCTTCAACCATTGGAAGTGCATATGCCAACATGTCAGTGAACCGTTTAGGTTCTCGAATATTCCTTTTTGGTCTACTGCTGCAATAGAATCCGCATGCTCTTGTGGAGGCTCTTGGGCTGGAGTCTCCTCCTCATCTATGTCATCACCCTCTAACTCAACTGGAATGACATCAAACTCCACCTGTTTCGATTTACCATTGGCCTTTCTCTCCTCTTGAGAACAATTTTTCTTGTTCTGTTTCCACATGGCAGCTTCATCAAAAGTCACATCTCTACTCAGAACCAGTTTCTTTGAAGCTGGACACCATAACAGGAATCCTTTCACACCACTGCTGAAACCCAAGAAAATAGCTTTCTTGGCCCATGGATCCAACTTATTCTCTGTGACATGGAAATAAGCAGGACAACCAAATATATGCAATTTATCATAATCAGTAGCGGGTTTTCCAAACCATACCTCAATGGGTGTTTTTCCATCAATCGCAGCAGAAGGTAACCTGTTGATGAGATGACATGCATATGCAACTGCCTCACCCCAAAACGCTTTGCCTAATCCAGAGTTAGACAACATACACCGAACTTTCTCCAATATAGTGCGGTTCATGCGTTCTGCCACCCCATTCTGTTGCGGTGTCCCACTAACTGTAAAATGCCTCACAATCCCTTCATCCTGACATACTTGCAAAACGGATCAGACTTGTACTCACCCCCATTATCTGACCTAAGCCTTTTTATCTTTCTGCTGGTTTGTGTTTCAATCATTTTCTTCCACTTCAAGAACACATTCAAGACTTCATCCTTGTGCTTCATTATGTACACCCATACTCTTCTGGAGAAGTCATCAACGAATGTAACAAAGTAGTGCATACCTCCCAAAGATGCCACTTTGGTAGGACCCCATACATCCGAATGAACATAGTCTAATGTGCCTTGAGTGCAATGGATCGCAGTGCCAAACTTCACTTTTGTCTGCTTGCCAAAAACACAATGTTCACAAAATCCCAACTTGGAGGTCTTTACACCTTGCAACAAGCCTTGCTTAACCAAACCTTGCAATGCTCTCTCCCCAGCATGCCCTAGACGCATGTGCCACAATCTGGTAGTGTCTGTAACAATCTCATTCGAGCTATCAGATATTGTTGCTGCTCCACCTACAACTGTACTCCCTTACAAGAAATACAAATTACCTCGTCGGACACCCTTCATCAATACAAGTGCACCATAAACAACTTTTAGAACTCCACCTTCCATGGTAATCTTGAAGTCTTTGGAGTCTAAAGCACCCAATGAGATGAGATTCTTTTTCAAATCCGGTACATACCGAACATCTGTCAAAACTCTAACTGCTCCATCATGCATTTTCAAATGAATTTTTCCTATCCCTTTTGTTTTGCAGGTACTATTATTGCCCATCAAAACTGTTCCACCATCCAACTCTTGAAAGCTAGTAAACCATTCCCTGTTGGGACACATATGATAGGTACAACCCGAGTCTAAAATCCACTCATCAGAATGGCATACCAATGAAGAAACAGTCAAATTAAATTCAGAATCATCATCCCCATTGTGTCCAATGTTTGCATCAAATTTATCTTTGTCCTTGTTTTTCAACTTTGGATAATCATTTTTCCAATGCCCCCTTTTGTGACAAAAAGCACATTCATCTTTTGCAGGTGGCTTTGATTTTCCTCTCGATTTAGAACGAGAGTTATTACCAGATGTCCTATCATCTGATCTGCCTCTTACTGTCAATGCATCAGATGCTGAATCCCTATAAGCATGTTTGTCCTTCTTCCGATATTCATTATTCATCAAAGCAGCAGACACAATATCATATTTAATCTTAGTCTTCCCGTTGATCAAAGTGTGAGTAAAATGATCATAACTATCGGAAAGCGAATTCAGAAGAAGTAATGCCTTATCTTCATCACCAACTTTCACATCAATGTTCATCTAATCAGCAATAATTTTATTAAAATCATCAAGATGTTCAGTCATAGAAATACCTTGACGAAACTCGAAGCGGAAAAGTTTCTTCTTCAAATAGATCCGATTCTCCAAGCATTTGGTCATATACTTTTCCTCCAATTTCTGCCACAACTCTTTTGCAGAAGTTTCTCTCATCACTGAGTATTTCTGATCCTTCGCGAGACATAATCTGATGGTGCTTCATGCCTGACGATTGATCTTCTGCCATTCCTTATCTTCCATATCTGAGGGTTTATCCTCCAGTGCAATTTCCAACTCTTGTTGGCTTAGAACATCTCAAACCTCATATTGCCACATACCAAAGTTATTGGTACCATCAAATTTCTCGACTTCAAATTTTGCATTCGAGATAGTTGTCTTTGCAGATGATGAGCTCGCCATTATTTTTTGTTTTCCAAATTATCAATCCACTTTGTTCAGATTGTAGATCTCGTCGATACGAATCCAACAAAAAAAAATGGAGCTCAATTCTGAGTCCGGATGGCTCCGGAAAACACAAATCAATTATGGCCGTCCAATTGGTCAAATCGGTCTTGACCATGAAGATGACTTCAGGATGACGTCAGCGGCTGCTGTGGTTCTTTTTCTACTGAACTAGGCTTCTTCGTAGTGGGTCGGGCTGAACCTGACCTAAAACTGAACTGCTTCTACTGGGCTTCTTCTGCAAACGGGTCAGGCTGACCTGGGCCCAACCCGGAAACAAACCCAACCAAGAAAAGGTCTTCTTCTACCCAACTTCTGTTCTGGTTCAGAACCAGAACCTGCAAGGAACAGAGGCGCAGAGCAACATCTCCTCCGGCCACAGGACGACGGCAGCACGGGCTCCGGCGACACGCAGCGGCAACGACGACAATGATTTCGGCAACCCAATGACGACGGCGATCGCAACTTGAATGGGTTCTGCAACTTTCCAAAAAAAAAAAAAATTTAATCTCAATCTCTCCACTTGTCAACCAAAAGACTAAAAGGCGAATCAATTGTTGATCTTCTTTACTTCTCTGCAACAAATCGTTCCAAAGTCTCCGATGATAAAAAACAGAGCGTATGGCCTACCTCGATCAAATCAAAATCCTCTGATTGAATCGGCCAGACGAAGTGTTCCCTATCCGGCTTCTTCTCTTTCCTCAATCAGAACTGGGAAACCAAACGCTAGATCCAAACTGATCTTCCTAGATCCAAACTGATCTCCTTCTGCAGCAGCGTTCTGTAGCAAGCTTAAGATTGAACTGACGACTTCTTCTCCGATCAACAATGGCGGCCTAACTTGATCTCACCGACCTTGCCGTTGATCGTGTACCACAACAATTCTCTGAAACCAATTTGTTGTGATCGTGTGTGCGGAAGCATGCAATCAGCAAGCAAACAAATCAAGCCACATGAAAACACAGAGTTACGTGGTTCGGTGATTTCACACCTACGTCCACGGACAAAAGCTCGTCTCCTTCTTCTGCACCAATCAGATTTTTTTCCCCATAATAGGGTTACAACCAAAAGAGATAATATATAGTTTTTAACAAAGGCCAAATTATCCCTCAACCCTAATACAAAGAATGGGCCTACAAAACGAGCCAAAACCCATAAACCCAACAAGTTGACCTTCTGATTTTCCTTGTAGTGAATCCCTATGCCCTCTAGAACCACTTGAATCACATGACACAGCTTTACATAGAACTTCCATGCTTGCATTTGTATAAACTTTAAACGTTTGCCATGTGGTCTTATCATTTAGACTCTGCCATGGTGCAATCAAGTTGCAAGGGTTCATTTTAAATGGAGAGACATTTAGCCATTTGAGTTTGTTTATTTCATAATACTTAAAAAAGCAATAAAAAAAGATTATACAAATAAAGAATAGGGGATTTGACATATCGATCCCCCTCAAACCCTGCATCCCCAATTTCACGACTGAAAACTTAATAATGTCACCAGAGATGACTCTAGTATAACTTTCTTTTTTTTACTTTTCTACCCTGGATCCCATGATATCATGAGAGTTTAAAAACCCAAGATATCATGGGATCCAAGTGTTAAAAGTTAAGAAGCCCATACATTAAAAAGCCAAGATAGTCTTCTTATGTGGACCTAGATCCCATGATATCATGGGAGATTCAGGGCAGAAAAGTAAAAAAAAAAAATGGTGGACTAGAGTCAAATTGAAATTGGAGAAATAGGGTTTAAGGGGAATTAATATGTCAAATCCCCATAAAAATAACAGCGTCAGTTGGTGTGTTAGAGAGAGAGAGAGAGAGAGAGAGAGAGATGTAGTCAATCTTTGAACATGACAAACCCCATGTAATTTCTTTTCTCAAGTTTTTTTTAGAATCAAATGATACAGCCACTTCCATTGCTTGGATGACGTGCTTATTACTTTAACCAACAGGACTTACATGTATGAAATACTTAATACTTGACATTTGCACCTAGCTCGCATCTAACTAAGACGATTATGTCCCTGAATCCGACCTTGGCTGGAAGAATCGTCAGAAGCAGCCCCAAAGGTGATGCTGGTGCCATAATTAGAGGCCTGTGTTGTGGTGGGAACATGAACTGCAAAGTTCATTTCCTCTAGTTTTTTACAGGGCCCACCATTATTTCCTTGTTCATACGTGCAACCCGAATGGCCAGAAGGGGGCGTTTGGCCTTTTACCAGGGACTCAAACATTAGGACTTCATTCTTCTTTCCTCCCCACTTTTCTTCTAAAGGCCTAGCCACAGAAAGAAACAGATGAGTTGAAGTCAAGAGGATAGAAAGAATGGATATTACATACAACATATTTCTTTTGCAAGAACCCATGTCAGTAAATTTAGAGAGAGAGAGACAAACAGATAGTAAGAGAGATGTAATTGGAATGAGGGAATGTCGGATGGAAAGGGATGTATATATATACACGCTTAGAAAGTGATCAGGGTCCGAGTTCTCAAAGGCTTCGACTTGAAAACCGGTGCACCAAGAGGGTCATTAACACGACTCATACTTCTTCCTCGTAAAAAAGAGACGAATGATACGCGGGAGAAGAAAAAAACATGAGGCCCAAGGGTATGAAAAACGTCCAAACACGATACACGACTTAATGCGGCTGCTCAGTGCATTTTCGTTTCGGAGTTGGGAGTTTGGACCATTGATGATTGATCTAGCCATTGGGAAAAATAAATATTTAGTTATTACACATAATCAAATTAATTTTGCAGCCACCCCCGAAACATATTTGTGTAAAAATTATGCCAATCTTTCTTTCACTACTACCATTCAATTGATTTTGAGTGGTTAAGAACGGCCTATTACCTTAGTGGTAAGAGGCGCCAATTTTTACCTTGGGTTCGAACCCGGGCAGGCACCTTTTCTCATTCGAGGCTGTGATACCTCACCAAAGGTCTACTTCCCTAAGCAGAAGCCCCCTACCTCACCCGAGGTTTACTCCCCTCACTCGAGGGCTCCCTCTCAAGAGGTCTAGGGCCCCAACCCCCCTTAAGCTAGGATACCAACTTTCTAAACTTGGTCCCTACTATGTTCATGATACTAACCTTGCAGGTTCTTGTTCTCTCCATATGGCCCACAAGTCTTTTGCTTTTGTTTGGTTTATTTTGAGGGTAAGTGTAAAGGGCATCATGGTTTCCATCGTTGCCCGAAAGGGCAAGTCATGGTGAATTTTCCTATAGCCATTTTATTTACATGTTTAGATTACCATGTAAGTCTCATCATCAAGACATAAGAATTCATGTAATTTTTCTATTTTGGCAATGTGCGAGACGAAGAAAGAAAGTGATGTTGGACTCCTAATCAAAGAGTTTGAAGATTACCAAAAGAGTTTTGAAGATGCCCAAAGAGCTTGAGGAATCCCAAAGTTTTGGAAAGTCTAGAAGTCCAAGAAGTCTATTCTGCTTGGGCCATGTGGAGGATATGACTAGTTTCTATTTTAGCACTTTCTGTTTATGGATGAATGCTTGTTTTAGAATGTTTCCAAGTCTGATCCAAACATAGCAAGTTACCAAAATTGGTCAAATCAAATAATTTTTGGAAAGAGTTTGAATTAATGTTGGTGGACCAATGAGATGGACCCATTGGTAACACTAATCTTAGAAATTGGACTTTCCTTAAATAACTTGACTTGAAACCAATCATTGGTCATATCATCAGATGATTTGATGTTTATATATTTGGGCCCTAATACCTTAAAAGAAAATTCTCAATTCTAAAATATTAAGTGGGAGCGGGGCATTTAAATTGAGAAATCCCCATGGTTTTCTACCATAGGTCTATTATAAGGAAAGTATTAGCCTCGCGCAATCTTGAGTATGGCCGTTCCCCACGGAGGGCTTTTAATTGTCTGGTTACTAGATTTGGATCTCCTTAGAATAGCGTTCGTGAGACGAGGTGGGGGTTCACTCCCCAAAAAGGAGCTGCTGACAACGGTTGTCACGCAATGCTAGTTTGTGGGTCACACTTTACTAAAATAGTTATGTAGTATCCCCAAGAATTTGCCTCATGTATTTTAGAAACCAAAGACAATCGGGAGTCATACATTATTTGGTATGAGATATCTAGATAATAATGAATGATGGGGATCATAGATAGTTAGTCTTAATCCTAATTTTGATCAACTTTGATCCGCACCAATCTAGGTGGTACTCGCATTCCCTAAGGAGGCATACCCCAAGGGATTGGGATTTCGATATATTATGAATTTAGTGGTTATGAGGATCCCCATGTAAATTTGGTAGAATACTAAACTCTAATGTCATTTGTATTCTTTAATTGAATGTATGGTTATGTGCTACAGTTTTTCCAGCATGAATTCGAATACTTTCAATCAACTTGCGACCTTCCTCAACCATAACAAGTTGGTGGGATCCAACTATGTAGATTGGAAAAGGAATCTTAATATTGTCCTGACTGTTTCAAGATATAAATATGTCCTTACCATACCCCCCCTTGATGAGCCTGGGCCAGATGCACCACAGGACGCAAAAAACCTTTACACTAAATGGGCAAAAGACGACGAGATGGTCAGATGTTATATACAGGCATCTAGGTCTAGTGTTTTACAACAGTAACATTAATCTTTGAAGACTGCATACGATACTATATCGAACTTAAAGAAGATGCTTGCGGACCAGGGCAAACCTGCTAGGCGGGCTGCTATGAGGGTGCTTATCAGCACTAAGATGGCTGAAGGAACACCAATCAAGACCACATGCTGAAGATGATGGACTCATTGAATGAGTTAGATGTACTGAAGCTACGATTGATGCGGAATCGCAGATAGACATGATCCTCGAGTCACTACCTGATTCATTCAACAATTTTAAGGTTAATTATAATACAAGTAAAATGGATCTGACCATAGCTGAGCTTACTAGCCAGTTGGTAGTGATTGAAGCTATCATGAAGAAAAAGCCAACTGCCTCATAACAGAAAAGTCATTTGCTAGGGCCAAATCAAAAGGCAAGGGCCGGAAAGGCAAGAAGAAATCAATCCTTAAGGATCCTAATAAAGAGAATGGTGCTAATGGCGGTGTGGCTAAGGCTAAGGGCTCGGGAACAAAAGGAATGTGTTTTCATTGTGGTATAACAGGACATTGGAAGAGGACTTGTCCAGATTTTCTATTTAAGAAAAAGACCTCAAGTATAATTGAGTCACTTATTTCTGAAGTTAGTTTGCAACTGATACTTCAGAATCCTGGTGTATTGACTCCGGTGCAACTAATCACATTTGTAATTCATTGCAGGGGTTCTGGTAAACCAGGAGGCTTAGTGACGGAGAAATCATTGTCAACCTCGGATCTGATACTAAGGCAAAGGCGGTTTCAGTGGGAGTTATTACTTTATATTTTTCAGATAATAGATTGGTTTTGTCAGACACTTTATATGTACCGTCTTTAAGACAGAATTTAATTTCAGTTTCTAGTTTGGTGAATAAATGTTATTCTATTACTTTTGGTACTGAAGTTGTCATAAAGAGGAACAGTATTTTTATATGTTCTGGCAAGGTAACCAATGGATTTTATTTGTTTACTCCAACAATGTATGAGATACATGATACCGAAATAAATAATAGACCATCATAAAAGAGGAAGTCACCTTCATCTATTCCAATGAAACTGTGGCATCTGAGGTTAGGTCACATAAACCTCAACAGGATCGACAAGCCAGTGAAAGATGGTATCTTACATTCAATGCTGATAGAACCAATGCCTGTCTGCGAATCTTGTCTGGAAGGCAAAATACCTTTTTCATCCAAGGGGAAATAAGGGCAAAGATTTATTGGAATTAGAACATACTGATGTGTGTGGACCCATAAATATAAGAGAGAGAGAGAGAGAGGTGAATATGAGTACTTCATCACTTTCACCGATGATTACTCGAGATATGGATACATATACCTTAGGCACCGCAAGTCCTAGACTTTTAAAAAGTTCAAAGAGTTTCGAGCGAAATCGGAGATGCAATTAGGTAAAAGTATGAAGACTCTTCGATCAGATCGAGGAGGGGAATATCTCTCTGCTGATTTTATGGAATACTTATCAGAGAATGGGATTGTATCCCAGTTGTCTGCTCCTTGTATGCCTCAACAGAATGAAGTAGCAGAAAGAAGAAGCCGGACTCTTTTAGATATGGTTAGGTCCATGCTGAGTTTTTCAGGATTATTGATATTCTTTTGGGGACATACCTTGGATACTGCGATGTACTTTCTAAACCTCGTACCATTTAAGTCTGTACTTAAGACTCCCGGGAGTTGTGGTTCAGGCGAAAGCCTAGTCTACAACATGTAGATATTTGGGATTTTCCGGCGCACATGCTGAAAGTTAAGACGGATAAGTTGGAATCGAAGTCGGAAGTATGCACATTTATAGTATATCTCGAAGGAACTAAAAGTTGGTTATTCTATAATCCCAGAGAGCAGAAAGTGCTTGCCAGCACTAATGCGGTTTTTCTAGAGGAAAATTATATGATTGACCAGAAATCTTTAGAAAAAGTGATCTTGGAAGAGATTCAAAAGCGATCAATTCCAAATCCAAGTATGATTGAATTTGAAGAGAATCCGCACATAACTGACCCAGTAGTTGCATCAACGCCTCGTCGTAGTGGGAGAATTATCAAGCCACCTGACAGGTTCTCATTCTTGGGAGAATCTTACGAGGCAATCCCGGAAGAACTGGAATAAGATCTATGTAACTATGATGAAGCAATTAATAACATAGATTTGGGACATTGGCAAAATGCTATGAAAGCTGAGATAGAGTCTATATACTCCAATCAGGTCTGAACACTAGTGGACTTGCCTGCCAATATTAAACCTATTGGGTGCAAGTGGGTCTACAAGAGAAAGAGAGGATTAGATGGAAGGGTTGAGACTTTTAAGGCCATGCTTGTTGCGAAAGGGTATCCTCAGAAAGAGGGTATTGATTATGAGAAAATTTTCTTGCCAGTAGCCATGCTCAAGTCCATCCGGATACTCTTATCCATTACAGCTCATCTTAATTATAAGATTTGGCAAATGAATGTCAAGATGGTGTTTCTCAATGAGTCATGTGTGTACATGAAAAGTGAAGCAGGCAGGGTAGTTTTTCTAGTTTTATATGTCGATGACACCCTTCTCCTAGGGAGTGATAGAGGAATGTTGTCAACAGTAAAAGCTTGGTTAGCAAAGACTTTTGATATGAAGAACTTGGGAGAAGCTAGCTACATCCTAGAGATCAAACTCCATCAAGACCGGAAGAATAGGATGATAGGCTTATCCCAAGCTGCTTACATAGATAAAGTACTAGTATGGTTTGCTATGCAAGACTCCAAGAAGGGTATCACACCTTTTAGGCATGGAGTGTACCTTTCCAAGGATCAGGGTCCCAAGACACCTGAGAAAAAAGAGCATATGAGGGCGATTCTAAACGCTTTGGCTATTGGTAGCCTCATGTATGCTATGCTTTGTACTAGATTGGATATCTATCATGCAGTGGGTTTAGTCAGCAGATATCAGTCTAACCCAGGTCTTAACCTTTGGACTGCTGTAAAATGTATTCTCAAATACTTGAGAAATACGTGAGATTACATGTTGATTTACGACAGCTATGAATTGATTCCAATCAGCTACATAGATTCTGACTTCATGTCAGATAAGGATTCCAGGAAATCAACATCTGGTTATGTGTTTACGCTTGGCGGAAGAGCTATCAGCTAGAGGAGTATTAAACTGGAATATACCGCTGATACCACCTCGGATGCTGAATATATAGCGGCTTGTGAAGCAGCTAAGGAAGCAGTATGGCTCAAAAGATTTCTTCTAGAACTTTGAGTGGTAAATTTGGAGTGACAACCGCTCACAGTTTACTGTAACAGCAGCAGGGCAATCGCTAAATCCAAGGAACCCATGAGCCGTAAGAGCTAAAAGCTCGTATTGGGAAAGTAACACTTGGTCAAAGAGATTGTCCAGAGGGGTGATATTGCAATCACCAAGATAGCCTCTACAGACAATCTAACAGATCACTTTACTAAGCGTTTGACAACCAAAGTCTGTGAGCAGCATGTAGATGGGATGGGCATGAGATGCAATCCTAACTAGCATTGAGCCAAGTGGGAGATTGTTAGTTTGTATGGTCTTAATTCATTAGATGATGTAATAAATTGATTTAGTTCTTTATTTATCAATATAATCATGCTTTCCTTTCATGAGACGAATGATGTTTTATTACTTACTTGCACATAACCAATACGAATGACATGATAGTAAATGAGATGAACTAGAGTTCATAAGTATACTAGATGTAATAGATGTGTATTATGAGATCCACATACAAGAGACATGTGTTGCAAATCTTAAACTTAAATATCTTCATAACCAGTGATGAGATTGGGCATCTCATCTGACAAGGTTGCAGCAGTTTAATTACTATGAGATAGTGTGATTTGTTTTAATCATCAGAATGTAAGATTCTGGATCATGGTGCTGGTACATTGAATATATTGAAGGACCATGAGAAGCACCTTATGAAACACCGTCTATACTTTAAGGTCTGCTCTCATAATTCCCTACCAATAGGCTTATAATCCTGAAACATTAATAAACTCAAGTTTCTATTTATTCATTTGCTTTGAGTCAACAATGAGTAAGGCCAATTGCAGGTTAACACATCGGTGTCTTGGGTACATGGTAGTAGGATTGTGGGAACATTCAATGGTCAAGATGGAATCTATCCTCATTATCCCCTTGTGCCAATTAATGGGTTAATCATTGGTAAGTGCGCACCCAATCCAATTAAGAGTTGATTGGATAGGTACTGATGATCATTATAATTAATTGGGTATCAAGGATAATAAGATATGGATCTAATTTGGTGGACAGATCTAATTGATTCATGGATATGGATGGAAGGGCATACGTGTGGTTATAGGAAAGTTTAGGGTCTTCTTTGTAATTTACTCCTAAGACTAGAGTGCAATTGCATTCGTATAATGGAGTTATTTGCAATTAATTGTGGGCCTGGATTACAATAAGATGTGAGGTCGCAGTGTCCTAGTTAAAGCCAACTTTCTATGGAATCCCTAGTGGTCCCCACACTAGCCCAATTATTAGTAAGATACTAATTTTAGTTGAACTCTAAAAGGAATTAGAGAAAAAAAAAAAAAAAGAGAAAAAAAACAGAGAAAAAAAAAGAGAAAAAAATAAAGGAAAAAAAAATTCAATAAAATTTTCTTTTAGCGTTGAGTTTCTCCGCTTGCTTTGTTGTCTCTTCCCTGGGAAGGCGTCGATAGCTTTCTGTGGTTCTTATGGGGCTTTCCTTAAGACAGTTCACAGTGTCCCTGCTAGTGTCTCCCAATGCTTAATCATCATCGGCAATTACCATGAATTCCCAACGCACTATGAGCATCGTCCATTACAAAGTAGTGCGTCGGCCATTACTATGAATTCCCAATGCACTACAAACGTCAGCTATTACTATGAACTCCCAGCGCACTACCAACATCGGCATTTATTTTGTTGAAGCTGGTATTGCATTGGCCAATACGGTTTTCGAATCAAAAAAATTGGACTTTTTGCCGACGCACATCTCTTTGCCGACGTATTGGTCGACGCTACAGTGCGTTGGCAATTGTATAAGGATTTTCCAACGCAGTTAAAATAACTTCAGCTATGGATTTGGCTACACATGGTTGCCGACACGCTGTCGACGCGCTGAAATGCATAGGGAAATCCTTTGCCGACGCAAAACCTACATTTCCAGACGCGATGACTGCATTGGCAAAACTGTATTTTGTTATAGTGACACGCTACTAAAGGCTTCAAAAGATATTTGCGCTCTCCGAGGAAGACAAATTTATTTGGCCTTAGGCTCTAGCCACTCTTCTAGGCCTGAAGGTACCTCTGAGGTAACATTCTCTCCCTCCGAGGCCTCTTTAAGGCCGGAGGTTGCACCTTCGACTGTGACACCACGAGTAGTATCATCAATATAACGATTAAGCAAGTATAGGTAACAATAAGGAAGTACATAATGTGTCATATTCAATTTAAGACAAATAAATTAATAGATGTCAATGGTAAGTATCCACTAGGCAATTTGTGCAAAATGAATAATTTATGTATCGTGAATCAATTGTAATGAAAACATATAAATTGGCTACTACGTAAGCTCATCCTCTCAACAGAGAGCAAATCTAGTTGGGATGTCAACAGTGGCCCGGCCAAAGGCTAACTGGCTACTAGGGTTTGGAGTTCTGGTGCTCCAGATGACTTACTGCAGTAGTCTCACATAATAAATCAAGTGTAATCCCATCAGTTTTTACAGGGTCGAAGCTAAATAGTGCCAACTCAATATAATCAATTAATACTCGGAGTAAATCGGATTTGAGTAAGTTTATATTCAGTTAATTTAATCAAATCGAATCAAAATCATATATTCTCAATTACTTACTCAATCCTCATTTCCATGATTATGAATCAGATATACAACACGAAAATTACGAATTAGTTGTAAACAATTTGACTTCAATGAATACGAACAAGCTATCAATCTACTAAGTAAGATTTAATATCAAGAAGAACATAATACGCCAATATGAAATGCAACAATTTAAAGGAATCAAGGAATTTTACGAACCAATACTAAACTACTAATTTTAGTCTTTCACTGTCCAATACAAGGTTGGTTTGGAAAATCAATACATTACTACTTCATTTAGTGTCACTATTGATGAGAGTTACGTTAAATTCCAAACAACCCTTCATGGCATAATATTAGACTAATGAGTAACCATTGGGCCAGTTAATAAGGTTGTCGGTTCCATTTTACAGTCATAAGGTCTTAAAGATTCCAAAATTCCTATGGGATAAGGGTAAGCACCTTAATTATCTGTCCGGGTTGATTAAGGTGGGTTATTATGGATTAAGGGTGATAAGGTGGGTCGGAAAAGGCCCAGTTAACAACTTCAAGTTCGCTCGAGTGGACCCTTTCCAGAGGATTGGTCACTTACACGACACGATACGTTCGCTTAAGCGAGGGTTCCAGGGGGGATGGTCGCTCAAGTGGACCCATGTTCGCTCGAGCGGACCCATCCAGAGAGGTGTTTGTTCGAGCGATTTTATCGTTCGCTCGACCCATTGTTTCAAAAGGGCAGTTCGCTCGAGCGAACTATCCAAAATTCCTGGATTCAGGATTCTCATTTGTTCCTCCTTCCATTCATTTTTAACTTCCTTTTCACTATATACCTGCACAAATGGAGTCTCCTTACTCCCATTTCAAGTCATAAGATCCTTTCATCCATTCCATCATTTATAAACCACAATAACCATCCAAACCATTCATTTATTAAGAGATACAAGTATTGAGTAAGAGTCTAACTGAATCAAAGAAAGTAACAATATGTAAATCCATATTAATGCTTATACTTGCCTCTAATAGAGCTTTCCAAAGCTTTACTTCATACTTGACTCAAGAAACCCAAAAACCTCAAATCACCAAATCCTAATAACACCAGTACACATGGCAAACTATATGAATATGCATGTATGAATGTCCAAGAGTCCCTTGACTCTAATGCACTGCTACAAACACAAAAGAAAGTGTCTTGGCTCTTACCTCAACAAGAAATTTGAAGTTGAGAAGGATGAGGAATGAAGGAAGTGGGTTCTTGTCAACCTTGGCAACAAAGGTGAGAGGGAGAAGAAGATGATGAAGGGTCCTTTCTAGCTCCCAAAGCACATGCATGAGCCATTGATGGTTAAGGAAGGGGAAAGTGAAAGAATAGAAGTGGAGGAGTAGAGAAAGAAAGGAAGGAAACAAAAGGAACTCAAAAGGAAAGGAGAAGGCAGTATTTAAAGGGGAGTAAAGTGACATTTTGCAAAAAGGTCGATTAAGACTATTTATTTCCATTTTGAGTCAAATAAGGTTCCAATTATTCAACGATTGCTCGAATGAAATAGAACCAAATACGAAAATTGACATACTCGTCAAAATATACACGATGATGTGAAAATGACATGCAAATGATGCAAAATGCGAAAGTTTATATTTACAAATGACTCTACAATAGCTCACCTATTCAAGGTGCAAAACTCAACTAACCCAGTCTATAAAGACTAACAAACACTAATTACCATAATTAGCAATTAACCACAATTAATTTAGCTAACACACAATTAATTAAAATTTATCAAGATTAAATCGGGTCAGGGTGTAACATTCTCCCCCTCTTGGACTCATTCGGTCCTCCGAATGATCATACCTGCGCAAAATGTTCAAGATAATGCCGTGCAACTTGTTCTTCGAATTCCCACGTAGCTTCTTCGGGTCGTTGATGATCCCAAAGGAGTTTCACCCAACAGATAATCCTCGTCCTCAAAACTTGCTCTTTCTCATCAATGATACAGAGCGGACGTTCGACATACGTAGAGAAGGCAAGCCATCCAAAACAACATAAAGAAGTTCATCATCACTGACGGGAGAACCAGAGGCAGCCAGTTGGTCAGAGATTACCTTAAATTGTTGAAGGTAGTCGGCCACGGATGTTGTGCGCGCCCTTCTTGATGCAATGTAGCTGCTTACGAAGAGCCTTAACATGTGAGGAGGTGATGGAGGCGTATCGACGTGCTAGCGCATCCCAAGCTTCCTTTGCAGATTTGATGCCAACCACATATGGAAGAGCAGATATGGAGAGAGTGGCGTTGATCCATGAGAGTAGCATCTGATCTCTCTCATACCACTCATTAAATGATGGAGAATCTTTTGGGGGGGTTGGCAGGGACCCATCAACGAAGCCCATGAGTTTGTGACCACAAAGAACAGGTTCAAACAGGGACTTCCACATAAAATAATTGCCGGCATCTAATTTAATAGAGACAAGATTAGTGATGTTGGAGATGACAAGGGATGGAGATGGAGAAGAGGAAATGGATGGAGAAGAGGTGGTGTTGATGGTGGATGAAGTTGAAGCCATAAAAAAAAAGGACGGAAGGTGTGCAAGTGCTGTTAGGCAGAAAGCTCTGATACCAAAATAAACTTATTAAAATTGTTGTAATTTTTTGTATAGACTTTGATAGGTATACATGATATATATACACAACAGATAAAAAGGAAGTTACAAATGAAAGGAAAACTACAGTCTATAAAGGTGGATGTTGATAACAGGAGAAGATTGCCAAAGTTATCTCATATGTAGTCAGCTGCCAAGAGATAAGAACGCCAGCCACTAAGAGATAAGGATGTTGGTTATGGCTGAGATTTAGAGGGTTGAGACTTAGTGGGCCCATGTGGCTCTACTGGCCCATGTAGTTTATCAGAGACAGGCTTGATCTGTACTTCTTCATATTGAATGACATGCGATGGATCTCGAATATACTTGCGAAGCATAGACACATGGAATACATCTTGTACTCCAGTGAAGTCGGGTGTGAGCTTCAATCTGTAGGCCACGTCACCTATTCAGCTCTTGATCTCGAATGATCCCACATATCTGGCTGAAAGAATCCTCACAAGCAGCCCCAAAAGAGATGCTGGTGCCATAATTAGAGGCATGTGTTGTGGTAGGAACATGAACTGCAAAGTTCATTTCCTCTAGTTTTTTACAGGGCCCACCATTATTTCCTTGTCCATACGTGCAACCTGAATGGCCAGGAGGGTGCATTTCGCCTTTCTCCAGGGACTCAAACGTGAGGACTTCTTTCTGCTTCCCTCCCCACTTTTATTCTAAAGGCCTAGCCACAGATAGAGACAGATGAGTTGAAGTCAAGAGGATAGAATGGATATTACGTACAACAGATTTCTTTTGCAAGAACCCACGTCAGTAAATTTAGAGAGAAAGAGACAAACGGATACTAAGAGAGATGTGATTGGAATGAGGGAATGTAGGATGGAAAGGGCTGTATACAAATACACATAGAAAGTGATTAGGGTTCGAGTTCTCAAAGGCAGAAACTTGAAAACCGGCGCACCAAGAGAGTCATTAGCACGTCTCATACTTCTTAACACGTCTCATACTTCTTACTTGAAAAAACAGACACGAATGATACGCGGGAGAACAAAAAAATGACACCCAAGGGTATGAAAAACGTCCAAACACGATACACGACTTAAAGCGGCTGCTCAGTTCATTTTCGTTTTGAACTATGGATTTTGGAACCATTGATCCAACCATCGGAAAAACCAACTTTGGTTATTATACATGATTAAATTAAGGAATTTTGACATAATAATCCTCTTTACATCTTTTTTTCCCAATTTCATGATTTAAATTCAGATATGGTCGACTGTAGTCAACCACTTTCTTTTTTTTTTTTTTTTTTTTTTTTTTGCCCGGAATCCTATTATATCATTGGATCCCAATGTGAAAAGAAAAACCCAGCCATTTTTTCTTTCAATTTTCCTTCTCACCTCTCATTTCCTTTTTCACTTGCGTGATCATCACAAAGATGAAATCGGGAGAAGACTGGTTTGGTCTTTGAAAAAGAGAGACCTATCTTTGTTTGGGTTGTTGTTGCAAAACAAGAGAGATTGTTGTAGAACAAGAGAGAGATTATTGCAGAACAACAGAAAGGTAGGGTTCTGTTGCCTAGGATCCCGTGGTGTCATTAGCGTTGTAAATTGGTCTTCGATTCTCCGATTACCCAGAGGTTTGAGTCCTTATTTAGGCCCTGCTAAGTAAATGGATCAGGGTCCGGGTCCTTTTTTTTTGGACCCGTGGCTTAAACGAGTCCGGTTCCGGTTCCACATTGGTTCAGATTTGTGGACCCAGGACCCGATACATTACCTCAATTTTCGTGAATCTTTCATTAAAATTTGATTTTTTTCCCATACCATTCTCTACCTAGACCCTAACCCGGACTTGCCCCATCTATGCTTATGGTTTTGGGTCTAGTTCCACCTTCTCCTTAACGGTTCTAGGTCTGGAACCAAGAAACTGCCCACCAAGACGAGTCTAGGTCCACCATGGATCTGGACTGGAACCAACCCGTTTACATCCATAGGTATCATGGAAAATTATTAATGTCTATACTTGCCGAATCGTCGCATTCATGATGCTATCTTTGGTGTCACGGACGTAGGTGCAACTCCCGATCCTGAGGAGGCCCAGGAGGGAGAGGAGGAGCCCCAGGATTAGAGGAGTGGCCAGGGAATGGCCCCATGTAGATACTTCCATCGGAGAGCAATAAGTATATTTTGAGCGCTCCATTGTAGGGTGTGACTAACCCCTTTTTGTGTGGGTCACACTTAGTTTTTCCAAGATACTTGTGATTACTTTAGGTATAGGGTTTAGGGTATCTTTATAAACCCTCTGATGTTAATCAATGTATAAATCTTTTGTTAAACTTGGAATCTTAAATAGGACTGAATGGGAAATGACACTCTTATGTGAAATGTTTTACAGCTTCCACTATTTAAATTTTATTGACAAGCTTTAGTGCACTTGACTCTCAAGTGGTTAAAGGACTGTTTTCTCCTTCGTGTGTTGTATTTGACTCGAGACAGGTACAATATCATGGGAGTATGCGTGTCGCACCTCAGGGATTACCCTAGGCCATGGTTTAAAATCTCGGCCAATATCGATTCATATCGGCCGATATGAACCGGTATCTGCTCATACCGCGACGATATTTTGCTACGATACCGAGTCAAGCAAAATATCAGCCAATCTCGACTGATATGGTCAACATATCAGTTTAATTGATATCTCGGCCAATATTTTGAAAATATCGACCGAGATGGAGTAATGGTAAAAAAACCCTAAGTTTTTGTAACTTTTCCCCTATTTTCCCATTTTCTTCTCCTCTCCCTTCATCTCCTTAGGGCAACCATGTCTCCATAGCTCATTCTCTTACATATTTCCAAATTCCAACACTATTTCTTAAAAAAATCATTTTATTTAGTAAGAGAAAATCAACTAAACTCCCTTATTTTTACTATTATGTGTTTTTTATTTTTTATTTTTTATTTTTAGATAAAGCATAGAAATGAATGAAAAGATCATTGGCATGTCATTTTTGGGTTTGTGTTGTGTTGTTCACTTAGATCTACACACTTCTATGCTAGATCTACTTATAAACATGATTTTGAGCTATAAGAGTCAAAAGCACGTACAGAGGAAGTATCACTTGGTCAAAGAGATTGTGCAAAGAGGTGATATTTTTATCACTAAGATAGCCTCTATGGACAATCTTGCAGATCCATTTACTAAGCCTTTGAACACCAAAGTCTTTGAGCAACATGTAGACGAGATGGGCATGAGATGCAACCCTGACTGGCATTGAACCTAAGTAGAAATTTGTTAAATTGTATGGTCTTAATCCATTAGATGATATAATAAATTGATTCATTTCTTCATTTATCAATAAAATCATGCTTTCCTTTTATGAGATGAATGGTGTTTTATTATTTAATACACATCACCAATACTTATGACGTGATGGTTCATGAGATGAATCGGGTCCCACTAGTATATTAGATGTGATATATGTGTATGGATGAGATCCACATATGGGAGACATGTGTTACAAATCTTATACTTAAATATCTTTACAACTAGTGATGAGACTAGACATCTCATCTGATAAGGTTGGCAATTTAATCTCTATGTGATAGTGTGATGTGTCTTGATAATTAAAATGTAAGATTCTGGATCACGGTGCTGGTACATTGGATCTATTGAAGGACCATGAGAAGCACCTTATGGAATACCGTCTCTATTATTAAGGTTTGCTCTCATAATTCCCTAGAAATAGGCTCTTAATCTTGAGACATTAATGAACTCAAGTTTCTATCTATTCATTTTCTTTGAGTCATCAATGAGTGATGCCAATTGTAGGTCAACACCTTGGTGTCTTGGGTACGTGGTAGTAGGACTGTGAGAACATTAAATGGTCAAGATGAAATCTATCTATATTATCCCTTTGTGCCAATTAATGAATTTATCATTAGTAAGTACGCACCCATCTCGATTAAGAGTTAATTGGATGGTACTGATGATCACTATGCTTAATTGGGGCTCAAGGATAATAAGATATGGATCCAAGTTTGGTGGACATGACCTATTGATCTATGGATAAGGATAGAGGGGTCTACTTGTAGTCATAGGGAAGTTTAGGGTCTTCTTTGTAATTTATTCCTAAAACTAGAGTGCAATTGCATTTATATAGTGGAGTTATTTGCAATTAACTGTGGGCCTGGATTACACATGAGATGTGGTGTAGCGCCCCAATTCCGAATACCGAGAAAACCGTCTAAGTACCGAAATTGGCGCGCTACTTCCCGGAAAATCCGAGAACTTCCAAGATCGTAGATCCGCAGTGAGGTCCAATTTAAAACTTTTTGAACAACATTATAACAACAGTTAAATTGCGGAAGCGTAAGAGTAAAGCGGAAGCAATAATTAGAGATAGCGGAAGCATAAGGTATCATCTCATGTATCAAATATATCGGGCTGAAGTCCAGCCTATGAGTGTCAAGTGATAAGAAAAGAAGTTTATTACAATTTATACTAAAACCCTGCTCATAACAAAAGTCGCTCAAAAACCAAACAAAGATGATCACTCAACCCCCCGTGCCGGCTCTCCAATCTCCGGCTCGACCTCTGGGTCGGCCTGTCCCCATCCATAGTCACCAGCTATGGGCGCCTCGACTAGTGCAAACGCATCGCCCTCGAACTCGGGGTCAAGACCTAAGCACCAAGATTGGATCAGATCTAAAAATCTGGCAAGTCACAGTATGCAAGTAATATAGGATGTATGCATCAAATGAGTAGAGACCGTAATAAAGTCAGGAGAATAACAAGAATGTAGATACTAGGCAGTTGAGCAAGATAAGCAAGTAGAATCAGGATAAACATAATAATAAACCTATACAAAATGGCACACTCACACAAGCTGGATACCGCGGGATATTATGCCGTGGCCCTCCCATACTGAACACAGTCGCGGCGGGGAAATCTCACCAGTGCTGGGGATTATCTAGCCCCGCAAATAACATCAACAACACACCCTGAGACCGGACCCGGTATCGCACCGTCCGTCTCCAAATAATGCTCATCATGATAGCCACACAACACTCTCAATAGCTCCTACCAGTGATGATCAGTCCAACTGGCTGAGCTTAGATCAGCTGAGTGAATGTTTATGCCGACTCAGGAAACAATAAAGGTCTGTGTCTGTCTAGGCTTTGCCTTGCGTGAACAAGGTCCTAACAAAGTCCCTAAGAGGTCCAAATACCCAAGCCCAACATTGGATCCATACCAAGGCCCACCAGATACATGGCCTGGTCTACAACAGTCCAATGAGATAACAAATCCATGTCCAATAATATACAGTCCAAATAATTCAACCTCTCCAGTCTAGGGTAATCCATATCCAAACTTAGGCCATAAAAGGGCCCGCCTAGCCACAGACACGGGTTAATGTTACCCAATCATACCAACGGGTCACCTCTAAGTAGTCCTAGGTTCGGGTCCTTCGTTTTATATTTAATTAACAGGTATAAGCAAAATAAGGACAATAGAGTGACAATAATAATATGGGGGAGATGAATCTCCAAGTACAAGGATCAATGAAAAATAACAACAGTCCAACCTAAGTGAATGATCCACTTTCAGATTCAGGTCTATCTTAGGTAATTCGATCTTTAAGTGAAACCATAGATGCTAAGGAATATTGTGTTTGGTGCTTAGAAGTTATGAGCATCATTGGTAACGTATAAAGGTCGAATCATCTTAGATTACATAACCTGGACCTTAATTAGTGGACCCCACGAGTCAAGGTTGAGCCACACCATTGACTCGTGGTTGGCACAGTGATGGAAGTCTATTTGGATGGTCAATGGGCCCCACAATCGATCACAACATGAGAAACCAAAATCTGGAAAAATTACTGTACACAGTGTGCTCGGTCGATCTCCTGGCCTGGGGGTCAACCCGGCACACTGGGATCAGAGAGTATTCACCCTTCAGGTAAAGTCCTGAATTATTGGAATTTCCAGTGTGCTCGGTCGACCTCCTGGCCTGGTCGGTCGACCGCGTACACTGCAAATTCTGGCTAAGGGGGTGTCCCAGGTTTTAGCTTCTTTCTCTGAAAATTCTGATCTCGGTCACTAGATCTCGGTCTTCTGGCTCTAAGCTCGGTCAAGTACTGAGCTCGGTCAACCGTGCAGATGAACTCTGGGTCGGAGGAAAATTCCAGATTATACACAAGAATTCCAATTGGGTTTAATAAGATACTCAGGGCTTATTTTAATTCAAAAATCTAATGGGTCCTGGTAATTAATCCACAATTAATATACTAAACCCATGATTAAAGTAAATTCTAATCATATGGTCCCAGGTCACTAGGTCAAAGGGTCTCATTTGATTCCATTAGAAACTAAAGGTTTAATTAATTTAATAAAACTAGAAGGTTAACAGATCAGTGGGCCCCACTGGTCCTAGTCCCAGATCAGTCTTCATCATTAAGGTCACTAAGCAGCCCCTAATCCTATGTCCGGACCTGATCTGAAATCAGGGACCCACTTGGGCCCCACAAGCTGCAGGACTATATTTTCCCATGCACCCTCACCATCAACTCTTTTCCCATGCACCCACAGACTACCAAACCCCATCACCATCTTCCTTTTTTTTGTTTCTGTAACAGAACACATGTTCTGTTACAGAACACCAACGGCGCCCAGGTTCATCAC
This sequence comes from Umbellularia californica, assembly GCA_028538565.1. Lineage (NCBI taxonomy): Eukaryota > Viridiplantae > Streptophyta > Magnoliopsida > Laurales > Lauraceae > Umbellularia > Umbellularia californica. Next base: position 68,766,581 of record JAPQWN010000005.1, read on the forward strand.
ACATGTTCTGTTACAGAACACCAACGGCGCCCAGGTTCATCACTCACAGGGATGGTGGCCCACCTCTGATCAAAACCTTGATCAGACTTTCCCCTGAAGGTCGCCCAGGGCCCCTCTATCAGATGTGGGGTCCTGATTTCCCAAGGTGGACCATGTGGGCCCCACAGTTCCAAAAAAACGAAATAATTCAATCCACGTTTTGGGTTAAAACATTTGGGTGTCCATTGCATGGAACATGGCCCTTCATGGATCAAGGACCAGATCAGACTCCACCCCCATGGTCGCCCCACCATATCAGGCCTGATGGACGAACTAGATCTGTGATCAGATCAATCCGTGGGTCTCGCAATCAGTCAAGCCAAAATTAGGTTTTCTACAAACAGTCCACTCTTCCTATGATCAGACACTGGATAATGGGCCAGGGGGTGTCCACACACCATGGGACCAGCCCCTCTAGGGTCGCCCGTGGGTCCTCTATCAGATCCACGGTTCGGATCTATCATCGGGTGGCCCACCTGGGTCCCGGTCTCAACACAAATGAAATGGGTTTTCACTGGTCGTCTCCGGATAACTGATACAGATCACCCACTCCTCTGGAATTCTCCTCCTCAACCCATTTTTCATCCACTCCAACAAACAGAACCAGTAACTACTCCAATTCCCAACCATTCATCAATCCGGACCATCGATCATCCAAATGAAGTATACTCATCCATCGATGGCCCCATTACCACAAAGACAAGCTCAATGACAGATCTACACATATATATACCTGAATTGGAATTGCAGAATCAAGAAGAAGAAGCATGCATTCTAAGTTACTCAGGGTACTTGCCTGATCAATTACAGAAAGAAGGAAGGAACAAAGGGAAGATGCAGAACCAAGCTATAATAGGGAAATCCAGCAGCAGGCCTCGGTTGTTGATCAGTCTGGGAATTCTGGGAAGAGAAAGAGAGAGGGAGAGAGATAGGAATCGGGGGAGATGAGGGCTCGGTGGAGAGGGATGGGGAAGAAGAAGAGAGAAAAGAGATATAGGAATGAGGGAAGGAGGTGAACAGTATTTTCATTTGGGTAGGGGAGGGTTTAGTTTAAATAGTTGAGGTTTTAGGGCTAGGGATAAAAATGCCCTTGGGGTTAGAATGGGATTAGGGTTAGGGTAAAGGGTATATTGGTCTTTAGGTGAGGTTCTAGAAGGTACTATAGTGAAAACCCCTCCTATAATTATACTAATCACACAATTAGACTAATCTAATTAAAACCTAGGGAAATACATAACTACCCCCACTAAGCCCCATAATTAATATACTTAGGCTAATATATATTATTCAAATTCAATCGGAGGGCCCACAAGGGGTGGGGCCTCACATGTGGGGTCACGGTGTCCCAGTTAGAGCCAGCTTTCTATGGAATCCCTAGTGGTCCCCACACTAGCCCAAGTTATTAAAAAGTTACAAATTCTACTTGAACTCTAAAAGGAAAGAATTATAAGTTACTATTTCTATTTAAAGTGAGACTTTCAACAGTAACAATAGTAAATTACTAATTGTTGTGTAAATGAGACTTCTATAATAATTAGAAAAGGAGATAGTTTCTAATTCTTTATGGAAGTATGACTTCTATTTTAATTAGTAAGAGAAAAGGTTGCTAAGCTATAAAGGAGAGGAATAGGGGCTGGACGTTCATGCTTGTTCCACGCCCAAGAGTTAGACGTCCATCTCTAGTGCAAGAGTTACACGCCCACTTCTCCCCATCTCTTCCTCTTCTAGTTCTCTTCCGGATTGTTTAGAACTTCTAGTTGTTTTCTTTAGGAGATCCTACTCATCTCCTTAAGAGAAGAGATCTGATACGCGTTATAGCGTGGAAGACAACAAAGTCTTGGAAATCCTAATTTGCTAAAAGGAAAGAGTTTCTTCAACTATCAAGTCTTCTTTTCCATTAGAGTACAACTGAGCTCCTAAGGTATAATCTACTTCTCCATATGCTGTGGATTGTTTTGGTTGCTTGATTGTTGTTGGTTTCTATATTCTAGATAGAGTTTATTGCTGTACATGATTGATGAGATTGAGTGATTGGATCTTGGATGTGGTTTATAGCCTTATGGGTACTTGATCACTAAGTCAAGTGGGTCAAAAAGTTTTGAAAACCTATATACGAGGCCTACCTACTTCCAACACCAATTCCCACATTTTTCCAAAAGGTTCATTTTCTTTCTAATAATTTCAGTTTAAGTCGAATAATGACTAACTTGATGAAATTAAAGTAAAAAGGGGTGGAGTTCAATATGAAAACTGATGTACTTGACAAGATACACGCGATGACACCAATATGACATGCATATGATGAAAAATGATAAAATCTAAAATTACAAAAAAGTCCTTTGGCTCTATGTAACGAGTCAAATTGGGTTCAAACTACCTAACCTACCCACGACCCGTGGTCTACCCCAAAAGTCTAAATAAGACTAATTAATGTTAAAACAATTTAATTATAAATAAAATATAGTTAAATTCAATAAAAAATTAATTATTTTGTACTAATCAAGGTTAAATCGGGTCGGACTCATGTTACAGATTCAATAAAGGTTTCTGAATCTATACTTTTACCGAGAGGTGTGAATTGGGCGTGTTAATTTGAATCTAGTGTTACTAGACAATCCAGGCTGGACCCAAATCCGTTGACTCCTCTAATTGCAGTTATTGGAACTCCATTTAGGTGACGGGCAGAACTACCATGCAGCGACGTATGATGCAGCGCCCAGGTTAAAATCATGGGTGGGGGGCACAATTGGAAAGTTCAAACCACTTCACTGTCCAAAGGTCCATTGTGTACTGTACATCTGAATATTCAATATCTATTTCAGTGGGCCTACCGATGGATTGGCCACCATATCTCACACAAAGAGGTTCCTTCCATTTTTGCCCTTTAAAAAGAGGAAAGTAAAGAAAGTTAATCATAGATTTCAAGTTTAGTTGATCAAACGATGGCCGTCTCACTAATTTGAATAATAATCTAACATTTGATCAACATAATGGTACTAGGAGTAACAAGAGGTTTGGATTTTCCAAATGTGGCCCGCACCCATGATTTTAACCTGGGCACTGCATCTGCCCTTAGGTGACATCCAGATAGTCCTTTTATTGCACAGTTATATAGCTTTAACGCCAGTTAAATTACATGACGTAGCTTATATAGAACTTCAATGCATGCATTTGTATTTACTTATTGTTTGCCATGGTGGTCTTATCATTTAATTTATATCCTGCACAGTGGTGCAATCAAGTTGCCTGGGTTCATATATACTTGAAAAGAGAAACAAAAAAAGCCTATACAAATAAAAATATCAGCGCTTGTTTGAGAGAGAGAGAGAGAGAGAGAGAGAGAGAGAGAGAGAGAGAGAGAGAGAGCGCACCCGCGCAATTTCATTTATCAAATTGTTATTAGATTCAAATGATACACCCACTTACAGTAATTTGCTTGGATGAAGTGTTTATTGCTTTAACCTACACGACTTACATGTATGAAATACTTAACACATTGTCCTTTTCATGTGCTACTGCTTACTGGTGTAAGGTTGTTGCACCAAGCTCGCACTAACCAAGACGATTATGTCCCTGAATAATCCGATCTTGCCTGGAAGAATCTTCAGAATCAGCCCGAAAAGGGATGCTGGTGCCATAATTAGAGGCCTGTGTAGTTGTGGTAGGAACATGGACTGAAAAATTCATTTCCTCTAGTTTCGGACATGAGGGCCCACCTTCTTGTCCATTCGTGCAACCGGAATGACTAGGAGGATTCATTTGGCGTTTCTCCAGGGACTGGAACATGAGGACTTCTTTCTTCCATTCCCACTTTTCTTCTAAAGGCCTAGCCACAGAAAGAGACAGATGAGATGAAGTTAAGAGAATAGAAAGAATGGATATTACATACAACATATTTCTTTTGCAAGAACCCATGTCAGTAAGTTTAGAGAGAAAGAGACAAACGGATAGTAAGAGAGATGTGATTGGAATGAGGGAATGTAGGATGGAAAGGGCTGTATATATATACGCATAGAAAGTGATTAGGGTCCGAGTTCTCAAAGGCTTGGACTTGAAAACCGGCGCACCAAGAGGGTCATTAACACGACTCATACTCCTTACTCGAAAAAAAAAAGACACGAATGATACGCGGGAGAAGAAAAAAAACGAGGCCCAAGGGTATGAAAAACGTCCAAACACGATACACGACTTAATGCGGCTGCTCAGTGCATTTTCGTTTTTGGAGTTTGGAGTTTGGACCATTGAAGATTCATCTAGCCATTGGAAAAATAAATATTTAATTATTACACATGATCAAATTAATTTTGCAGCCACCCCCAAAACATATTAGTGTAAAAATTATGTAAATCTTTCTTTCACTAGTGACAGTCAATCGATATGAGTGGTTAAGATTTTGGATACGTGGGGTAAGACGCAATAACTATTTTGTAATATTTTACCCAATTGACTTGCTCCTGTGCGTCTATCGCAATCTTTCTGTGCAAGGCAGAATGCGGGGCCCATATAATGATCATCAATCCAAATAGACCACGTAAGTTTGCATCAATTCATTGGGGTTAGAGCGTTGAATTGATTGTCTAAAAAAAATTCTTCAAAATGCACTGTACTGCGATAAAATTACCACAACTTTCACGGGAGGAAAACCCTCTAAATTATATATATATATATATATATATATATATATATATAAAGCGAAGTGGACAATATGAATTTCAAAGGGACAACCCTACCACTACACCACAGAGCTTCTTTTTGTTAATAGTTATCATCAAAAACTTAAAATTAGTTAAAAAGGAAGGGCCCAAGCCCCACTTTGGAATATTGATTGGGAGTTGGAATTTATCGACAAGGTATTTATAAAAATAACTATAGTTTTAGAATATTGACCCCTATAAATACTGTTGTTATTATTTTTCATACTTATGCATTGTACTTTAAGCACGTGTGATCAACCTTTTGAAGTAACTATTTTATATGATTTCCTATATAGTCATTAATTTTCTATGACAATCATTCTACAATAAAACTAAACTCAAATGAATATATATAATATATGGAATTGATCAACAAAAATAATAAGTTTCATAATTACTAAGAAAATGAAAATATTATTCAAAAAAGAAAAACTCGTGAAAACAGCATGGAGCTAAAGAGGAGGCAGAAAACTTTCTAAATACTAATGTGCTACCATGCACACTTGCCAAGGGAGAAAGGGTGGAGTTTGGTTTTTTTCTTTTTTGTGTGTGTGACTTTAACGTTTATAAATTGTGGTATAAAGTGGAACACTACGATAGACCCCATCTATTTTTTTTTTCGCTTAATGGCAAATTGAATTAAGAAAGAGGGAAAGGCCAAAGCCCCCAAAATACAGAGGGAGAAACAACCCAAGCAGAAAACAAACCAAAGAGAAAAGAGAGGGAAGAAGAAAAAACGGAAAAGGAAAACAAAGAAGCAAACCAAGCCAACAGAGACAGCTGCAGCTAAGGAACAAACAAAGAAAAAACAAGGGGCAGAACTGGAGCCTGAGAAGGAGCTCGGCCTCTGAGAGAGAAAAGGAGAGGCCTCTCTCAGACCACACAGCACCTGGGCAAGCTACAACACAGCCCAACCGGAGAAGGCACAGCACCTCAGCCACCACAACCACACAAAGAAGGAGAGAGAACCAAAGAGCAAAGAAGGGGAACCAAAGATGCAGCCCTGAAGAGAACCTGAAACCAACTGCACCAGGCTAAAGACCGGCCCAGCACCAAAGCCACTGCAGAAAGAAAACCAGAAACTACACACCAGCCTGACACAGAACAGCAACAAGCAGACAAAAAAAGCCAAGCTCAGAACACTAACACAGCCTTCCAACCAGCACAGCCAACTACCCAAACACAGGAAGGGAGCCTAAAACTTTGCAACAACTGAAGCTACGAAAGGCCTCAGAACCCAGCTGCAAAAACCATCAGCACCCCACCCTCTAAAAAAGCTGCCTAGGAGAAAGTAGAGCAGCAGGAAACCCTCTGGGAACAACTGAAGCCCAACCAGCCGGGAGAAGGAGAACCAACAGGAAGAAGAGCACAGAACTCCAGAAGGGGACAATCAGCTTAGGCCCAATCCACTCAGGACCGGATGAGGAAGGATAGAGTCAGGCTTAGAGCTTACCAGCTCTCTCATTCTATCAAAGAAGATGGACTTAGCTGTAGCCAAAGATTGCTTTATATTCCGGTGCTTCGACTCGTTCCTGATCAACCAGAGCACATAGATTGCATGAAAGAAAATCGCTGCAGCCTGGATTCTACCTAGGTCCTGAATACCATGAGATAAGGAGGTCCAAATCACTGAAGCCGACAGAGGAGGGGCAGGGGATGAACCACCAAGAGAGAAAATCCAACGCCAAACCTGAAGCGCAAAGCCACAATAGAAGAAAAGGTGGATATCATCTTCTTCACTGCTGAGACACAGACTACATCTGGAAGCCAAGGAGCTACCCTTCTGCTTTGCCCTTATGTTTGTTGGAGTTTTTCTATGGAGGAGACGCCAGCTGAAGCAAGCCAATCTGGGATGAATGCTCTTGTTCCAGACCAAACTAGCCCAGGAGACTACATTGTGGATGGGTCTAAGGAGATTCCAGACCTCTTTGAGAGTAAGTGATCCTGAATTATGGCCTTGCCAGAGGAGAGAGTCTGGAACAGAGGGATCATCTAGAGTTAACTGGCTGGTGGACTGCTGGAGGAAATCCTTAATCTCAGCTGGAAGCTGAGAAGGAATAGTCCAAGTAGAGTTGTGGATGATCTCTGATAGCTGATCAGTTTCAGGAAATTGGATATGAGGAAATCTTGATGCAATTGAAAATTTGTCAATCCAGTTATCAAACCAGATGTTGATAGAGAGACCATTGCCAACTTTCCAGTAACTACCACTTTGGAGGAAATGAGCCAGGGGCCTTATTTTCTTCCAGATGCAAGATCCTCTTCTAGGGGTGATTGGAGACCAGATAGAGTTTTTGAAATATTTGGCTCTAAACCACTAAGCCCAGAGAGAATCAGAGGAGGCTGCTGACCAACCTAGCTTCAGCATATAGGCTTCATTAAAGATCTTCAATCTGCGCAAACCCAGACCTCCTTCTGCTTTAGGCAAGCAGACAGTCTCCCAATGCACCAGACTACTACCTTTCTCTAGGTTAGCTGACCAAAGGAATCTCCGCATCATCCGCTCTATCTGAAGACAGGTATTACTTGGGATGGGGATGACCAAGGAAGTGTGAAGGGGAATGGAGGAGAGCACATGCTTCACTAGGATCAGTCTTCCCGCGAATGATAGACATTTAGCTTTCCAACCCACAGCCTGGATCTTAAGGAGTCTAGAATCCGATTGAAATAAGTGTGTCTAGAAGTGCCAAGGAAAAAAAAGGAACTCTCAGGTAGGTAGAGGGAAAGGAAGCTTGAGGGATGCCAAGGATGGCAGTAGCCAAATGGGCTTTCCTAGCTGAGCTCTTACCTATGAAAAGCTGGCTCTTTTGGAGATTAAAGCTTTGACCAGAGGTGGCTTGATAAATGGAGAGAAGATCATGGACACATCTCAAACCTTTCTTAAGGCCTTTGAAGAAAAGCAAAATGCCGTCTGCATAGAAGAGATGGCAGGGGGTGTTAGGGATAGTGGAAATAGGCTCAATGGCTCCTTCCTTCCTGAGAGATTCAAGATTTAAGCTGAGAATCTCCTCCGCTAAAATAAACAGGTAGGGAGACAGGGGGTCTCCTTGCCTAAGGCCACAGGTAGAGTTAAAAAAGCCACAAGGGCCTCCATTGATAAGAACCGACCCTTTACTCAAAGTTAAACACTCTTTCATCATGTTTATCCATGTTGGGGAAAACTTGAAGAACTACAAGGCCCTGAAGAGAAAGTCCCATTGTAACTTATCAAAGGCTTTGGAAATAGCCAGCTTCAAACAGACCGACCCTCCTCTGATTTTAGAGTTGAGGTTTTGCATGAGCTCATGGGCTAAGGCAGCATGATGATGAATGGTCCTTCCTTTAACAAAAGCCGATTGATGATTAGAAATGAGAAGGGGGAGGATGGAGGAAAGTCTACTCGCCAGGATTTTAGAGATGATTTTGTAAACAAAATTCAAAAGGCTAATGGGACGGAAATCAGAGAAAGTTTCTGGGGAGGTTATCTTCGGGATAAGGGATAGAAAGTAAGTATTTGTTTCTCTCAAGATACGGCCCGAAGTAAAGAAATGAGTCACTGCTCCAACCACCTCTTTCCCAACTATATGCCAACAATTGGTGAAAAAGGCCCCAGTAAAACCATCAGGGCCAGGGGAACTACTTCTTTTGAGCTTGAAGACTTCCTCCCTAATTTCGGTTGGAGAGGGAATGTCAATAAGAGCCTGGTTTTGATCTTCAGTAACCGATGGGCCAATCACATTGAAGAGGGATTCATCTGGAGAAACCGGAAGAGAATGAAAGAGATTAGAGAAGAACATCGAGGCCTGCTCTCTAATTTGAGAATCTTCTTCAATGATGTTTCCTTCTACCAAGATCCGATCAATGATTTTACGTTTGCCTCTGGATTTTGCTGATAGATGGAAAAACATAGTGTTTCTATCCCAATCTTGAAGCCACTTGATTTTGGACCTCTGCTTCTAGTGCACCGCTTCAGCATTCAGCCAATTGTGGAGCCCCGCCTTAGCCAGATTCAGTTCTTGAAGGAGATTGTCACAAGGGTTAGCTTCGAAGGCAGCTTGAGTGGTCAGAACCAGCAATTCCGCTTCAACAATTTTGGACTTCATTTGGCCGAAGACCTCCTTGTTCCAGGTCTTAAGATTATGTTTAAGAAGCTTCAGCTTGCTAGCTAGGATGAATTGGGGGGTGCCTCGACAGATGGTGGCCCAGCTAGAGTGAACAACCTGATGGAAGGAGTCATGGAGCAGCCACTTTTCTTCAAATTTGTAGGAGATGTTCTTGAAAATAGTATTTGTTCTATGGAAAAGAAGGATAGGGCTGTGATCCGAAGCAATTCTGGGAAGGTGGCTAACTGAAGGATCATCAGAAGTACTTAACCAGCAAGAATTGGAAAGAACTCTATCTAGTCTTGCAACCACAAATGCCAGACCTTGTATGTTGTTTGCCCAGGTAAAGTTGTTCCCTTTGAAACCAAGGTCATGAAGCCCCGCAGACATTACCATATCTTGAAAATCTTTAACAGAAAGAGAGGAAGGACGATGGATATTGAGCTTTTCTTTGGCTAAGAGGATAGCATTGAAATCCCCTATCACACTCCAAGGAAGCGGAGTGACTAAGAAGTCCACTAAGTAGCTCCATAGATCTCTCCTAAGTCTGTAATCTGTAGAACCATAAACACCAGTGATGTAACCAATGGGGGAAGGGGAAATGGATGTGTCGGCAAAGGAGATGGAGATGTGCTGTGAAGAACTACCTAGGAAGGAGAAGGTGAGGTTAGAATTCTGGTTACAGAGGCACCAAAGAGTATTATTGGGGTTGGAGTAAGTAGGATTAAAGGTAAAAGCAGAATGGTTTCTGGTTTCTAGGAAAGAATCCAGAATGGCCTTGGGTTCAGAGATGAAGGTGAGATCAGGAGAGTGAGAAGCAAGAAGATGAGAAAGCATATTTTTTGTGGGGGAGTTGCAGATCCCCTGGCAGTTCCAATAAAGGACTTTAATCATTGATAACAAGATGGGAGGAAGGGCCAGCTGAGCTTCTGGGTTTTGGACCAGAGGAGGGAGGTCCCCGTAATTTTGTTTTCCTATAGGTTTTCACTTTGAAGGGGGTTAAGTCAACAATTAGAGAGTCCGCCTGAGTTAATTGTTGGGTGGTGGGAACCAAGGGGGGCCAAATGGAAACAGATGAAGCTGGGTGGATTGTAGGATTGGGGACAGTCTCACTAACTCCATGAGATGAGGCAACCATAGGATTTGAGGTGATTGTGGGGATAAGGGAAGGGTCTGCTAGGGTACTATTCTCCAAAATAGAGAAAGGATTAGAACACTCTAAAACAGGGGTTTTTTCTGCTGGGGGGATGACTGAATTCCCTAAAGCTGAAGTAATATGATCCCCTGAGATGGAGGTTGAAGGAGCAGTGGAAGCTGGGGGGATGCTATGCCGAGCTCCACTAGATGGGATATGATTAGTTACCTCACAAAGAAGGATATCCTGAGAAATGCCATCTGAATCTAATAGAGCTTCCTTTGGCCCTGTTACTGCTGGGGATATCAACCGAGCTACTGACGGCGGCGTCTTCAGCAGACCGGGCTTGGAGCGGAAGGGACATTTACTGGAAAGGTGGCCCGTCGAGAGACACTCAGCACATGGAGCGTTCTCATATAGCACCTCAACGTCCACTGTGGCATCTCCTTCCAATTCAACAGAAAGGGAGCTCGGACTGATTTTTGCCATGTCCATAAGCACTTGAACCCTAACAAATGTTAGCAATCGCTGCTTTGCCATAGTTTCATCCAGACGCAGAGGCTTTCCTATACAAGAAGCTATAAAAAGCAAGATATCACTGCTCCAGCAGTGGTAAGGGAGCCCTTTGAGGCGAATCCACACAGGAACTTTAGCTGGCCACGGACTTTCGGCTTGACCTGGGGACCAAGGACGGAGCAGAAGCTTTTTCTTGTCCACCTGGAAGGGGCTTTGGCCAATCAGTACATCTCTGTCTTCCTGGGAGTTGAATCTGAAGATGAAATTACCTTTCTCAGTGAGGGAAATGAGACATGGCCTTGAAAGATGCCAGGCGGAAGAGACCCACTGCTCCAGAGCTTCCAGGGACGGTCTTCTTCCCACAAATTTTCCTAGGGCAGAGTAAGAGAAAGAGTCTTTACTATTGATGACGATTTGCTGCGGGATCGTGATTATGAGCTTACCTTCTTTCCATTCCGCCGGGGGAATGACAGACGGAGGAGGGAAAACCATAGGGGCCAGACAGTTGGCAAAGGATTTGGGGGGAGGGGTGATATGGGTTAAGGGGGCCAATGGGGGGATGATCAATAGATGGGTTAAGGAGACTCTGAAGATGAATCTGAAGCTGTTGAAGCTGCTTCGAGTCCCATGAGGACAGGGGTGAGGAAGAATCTGCTAAATGACCTGAGGTGGTGGCGGCGAGACTGGTGGCTTGGTTTGGGGGAAAAACATCTTTACCTGTTCTATCTGTAGCTGGTGGTTGAGAAATGGTTTCCTAAGCTGAAGGGGAGCCCTCCGGACCAGCTGATAGGGGGGGGTGGGAGACAAGCAGATTGCTTAGTGGGCAGTGCAGGCAGGACGGGGAAACCGGGTATATGGTCTGGGGGAACAGGGGGTTCCTCCATCGATAGATCCCATTTATTAAAAATCACAATCATTAAGACAAACATCCTTGTTATTTATGGGATACCTCAAATTTTCACCTCATTCTGAGTTATTTCCACCGTCAAATTGATTCTCTGATAAAAAAATACAAAATACTGAAGTTTTCCAAAGAAAGATTTTTTTGTGATTTGAACTCTCCATCATGCCTTTTGTCTATTAAGAAACTCTCAATATCATCATATTTCTATCAAGGCAATAGCATTTGAGTGTTAATGGGTCACACTGTCTAAGTGCCACTAATCTAAGGAATTTCAAGTATTTTTGTTTGTTTTGATTATATGATTTTTTTTCTTTTTTTTTTAAATGTAAAACGTTGATTTCTGGGTTGTCTGGTTTATCTGGTTTATTTAATCCTTAGTCCTTTTTATTTAATTCACTCTCGGTTCTAGGTTGTCTGGTTTCTTTTTTACCTATTGATTTTGATTATACAATTTTTGTTAAGAATGCGGAACTAATGGTAAAAAAAATCTCCAATAATATTGGTCCATCTAAATAAAGAATTAAGCTCATTCTTATTACAGTCATTTTCTACTTTCTCCAATATAATTCTATTTCTCTATGTCAACAAGAGAACTTTCATTTTTTATATTCAATTACTTTTATGTTCGTTGTATTTTATTAGAGAAACTTCAATAATTCATTTGTTTCTTTGTGTCTCCTTTTAGTGCCGTCTCAAGTCTCATTTGCATGCTTAGTTTAGATCAGTATTCAACCCATTTTAAAATGTAATCATCTTGAGACAATTGGTGCAATTATTATACATTTCAATTTGAGAGGTAAATATTTTTTAATTTATTTACCTTTGAGTTCATCATATTTTATTTGAGCAATTTTAATTATGTCATTTTAATATGATTTATACAAAAGAATCATCATTTTAAAATTTCTATAGATCATATTTTATTTGAGCAATTTTAATTATGTCATTTTAATATGATTTATACAAAAGAATCATCATTTTAAAATTTCTATAGATTTTCAATATTTTTATGGACTGTATTTGTATGGTTTTCATAGGTTGTAAGTTTCTTTTTTTCCCATTTTTTGTTTCAACTTTTGGGTATTGGGTTTTCCCTGGTTTTTTTTCTCTTTTAAATCACTTTTTATCATGGAACTTTCTGTGAATTCTCATTTTTCTGTTGTATGTTTTTATTTTTTTTAATGCTTATCATTATGAGTTAATTATTTATTTTACTTCCAATGGGTTCTTTAAGTTATCTTTGTGAAATCTTTTTATGGATTTTTCTTATTTCTTTTGTGGCTTCAAATTTCCATTTTTGAGTATTAGATTATCATAAGTTGGTTTGGTTCTTCTAAATTTTTTTATCATTGTATTGTCTATGGATATTTATTTATATATATATTTATAGCCTTTTTAATAAAATTTATTTCATTTTATTTTGTATTTATTTATTATAATTCCTCACTTATGATGGGTGGTTTTTAGGTTTTTTCATGATGGTTTTTCATGAATTTGTGGGTTCTTTTGTCTTTGCCTTTTTGTGCTCCATTTTTTAGGTTTTTTTTTTTTTTTCATGAGTGTTTGATTCTTTTAAATTCCTTATGTTATCGAGTTGATTATGGATTTTCATTTCTACGTTTTATTTATATGTGTTTTTCAAATTTCATTGGATTTTATTCATAGTTTATACTGTTTGTCTATTTTGATTTCATTTTTTAGTTTCCTTGATCATTAATCTTCAATTTTCATGGGCTTGTGTGTGTATTAGGTAATGAATTTTTATGGACTTTCTTTTCTTTTCTCTCTCTCAGACTAAAACCTTTTGCATTCTTTTTTTTTTTTTTTTTTAGCTAAATGGCAAATTGAATTAAGAAGAGGGAAAAGGGCCAAAGGCTCCCAAAGAAAGAGAGAGAGAGAGCCACAAGAGGAGGCAAACAGAAAAAACCACCCCAATAGCACCAAGAAACAAAAGAAAAAATACAGAGAAAGAGGACAAAAGAAAAATAAATAACAACAAAAAACTCAACCAAAGCAGAAGCGAAGAGCAGCACCAACAAAGGACCAAACTGAGGCCTGAGGAGGAACTGGAACTCGGGAGGAGGAGAAGAAACACTTCAGAAGCAAAACGGAAACCCAGGCACAACCCTGAACAGCGACTGAAGCACGAAAGCGACAGAACTGCACTAAGCAAAGCCACACCCAGACAGCACAGCAGCTGGGCAAAACAGCAACTCAACAAACGCTGCTCCAAACCACAGCTACAACTCTCGTGGGGAGAGAAGAAGCACATCAAAAAGCAGAGAAGGAAACCAAGCACTTCCCAGAACCGAAGATGAATGTAACAAGCAGCAGAGAAGCACGAAGCAGCTACTACTGAACTGCAACACAGCACAACTAAGACTACCAATACCCCAGCCACCACAAACAGCACAAAGCAGACTCCAGGAACAGTTGCTCCCAAGAACAGCAGAGGAGAGGAGAGCTCAACGAAAACAAAAGCACAGCAAGCAAATAAAAGAGGAAGAGACTAGCAACTCCAGCTCAAACAGCACCCTCCAGAAAACTCCGCACAGAGCAGCACCTGCAGGGACACTCAGGACAGCAGCAAAAGATCTCCCCAGGACAACTAGGAGGGGCAACAAAAGCCCAGAACAAGCATGGACATGTTCACCCACTTCAAAGGACCGAAACTGAGGCTTGAGGAGGAACTGGAACTCGGGGGGAAGAAGGAGAAACACTTCAGAAGCCCAAAAGGAAACCAAAGCACAACCATGAGCAGCAACTGAATGCACGAAAGCGACAGAAACTGCGCCAACCAAAATCACAACGCAGCAGCTGGGCAAAACAGCAACTCAGCCCGCTGCCGAATTTCGCCACTCCAGACCGCAGGTACAGGACTCGGGAGGGAGAGAAGAAACACAACAATGAGCAGAGAGGAGATCCAAGCGCATCCTAGAACTGAAGCTGAAAGCAACAAGTAGCAGAAATAACACTAAGCAGCTACTGCTGAACAAGAAAAACAATGAAGCTCCTGCACTCTCAGCACTCCTACAACAGGAACAGAACAGAAGACTCCAGGAACAGAGAGAGCTGCAAACAGGCTACAACAAAGGAACTGCAAGCAAAAGCTCAGCTAGAACAAAAGAGGCCAGCAACTCCAGCACAACCTACACCCTCCATAAAACTCTACAAAGAAACATCACCTGCAGGGACTCTCAGAACTGCAGCAAAAAGATCTCCCCAGCACAACCATGAAGATCTACAGAAGCCTACCTTGGGAAACTGAACCAACAAAGCAAGCAGCAACCTCTGTACTTACTCTTTTCTTTTTCAAAAGCAAAAAGAAAACAAGAAAAGGGGTGGAAAATAGAGGCATATATAAAGGCTACCAAAAGAGAAGCTCAGAGAGCAACAGCAGAAGAAGGGAAAAGACATAAAGGAAAAGAGGCCAAAACACACAGGCCAATCTAAGGAATTAAAGAAAACAAGAAATTACAGAAAGACTGAAGAGGTCTGCGAGTGAAAGGCTTTGCAATGCGCTTGAGGGAGACAGAAAGGAGCTCATTCAAATATGCAGTAACCTTGGTCTGGGAGGCTCTTGAGTTAGAATAGAAAGAATCATTTCTACAGATCCAGACAATCACTGTGGCTGGAAATTGCTTGCCAAATTTTAGAAGGAAGAAGAGGAACATTAACAATCAAGCCAGCCTTTGAAAGGATCAAGTTCCAAATTGCAGAGGAGAAGGAGCAGAGGAAGAGAAGGTGCAATGTAGACTCATACTCTTGGAAGCAGAGGCTGCACCTGGAGGCAAGACTGATTCCTGAGTGTTGAGCCCACGCTTGAGAAGGGGTTTTACCATGCAGCAGCCTCCAAGCGAAGAAGGAGATCTTAGGAAGCATATAGGTGTTCCATATCAACGGAGCCCAGAAAGACCAATCTGCTGAAGGGTCTGCGAGATCTGATAATTTGCCAAGTTTCCTGGAGAGAGAGGCCATGGTCCTGATGAGAGCTCTAGAGGAGAGAGTCTTTTGAAGAGATATCTAACGAAAGGTGATGGGTTGCTTGCCTCAAGGTATCTGCTACATCTTCTGGAATATCAGGAGGAGTCGCCCAGTGAGCACCATCCCAAAAGGAATAAAGCATCTGATTTGGAGGGAAGGCTATAGAAGGAAACAGAGATGCCATGCTGCCAATTTGCATCTAGTTGTTATACCAGAGATCAATCTGCCTGCCATCTCCAACTTTCCACTTACTGCCGGAGTGATTGTGATGAGCCAAATTCCTGATTTTCCGCCAAATACAGGATCCAGTTTTGGAGGTTGAAGAGTTCCAGATGGAGGAGTTGGGAAAGTATCTCCCAGCCATCCAGGTTGTCCAGAGAGAGTTTGAAGTCATAGCAGTCCAGCCCAATTTGACAAAAGAGGCTTCATTTTGCTCGCTGACACGCCTGATGCCCAGGCCTCCTTCTGTGGTAGGGAGAGTGACTGTGTCCCAGCTGATATTTTTGCATTTAATCTTAAAGAAACTCATCATAAAGTTTTTTTTTTATAAATTTTAATATTATAATTATTTTGCATTTTTCTAGTCCATGTATGGTAATAACAAGATTATTCATTGATTAAACTTACATAAAACCTCTAATAAACTAACAATCCAATTTTATCTCAAACCAAACCACTAACAATCCAAACCCGAACTCGACCTTCTTTCTATACATTCAGAGGCCCTTTTTCTTTTTTCCTCTATTCTTTGTATTAGCTCTAGACCTAATTATTAGATTCAATTCAAACCAAATATTCAATATTCAAAAACTAGGAAAAACCAAGGAAGTTACCTAGTCCGTATGTTTACAGTCAGACTCAGGACCCGATTCCTTTTACCTTAAACCCTACAACGGGACAATGCATAGTCAAACAGTTTCCTGAAACAAAACGGCAGCTTCCTAAACTCCACCAGCACCAAACAGAAGTTACACACCCGCTATATATACAACAACAAACTCCACCTTTCCTTCACACCTCATACTTCCATCTCCTTCAGTACTCTACAAGAAGATCCTCTCTCTCTCTCTCTCTCTCTCTCTCTCTCTCAACACTGAGATATGGGTTCTTTCAGAAGAAACCTGTTGCCTTTAATATCCACTCTGTTCATCGTCTTGATCTCGACTCGTCCTTATCTCTCTGTGGCTAGGCCTTTAGGAGGAGAGTCGGGATTGAAGAAAGAAATCCTCATGTTTCAGTCTCTGCAGGAAGGCAATGGGCCTCCCTGTAGTTCGGATGGCACATCTACACCAGGAGCTGGTGGGCACTGTCCACCCAAAGAAATGAACTTTGCAGCCCATGTTCCTACTACAGCAGAGGCCTCTGCTTCTGCGGAGGCTTACAGCCAAGGACCCAAGACCAATAACAGCCAAGTCTCTTACAGCCAAGGACCCAAGATTCAGGGTTAGATGAGAGATTGGTGCAAGGACCCAAGACCAATAACACTCACACCTGAAAATGTGAAAAGTTTGATAAAAGAATAAATGTTTCATACATGCAAGTCGTGTCGGTTAAAACAATAAGCACTTCATAGTCCATACATGCAAATGGAAGTGGATGTGTCTCCTGATTCTAAATAGTTTCTTGTCGTCTTGTAATTTGATAATTGAATTTATATGGGGTTTTCAAGTTGAAATATTGATTCTCTCTCTCTCTCTCTCTCTCTCTCTCTCTCTCGTGTGGCTACACAGCTTATAACATAGATACATTCTCTCTCTCTCTCTCTCTCTCTCTCTCTCTCTCTCTCTCTCTCTCTCTCTCTCGCGTGGCTACACAGCTTATAACATAGATACATATATGTATAATGAATGGGCCACCTCTCTTGAGCAACTCTCATGAGCACCTCTCTCTCTCGACTTGTGGCTACACAGCTTATATCATTGATACATATATGTATAATGAATGGGCCACCTCTCTTGAGCACCTCTCAGGACCACCCCCTTTTGGTCCCAGCAGTTGGAACGTGGGGACTTAATATGCCCCCACACGGTTTGCCCATAATCTTCAATGGCCTTTTAGTGTAATCTCAATTAAATGTATATTTGGATACTGAGATCCATAGAAATATGTAAAAAATTCTAGCAAGACAATGAGATTTGCGAAATTACTATGGGCAATCACCAGCCTCATGGTATCCTCTTAAGATTTTCCACCCGCACATCTATCACCAACTTGAGCCACGCCAATCAAGGGGAGGTGGTGGATTGAAATATCTAATTGAGACCAAAGTATATATAAAGTATCAACTGATCTATTAAATCATCCTAATCTTTGATCTATGGCCCTCAAGTTTAATGATTTTAGGAGGCTTTTTTTTTTAAATTTTAATCGATCAGTAAGAAACAGCTGGATAAAGGTGAAATTTGGACTTAGACCCATTTTAGTGAGTAATGAGTATAAGGGATTGTATTGATCATAAGAGGGTCCCATTTGTTAGTAAAAATAGGGTGATCACAAATAGTTCTTATTTCAAGATTCTCCACGTATAATTAAAAGAAATGCTATCTAGTACTCGAGTATGATATATCACATTAATTAAATGACCCTAGCCATTATTAGTTGTAACTCCTAATGTTTAATGCTATGCACTGTGCAAATTCTTTGTGATAGAGTTCAACTCTTCAGTAACATTTGAGCTATCTGAAATTTAGATTCATGCTAATTATCCAATGAGGATCGGTGTGTGGGAACCAATTAGATAGATTAAAGGTAGGCCAATAAATAGGAAAACTCAAAAATAGATGCTGGAAAAACGAATTCCACTTTAAGTAAATAAATAATAACTAAAAACAAATTGATCATATAAAATATTGTTAAAAAGTGTCCTAATTATAGGTTCTAAGTTTCAATTTTTATTTATTCTTTTTCATTTTCTTCTGATATTATTGTGATATTCCTGCTACATATTTTTTAATTTCAAGAATATTTCAAATATGCAAAAAGAGTATTAAAGAAAAACACCAAAGAACTCTCTCAATGGCATGGCAGAAGGCGAGAATTGACATGGCAGACTTTGGCTTACCTGGGTTCTATTGATCATCCATGACTCCATGGATTGGTCATTCGCCTCTCTTAGAAATTAATATTTCATTCCCCAGCAGTGCTCAAATTTTCAATCTACCATATCGACTTTGACAATGAGAATAGGCCAATCTACCATTTCGACTTTGACAATGAGAATAGGCCATCCTGTCAAAAGCACCCTCTTTGGACTTTGCTAAGATCCTTTTTTGGTTTGCATAAAGGGAGGTAGACCAACATGTATTTGACCTTATCCATGCTAAATACCGGCATGTTTTGCTGGTTTATATATATATATATATATATGATCAGAAAATTCCAAAAGATTAAAATTCTCAAGCGTTAGTATGTAATTTTAATATGAAGTAAAGATTTGTCTTATTAAGGAAGTAGTTTCACATATAGAAAAAGAGAACTATATTTTTTTTTTTTTTTCAATCCGTAGTGGTATATAAATGAATTAAATATTAAAAATATTAGTTTTTTTCGTTCACCCTAGTCCAACCTAGCCCTTGACAGTAGGGTAAGAGCCAATGGTCCTAATTTGACAGTGACCCAAATGTTACACTCCTTTGATTTTATCTTAGTAAATCAAAATAAATTTAAATGATATATTCATCTCCAAACTGTACTATTCATCCCTCCTTTTTTATTGTCGTCCACATGCGTGAGCTTGGTAAAAGGTGCTCATTGCTAAGGAAAAATGTCCAGTTGTCTATAGTGGACTTTTCTAAATGGTCATGACCATAATCATCAGTAATGTTTAATGGAAAAATGCCACGGAAAATATATCAATAAATCAATTTGTCAATGGTTCAAAATAGAAATACCACATTTTTTTTACAATACTTCTAGTCTTGCTGACTTTTTAAAATCATGTATCTGTTAGGAATGGAATTAGTGTTTTCTGATAATATCACAATAATGTCAGGATTCTTTTTGAAAATATCATCACTAATTCTGACGCTGATCACAAATCTAAATGTTTCATAATGAAGATTAAGTGGTCATGCGGCATGATTTTGTGGCCACTCCAACCCCTAGAATAAGTGTTGGGTTTATGTGTCTCGAATTCCGGGTTAATCAGATTGGTTCATTGGGTTTGGCCTATGACAAGGTGGGTATTTTGGTAATTGCATAAAGGCTTCGGTTTTTTTTTTTTTTTTTTTTTTTTTTTTTGCTAATAAGATCGTATTGAGAGAAAAAGGGCAGAAGCCCCTGGGACAAAAAGAAATAAAAATACACCAAAATAGAACTAGCATAGGAAGAAATTGTAAAGATATCACTCATGATAAGGCTAAAACTCATCCTCCATGATTCACTCCGATCCTCTCCTTGTAAATAGGATCTCAATCTGATCCTCTCCTTGTAAATAGGATCTCACTTATATGAGTTTCCTATATTGTGATTCCCTTAATGTAACACTGTATTCTATATACTCAATGAAATCAAGGGAGAACCCATCGTGGAAATCCATTATGGTATCAGAGCGCTGATCTGCTTATTTCTTCTCCACGTTTCTTTTTTTTTTTTTTTCTGTTTCTTCTCCAAGCAGCACCCTGTTTCTTCTTCTTCAAATAGCAGACGTGCAGCACCCTGTTTTCTCCTTCTCCACGTCCTGCAACACGTCTGGCCCAGCATCACCTGTAGCACCCTGTTTCTTCTTCCACCTTCTTCTTCTTCCTCTCTTCATCCTCTCTCGTCATCACCACATGACATCTTCACTAATGGCTACCTCTCTTACTCATAATGTTGCTAGTTTGGTCCCAATCAAATTGAGCCGTGACAACTACCTGCTATGGCGCTCTCTGTTTCTACCGGTGCTGCACAGCCATGACGTTCTTGGATACGTCGATGGTACACTCCACTGCCCGGCCATGCATCTCACCGACTCCAACGGCAAGCCCGAAACTACTCTTAATCCACTTTACACGAGTTGGGTAAAGACGGATCAGACAATACTCACATGGATTAATGCAACTCTCACTGACAGCATTCTTCCTTATATTGTTGGTCTAACCACGTCTCGTGCTGTCTGGAATGCTCTAGAGACGCGTTTTGGATCTCTCTCTCGATCTCATATTCATCAGTTGAAAACACAGCTTCAATCTGTAAAGAAGGGCACACTGTCAGTCGCTGACTATCTTCACAAAATTAAGTCCATTGCCGATAGCCTTGCTGCCGCTTCATGCTCTATTGATGATGAAGATCTCATCATCCTCACTCTCAACGGACTACCTCCTGAATATGGCCCTTTCAAAACCGCTATTCGGACTCGCTCCCGTGCAGATGTCGTTCCTTTAGATGAGTTACACACTCTTCTCCTTAGTGAAGAATTGAGTATTGAAGACCAACAAATTCAGTTAGTTGGATCCGATAATGCGACCACTGCTCTTGTTGCTACAAGCACCATACAACCACCCTCTACTCCAGGCCGCGGTTTTGGTCGTAGCCGTGGTCGTGGTCGTGGTGGTCGCTCCTCCAATGGACAGCCCACTCCAACTGGCAATGCCTCCTCTTCCAACAATTGGGAACGACCCACCTGTCAGATCTGTGGTAAGCTTGGTCACATTGCTATTGACTGCTATAACAGGATGAATCATGCCTACCAAGGCTGGATCTCTACTCCACGACTACATGCTATGGTTGCTACTCAAGGATCACCACTCAACAAAGCATGGTACATGGACACTGGGGCAACGAACCATGTCACTGCTGATCTTTCCAATCTCTCTCTCCGCTCAGGCTACAATGGTGATGACAAACTACAAGTGGGCAACGGTCAAGGTTTGGATATCATGCACACCGGTTCCGCTATTCTTCCCACTCCTTCTCTTCCTTTGTCTCTTAACCATGTTTTACATGTACCTCACATTTCTGCAAATTTATTATCTGTGTCACAACTTGTCAAAGATAACTCTTGCACTATTTCATTTGACTCATCTGGTTTCATTGTGAAGGACAACAAGTCGGGGAAGATCCTTTTCCGCGGGTTGAGTGAGCGAGGTCTTTATCCTCTCCATCTTCCAAGTCCAAGTCATGCACACTCACCATCAGTTTTTCTTGGCAAACAGGTCTCCGTCTCCACCTGGCACTCACGTTTGGGCCATCCATCTGCACCAGTCTCACGCACCATTCTGAATCACCCTGATGTTATGGTTCGGGGCTCCACTTCTAATTTTTCTTTTTGCAATTCTTGTGCTTTAGGAAAAAGTAGGAAACTTTCTTTTGCGCATTCTACTTCTGTTTCTACATCTCCTCTTCAGTTAATTCATATGGATGTATGGGGGGCGGCTCCAACGCCCTTTGTTTCTGGTTTTAAATATTACCTTTGTTGTGTGGATGACTGGTCTCGCTATTGTTGGCGTTTTCCTTTATTTGCGAAGTCTGATGTTTTCTCAATTTTTGTTAATTTTAAAACCAAGGTTGAAAATTTACTTCAAACAAAAATCAAGTCCATTCGCTCCGATGGTGGGGGTGAATTCACAGGACTAGGGTTTAAGAATTTTCTTTCTCAACATGGCATCACTCATCAATTTTCCTGCCCACATACACCTGAACAAAATGGTGTTGCTGAAAGAAAGCATCGTCATATCGTAGAAACCGGTCTCACATTACTGGCCCACTCATCCACTCCTCCTTGTTATTGGGTAGAGGGTTTCCAAACAGCAGTTTTTCTTATTAATCGAATGCCCACCCCACTCCTTCATCATGTCTCCCCATATGAAAAATTATTTAAAAACAAACCCGATTATTCCATTTGCAAAGTGTTTGGCAGTGCGTGTTATCCTTGGCTACGACCGTATGCTCACAATAAGTTTGATCGTCGCACCATTCCATGCTTCTTCATCGGATATAGCCTTGACCACAAAGGCTATCGTTGCTTGGACCCCACATCCAGACGCGTTTACATCTCTCGGCATGCATTATTTGATGAACTAACGTTTCCTTTCCAACAGGTTCATAGTTCGTCATCACATAATACTAATGCACCCGCGTTATTGGACACATCCACACTTTGGTTCACCACCAACATGCCTGCAATCACACCTGGTCCTACAGCTGATACTACTGTGCCTTTATCAGGCCCATGGAATGCAAGCACATCCTCATCATGCCCAATGTCTGCAACAATGCATAATGTCTGCAACATTATGCCCAGTGCCTCGAACCAAGCAATGTCTCCATTGCTGCCCACGTCTCCCTCTACTGCAGCACCTGTCTCTAGCATCTCCACTCCAGCAGCGACATCCTCCATCACTTTGCCACATCCTCATGAGAACGTCCTGACTCAGCCACTCCACCCTCCTTCCAATGTCGAACCTATTGTCTCTACTGCACCTTACACACTGTCCCAAGCCGCTACCCAACCTTTGTCACAAGAACCCAACCCACATCCTCCCTCCTCTTCCACCTCTGCCCCTACTCATCCCATGATCACCAGATCCAAAGATGGCACGAGGCGTCCAAAAATCCTTCTAACCTCCAAGCATCCCTTACCCACAGCACTTGTTGCCATTCAAAAATCATCTGTGTCTGAACCTACCTCTTTTACCCAGGCTTCCAAAGATAAGGAGTGGCGCTCTGCTATGAGTCAAGAGTTCACCACTCTCCTTCATAACGGGACGTGGACTCTTGTTCCTCCTCACCGTCGTATGAATATTATTGGATGCAAATGGATTTTCAAGATAAAACTGAAAGCGGATGGCTCCATCGAACGATACAAAGCTCGCCTTGTGGCGAAAGGGTTCAACCAACAAGAAGGTCTTGACTTCAATGAGACCTTCAGTCCTGTGGTTAAGCCAACCACAGTGCGACTTGTTCTTTCTATAGCACTTTCACAAGGCTGGCCCATATGTCAACTTGACGTTCATAATGCATTTTTGCATGGTTATCTCAATGAGGAAGTGTATATGTCCCAACCTGCTGGCTTTGTGGACCCTCATCAACCAAATCATGTATGTCGTCTTCATAAATCTATCTACGGCCTGAAACAGGCCCCGAGAGCTTGGTTTGCCCATCTCAGTTCCTTCCTACTTGAGCATGCCTTCACTGGATCCAAAACTGACAGCTCTCTCTTTATTTTCAATCACCATGGGATCATCATCTACATCCTCATCTATGTGGACGACATCATTGTCACTGGTAACAGTCCAAAAGCAATTACAACCTTCTTTGCAAAAACTGCTAAAACCTTTGCCATTAAAGATCTTGGAGATTTACATTTCTTTCTTGGCATTGAAGTCATTCAAAATACAAATGGCGTACTGCTTTCTCAACAGCGCTACATTTTGGACTTGTTAACCCGAACAAAAATGGGGGACTGCAAGCCGATCTCCACCCCCATGGTGTCCACCATCAAATTATCCAGGTTCACAGGTGAACTTTTTGAAGATGCAACCTTATATCGGAGTATTGTCGGTGCTCTTCAGTATCTTACAATTACTCGTCCGGACATTGCCTTCGCTGTCAACAAAGTCTGCCAATTTATGCACAAGCCTACACTTCCTCATTGGATTGCAATCAAACGCATTCTTCGTTATCTGAAAAGCACTCTCAATCATGGTCTATTTTTTGGCCGATACCGTCATCGATCTCTGTCCGCCTTTTCTGATGCAGATTGGGCGGGGTGTCCGGATGATCGTAAGTCTACAGGAGGCTATGCTATCTATTTTGGGCCGAATCTCATCTCCTGGAGTTCACGCAAACAACCAACTGTTGCTCGCTCTAGCACCGAGGCTGAATATAGATCACTAGCCAATGCTGCTGCTGAACTCACTTGGCTCCAATCTCTCCTCAAGGAACTTGGTCTCTTCTTACCTCAACCACCCAACTTATGGTGTGATAATATTGGCGCAACTTATTTGACAGCAAATCCAGTGTTTCATGCTCGTACCAAACATGTGGAGATCAATTTCCATTTTGTCCGAGACAAAGTTGCCAAAAGAGATCTTGTGGTCCGTTTCATTTCTACAAAAGATCAATTAGCTGATGTTCTAACTAAAGCTCTATCGTCCCAACGCTTTCTCTCCTTGCGGGCCAAACTCAACGTCCGATCTGCCGTTGAATTTGAGGGGGCGTGTAAAGATATCACTCATGATAAGGCTAAAACTCATCCTCCATGATTCACTCCGATCCTCTCCTTGTAAATAGGATCTCAATCTGATCCTCTCCTTGTAAATAGGATCTCACTTATATGAGTTTCCTATATTGTGATTCCCTTAATGTAACACTGTATTCTATATACTCAATGAAATCAAGGGAGAACCCATCGTGGAAATCCATTAGAAATTGGCTCCTGGCAGGAGCAAAACCCAGCTAAAAGATAAACAAAAAGGGAGGAGAGCAAGCCCCACCAAGGCCAAAGAACAGAACCCAAAAATTCAACTACAATGAGAACCCTGCAAAAGAAGCAAACCCAAACTACCAAGAGCAGAACCCAAGGCTTCATCTTCAAGGAAAGCCCTACAGAACTCAAAAGCAACTGAAATAGAAAACCATCTGACTGGGAGAAAAAGAGAAATCCACTTCTCCAAGAAGCACAGAAAACAGCCTAAAGAAGCTCATACCAATTGCAATAAAAGGGCACCAACAGCAAAGAGAAAGGCAAACCGGGCTCTTCTCTGCTAAAAAGCAAAGGATAACAAAGCCAATGGAGGCTTTGACCTTACCTAAGACAAGCAAGCCACCCAACCAAGGAAGCCCCAACTAAAAATCCCTACAACCTTCATAGCTCCAGAATCAGATGAGATAACTCTGAATCCACCAAGACCCTTTAGAAGAAATGAAAGTAGGCTTGAAACTCCTTAAACACCTCGCGAGACCAAAGCCAGAAATAGAGGACGAGCCTAACAACATAACCTTCCTAACAACAACTACAGAGTAGCAAAACCCAAGCACAGAACAGAAGCTGAACAAGGAGCAACTGAGAACTTCACTTCACCTGGCAGTCAGAAAAATCAAACTCAGGGGAAAACAAGGCACCTCTCTGTTGAACAGCACCAAACAAGGAGCAACAAAGACCGCCACAAAAGATGCAGAGAGCAGACGTTAATCACCCCATTCAAGGATCATAGATAGTTAGTCTTAATCCTAATTTTGATCAACTTTGATCCGCACCAATCTAGGTGGTACTCGCATTCCCTAAGGAGGCATACCCCAAGGGATTGGGATTTCGATGTATTATGAATTTAGTGGTTATGAGGATCCCCCTGTAAATTTGGTAGAATACTAAACTCTAATGTCATTTGTATTCTTTAATAGAATGTATGGTTATGTGGTACATTTTTTCGAGCATGAATTTGAATACTTTCAATCAACTTGCGACCTTCCGCAACCATAACAAGTTGGTGGGATCCAACTATGTAGATTGGAAAAGGAATCTTAATATTGTCCTGACTGTTTCAAGATATAAATATGTCCTTACCATACCACCCCCCCACCACCCCCCCCCCCCCCCCCCCCCCCCCGCCCCCCGCCCTCCCCTTGATGAGCCTGGGCCAGATGCACCATAGGACGCAAAACACTAAATGGGCAAAAGACGACAAGATGGTCAGATGTTATATACAGGCATCCATGTCTAGTGTTTTACGACAGTAACATTAATCTTTGAAGACTGCATACGATACTATATCGAACTTAAAGAAGATGCTTGCGGACCAGGGCAAACCTGCTAGGCGGGCTGCTGTGAGGGTGCTTATCAGCACTAAGATGGCTGAAGGAACACCAATCAAGACCACATGCTGAAGATGATGGACTCATTGAATGAGTTAGATGTACTGAAGCTACGATTGATGCGGAATCGCTGATAGACATGATCCTCGAGTCACTACCTGATTCATTCAACAATTTTAAGGTTAATTATAATACAAGTAAAATGGATCTGACCATAGCTGAGCTTACTCGCTAGCTGGTAGTGATTGAAGCTATCATGAAGAAAAAGCCAACTGCCTCATAACAGAAAAGTCATTTGCTAGGGCCAAGTCAAAAGGCAAGGGCCGGAAAGGCAAGAAGAAATCAATCCTTAAGGATCCTAATAAAGAGAATGGTGCTAATGGCGGTGTGGCTAAGACAAAGGGCTCGGGAACAAAAGGAATGTGTTTTCATTGTGGTATAACAGGACATTGGAAGAGGACTTGTCCATATTTTCTATTTAAGAAAAAGACCTCAAGTATAATTGAGTCACTTATTTCTGAAGTTAGTTTGCAACTTGTACTTCAGAATCCTGGTGTATTGACTCCGGTGCAACTAATCACATTTGTAATTCATTGCAGGGGTTCCGGTAAACCAGGAGGCTTAGTGACAGAGAAATCATTGTCAACCTCGGATCTGATACTAAGGCGGAGGCAGTTTCAGTGGGAGTTATTACTTTATATTTTTCAGATAATAGATTGGTTTTGTCAGACACTTTATATGTACCGTCTTTAAGACGGAATTTAATTTTAGTTTCTAGTTTGGTGAATAAATGTTATTCTATTACTTTTGGTACTGAAGTTGTCATAAAGAGAAACGGTATTTTTATATGTTCTGGCAAGGTAACCAATGGATTTTATTTGTTTACTCCAACAATGTATGAGATACATGATACCGAAATAAATAATAGACCATCATAAAAGAGGAAGTCACCTTCATCTATTCCAACGAAACTGTGGCATCTGAGGTTAGGTCACATAAACCTAAACAGGATAGACAAGCCAGTGAAAGATGGTATCTTACATTCGATGGTGATAGAACCAATGCCTGTCTGCGAATCTTGTCTGGAAGGCAAAATGACCAAAAGACCTTTTTCATCCAAGGGGAAATAGGGGCAAAGATTTATTGGAATTAGAACATACTGATGTGTGTGGACCCATAAATATAAGAGAGAGGTGAATATGAGTACTTCATCACTTTCACCGATGATTACTCGAGATATGCACCACAAGTCCGAGACTTTTAAAAAGTTCAAAGAGTTTCGAGTGAAATCGGAGATGCAATTAGGTAAAAGTATGAAGACTCTTCGATCAGATCGAGGAAGGGAATATCAATCTGCTGATTTTATGGAATACTTATCAGAGAATGGGATTCTATCCCAGTTGTCTGCTCCTGGTATGCCTCAACAGAATGAAGTAGCAGAAAGAAGAAGCCGGACTCTTTTAGATATGGTTAGGTCTATGCTGAGTTTTTCAGGATTACTGGTATTCTTTTGGGGACATACCTTCGATACTGCGATGTACTTTCTAAACCTCGTACCATTTAAGTCTGTTCTTAAGACTCCCGGGAGTTGTGGTTCAGGCGAAAGCCTAGTCTACAACATGTAGATATTTGGGATTTTCCGGTGCACGTGCTGAAAGTTAAGACGGATAAGTTCGAATCGAAGTCGGAAGTATGCACATTTATAGGATATCCCGAAGGAACTAAAAGTTGGTTATTCTATAATCCCAGAGAGCAAAAAGTGCTTGCCAGCACCAATGCGGTTTTTCTAGAGGAAAATTATATGATTGACCAGAAATCTTTAGAAAAAGTGATCTTGGAAGAGATTCAAAAGCGATCAATTCCAAATCCAAGTATGACTGAATCTGAAGAGAATCCGCACATACCTAACCCAGTAGTTGCATCAGAGCCTCGTCGTAGTGGGAGAATTATCAAGCCACCTGACAGGTTCTCGTTCTTGGGAGAATTTTACGAGGCAGTCCCGGAAGAACTGGAATAAGATCCATATAACTATGATGAAGCAATTAATAACATAGATTTGGGACGTTGGTAAGATGCTATGAAAACTGAGATAGAGTCTATATACTCCAATCAGGTCTGATACTAGTGGACTTGCCTGCCAATATTAAACCTATTGGGTGCAAGTGGGTCTACAAGAAAAAGAGAGGACTAGATGGAAGGGTTGAGACTTTTAAGGCCATGCTTGTTGCGAAAGGGTATACTCAGAAAGAGGGTATTGATTATGAGAAAATTTTCTTGCCAGTAGCCATGCTCAAGTCCATCCGGATACTCTTATCCATTACAGCTTATCTTGATTATAAGATTTGGCAAATGAATGTCAAGACGGTGTTTCTCAACGGCCATCTTAAGGAAGACATCTATAAGATACAGCCAGATGGTTTTGTAGCTAATAACCAAGAGCAAAGAAGTCGATTTCTGGACTGAAGCAAGCATCCCGGAGCTAGAACATCCATTTTGACCAGGCAATCAAGTCATTTGGTTTTTGTCAGAATCCAGATGAGTCATGTGTGTACATGAAAAGTGAAGCAGGCAGGGTAGTTTTACGAGTTTTATATGTCGATGACACCCTTCTCCTAGGGACTGATATAGGAATGTTGTCAACAATAAAAGTTTGGTTAGCAAAGACTTTTGATATGAAGAACTTGGGAGAAGCTAGCTATATCCTAGAGATCAAACTCCATCAAGACCGGAAGAATAAGATGATAGGCTTATCCCAAGCTGCTTACATAGATAAGGTACTAGTACGGTTTGCTATGCAAGACTCCAAGAAGGGTATCACACCTTTTAGGCATAGAGTGTACCTTTCCAAGGATCAGGGTCCCAAGACACCTGAGAAAAAAGAGCATATGAGGGTGATTCCAAACGCTTCGGCTGTTGGTAGCCTCATGTATGCTATGCTTTGTACTAGATCGAATATCTATCATGCAGTGGGTTTAGTCAGCAGATATCAATCTAACCTAGGTCCTAACTATTGGACTGTTGTAAAATGCATTCTCAAATACTTGAGAAATACGTGAGATTACATGTTGATTTACGACAGCTATGAATTGATTCCAATCAGCTACATAGATTCTGACTTCATGTCAGATAAGGATTCCAGGAAATCAACATCTGGTTATGTGTTTACGCTTGGCGAAAGAGCTATCAGCTAGAGGAGTATTAAACTGGAATATACCGCTGATTCCACCTCGGAGGTTGAATATATAGCGGCTTGTGAAGCAGCTAAGGAAGCAGTATGGCTCAAAAGATTTCTTCTAGAACTTTGAGTGGTAAATTTGGAGTGACAGCCGCTCACAGTTTACTGTAACAGCAGCAGGGCAATTGCTAAATCCAAGGAACCCATGAGCCATAAGAGCTAAAAGCTCGTATAGGGAAAGTAACACTTGGTCAAAGAGATTGTCCAGAGGGGTGATATTGCAATCACCAAGATAGCCTCTGCGGACAATCTAACAAATCACTTTACTAAGCCTTTGACAACCAAAGTCTTTGACCAGCATGTAGATGGGATGGGCATGAGATGCAATCCTAACTAGCATTGAGCCAAGTGGGAGATTGTTAGTTTTTATGGTCTTAATTCATTAAATGATGTAATAAATTCATTTATTTCTTTATTTATCAATATAATCATGCTTTCCTTTCATGAGACGAATGGTGTTTTATTACTTACTTGCACATAACCAATACGAATGACATGATGGTAAATGAGATGAACTAGAGTCCATAAGTATACTAGATGTAATACATGTGTATGGATGAGATCCACATACAAGAGACATGTGTCGCAAATCTTATACTTAAATATCTTCATAACCAGTGATGAGATTGGGCATCTCATCTGACAAGGTTGCAGCACTTTAATTACTATGAGATAGTGTGATTTGTTTTGATCATGAGAATGTAAGATTCTGGATCATGGTGCTAGTATATTAGATATATTGAAGGACCATGAGAAGCACCTTATGAAACACCGTCTATAATTTAAGGTCTGCTCTCATAATTCCCTACCAATAGGCTTATAATCCTGAAACATTAATAAACTCAAGTTTCTATTTATTCATTTGCTTTGAGTCAACATTGAGTAAGGCCAATTGCAGGTCAACACCTCGGTGTCTTGGGTACATGGTAGTAGGATTGTGGGAACATTCAATGGTCAAGATGGAATCTATCCTCATTATCCCCTTGTGCCAATTAATGGGTTAATCATTGGTAAGTGCGCACCCAATCCAATTAAGAGTTGATTGGAAAGGTACTGATGATCATTATAATTAATTGGGTATCAAGGATAATAAGATATGGATCTAATTTGGTAGACAGATCTAATTGATTCATGGATATGGATAGAGGGGCATACTTGTGGTCATAGGGAAGTTTAGGGTCTTCTTTGTAATTTACTCCCAAGACTAGAATGCAATTGCATTCGTATAATGGAGTTATTTGCAATTAACTGTGGGCCTGAACTGCACAGGAGATGTGGGGTCGCAGTGTCCTAGTTAAAGCCAACTTTCTATGGAATCCCTAGTGGTCCCCACACTAGCCCAATTATTAGTAAGATACTAATTTTAGTTGAACTCTAAAAGGAATTAAAGAAAAAAAAAGAGAAAAAAAAAGGAAAAAAAATTCAATAAAATTTTCTTTTAGCGTTGAGTTTCTCTGCTTGCTTTGCTATCTCTTCCTGGGAAGGCGTCGATAGCTTTCTGTGGTTCTTCTGGGGCTTTCCTTAAGGCAGTTTAGAGTGTCCCTGCTAGTGTCTCCCTGCTGAGCTTCTGCTGGATGCTTACTTCTGTGGTCAATTTTGTCTTTCTGCTAGCTTCTGGTTGGTGCTGTGGTTGTGGCTGCAGTGTCTTTGGTTTTCTTCTTCTAGTGTGCTGTGCTGCCAGCTCTGCTGTTTTGGCTTTGGTGCTTCATCTCTGTTGTTCAGTCTTTTACTGCTCTAAGCTCCTGTTCAAGGCAGTGTTTTCTTATCTGTACTGTGCTGCTTTCTGCTGTAGTGGCCTGCTGTTTTCGCTTGCAGTGTGCTGCTCTGCTGCTTGTTGCCTTCAGCTCCTGCTTCTTCTTTGTGTTTTGGTTTCTGGCTGAGTGCTGTGTTGATTGTCCTGTTGCTGTGGCATGTTTAGTTTTGTGCTGCTCTACTGCTTGCTGCCTTCAGCCCTGGTTCCTAGTTTGTTATGTGCTGTGTTGCTAGTCCTGCTGTTGCGGTCTAGTGGCCTGGTGGTTGCTGTGTGCTGCTCTGCTGCTGGCTGGTTTCAGCCCTTGTTTTACTGCTGTGCTTTCGTTCTCCTTTTTGCTGTGTGCTGTCCTCAGTCTTCTTTGCTGCATTCAGTTCCCTGTTCAGGGTGTGCTTTGGTCTCCTCTTTGCTGTGAAGTATGGATGAATGAGTTACTTTCCAATTGAAAAATATGGAGATGACGAGTACAATCTGGTAAAGAAAAGGGAATCATTGCCATACAAAAAAATAGAGAAGTTCCGAGTTGCTTTGGTTGTGTTCTGCTGCTATGCTTTGGTGTGCCCAGCTGCAGTTCAGGTTGAGAGGAGCTTCGTTGCTGTTGATCTCCTGAAGCGTTGCATGGTGTTCATTGTTCTGAGTGGCTGTGGTGTGTGTTGACACCAAAAAAGACACTATGTCTCATCAACATCAAGAAGCCTCGTGAAGCTGCATCCTGCTACAAAACAGGCAAGGCTACATCAAGCATCAGATCTTTTCAGAATCAGACAGAAACTGAGAGATCCTTCAAGACATCTAAAAGAGGGGTACACCTGAGGTTTCGGGCCATTCCGACAACGTTTGGCCTAACTTCACTGCTCCGACAGCTAAACAAGCGCTCCCGGCGGCGACATCATCAAAGACACCGAAACTTTGATCAGAGCCTACGGATGACTCCAGAATGTCTCCAAAGGGCTCCATGCCAAATTTCAAGTCAAACCCACAACGTTTGACCCTCCATCAATGCTCGAGCAGCAAAAATCAAGCCTCCCGGCGGTGGGAACCACCGAAGCCATCACTCATAAAACAAAATACATGAGTGGCTTCAACATGCTTCCAAAAGGCTGCACATAGAATTTCAAGTCATTCCGACAAAGTTTGACCACGTTTCGATGCTCTGAGAGAAAATCAAGCCTACCGGCGGCGGAGCAACCCGAGACCATGACATCCAAAACGGAGCCCATGGAACATCTCAAAATGACTCCAATAGGCTCCCCGTCAAATCTCAGGTCAATCAGACATCATTTGACCACATATCAAAGCTCGGCATTTTCCCCACAGCAAAGTCAAGTGAAGCATTGATGGGACCCCAAACGGCTCCAAAACTCAAATAAAAGCCCATGGTTGGTCCTATCCACTGCTCAAGAAGCTTCACCTCAATTTTCAGGTCATTCCGACATTGTTTGACCTAGTTTCAACTCTTGACGGAAAATCGGCTACAAAGTCTTCGTCTTTCCCGAAAAATGGGAAACTTTGTGCTCCGATTTCGCGCTGCTTCTCGTCAAGTTTTCTCCAAGAAAATGAAGTCAATAATTGAGGAAAAATGTCAAGAAAGATACAGAAGAAAAAAAGAACGAAAAAGACGCAAAATCGGCCGAAAACGGAGCTCGGCGACCCTGCAAATCCGGGTCGCCAGATTTTGCACCAAATTGATCGTTTTTCGATCTTTTCGCGTTTCGGGTGTTCCGGTCTCTGTGATTTTCGGAAAATCCAAATTTTGGTGCTCGAAAACCACTGATCTTCGTCGACATCTCGGATCCGCAGTCAAAAGCATGAAATCATCATCGATCGCCTCAAGATCGCCAACCGGCTAACCAAGAAAGTGCACTTTCTGTCCGACCGATCATGAAATCGACAAGACAGATGTCACCGGCCCACCAACATCAACTAATGTCTGAAATTGCATCGCAATCCGACATCAAACAATGCATGGATCCACCTGTGATGATCGCAAGAAGAATTTCAAAAGGCGCAGCGCGGCCCACGACTCTTCACATGCCTTGGCAACCACTTGATGACGTTAATTGACCCGTTTATGACAACTTAATGCGGTCATTAACTCATTATTTTGGACGGCCCAATCAGATTCAAGCATTTAGGAGTTACAAATTCAAGCAATCATGGCATTAAACCCATGAAACTCCCATCATCATGAAGCATAAAGGTGATTAAATGCCCACTACCTTCATCGGCCAATCACAAGCCTTGAAAAAGGAGTTACAAAATCAACTTGTAACTCCTCATCAATTCTTTCATCATGG
Organism: Umbellularia californica; assembly: GCA_028538565.1. NCBI lineage: Eukaryota > Viridiplantae > Streptophyta > Magnoliopsida > Laurales > Lauraceae > Umbellularia > Umbellularia californica. Next base: position 68,799,951 of record JAPQWN010000005.1, read on the forward strand.
CCATCAATGCCAATAAACACCTCATAGCTACCAAAAGCCTATAAAAGGAGGTCCATTCCAAGAAGAAAATGATGAAAAGAGATCCCAAGTGCAAGCTCTGAAAAACCAGAAAATCCAAGAGAGAGACGAAGTCCTGCTACTTTGCTCCCGGAAGCACCACAAGGTGATCAACGTCCCTTGGGAGGCCACCCCCCCAAGGTCTCCTCCTTCTCCAACATGGCCTAACCGCGGCTTTTCAGCCCGTTTACTTGGTTTTTCATTGGATATAGGACCTCCTGTTGGTCCTTATCCTTTAAAAAACCGAGGTTAGGAGCCAAGCCAAAGAATCAAAGCATCACATGTTCTCATTTGAAGGACGATGGCGAAGCCCATACATGACTTGCGACCGTCGATCTCAACGTGTCCCCACAATCTCCTGAGAAGTTAGATCCCTTTTCTCACTTTTATATTGTAGCTTGTATTTCTTAAAGAGACAAAAAGAAATCACAATTCTTGTCTTTCACATTTGATGAATTTTGTAAAATCGCCTTTCACGACAAAATCGCCTTTTACGGCAAACAAACAAAAACGCCTCTTACGGCATTCTAAAAAAACAAACTTGTCTCTTTTCTTAATATTAATGCAATTTGAAAAGTTAGAAAAAAGGATTGATTTCCTTTCCACTTGTGAAGGTGAATCCCCGGATTATCACCATTCCAAATTCCAAGTAGAAAGTAAATCTGGCATACCCGTACAAAAATGTTGATGCCCGAGATCTTCCCTCCTCCGCCGAGACCCAAGTCACCCCCGGGGTGTGGAGGGAGAGGACGGAAGATTCCCCTTTTTGGGTCCATCAAGTTGGCGTACCAGGTGGGACACGTTGACTTGAGAACATAATGCTTTGATCACTTGGCTCCTTTCTAGTTGGTGGCCCATGTTGCTTCTTGCATCTAAAAAAAAAAAACATGAGGTAGGATTTCAATTGTTCTTTCTCACTTAAAAAAAAAAAAAACAAATCTGATCTCTTTTTCTTAAAAACTCAACTTTGAGAAATTTTGATCCTTCCCTCTTCGAACTTGATAGCTCACAGAAATGTTCGCAGCTATCGTTCATATCGAGGATTGGGCCATCTTTTCTCTTTGATGAGTCCAACTGGGATTTCAAAAAAAAAATAATTTCAAAAAAAAATTAGTTTTCTCTCTTTTGCATTCAAATTTGAGAAACCTTGGTTCCTTCCCTTTCAGATTTAGCGCTTGCAGAAATGTTGAGCCTTTGTTCGGATTGGAACACCATTCGCTCTCTTTGATGAGTTCATTAAAAACCTTTCAAAAAAAAAAGAGTTTAAAAAAAAAACACTAAGGTTCCACCAGTTGCGTTCTTTGACCAAAGTGGATTTAAGAAAAGCCTTGTCCAGAGTGTGGAGACAACTAGACTGTTCGAGGCAAGGGTCCTCCAAACGGGTTCATTAAGTAATCCTACCCTTACCTGGGGGCTGATCTATCTACTGAGGTTTCATAAGATCGAATTGGAAACCTATGCGCACCTTTCAAAAAAAATCCTCTAAAAAAATCTTTTTAAAAAAAAAAAAAAAACCTTTTGTCACTTTGAATTCAGAGTTGAGAAATCTTGGTTCTTTCCCTTTCGAATTTAGCGCTCGCAGAAATGTTGAGCCTTTGTTCGAAACGGAACACCATTTGCTCTCTTCGATGAATTCAATCTTGACCTTGCAAAAAAAAACTTCCGTCACTTTTGAGTTCAAAGTTGAGAAATTTTGGTTCCCTCCCTTTCGGATTTAGCGCTCGCAGAAATGTTGAGCCTTTGTTCGAAACGAAACACCATTTTCTCTCTTTGATGAGTTCAATCTTGACCCTTCAAAAAAAAAAAAAAAACTTCCGTCATTATTGGATTCACATCCAGAAATTCTGGTTCCTTCCCTTCTGAATTTAGCGCTCGCAGAAATGTTGAGCCATTGTTCGAATTAGAACACCATTTGCTCTCCTTTATGAATCCAAATTTTGACCTTTCAAAAAAAATCTCATCTCGTGTCCTTCCCAAGGATGCGATTTGCAACATTTGTGCCTAGCGGTGCTAGTACGCCCTTTCGGGTCTACTTTATTCGCTACCGACATATTTGTATCTCCAACCTTATATCATTTTACCTCGAGTGAGCCTTGCTTCTCGGTAATTTGAATTAAGGTCTACAATTGCTTCTAGCAGTCACTGGAACGCTCACTCTGAGCCTACTATACTTGCATTTTAGAACAATTGTATCCTCTATGGCTTTTTGCCTTCTTCATCGTCCTTGGGTTGCGCCATGTCCCCTCAAGTGGTTTGAAAAGACAAAACTATAGTTGTTCTCCATTTACAATCACCATATTCTTGTGATTACTAATGGATTTGGTCTTGTTTCAGAAGTTTTCCAAAACTAACAATGGCAGCTTCATTGACCATCACTTTCGATGAGAACAAGTACCAGCTTATGCTTCGAGACAAGCAAAACAAGCATAAGCGCCCTGCCAGTTGCCTAAGCGTCATCTCCCTCGACAACTCTCCAAACACCGGGTCAACTTCAACTCCCCGGACCATCGTCTTCGGATCGCTGGGACCATTCCCACTTCCCGCAGAAGACACTGTACCAGCCAAGAAGCAGAAAACCGCCCCGCAACGTGTCACTAAAATGGCACCAAGGGCGAACACCAAGAAGCCTGAAGCCCGTGGCGTTCCCACAAAGCCTCAACCCACAAGAAACTAGGTTTACCCCAAAACTTGGTCCCCGAGATCTCCACCAAAGCAACGGAGGTCCCAAACATTTGCAAAGCCAGCATACCTGGCCCCTCTCAAGGAGAATCAGTTCTACCCTCTTTCTTACATGAAAGAGGAGAAACCTACCCTCCACCCAAAAAACAAACAAAATCATCATGAGCCGGCTTGCTCCTACAAGCCCAAAATTAAATCTTACATCGTTAGGCCTATGCAAAAACATGCTAAAGCCAGCACTCCCGCGAGTCGACCCTTCATCTCAACAGGGGCCGAGCTCGCAAAATTCAAGTCTTCATTACGACAGGCAAAGGACCGCGTCCAGATTCTGTCCTTGCCAAGCTTTAAAGAAGACAAACTCGGCTGCTGCGCACGAGGGACTACATCGTTCATCGCCAGAGCCCAGCCAGAGCTAACTGAAGCTCAAATTGCTCTTCGTATGCGTCGCCGCACTGCATATCGACAAAAGAGAATCGAGAAACAAAGAACCCAGCGTTCTACTCTCCACATCTCAAACAAATGGGTCGAAAAAGAAAGACCCGACCAATTCGTTGCTGTTCATATGGTTGGCAAAACCAGAAAACGCCAGAAGTCAGCAACTAAAATCAGTGTTAGACGTCCAGTGACTCGCAGCGTCTCTCGGACACGAACACATCTGGAGGAATCTTCCTCTCCTCCAAGCCAAGAACACCGGAGTAACCACTCATCAGATTCTTCATCCAGAAGAATAAGCCCCAGCTCAGTCACCAGGACGATTTCTTCGTTCGAATCCCGAGGGATGAACGTCTTGGCTACAAGTTCTGAGCCGCCTCCACAGCATGACGATGTAACCACACGCATCCAGCAGTTGGAGCAAGGACAACAGAGAATTGAGGCTCTGATGGAAAATATGATTCTCACTCTACAGCGTCCACCACCTAACAATGAAACCCCTCCGAATCATGAAGATGACGAGGGCAATGCAGAAAATAATGAGTCTCGCGCCCTTACCAAAAAGGACGTGGACGATATCCTCGCAAAAGCAAAAGAAGAGGATACATTGAAGGAACATGGGATTAAGCCAGCCTACCCTTTATGGATGGACTCGATTTCGTTCCCTGCAAAATTCAAGCAACCTACTCTCCAGACATATACTGGGAAATGTTCAGCCAGACAGCATGTCATCCACTTTAAGATCCTGACGGGAGCTATTGCGGATCAAGATGCCCTCAAGATTAGCCTCTTTGCGAGTACCCTAAAAGGTACAGCCTTTGATTGGTAATCCACTCTGCCGGAGAACTCCATTCAGAACTAGGCTATTCTGGAGACATGCTTCCTGACCCACTTCCAAGGTGAGGATCATCCTGTTACTATGGCTCAGCTCTGCAGCCTAAAACAGGGAGAGAATGAGTCAACATATGACTTCATTCACAAATGAAAGGCAATGGCGTACAAATGCTCAGATGTGCTACCACAAGCGTCGCTAGTCGACATCTGCCGTAACAATATGAGAGCAAAAATTAGCTCCATGATTATCGGCAACAAATCAAAGAACCTGGGGGAACTCCTCGAAGCTTCCATGGAAGCTGAAATGGTGATCAAAGATCTCAACAGTCAGAAATCATCAAAGAAAGAGCCGATTGCTGTTACAACCTCAAAACCAAAGAAAAAGGAGGTTCTCAATGTGCAGACTAAGTCAGCTCCGCAGCAACCAAAGAAACCTGAAAACAAAACTGCAGGTAAAAGACCTGAACTCTCTGATGCCTTCAAAGAACGTGTAGAAAAGAAATATCCGTTCAATGAAGATGTTGAAGAAATCTTTGAGGCTCTCCTAGCAAATGGCAAACTTATTTTGCTAGAGCCCAAAAGACCGGGAGATGTTGGCAAAACCAATGATCCCCGATACTGTCCATACCATCAGATGATCTCACATCCTCTCAATCAATGCTTCGTTGTGAGAGAGAAGATCAATGAGATGTGGAAAAACGGAGTCATAACCTTTGATAAAAACTATGGCCCTGCCTCTGTCAACATGGTGTCGTGTCGGCAAACTTCAAGATCACCAAAGGAGAAGATCACTACTTCATTCAAGGTGATAAAAATGGCTCAAGCGTCCTAAGAATTGGTTCCATATCCAACATCAGATGGACAGCCTATATGGGTGCATCCCGATCTCCTAGATGATGAAAATTGGGAAATCGTCAAAACAAAGCAGACCGCTCAGCAGCGAATGCAAGCCAAGAGACAACTCCGCAAGCTCAAACAGCAGCAGAAATCTCAACCGAAACAAAAAGTCTTTGAAAAAGCAGAAACTTCTTCCACTGCTTCACTAAGGACGACGAAAGAATCTCTTCCCAAAACCTCCAAGGCGGTAAGAAAATTCACTCTTGATGATTTCATGCCACCTCTATACAAAAATGGAAATATGCAGGGGGCATCATACTCTTGCAACTCAGTAGTTGGATTCTCCATGAATGGATACGAGTCCAGTGATACTACCAGTGATATAGATGAGTGGGAAGAATCCTTTGAAACAGGGGAATACCTCTCCGACGAGGAATGGATTCCCGAGTCTCATCTTAGGCCAGTAATCTGGTATAACCCATTGCAGCCACAAGGATCTCGGTCTGATGATGAAGAAGACCAGGACCCTGTTCAAGAAAACGCTGTCGATCCAGCACCAGCAAATGCTTCAGTGGAAGCCAACATGGGCGAACCAGAAGGAGCAAATGACGAAGAAGATTTGGCTCCCATGCCTGATCTTGAGGAATATGCAAGAATCTTGCAACATCTTGCCATAGAGCATGAGCAGGATCGCATCAATCTTCGTCATGATCCAGTGCCGGAAGTCCCTGAAAATCAGCTGTAACTTTCTCCCTTAACTCCTGAAAATGGAGAAAACAGTTGGATCGATGATCCTATCACATCTGAGGATGAGTCCGATTCCCAACAGTCTGCACTGGAGGCATCTCCTGTCAGGATAACCTGCAATGCAATAGCTCAGGACGACAGGTGACTTCCACTGAGATAACATCCTCTCAGCCCTCGTCTCCTGAAGTTGTGACATCGGAACTCAAGCCTCTCCCGATTGATCATCTTGAAGAAACTTCTCCCAATGAAATCTTCTTCAATGAAAACTCAGTCAACTGGTCCCAGATACCCGATCTCACGGGCGATGTCTGGGCTAATAAAGAAAAGTTGCCGGCTGCTGTTCAGGACTTGTTCCCGAAAATTGCTCCGTGCAACACAATCACTGAAGACGCCAATGCTGTTACAGAGATGTCTTCAATAAAGGATCAACCCCTTGATCCTGAGAACGATCTTCCAAAAGAAGATCCTTCTCTAAAGGCTCTTGAAGTTGGTAGAGGTACCCGTTCTGGCCGGGATTACCATAAAAATTACAAAAACCCTCTTCTTGTTATGTAAATCCTTCGGGAAAGCAAGTTGTAAGCGCCCCAAGTGGCGATAATAATGAAAATGCAGGCCCGAATGAGGCTTTCAAGTACGACTTGATTGAGCACTTCAAACACATACCTGCACGTCTGCACATCCTTGACTTATTGCGAATGTCTCCACAAACTCGTGATAGTCTCATTTCAGAATTACAAAGGCTGAATGCGGATGTCGACAAACATGCCCCACAAGTCCTACAAATTGAAATGGACTATAGGGTCAAAAAATCAAATACTCCCTCAAAGGGAGAAAAGAAGGAAACTGAGAGATCAAGCAATGAATGCCTCTCGGTACAAAAAGCAGCAAGTGCAACAATTACCTTCGACAAGGATGACCTCCTCCTAGGAGAAACAAAGCACAACCATCCCTTGTACTTTACGGGGTACGTCAAAGAAATGCTAGTACACAGAGTTCAGATCGATCCAGGTTCTGCACTCAACCTCATTTCTACTTCGGCACTCGAAGAACTGGGCATCCCACCTAGCAAACTGAGTCACACGTCCGTATCCATCTTCGGATATGACGGTAGCGCTCAAAGGCCTATTGGCAAAATCAGGTTCAAATTGTAAATCGGTGATCTTATTTCTGAAGTCACTGTGTATGCAATAAGGACCCCTTCATGCTACAATATACTCCTTGGACGCCCCTGGATACATGAGAATGGTGTCGTCCCTTCAACTCTACATCAGTGCGTCAAGTTCGTTGGCGACGATGGCCTGATACATCGACTATTTGCAGACAAAAAGCCCTTCAAAGGCAGAGATGTCCATTTTGCAGATGCTCAAATGTATAAAGATGGAAAAGAACAACAGGAGGAAAAAACAATTCGCTTTGTCGACAGTCTCCAGAAAGATAAATGCAAGGCTCCTCAGCAATCATCGGAGGTAAACAAACCCTCCACCAAACTCGAAGTAAACGGCCAAGCTCCCTTCGTCGTCTCCTTCAAATCTCCAAAGCCTTTGGTAATCACTACCAAAGCAAAGAAGACAAAACAAAAGACTGGGGGCAAGTTCACTGTCTCATTTGTGTTTATTATGCATGACACAGACTCAGAGTCAGATCCAGAAGATGACACAGCATCAAGCCAAGCTGATACTCAGCAAGATCAGCTCACTCTCACTCCATTGGAGACACTTGCAGACATAGAAGACCCTACGTCTGCTTCCTTTGTTATTCCAGCAACTTCGCCAGAAGAAAAAGTGATTTACTTCCACAGATCAGGAGCATCTCCACTGAACTCTTTGCTTGAACCTTTCCAAAACGAAGGTATGCCTCAGCTATCCCTGTATAGTCCAATGGCACAAGCTATCATGAAGAAAATGGGCTACGACGCTCAAAATCCGACTGGTTTGGGAGGTGGCCGTGGTATTCTTACACCATTGGAACCCACCCTGATCAAAAGTCAACCAGAAGATTGGAAAATCCACCATCATAAAGGCAAGTCTTCATATGGGTTGGGGTATGATCCTACAGCTCCCATGAGACAATTGACACCATGGCTGCAAAGTCGCTTTTCCAACCAAGCCTCAACATCTCATGAAGACATCGATATCCCTGGATATCTCTTTGAGGAGTTACTCGTCAAAAATCCTGAAAGCTCCTCCAATTGGTATAATTTCTCTGATAATAAAGAGGAATTGCCCGATGACATAGACGAGCGGTTCTCTGTCCTAGAAGAATCATTGTCTCCAAAAGAAATACCCTACTTCAACCCAATTCCAGCAAATGATTGGGACCATCTCATTGCAAGCCTTGAGAAGGATAGCCTTGAGAAGGATACTGATCAAGAAGATTCATGGACACAAACAGTGCCTCAGTCTGAAAATGCCTCTAGCACTCCAGAAGGTCTTGTTGAGTTGGAAGCCTCAGAAAACATTGTGGAGGAACCACCTTCAAACCTTCCGACAGAAGACCCTGTTCAAAAGATAGACTTGGGAACACCTGATAACCCACGTCCTGTATTCATAAGCAAGAATATAAAGGATGATGAGTTACCCGAGTATATCTCTTTTCTTCATGAGTTCGTTGATTGCTTTGCATGGTCTTATGCCGAAATGCCTGGCTTGGATCCTGAAGTAGCAGTCAACAAGCTCAACTTGCAAAAAGAAATCAAGCCTATCAAACAAGGCCAAAGGAGATTCCGTCCCGACGTGATGGACAAAAGTGAACAAGAAGTTCAGAAACTCAAAAACGTTGGCTTCATCCGCGAGGAACATCATCCTGAATGGTTGGCTAACATTGTCCCCGTGACAAAGAAAAATGGGCAGATAAGGGTCTGTATTGACTACAGAGACATGAATAGTGCATGTCCTAAAGATGAATTCCCGCTCCCCATACCGGAGGTGATGATTGACAACACCTATGGATTCGAGCGAATGACATTCATGGATGGATTCTCTAGCTACAATCAGATAAAGATGCATCCTGAAGATGAAAGGCATACGTCATTTCGCACACCATTCGACGTGTATTGCTACACTGTTATGCCGTTTGGTCTGAAAAATGCAGGTGCAACGTATCAGAGGGCTATGATGAAGATATTCCAAGATATGCAGCACAAGACAGTCGAATGCTATGTTGACGACCTCGCCATAAAAAGCAGAAGAAAAGAAGACCATCTCAATGATCTTCGAGAAGTCTTCCTCCGACTTCGCAAACACAAATTGCAGATAAATCCACTAAAGTGCTTCTTCGGTGTCTCATCGGGTAAGTTTCTCAGATTCATAGTACGGAAAGCTGGAATAGAACTTGACCCAACCAAAGTCAAGGCTATCCTGGAAATGTCATCTCCTAGAACCCTAAGAGAATTAAAAGGGCTTCAAGGAAGGCTGGCCTACATTCGATGGTTCATCTCCAATCTATCAGGGAAATGCCGTCTATTCTCTCGTCTGATGAAGAAAGGCGTGGACTTTGTCTGGGATGCTGAATGTGAAAGTGCATTTCAACACATCAAAGCATACCTCATCAAACCTCCAGTGCTAGCTGCCCCCACAACTGGAAAACCATTTATCTTGTACACAAGAGCTCTCGACCACTCTTTGGGTGCTCTGCTCGCACAAGAAAACGACGACGGAAAAAAAAGCCGCTCTATATTACCTTAGCCGGATGATGTTAGGTGCAGAGCATCGCTACTCCCCAGTCGAAAAAGAATGCCCTGCAGTAATGTTCGCCGTACAAAAGCTGTGTCACTATCTGCTGTCGAATACAGTCTACCTGATTTCGAGGATCAACCTCCTAAAGGTCCTTGTCACAAAAGCAGGTTCTCTCAATGCCCGACTGGCAAAATGGTCCATCCTTCTATCACAGTTTGATATTAGGTATGTACCACAAAAGGCAATCAAAGGCCAAGCTCTAGCAGACTTCCTCGCAGAGCATCCATTGCCTAAAGATTCTCCACTCAGGGATGATCTCCCAGACGGATTTGTCTACAATGTGGAAACTTCCTTGTCAAACGCTTCCTGGGACATGTACTTTGACGGTGCAACCAGGACAAATGAAAAGGGAAAGCAAATATCGGGAATTGGCATCCTTTTTGTCAGTCCCGACAAATACATGATTCCACACGCCTTCTCGCTACTGGAACCATGTTCAAACAATGCAGCTAAGTACCAAGCTCTGATTATAGGATTGGAACTCGCCCTTGAATCCGGCATCACTACGCTGGAAGCTTTTGGAGACTCTCAACTAGTCGTCAACCAGATGAATCAGAAATATGAAGTCAGGAAGCCTGATTTGCTACCTTACTGCAATAAGGTGCAGTCGCTTCGACAAAAATTCAACATCTGCCATATCACCCACATCCTCAGAGGTGAAAACATCCGTGCAGATGCCCTGGCCGGACTCGCCGCATCCATGGCAATCCAAGAAGGGGAAAACATGCAAGTCACAGTGTGTCAAAGGAGGATTCTCCCTCCTCTCAACACACACCAAGCAATTGCTGAATGCCACCAAGTGGTTGGAAGTCGGATGTCCATCCTCGAACCTCCGATTAGCGACTAGAGAGATCCGTTTATTGATACATCATGTTCGGAATCCTACCTGAAGATCCAAAAGAACGGGTAAGCATCCAAAGACAAGCCCCGAACTTTCATTTGGATCTACCTTCAAAAGCACTTTACAGAAAATCCTTCAACGGAGTACTCCTACGCTGCTTGTCACAACAAGAGGCTGAGGAAACTCTCCAAGAAGTTCATGCTGGTCTTTGTGGAGCCCATCAGGCTGGCCCTAAGCTCTACAACCAGATAAAAAGGCTAGGTTACTATTGGCCTACCATGGTAGCTGATGCAATGCAATTTGCCAAGCGCTGCCAAAAATGCCAAATTCATGGAGATTATGTCCACATGCCTCCAGAATGGCTACATCCAACAACAATCTCATGGCCTTTCGAAGCCTGGGGTATGGACATCGTAGGTCCTATTTCTCCCCCATCAAGCAAAGGTCATCGCTTCATCTTCGCCGCTACGGATTATTTCTCCAAGTGGTCAGAAGCATTTGCGCTCAGCGAAATGAAGACCTCATCAGTCCTTCAATTCTTGCGCACCAACATTATTTGTCGCTTCGGCATACCTAAAAGATTCGTCCATGATAACAGACCACAATTCCGGGATCACAGATTCTACAGGTTCTGCGACAAGTACAAAATCCAAAGTTGTCCTTCGACTCCATATAATCCAACAGCGAATGGACTAGCAGACGCCTTCAATAAGACACTCTGCAAAATTCTCAAGAAAATGTCTCTAGTCACAAAGGAGACTGGGGCGACAAACTACCAGAAGCTTTGTGGGCCTATCGAACCACCGTTCGAGGACCAACCCATAGTACACCATTCTCTTTGGTCTATGGATGCGAAGCTGTTATCCCTTTGGAAGTACAAATTCCTTCCTTAATGGTATCTTTGCAAAATGACATGACACAAGAAAGCAATGTCAAATTGAGACTTCAAGAGCTGGATAATCTCGATGAAAGACGACTCGAAGCTCTACAAAGCATTGAGTTGTACCAAGCACGCATGGCAGGATCTTTCGACAAAAAGGTCAGGCAACGCGCCTACAAAAAGGGTGACTTGGTTTTTGCAGTAAAAAGACCCATAGTCTTTGCCCACAAATCCAAAGGCAAATTCAAACCAAAATGGGAGGGACCCTTCGTCATCGACAAAGTCTTCTCCAACGGTGCATACGCTCTTCTAAACATGGAAGGAGACAGATGTATGCTACCCATCAATGGCAAGTTCTTGAAGCGGTACTACCCTTGAAGACTTCCTCAAACGGGTCAGAGCGATATCTACACGGCCAAAGCCTATTTCCAAGGTACTTGCTCGTCAAACCCACCTCTTTTGAAATTTTCATCTTTATGTTGAAGTTTCCAAAAAAAAAAAAAGCTTTCAAAACAATGCTTACTTTCATCGTTTCATTGTTCAAAAGAAAAAAAAAATCAAAATCCAAAAATCCAGTTTTAAGAGCCTCTTCCCAGACTTGACCAAAATTTCGTTCCTTGAACCCAAAATTCATGGTTTGAAACAAAAACAAGGACTTAGGAATTTTCACCCTAGTCTACCTTGGCTTTTACAATTGAAATGGTTTTAAGCCAAAATTTATGACCCACGTGTCTCTGAACAAAAAATGGCTTTTTAGAAACCGCGGGGAAGCGACACTTAGTCGATACTCGCAAAACCCAAAAAAACCGGAAGGATGCGAACCCCATTCAATACTTCCAAAAACCCAAAAAAACTGGAAGGATGCGAACCCCATTCGATACTTCCAAAACCCAAAAATCGCAAGGAAGCGAACCCCATTCGATACTTGCCAAATTTCAAAAATCGTGGAGAAGCAACATACCAGTTGATATCCATACCCAAATTTCAAAAATCGTGGAGAAGCAACATACCAGTTGCTATCCACAACCCAAATTTCAAATGGTTCGAGAAAACCTCAAATTTTAAAAAAAAATCGGGGGGAAACGACGTCAAGTCAGTATCCACAAAACCAAAAGTTTTGGGAAAAGCAGGGAAGCGAAGCTTAGTCGATACTTATACCCCAATTCGCGAGGAAGCAACATTCCATCGATACTCGCAAAACCTAGCCCGCGAGGAAGTGACATTCCATCAATACTCGCAAAACCGAATGAGTAAGGAAGCGACATTCCATCGATACTTCCAAGACCATTCAGCGGGGAGGCGACATTTAGTCGATACCTGCATTTTGAAAACCAAAATTCGGCTATAAACTCCAAAATCTGGCTATAAACACCAAAATCCGGCTATAAATGCCAAAACAAGCAAAAAAAAAATTTCGGCTTTCATGCCAACAAAACAAAACTTGGTTTTCAAAAAAAAAAAAAACTCAGCTATAAACACCAACATTCGGCTATGAACGCCAAAATCTGGCTATAAATGCCAAAATCCGGCTATAAATGCCAAAACAAACAAAAAAATTTCGGCTATAAACGCCAAAATCGGCTTTCATGCCAACAAAACAAAACTAGGTTTTCAAAAACTCGGCTATAAACGCCAAAACTCGGCTATAAATGCCAAATCCGGCTATAAACGCCAAAAGTCGACTATAAATGCCAAAACAAAGAAATTTCGGCTATAAACGCCAAAATCGGCTTTCACACCATCCAAAAACCTTGGCTCTCATGCCACAAACAAAAAACATTGGCTCTCATGCCACAAACAAAAATTTTGGCTCTCATGCCACAAACAAATTTTGGCTTCCATGCCACAAAACAAATTTTGGCTCTTACGCCACAAAATTAGGCTTTCATGCCATCCAAAATTTCAGTTTTCAAACCATCAAAAAACCAGGCTTTTCGCCACAAAATTGGCTTTCATGCCCAAAACAACCCTTTGACAAAAGATTTTTACAAAATGACAACCTTTTGATCAAATTCTTAAACAAACATTCCCATCAAACTTTTGCTCAAAATTGTTTTCATCAAAAAATGATTTAAGTGAAAGGAAGGGGATACAAAATATAGTACCAAAATTGTTTATACATGGAGGTACCAAAAAAAGAAGAAAAAAAGAGTTTGTTATAACTCAGGAGCTCAATCTAGCATGGTCTTCAACCAAAGGTTCAACTCCTCAAGCAGACCCTTGGCCTTAACTTCCAAAGTTTTTAGGCCACGCTTCTTCAAAATGTCCCCATAAAACGCGGCAGAATGCCGTGACCCATCTGCAGCATGAGGAACTTCTTCCCAGAGGACCTGCCACTGTTCATGTTCCTGAGTCTTCCTCCGGACATTACCTTCAGCTTCCTCAACCTGGCGAATGAGAGTCCCCTCCTTGTCACGAGCCACCACAATGGCGGTCCATTTGGCAGCAGCCTCTTCCTCTAAAAGATCAAGACGCTGCCTAGCCTCGACAACCTCCTTATCAAGGCGGCCCAAGTCTTACTTCAGCCCCATGATGGATAACTCGGTAACGTTCTTCTCCCGAACGATCTACCTCCGAGTCTTCGTGACCTCAGTCAGCTCAGGTTTGACTTTGCTGGAAGGTTTTATGAACATCTCATCAAAGAAGTCACCATCTGGGAAACTCTTGGTCTCAGTCCATTTGTTCCCTAAGGTGATGATCTCCTCAACAAAATCCTTGGCGCTTGCGATGTCCAGACCGACTTCTTTGCTATCAGCGAGGATGTCCTGCACATGCTTGATCATGCCAAAACCAGCTTCCAAATGACCTGAAGAAAGAGTCTCAACCCATGAGCTCAAGACAGTCTTCAACACCTTCCTTGCATACTGAAGGTGCGGTGCAGATGAGGATTCGCCATGCTCTGGTGCCCGACTGCCCACGTCATGCTCCATTGGAAGAGTAATCAATAAACTCTTTCCAACGGAAGAAGCTGACTCATTGAAAGAAAGAGAAGCCCCTACTCCTGGATCAGCAGCAGGTATCCCCTGTTCTGGCTCCGAGGAAGGCGGGGGAACCTCTCCTGCTGCTCCACAATCTGTCAAGGAAAAAGACAAAAAAAGGTATAAATATAATCTTGCCAAAAATATATTAAGATTATTATTGCAAATATACCTGCTTCGACAACCGGCGGAGTACTCTCTGCCTCTTTGAGCTCATCCGAAGCATCCTCAAAAGTTGCGCCCATGGATGGCTCGAAATTGTCGGAATCCTCTGGCAAGTCAGCTACATGTTAGCAAATGACAGCAAAAAAGAAAAAAAAAAAAAAGCCAAAGCAAATCATACCAGGTGAAGGTTCTAGAACCACTCCAGAGTCCCTGGGCTCTTCCTCAGATGCCACGACTGGATTCGTCATCGCCTCATCGGCAGGAACCTCAGGCATCACCAGGTCATCATCCTCTGCTAAAAAAAGAAGCAGCGGATCAAAACAAAATCTTTCACAAGAAAAAAAAAGAAGGAAGAAACAAAAGGAAAAAAAGGAGATCATACCAGCTATCTCCTCTTCTCTGCTTCTCTTCTCCGGAGGCTCGTCAGCATCCTCAGACACCTCCTCAGCAATGGTGAGAGGAACTTCGAGATCAGAAGGACTATCGTGCAATCTCATGTTACGGCGTTGTCCTCTCCTCCTCTTGCATCGGCGGGTCAATCTGCTCGATGATCCTGCCCCACTATCAACATCAGGCCTCTCATAAGAGTCCTCACTGGATGATCTACTTTTCTCAGTAGACTCCATGGAAGCCTTCGTATGCTCTGCCTGTATCATAGCATCGATCTCGGCTTCCTCCTCCTCCAGCTGTCTCAAGACCTCACCAGGAATCCCCTATGCAGCTCCTGATCTGATGACGTCCTGCCCGTTGAGAAAGCCTATCTTGTGCTTCTCTCCAGAAAGGAAGGCCAAAACTTCCTCCCGACGGACACCATCCAATTTGCCAAGACCTTTCCCAGGAGATTGCTTAATATCGAGCTCTTTCTTGGAAAGCCCCTGGTACACTGAGAAGCTCTCCACGAACCACTTCGTGAAGCCAGCAATCCGGAAGGTGAGCAGCTCAGGATAAGAAATCATGGCGGTAGTATCCTCGGCGCTATAAAAAGCTCATGCATTTCTCCCATCCCGCAGACCTCCAAAACGCTTCACCATGCTCGAAGGCGCTCCAACAACGCCTTGAGAGAAGCCAAGTTGCAATGCAAAAAGCAAAGGGACATACGGTTGGATATCGACGAAAAGATGTCTGCGGTACACCATCGTACCAACACGTATGTTGAAGAGCCACCTCTTCTCCGCGCCTGTCAAAGCAAGTGTCTTCTCGACCCTGCCCTGGTCGAATCACGGGAGACACCAAAGTCAAAAGCCTTCTTCCGCAAGCCCGGAGAAAGCTTCATTGAAGACTGCTCAATCTCGACATCCCTAAATCGTCGGATCCTCAATCGGGCAGACAAAAGTGATTCGAGAACAGCTGTCATTCTAGCCAAACAAATCATAAAGGGATCTTCGTCCTGTGCAACTCCCAAACGATGGAAGGTAGGACGATGGTATACATACCACGAATAGAAAATATGGGCTGAAAATACCCTGTTCATGGGAAGCCTAAGTCGAACTAGGAAAGCAGCAGCCTGCAGTTCGGTACACAAATAGGAGTAAAGAGCAGGTACCAAAGCCAGCCGCTCTCCAAACGCCATCTGACAAGCCGGAAAAATACAGTGCGGCCTGATGTGTGTCTCATCTCCTCCAGTAAAAACAGCCTCACCCAGCCAGTAAGTGAGGTAAACAGCGAGATCTCTCCGCAACGCAATGTCAGGACAAATGGCATCCGTGCTTGCGAAGAACTTCTTCAAATCTTCTCGCATAGCAGCGATCTTCTTCAAACTTGATGCTTTAGCCCTAACATCCTGGGCCATGCCATCAGAAGAATCCCCGTTGTCAAAAAAGTTGGAGCTACAACTTCTCCAACTGCTGCATCTAACTTTCGAGCCCTCCTTCTCCTTCAAAAAATCGTAGAAGGCAACGAGCTGAAAGTACACAAGCCTTAACTCCTCAGATTGCTCCTCAAGGACGCTGTCAATAGGCATAAACTCCTCATAGAGTTCGCCGAGGATAGGCAATCCGGTGATGGCGCTCAGTTCCTTCAAAGAAAAACCAATCTCACCATTCATCACAATGAAGGTGTTGGTTTGTGGAAGGAAAGACTCCAGCATGGCCATGAAAGCCTCATCGGAGAAAACGACGGTTTGCCGAAAAGCGCGAACCGCATCAAAAATCTCGGCATCCCAAAGAACGGCCTCACCAATCCTCAGGGTGTGATCAGTCCATGACTTCCAGCTCGAGTCAGCACTGAAACGGCCATGAAGTCGAAAAGGCTTCACTCAATTGCTGCCGTCACCCCGAAAAACGCCAAGGCCCACCGATCTCAAATCAACCGATAGGAGATCAGAACCTTGGTAGCCACTGGCTGGCATCAACATGTCCATACGGACAGGTGGCTTTTCTGCAAAACCGGAAGGTCCACCAACAAAAACCCCGGTCTTGATCACACTAGTCCTCTTCACCCAGTTCGGAGGATCTTCCCTCTTAGGGCACGTGGGAGAAAGGCTCAGGATCGAGATGGTCCGATCAAAAGACGACCAGGTGGAAATAGTTCTCTCCTCACCATCTGCTGTGTAAGAGAACTGAAAACATCTCCTTTGGTATGTCAAGTCGTCGGGGACTGCATCACCAAAGAAGAAGGTAGGCTTGAGCACAACGCTCTGATCATCTGTAACCCAAGGACGGCTGCTTGCCATGATCTTATAGAACTCCTCATCCTTGAGAGAGATCAATCGCTGTCTCATCTCATCACGATTGAGGGAATCGCATTCTTCCAAGTTCTTCTCCACAAACTGGACCTTCTCCCAAGCCTGCTAAACGGCCGCATTGGAAGATCTAGCAGACCGATGAGGTGCGTCAGTAACAGGACCTTTACCCTTGTTCGTTCTAGAAGAACTACCTGCAAAAGATGGAAGAGAAAAGATCAATCACATGACAGAATTCTGCTACAAAAATTCTACCAAAATTTTGACATGGTTTCGGGGCAATTCCAAAGAAAAGGAAAATACTCCGAAAAAGACAGGAAGCCTGAAGATGAGCTCAACATCCCTGCGAGCTCATAGTCAGTGGAGGATTCTCAAAGAAGGCTTGAACTCAACATCGCTGCGAGAACGAGCCAATCTCATCAAACTTCCACAAAATCTGGAAAGTGCTCAACATTGCTGCGAGCTTCAAAATCCAAAAATTGCAAAACTTCTTCAAAATCCAGCAAGACCGAGAAAGAGCTCAACATTGCTGCGAGCTCAAAATCCCGATACTTGCAAAAGATTTTCAGGTATGTATTATCATATTTCCAAATCCATTTACAAAAATCAAGCATCAAAGAATATCATCATGCATTAGATGTTAGGAAAACCTTGACCAAAGTTTGACCAATTCCAACCCAATTTGGTCAAAACCAATCAAACTTTGTCCAAGTCAAAAATCATGTTGGCTTGACCTAGAGACTCTAGCCTTCTACCTTGATGCATCAAACAAAAAACATGCATACATATTGAAATTGCATAGCCTCATTATCATAGTGAGCAACAAGGAAAAAGAAAAAGAAAGAGAGAGAGAGAGAAGAAATCTCAGCAAAAAAAAAAAAATTTGGCCCACAGGCCGTGGCCCACTGCCACGTGGCAGTACGGTCAGGTCCGTACGGACTTGTCCATACAGCCGGAAGAAAAACAAAAAAAAAAAAAAAACACAGCAAAAAAAAAAAAAAAAAGAAAAGAAGAGAAAAACGCTGAAAAAAAAAAAAAACAAGAATCAGCGTGGAAAAAAAAACAGAAAGAAAAAAAAAGAAAAGAGAGAAAACCGTGAAAAGAAAAAAAAAGAGAAAAAAAAGAAAGAAAGAAGAAAAAAGAGAAGCATGAAAAAAAAAAAGAAGGAAAACGTGCATGAAAAGAAAAAAAAAGAAAAAAAAGAAGAAGAAAGAAAAGAAAGAAAAAGAAGAAGAGAAGAAAAGAAAAAAATGAAGAAGCTACTTCTACAATGGAGATTCTTGAGGAGGAAGAAAACTTACTTGAAGCCATTGATGGAGAAGAAGAAGAAAAGCTTGGAGATCCTTGAAGAAGAGAAAGCACTTCTTATCTTGGAGAGCACTCTTGAAGATTTCTTACAAAAAAAAAGCAATGGAGCAAAAGCACCAACCCTCTTGCTTTTATAGAAGAGAGCAAGCCAAAAGAGGAAACAAGGAGAAAGAAATGAGGTAAGTGCTAAAATTTAGCTACTTTCCCAAAAAGAAAGATATTTTGAGAGAATCTTTCCACAAAAAAAAAACTTGAGAAATTCTCTCCAAGTAAGATATTTTTAGATATTCTCTACACAAAAGAGATATTTTTAGATATTCTTTACAAATATGACACTATATGAGATCTAGGCCATCTCCAAAGCCTAAGGTCCCATGGGTTAGCCCATATGAGCCAGGTTTGACCACCTAGGCACTAAAAGTGGCTTTTAGTCAAAATATTCCTCTTACCAAGAGCAAAAAAAAAAAACAGAGAGAGAAAAGAGCAAAAAAGGTCCCATACCTCTTTTGAGTTGATGGGACCATTCAAAAAAAGAGAAAAGAAAGTCTCATGAGTTTCCAAAAACCAAACCATCCAACCTCATGAACCAAATTGAGCCAAAATCTTGAAATTGACATTTCACAAAACCAAATTCCGGTCCCCTAGCTCGCCACATACAGCTTGTTAGGTCACAAGACCAAAACCAACAAACCAAATCTGACCCCCTAACCTTCCATATACAGCTTGTTGGGTCACAAGGTCAAAATCTAAATCAAACCCCGACCCCCTAACCTGCCACATACAGCTTGTTAGGTCACAAGGTCAAAAACCAAAATCCAAAACCCAAAATCCAAACACCCCATGTCATTTTCAAAACTTTGCCTTGAGATGGTACGTGATCCCTCTCCAAACCAAACCAAACCAAACCAAGCCTTTTCCCACTAGGTGGGGTCGGCTATATGGATTTGACGACGCCAATCAAATCTGTTTAGGGCCATGTCCTCCGTTAGATCCATGTAGGCAAGGTCATGTTTAATAGTTTCTTTCCAACTTCTCTTGGGTCTCCCTCTCCCTCTCCTACTCCTGGCAATCTCTATGCCTTCACACCTTTTAACAGGTGCTTCCATTGGACGCCTTCTAACATGGCCAAACCATCTTAGTCGATTTTCTCTCATTTTATCTCCAATCGGTGCTATTCCTACTTTGCCCCTAATCTCCTCATTCCTAATCCTATCTCTCCTTGTGATCCCGCACATCCATCTTAGCATTCTCATCTCCGCAACTTCCATCTTCTTAACATGATTATGCTTTACTGCCCAACACTCTGATCCATATAACAATGCTGGTCTTACCGCCACCTTATAATACTTTCCTTTAACCTTGAGGGGGACTTTCCGATCACATAAGACCCCCGAAGCACTCCTCCATTTGGTCCACCCGGCCTGAATCCTGTGACTTACATCAATATCAATCCCTCCATCCTGTTGCACCATCGATCCAAGGTACCTAAAGTTTTCTTTCTCTACAATCTTTTGTGTGCCTAAACTTACTTTTATGTTACCAAGTGTCCTACTTTGGCTAAACTTGCACTCCATATATTCCGTCTTGCATCGACTTAGCCTAAACCCTTTTGTCTCTAACGTTTTCCGCCAAACTTCTAGCTTAGCATTCACTCCTTCTCTCGTCTCATCTACTAAAACAATGTCATCTGCAAATAGCATACACCACGGCACCTCATCCTGAATATGTCTTGTAATCTCATCGATAACTAGGGCAAATAAGTACGGGCTTAACGCTGAGCCTTGGTGTAGACCAATCGTGATAGGAAACTCCTTAGTCTCTCCGCCAGTCGTCCTTAGTCTCTCTGCAAATAGGTACGTGATCCCTCTCACTACCATAAAATTCCCCCGGAAACTCAGAAGGCTATTCAAAAAAAAAAAAAAATGCTGAAGAGTCTTGGTCAAGTTGGAATCTCTCCTCCAAGTTTCTCTTCGAGGCACATCGACTCCAAAAGCTACTCGTCGCTGTACCTCGAGGGGGCATTTGTTGACACCAAAAAAGTCACTATGTCTCCTCAACATCAAGAAGCCTCGTGAAGCTGCATCCTGCTACAAAACAGGCAAGGCTACTTCAAGCATCAAATCTTTTCAGAATCAGACAGAAACTGAGAAATCCATCATGACAGCTAAAAGAGGGGTACACCTGAGGTTTCGGGCCATTCCGACAACGTTTGGCCTAACTTTACTGCTCCGACAGCTAAACAAGCGCTCCCGGCGGCGACATCATCAAAGACATCGAAACTTTGATCAGAGCCCACGGATGACTCCAGAATGTCTCCAAAGGGCTCCATGCCAAATTTCAAGTCAAACCGACAACGTTTGACCCTCCATCAATGCTCGAGCAGCAAAATCAAGCCTCTCGGCGGCGGGAACCACCGAAGCCATCACTCATAAAACAAAATACATGAGTGGCTTCAACATGCTTTCAAAAGGCTGCACGTCGAATTTCAGGTCATTCCGATAAAGTTTGACCAGGTTTCGATGCTCCGAGAGAAAATCAAGCTACCGGCGGCGGAGCAAGTCGAAACCATGACATCCAAAACGGAGCCCATGGAACGTCTCAAAATGACTCCAATAGGCTCCCCGTCAAATTTCAGGTCAATCGGACATCGTTTGACCACATATCAAAGCTCGGCATTTTCCCCGCAGCAAAATCAAGTGAAGCATCGATGGGACCCCAAAAGGCTCCAAAACTCAAATAAAAGCCCATGGTTGGTCCTATCCACTGCTCAAGAAGCTTCACCTCAATTTTCAGGTCATTCCGACATCGTTTGACCTAATTTCAACTCTTGACGGAAAATCGGCTACAAAGTCTTTGGCTTTCCCGAAAAATGGGAAACTTTGTGCTCCAATTTCGCGCGGGTTCTCGTCAAGTTTTCTCCAAGAAAATGAAGTCAATAATTGAGGAAAAATGTCAAGAAAAATACAGAAGAAAAAAAGAACGAAAAAGACGCAAAATCGGCCGAAAACGGAGCTCGACGACCAAAGGGCAAAAAACCCTAAGGGCCAGGGTCGCCGGCGACCCTGCAAATCCGGATCGCCGAATGTTGCACCAAATTGATCGTTTTTCGATCTTTTCGCGTTTCGGGTGTTCCGGCCTCTGTGATTTTCGAAAAATCCAAATTTTGGTACTCGAAAACCACTGATCTTCGTCGACATCTTGGATCCGCCGTCAAAAGCATGAAATCAACACCGATCGCCTCAAGATCGCCAACCGGCTGACCAAGAAAGTGCACTTTCTGTCCGACCGATCGTGAAATCAACAAGACAGATGTCACCGGCCCACCAACATCAACTAATGTCTGAAATTGCATCGCAATCCGACATCAAACAATGCATGGATCCACCTGTGATGATCGCAAGAAGAATTTCAAAAGGCGCAGCGCGGCCCACGACTCTTCACATGCCTTGGCGACCACTTGATGACGTTAATTAACCTGTTTATGACAACTTAATGCGGTCATTAACTCATTATTTTGGACGGCCCAATCAGATTCAAGCATTTGGGCAGTTACAAATTTAAGCAATCATGGCATTAAACCCATGAAACTCCCAGCATCATGAAGCATAAAGGTGATTAAATGCCCACTACCTTCATCGGCCAATCACAAGCCTTGAAAAAGGAGTTACAAAATCAACTTGTAACTCCTCATCAATTCTTTCATCATGGCCATCAATGCCAATAAACACCTCATGGCTACCAAAAGCCTATAAAAGAAGGTCCATTCCAAGAAGAAAATGATGAAAAGAGATCCCAAGTGCAAGCTCTGAAAAACCAGAAAATCCAAGAGAGAGACGAAGTCCTGCTACTTTGCTCCCGGAAGCACCACAAGGTGATCAACGTCCCTTGGGGGGCCACCCCCCCAAGGTCTCCTTCTCCAACATGGCCTAAACGCGGCTTTTCAGCCCGTTTACTTGGTTTTTCATTGGATATAGGACCTCCTCTTGGTCTTATCCTTTAAAAAACCGAGGTTAGGAGCCAAGCCAAAGAATCAAAGCATCACATGTTCTCATTTGAAGGACGATGGCGAAGCCCATACATGACTTGCGACCGTCGATATCAACGTGTCCCCACAATCTCTTGAGAAGTTAGATCCCTTTTCTCACTTTTCTATTGTAACTTGTATTTCTTAAAGAGACAAAAAGAAATCACAATTCTTGTCTTTCACATTTGATGAGTTTTGTAAAATCGTCTTTCACTGCAAAATCGCCTTTTACGGCAAACAAACAAAAATGCCTCTTACGGCATTCTAAAAAAACAAACTTGTCTCTTTTCTTAATATTAATGCAATTTGAAAAGTTAGAAAAAAGGATTGATTTCCTTTCCAGTTGTGAAGGTGAATCCCCGGATTATCACCATTCTAAATTCCAAGTAGAAAGTAAATATGGCATACCCGTACAAAAATGTTGATGCCCGAGATCTTCCCTCCTCCGCCGAGACCCAGGTCAGCCCCCGAGGTGCGGAGGGAGAGGACGGAAGACTCCCCTTTTTGGGTCCATCAGTGTGGCTGTGGAGTGCTAGTAAGTCATCAAGTTCTAAGCCGCAGTGTAGTGGCCTGTTAAGCTGCATTGGTCTTATCCTACTGGCTTGTTCTGGTGCTCTCAGCTACAGTGCAGGGTGGTGTTTTTGGAATCCTCTCTATGTTTTGAAATGCATTTTCTTGCCCTCAGAGGTTTTCTGTTTCTTCTCTAGTTCATGTTTTGCTCTTCAATGGTCTTGAGTAGTTGTGTTGCTGCTGGTAGGGTGCTGAGTCTGTCCTCCTTGTAGTTCTTTTGTTTTTTGTCCTCTCTTGTTCTGTGTCCTCTCTTTTGGTAGGTTTGCTCTTTGGGTTGGTGTTTTTCTGTAAGCCTCCCATTGCTGCTCTTTTTTTGTTTTTTGGGGGCCTTTGCCCTTTTCCCTCTTTTTCCTTAATTCAAATTTGCCTTTAAGCAAAAAAAAAAAAAAAAAAAAGGAATTAGAGAGTTACTATTGCTATTTGAAGTGAGACTTCTAATAGTAGTAATAGTAGGTTACTAATTGTAATGGAAGTGAGACTTCTAATTATAATTAGAAATGAGATAATTACTAATTCTTAATGCACGCTACTAAAGGCTTCAAAAGATATTTACGCTCTCCGAGGAAAACAGATTTATTTGGACTCAGGCTCTAACCACTCTTTTAGGCCTGAAGGTACCTTTGAGGTAACCTTCTCTCCCTCCGAGGCCTCTTTAAGGCTGGAGGTTGCACCTACGACTGTGACACCACGAGTAGTATCATCAATATAACGATTAAGCGAGTATAGGCAACAATAAGGAAGTACATAATGTGTCAAATTCAATTTAAGACAAATAAATTAATAGATGCCAATGGTAAGTATCCACTAGGCAATTTGTGCAAAATGAATAATTTATGTATCGTGAATCGATTGTAATGAAAACATATAAATTGGCTACTACTTAAGCTCATCCTCTCGACAGAGAGCAAATCTAGTTGGGATGTCACCAATAGCCAGGCCAAAGGCTAACTGGCTACCAGGGTTTAGAGTTCCGGTGCTCCAGATGACTTACTGCAGTAGTCTCACATAATAAACCAAGTGTAATCCCGTCAAGTTTTACAGGGTTGAAGCTACATAGTGCCGACTCAATAGAATCAATTCATACTCGGAGTAAATCGGATTTGAGTAAGTTTATATTCAGTTAATTTAATCAAATTGAATCAAAATCATATATTCTCAATTACTTACTCAATCCTCATTTCCATGATTATGAATCAGATATACAACACGAAAATTACAAATTAGTTGTAAACAATTTGACTTTAATGAATACGAACAAGCTATCAATCTACTAAGTAAGATTTAATATCAAGAAGAACATAATACGCCAATATGAAATGCAACAATTTAAAGGAATCAAGGTATTTTACGAACCAATACTAAACTACTAATTTTGGTCTTTCACTGTCCAATACAAGGTAGGTTTGGAAAATCAATGCATGACTACTTCATTTAGTGTCACTATTGATGAGAGTTACGTTAAATTCCAAACTAACCTTCATGGCAAAATATTAGACTAATGAGTAACCATTGGGCTAGTTAATAAAGTTGTCGGTTCCATTTTACAGTCATAAGGTCTTAAAGATTCCTAAATTCCTATGGGATAAGGGTAAGCACCTTAATTATCTGTCCGGGTTGATTAAGGTGGGTTATTATGGATTAAGGGTGATAAGGTGGGTCGGAAAAGGCCCAGTTAACAACTTCAATTTCGCTCGAGTGGACCCTTTCCAGAGGATTGGTCACTCACACGACACAATACGTTCGCTTGAGCGAGGGTTCCAAGGGGGATGGTCGCTCAAGCAGACCCATCCAGAGAGGTGTTTGTTCGAGCGATTTTATTGTTCGCTTGACCTTGTTTCAAAAGGGCAGTTCGCTCGAGTGAACTATCCAAAATTCCTGGATTCAGGATTCTCATTTGTTCCTCCTTCCATTCATTTTTAACTTCCTTTCCACTATATACCTGCACAAATGGAGTCTCCTTACTCCCATTTCAAGTCATAAGATCCTTTCATCCATTCCATCATTTATAAACCACAATAACCATCCAAACCATTCATTTGCTAAGAGATACAAGTATTGAGTAAGAGTCTAATTGAATCAAAGAAAGTAACAATATGTAAATCCATATTAATGCTTATACTTGCCTCCAATAGAGCTTTCCAAAGCTTTACTTCACACTTGACTCAAGAAACCCAAAAACCTCAAATCACCAAATCCTAATCACACCAGTACACATGGCAAACTATATGAATATGCATGTACGAATGTCCAAGAGTCCCTTGACTCTAATGCACTACTACAAACACAAAAGGAAGTGTCTTGGCTCTTACCTCAACAAGAAATTTGAAATTGAGAAGGATGAGGAATGAAGGAAGTGGGTTCTTGTCAACCTTGGCAACAAAGGTGAGAGGGAGAAGAAGATGATGAAGGGTCCTCTTTCTAGCTCCCAACTCACATGCATGAGCCCTTGATGGTTAAGGAAGGGGAAGGGGAAGGTGAAAGAATAGAAGTGGAGGAATAGAGAAAGAAAGGAAGGAAACAAAAGGAACTCAAAAGGAAAGGAGAAGGCAGTATTTAAAGGGGAGTAAAGTGACATTTTGCAAAAAGGTCCATTAAGACTATTTATTTCCATTTTGAGTGAAATAAGGTTCCAATTATTCAACGATTGCTCGAATGAAATAGAACCAAATACGAAAATTGACATACTCATCAAAATATACACGATGATGTGAAAATAACGTGCAAATGATGCAAAATGCGAAAGTCTATATTTACAAATGACTCTACTATAGCTCACATATTCAAGGTGCAAAACTCAACTAACCCAGTCTATAAAGACTAATAAACACTAATTACCATAATTAGCAATTAACCATAATTAATTTAGCTAAAACACAATTAATTAAAATTTATCAAGATTAAATCGGGTCGGGGTGTAACATTCTCCCCCTCTTGGACTCATTCGGTCCTCCGAATGATCATACCTGCGCAAAATGTTCAGGATAATGCCGTGCAACTTGTTCTTCGAATTCCCACGTAGCTTCTTCGGGTCCTTGATGATCCCAAAGGAGTTTCACCCAACAGATAGTCCTCGTCCTCAAAACTTGCTCTTTCTCATCAATGATACAGAGCGGACGTTCGACATACGTAGAGAAGGCAAGCCATCCAAAACAACATAAAGAAGTTCATCGTCACTGACAGGAGAAGCAGAGGCAGCCAGTTGGTCAAAGATTACCTTAAATTGTTGAAGGTTGTCGGCCATGGATGTTGTGCCCTTCTTGATGCGATGTAGCTGCTTGTGAAGAGCCATAACATGTGAGGAGGTGATGGAGGCGTATCGATGTGCTAGGGCGTCCCAAGCTTCCTTTGCAGATTTGATGCCAACCATATATGGAAGAGCAAATGTGGAGAGAGTGGAGTTGATCCATGAGAGAAGCATCTGATCTCTCTCATACCATTATTAAATGATGGAGAATCTTTTGGGGGGGTTGGCAGGGACCCATCAACGAAGCCCATGAGTTTGTGAACACGAAGAATAGGTTCAAACAGGGACTTCCACATAAAATAATTGCCTGCATCTAATTTAA
The DNA here is from genome assembly GCA_028538565.1 of Umbellularia californica. Classification (NCBI taxonomy): domain Eukaryota; kingdom Viridiplantae; phylum Streptophyta; class Magnoliopsida; order Laurales; family Lauraceae; genus Umbellularia; species Umbellularia californica. The sequence goes on from JAPQWN010000005.1 coordinate 68,826,283, forward strand.
TAGAGACAAGATAAGTGATGTTGGAGATGACAAGGGATGGACATGGAATGAGGAAATGGATGGAGAAGAGGTGGTGTTGATGGTCGCTGAAGTTGAAGCCATAAAAAAAAGGATGGGAGGTATGCAAGTGCTGTTAGGCAGAAAGCTCTGATACCAAAATAAACTTATTAAAATTGCTGTAATTTCTTGTATATACTTTGTAGAAAACTCATTTCTTTTTACACTTGCATGATCATCACAAAGATGAAATCGGGAGAAGACTGGTTTGGTCTTTGAAAAAGAGAGACCTATCTTTGTCTGGGTTGTTGTTGAAAAACAAGAGAGAGATTGTTGTAGAACAAGAGAGAGATTATTGCAGAACAACAGAAAGGTAGGGTTCTGTTGCCCAGGATCCCATGGTGTCATTAGCGATGTAAATGGGTTTTCGATTCTCCGATTACCCAGAGGTTTGAGTCCTTATTTAGGCCCTGCTAAGTAAATGGATCAGGGTCCGGGTCCTTTTTTTTGGACCCGTGGCCTAAACGAGTCCGGTTCCGGTTCCACATTGGTTCAGATTTATGGACCCAGGACCCGATACATTACCTCAATTTTCGTGCATCTTAAATTAAAATTAGATTTTTTTTCCCATACCATTCTCTATCTAGACCCCAACCCGGACCTGCCCCATTTATGGTTATGGTTTTGGGTCTAGTTCCACCTTCTCCTTAACGGTTCTAGGTCTGGAACCAAGAAACTGCCCCCCAAGACGATTCTAGGTCCACCATGGATCTTGACTGGAACAAACCCGTTTACATCCCTAGGTATCATGGAAAAATTATTAATGCATATACTTGCCGAATCGTCGCATTCATGATGCTATCTTTGGTGTCACAGACGTAGGTGCAACTCCCGGTCCTGAGGAGGCCCGGGAGGGAGAGGAGGAGCCCAAAGAGGCTCCTCCAGGATTAGAGGAGTGGCCGGGGAATGGCCCTATGTAGATACTTCCATCGGAGAGCTCCATTGTAGGGTGTGACTAACCCCTTTTTGTGTGGGTCACACTTAGTTTTTCCAAGATACTTGTACGTGGTTACTTTTGGTATAGGGTTTAGGGTATCTTTATAAACCCTCTGATGCTAATCAATGTGTAAAACTTTTGTTAAACTTGGAATCTTAAATAGGACTGAATGGGAAATGACACTCTTATGTGAAATGTTTTATAACTTCCACTATTTAAATGTTATTGATAGGCTTTAGTGCACTTGACTCACAAGTGGTTAAAGGACTATTTTCTCCTTCGTGTGTTGTATTTGACTCGAGACAGATACAATATCATGGGAGTATGCATGTCGCACCTCGGGGATTACACTAGGCCATGGTTTAAAATCTCGGCCGATACCGGTTCAAATCGGCCGATAAGATCCGGTATCTGCTCATACCACGACGATATTTTACCGCGATACCGAGTCAGGCAAAATATCGCCAATCTTGGCCGATATGGTCAAAATATCGGTTTAACCGATATCTCGACCTATATTTTGAAAATATCGACCGAGATGGAGTAATAGAAAAAAAAACCCTAATTTTTTGTAACTTTTTCCCTATTTTCTCATTTTTCTTCTCCTCTCCCCTCATCTCCTTAGAGCAACCATGTCTCCATATCTCATTATCTTACATATTTCCAAATTCCAACACTATTTCTTAAAGAAATCATTTTATTTAGTAAGAGAAACTCAACTAAATTCCCTTATTTTTACTATTATGTGTTTTTTATTTTTTATTTTTAGATAAAGCATAGAAATGAATGAAAAGATCATTGGCACGTCATTTTTTGGTTTGTGTTGTGTTGTTCACTTAGATCTACACACTTCTATGCTAGATCTACAAGAAACATGATTTTGAGTGTAGAAAAATAATTTTTTTAAATCTTCTACTTTTTTAAAAAATTATTGGAGTATTTATGATACTAAATAGTAAATACTAATAGCTTATTAATAGTGTATAGATAATTATTATGTTATCTTTATTTTCTTATATTTTACACTAATAAATTGACCATGAGCCAAAATAAATGTTGCATTATATGAAATACTGGAGAAGACCTCGAACTGCAACATAGACAGGACTCATGACTTAAGGTGACCGATATTTTAATTTATTGTTGTTACTAATAGAAAAAAAACGTTGTTTTCCATCATTTTCTAATATTCTGGATTTTTGGATTACTTTTGCAAATTTTTTTGGATTAGAAGAAAAATTCACACCGCAATGACCGCGACGGACCAATAACCGCGACCGATACCAATATCATATCGGTTTTTGTCCCGGCCGATACCGCAATTTTAAACCATGACCTAGGCCAGGGTGATTCGGGACTGGGATGTGATGAAGAGGCTAAGTTTCCACATAATGGAATATAGACAAAGAAATCAATGAAAATAACAACATGCAATATTTGCAATTTACAGCTTATACTTCCCTCAAATGATGCTTGACAATCCTTTCTACTCTCTTGGCTCACAAGCATTGAAAACCCCCAACTCACAACCTTAACAATGAAACTCATGGCATGCATGTAGAATAAAGAAGCCCCCTTGACTCAAATTAGCCTAAAACCTGAAAGGAGATGTGAGTCTTACCCTTTTCCGATCAAAGAAGAATGGAAGGAAGGGTCCTGCCAACCAAAAGATATTAATAGATGGGGAAGAAGATGTAGAAGCCAAATTCCTTCAAATTCACACAACTGCTCCCTTAGATGATTGAGAAGAGAGGACTAGGGATTAGAAAAAGAGATAGAGAGAAAGGAAGCTCACTCATATGAGAAACAAGAGAATGGACCATAGAATGAAGCGTTGAGCTGTTGAAGTAGGTAAATTTAGATTGTGTGGTCTCAATCCATCAGATGATGTAATAAATTGATTCATTTCTTTATTTATTAATAAAATCATGATTTCCTTTCATGAGATGAATGATGTTTTATTACTTAATGCCATTAACTAATACATATAACATGATGGTTCATGAGATGAATCGAGTCCCACTAGTATATGAGATATGATATATGTGTATGGATGAGATCAACATATGGGAGACGTGTCACAAATCTTATACTTAAATATCTTCACAACCAGTGATGAGATTGGGCATCTCATTTGAGAAGGTTGCAGCACTTTGATCATTATGAGACAGTGTGATTTGTCTCGATTATCAGAATGTAAGATTCTGGATCACGGTGCTGGTACATTGGATGTATTGAAGGACCATGAGAAGTACCTTATGGAATACTGTCTCTATTATTAAGGTTTGCTCTCATAATTTCCTAGTAATAGGCTCTCAATTCTGAGACATTAATGAACTCAAGTTTCTGTCTATTCATTTACTTTGAGCCATCAATGAGTGAGGCCAACTATAGGTCAACACATCGGTGTCTTGGGTACGTGGTAGTAGGACTGTAGGAACTTTGAATGGTCAAGATGGAATCTATCTATATTATCTCATTGTGCCAATTAATGGATTTATCATTAGTAAGTGCGCAAAGGAAAGTATTAGCCTCGCACCATCTTGAGAATGGACGTTCCCCACGGAGGGCCTTTATTTGTCTGATTACTAGATATGGATCTCCTCTAGATAGTATTGGTGAGACGGGACGGGGGTCCACTCCCCAAGGAGGAGCTGCCCGCAACGGTTGTCATGCAATGCTAGTTGGTGGGTAACACTTAACTAAAGTAATGATGTAGTATCCCCAAGAATTTGTCTCATGTATTTTAAAAACCAAATATAATCGGGAGTCAAACATTATTTGGTATGAGATACCTAGATAGTAATAAATGATGGGGATCATAGATTTTTCGTCTTAACCTTAATTTTTACCAACTTTGATCCGCACCAGTCTAGGTGGTATCCACACTCTCCCAGGAGGCATACCCCAAGGGATTCAGATTCCGATATATTCTGAATTTAGTTGTTTTGAGGATTCCCACAAAATTTTGGTAGAATACTAAACCCTAATTTCATTTATATTCCTTAATTGAATGTATGGTTATGTGCTACAGTATCTCCAGCATGAATTCGAACACTTTCGATCCACTTGCGACCATCCCCAACCAGAATAAATTGGTGGGATCCAACTATGTTGACTGGAAACGGAACCTAGATATTGTTCTAACTGCTTCAAGATATAAATATGTCATTACCAAACCTATAAGGTCTGCGACCTTACCAGGTCGGTTGGGCCCAATAGTAGGCCCATTGACCCATTTATTTAGTTATTATTATAATTAATTGTATTTTAGATATTTAAATGGGTTTAGATCATGAGCGAACTTCTTTAATGTTAGATTAGTTTCTGCGAAGTTTCGTGCGATTCCGGGTGCATTTGACCCTAGCAAGGGGAGTAGTTTACAATTTAGGGAAAATCGAGTGTTTTTCCGAAGTATTCCAAACGCCGTGATTTATGGGTTCGTTGGAAAGGATCATGAGAAGAAGTATGCCATACATGACTTGGAGTTAGCAGCAGTGGTGTTTGCATTGAAGTTGTGGAGGCATTATTTATATGGTGAGAAGTTTGAGGTGCATACAGATCATAAGAGCCTGCAATACCTGTTTACACAGGGTGATTTGAATAACAGACAGCGGAGATGGATGGAGTACATAAAGGATTGATGGACCCGAAAGGAATCTTCCGTCCTCTCCTTCCGCACCACGGGGGCTGACCTGGGTCTCGGCAGAGGAGGGAAAATCTCGGGCATCAACATTTTTGTACGGGTATGCCAGATTTACTTTCTACTTAGAATTTGGAATGGTGATAATCCGGAGATTCACCTTCGCAAGTGGAAAGGAAATCAATCCTTTTTTCTAACTTTTCAAATTACATAAATATTAAGAAAAGAGACAAGTTTTTAGAATGCCGTAAGAGGCGTTTTTGTTTGTTTGCCGTGAAAGGCGATTTTACAAAACTCATCAAATATGAAAGACAAGAATTGTGATTTCTTTTTGTCTCTTTAAGAAATACAAACTACAATAGAAAAGGAAGAAAAGGGATCTAACTTCTCAGGAGATTGTGGGGACACGTTGAGATCGACGGTCGCAAGTCATGTATGGGCTTCGCCATCGTCCTTCAAATGAGAACATGTGATGCTTTGATTATTTGGCTTAGCTCCTAACCTCAGTTTTTTAAAGGACAAGGACCAAGAGAAGGTCCTATATCCAATGAAAAACCAAGTAAACGGGCTGAAAAGCCGCGTTTAGGCCATGTTGGAGAAGGAGGTGACCTTGGGGGGGTGGCCCCCCAAGGGACGTTGATCACCTTGTGGTGCTGTCGGGAGCAAAGTAGCAGAACTTCGTCTCTCTCTTGGATTTTCTAAATTTTCAGAGCTTGCACTTGGGATCTATTTTCATCATGCCTTCTTCTTGGAATGGACCTCCTTTTATAGGCTTTTGGTAGCCATGAGGTGTTTATTGGCATTGATGGCCATGATGAAAGAATTGATGAGGAGTTACAAATCGATTTTGTAACTCCTTTTTCAAGGCTTGTGATTGGCCGATGAAGGTAGTGGGCATTTAATCACCTTTATGCTTCATGATAATGGGAGTTTCATGGGTTTAATGCCATGATTGCTTGGATTTGTAACTCTCAAATGCTTGGTTCTGATTGGGCCGTCCAAAATAATGAGTTAATGACCGCTTTAATGGGTCAATTAACGTCATTAAGTGGTTGCCAAGGCATGTGAAGAGTCGCGGGCCGCGCTGCGCCTTTTGAGATTCTTCTTGCGATCATCACGGGTGGATCCACGCATTATTTGATGTCAGATTGCGATGCAATTTCAGACATTGATTGACGTTGGTGGGCCGGTGACATCTGTCTTGTCGATTTCACGATCGGTCGGACAGAAAGTGCACTTTCTTGGTCAGCCGGTTGGCAATCTTGAGGCGATCGGTGATGATTTCATGCTTTTGACAGCGGATCCGAGATGTCGACGAAGATCAGTGGTTTTGAAGCACCAAACACTGGATTTTCAGAAAATCACAGAGGCCAGAACACCCGAAACGCCAAAAGAATCGGAAAACGGGCACTTTGGTGCAAAATCCGACGAGCTGGATTTCCAGGGTCGCCAGGCGACCATAGGGCTTCGGCCCGTTTGGTCGCTGAGCGTCGTTTTCGGCCGTTTTTTCGTCTTTTTCGTTCCTTTTTTCTTCTATATTTTTCTTGACATTTTTCCTCAATTATGACTTGATTTTCTTGGAGAAATCTTGACGAGAACCCTCGCGAAATCGGAGCACAAAGTTTCCTATTTTTCGGTAAAGCCAAAGACTTTGTAGCCGATTTTCCGTCAAGCATCGAAACTAGGTCAAACGATGTCGGAATGACCTAAAAATTGAGGTGAAGCTTCTTGAGTAGTGGATAGGACCAACCATGGGCTTTTATTTGATTTTTGAAGCCGTTTGAGGCCCCATCGATGCTTCACTTGATTTTGCTGCGGGAAAAATGCCGAGCTTTGATATGTGGTCAAACGATGTCCGATTGACCTGAAATTTGACGAGGAGCCTATTGGAGTCATTTTGAGACGTTCCATGGGCTCCGTTTTGGATGTCATGGTCCCGGGTTGCTCCGTCGCCGGTAGGCTTGATTTTCTCTCGGAGCATCGAAACCTGGTCAAACGTTGTCGGAATGACCTGAAATTTGACGTGCAGCCTTTTGGAAGCATGTTGAAGCCACTCATGTATTTTGTTTGATGAGTGATGGCTTTGGTGGTTCCCGCCGCCGGGAGGCTTGATTTTGCTGCTCGAGCATTGATGGAGGGTCAAACGTTGTCGGTTTGACTTGAAATTTGGCATGGAGCCCTTTGGAGACATTCTGGAGTCATCCGTAGGCTTTGATCAAAGTTTTGGTGTCTTTGATGATGTTGCCGTCGGAAGCGCCTGTTTAGCTGTTGGAGCGGTGAAGTTGGGCCAAACGTTGTCGGAATGACCCGAAACCTCAGGTGTACCCCTCTTTTAGCTGTCCTGAAGGATCTCTCAGTTTCTGTCTGATTCTGACAAAATCTGATGCTTGAAGTAGCCTTGCCTATTTTTAGCAGGATGCAGCTTCAGGAGGCTTCTTGATGTTGAGGAGACATATTGACTTTTTTGGTGTCAACAAGGATTATGATTTCCCGATCAAGTACAATCCTGGTAAGGTGAATGTTGTAGCATATGCTCTTAGTAGGAAGGCAACATTCAGTAGATGTATAATGCCTGAATGGAGATGGATGGAGCAGTTCAGAGACATGGATGTCGAAGTCTGGCCTGTTAATGAGAAAGTCCTAGTTGCTACTTTGGGAGTTTGGGAGCCAGAGATTGTTAACAAGATCAAGGAAGTTCAGAAGGATGATCCAGAGTTGCGGATAATAATTGAACAAGTGGATGACAAGCCTGAGTTCAGATTGATTGATGGAGTTCTGTACTGCAAGGATAGGTTGTGTGTGCCGGATGTTCAAGACATCAAGTCAGAGTTGATGACAGATGCGCACCACACCAAATATTCTATTCACTCGGGGAGCACCAAGATGTATCAGAATTTGAAGAATCACTATTGGTGGGTGAAAATGAAGAAAGAGATTGCAGAATTTGTCGCTAAGTGTATGACTTGTCAACAGATTAAGGCAGAACACAAGAAGCCTCCTGCTTTGCTTCACCCGTTGGACATTCCAAAGTGGAAATGGGAGTACATCACCATGGATTTTGTATCGGGATTGCCAAACACCAAGAAGGGTAATGATGTTATTTGGGTGATTGTGGATAGATTGACTAAATCAGCACATTTTCTGCCATTCAAGACTGGTCAGTTTATGAACAAGATGATTGTATTGTACATGGACAATATAGTCAAGCTACATGGAGTGCCTAAGTCCATAGTATCCGATCGAGACCCTAAGTTTGTCTCCCGGTTTTGGTCTACTTTTCAGTCATCTATGGGTACTCAGTTGAAATTCAATACAGCTTACCACCCTCAGACAGATGGACAGTCGGAGCGTACTATTCAGACGTTGGAAGATCTCCTCAGGGCATGTGTATTAGATTTCAAGGAGAGTTGGGATGAGAGTTTGCCTCAGTGTGAGTTTGCCTACAATAACAATTATCATTCAAGTATTGGTATGGCACCATTTGAGGCATTGTATGGACGGAGATGCAGAACTCCGGCCTGTTGGTAGGAAGTCGGAGTTCGAAGTTTTCATGGCCCCTCAGAGATTGCTGATTCTAGTGAGAAAGTTCTGATTGTTCAGATGAGAATGAAGGAATCACGGGATCGTCAGAAGAGCTATGCAGATAAAAGACGGAGACCTTTGGAATTCCAAGTTGGGGATATGGTATTCCTGAAAGTGTCTCCGATGAGAGGTGTTGTCAGATTCGGGTAGAAAGGGAAGCTTGCCAAGAGGTTCGTAGGACCATTTGAGATCAAGAGCAGGATTGGAGATGTGGCCTATCGTTTGATACTGCCTAGCAGCCTGCTATGAGGGTGCTTATAAGACCAAGTGGCTGAAAGTACACCAGTACAGGACCACATCCTAAAGATGATGGACTCATTTAATGAGTTAGATGCACTGGGGGCAGCGATTGATGTAGAATCGCAAATTGACATAATCCTTAAGTCGCTGCCATATTCTTTCAACAATTTTAAGGTCAATTATACCATGAATAAGATGAATCTGACTTTAGCTGAGCTGTCTAGCCAGCTGGTAGCGACTGAAGGGATTATGAAGTAGAAGCTAGCTGTCCCAATGACAGAAAAGTTAGTTGCCAAGTCCAAGCCGAAAGGCAAAGGGCAGAAAGGCAAGAAGAAATCAATTCCCAAGGGTCCTAAGGTGGAGAATGATCTTAATGGTGGTGTGGCCAAGGTTAAGGGTTCGGGAACAAAAGGAAAGTGTTTCCATTGTGGTATGATAGGACATTGGAAGCGGAATTGTTCAGATTTTCTAGTCTAAGAAAAAGACCTTAGGTATGATTGAGTCACTTATTTCTAAAGTTAGTTTTGCAACTGGTACTTAAGAATCCCGGTGTGTTGACTTTGGTGCAACTAATCACTTCTGCAATACATTGCAAGGGTTCAGGGAAACCAGGAGGTTTAGCGACGGAGAAATCATTGTCAACCTAGAATCTGATGCTAAGGCGGAAGCAGTTTCAGTGGAAGTTATTACTTTATAATTTTCAGATAATAAGTTTGTTTTGTCAGGCACTCTATATGTATTGTTTTTAAGACGAAATTTAATTTCAGTTTCTAGTTTGGTGAGTAAAAGTTATCCTATTACTTTTGATACTGAAGTTGTTATAAAGATGAATGGAACTTTTATATGTTCAGGCGAGGTAACCAATAGACTTTATTTGTTAACTCCCACAATGTATGAGATACATGATACCGAAACAATTAATAGGCCATCATTAAAGACAAAGTCACCTTCATCTAATCCAACGAAACTTTGGCACTTAAGGCTAGTCATATAAACCTAAACATGATTGATAGGCTAGTGAAAGATGGTATCTTACCTTCATTGGTGGTAGAACCAATGCTTGTCTGCGAGTCTTATCTGGAAGGCAAAATGACCAAAAGACCTGTTTTATCTAAGGGCAATAGGGACAAAGATTTATTGGAATTAGTGCATAATGTGTATGGACCCATAAATGTCAGAGCCAGAAGAGGATATGAGTACTTCATAACTTTCACAGATGATTACTCAAGATATGGATACGTACCTTATGCACCGCAAATCCGAGGCTTTTGAAAAGTTCAAAGAGTTTCGAACGGAAGCGGAAAAGAAATTAGGTAAGAGTATCTAGACTCTTCGATCAGATCGAGGAGGGGAATATCTCTCTGGTGATTTTATGGGATGCTTATCATGAAATGAAATTCTATCCCAGTTGTCTGTTCCTGCAATGCCGCAACAGAATGGAGTAGCAGAAAGAAGGAACCGGACTCTTTTAGATATGATCAGGTCTATATGAGTTTCTCAAGATTACCAGTATCCTTTTAGGGATATGCCTTGGATACTGCAATATATATACTAAACCTCGTACTATCTAAGTATGTACTTAAGACTCCCTGAGAGTTGTGGTCCGGGCAAAAGCCTAGCCTACAACATTTACACATTTGGGGTTATCCAGCACACATGCTGAAGGTTAAGACGGATAAACTAGAATCGAAGCCGAAAGTATGCACGTTTGTAGGATATCCTAAACGAACTAAATGTTGGTTATTTTATAATCCTAGAGAGCAGAAAGTACTGATCAACACCAATGCGGACATTATGGAGGAAGATTGTATGATTGACTGAAAATCTTTAGAAAATGTGATCTTAGAAGAGATTCAAGAGCAATCAATTTCAAATCAAAATATAACCGAACTTGAGGAAGAACCGCCCTTACCAGAGCCAGTAGTTACACCAATGCCTCATCGTAGTGGGAGGATTGTCAAACCCCTCACATGTTCTCGTTCTTGGGAGAGTTTTACGAGGCAGTACCGGAAGAATCGGATCAAGATCCCTGTAACTATGATGAAGCAATCAATGACATAGATTCGGAACGTTGGCAAGATGCTATGAAAGCTCAGATGGAGTCTAAGTACTCCAATCAGGTCTGTACACTTGTGGACTTGCCTACCAATATTAAACCTATTAGGTGCAAGTGGGTATACAAGAGAAAAAGATGACCAAATGGTAGAGTGGAGACCTTTAAGGCCAAGTTTGTTGCTAAAGGGTATACTCTGAAAAAAGGTATCGATTATGAAAAAACCTTATCGTCGGTAGTCATGCCCAAGTCCATCCGGATACTCTTATCCATTGCGGCTCATCTTGATTACGAGATTTGGCAAATGAATGTCGAGACGGCATTTCTCAATGTCCATCTTGAGGAAGACATCTATATAATGCAGCCAGACAATTTTGAAGCTAAAAACCAAAAGCAAAGAGTTTGTAAGCTGCAGAAGTCCATTTATGGACTAAAGCAAGCATCCCGAAGCAAGAACATCCGTTTTGACCAGAAAATCAAGTCATTTGGCTTTTTTCAGAATCTAGATGAGTCATGTGTGTACATGAAAAGCTGGAACATCCAGGGTAGTTTTTCAGTATTATATGTCGACGACATCCTTCTCCTCGGGAAAGATATAGGAATGTTGCCAACAATAAAAGTTTGGATGGCTAAAACTTTTGATATGAAGGACTTGGGAGAAGCTAGCTATATCCTAGGGATCAAACATTATCGAGACCGAAAAAATAAGATGGTTGGCTTATCCCAAGATGCATACATAGATAAGGTGCCGGTACGGGTCGCTATGTAGGACTCCAAGAAAGGTATTACACCTTTCAGACATGGAGTGCACCTTCCAAGAATCAGTGTCCTAAGACAGCTGAGGAAAAGGAGCAAATGAGGTCGAGAACATACGCTTCGGCTGTTGGTAGCCTCATGTATGCTATGCTATGTACTAAACCGGATATCTATCATGCAGTGGGCCTAGTCAGCAGATATTAGTCGAACCCAAGTCCTGGCCATTGGACTGCTGTAAAGTGTATTTTCAAATACTTGAGAAGGACTAGAGTTTACATGTTGATTTACGGCAATGATGAGCTGATTCTAGTCGGATATACAAATTCTGACTTCATATCATATAAGGATTCCAGGAAATCCACCTTTGGTAATGTGTTTATGTTTGGCGGCGGAGCTATTAGCTGAAAGAGTATTAAACAGTAATGTACCAATGATTTCACCTCGGAGACTGAATATGTAGCTGCTTGTGAAGCAACTACGAAAGCAGTGTGGCTCAAAAGATTTCTTCTGGAACTTGGAGTGGTACCTTTGGCGCGACATTCGCTCACAGTTTACAATGACAGCAGTGGAGCAGTCGTTCAGTCCCAGGAACTCAGGAGATATAAGAGTCAAAAGCACGTATAGAGGAAGTATCACTTGGTAAAAGAGATTGTGCAAAGAGGTGATATTGTTATCAGTAAGATAGCCTCTACGGACAATCTAGCAGATCCCTTTACTAAGCCTTTGAACACCAAAGTCTTTGAGCAACATGTAGACGAGATGGGCATGAGATGCAACCCTGACTGGCATTGAACCTAAGTAGGAATTTGTTAAATTGTATGGTCTTAATCCATCAGATGATATAATAAATTGATTCATTTCTTCATTTATCAATAAAATCATGCTTTCCTTTCATGAGATGAATGGTGTTTTATTATTTAATACACATCACCAATACTTATGACATGATGGTTCATGAGATGAATCGGGTCCCATTAGTATATTAGATGTGATATATGTGTATAGATGAGATCCACATATGGGAGACATGTGTTACAAATCTTATACTTAAATATCTTTACAACTAGTGATGAGACTAGACATCTCATCTGATAAGGTTGGCAATTTAATCATTATGAGATAATGTTATGTGTCTCGATAATCAGAATGTAAGATTCTGGATCACGGTGCTGGTACATTGGATCTATTGAAGGACCTTGAGAAGCACCTTATGGAATACCGTCTCTATTATTAAGGTTTCCTCTCATAATTCCCTAGAAATAGGCTCTTAATCTTGAGATATTAATGAACTCAAGTCTCTGTCTATTCATTTACTTTGAGTCATCAATGAGTGAGGCCAATTGTAGGTCAACACCTCGGTGTCTTGGGTACGTGGTAGTAGGACTGTGAGAACATTAAATGGTCAAGATGGAATCTATCTATATTATCCCTTTGTGCCAATTAATAAATTTATCATTAGTAAGTACGCACCCATCTCGATTAAGAGTTAATTGAATAGTACTGATGATCACTATGCTTAATTAGGGCTCATGGATAATAAGATATGGATCCAAGTTTGGTGGACATGACCTATTGATCTATGGATAAGGATAGAGGGGTCTACTTGTGGTCATAGGGAAGTTTAGGGTCTTCTTTGTAATTTATTCCTAAGACTAGAGTGCAATTGCATTTATATAGTGGAGTTATTTGCAATTAACTGTAGGCCCGGATTACACATGAGATGTGGGGTCACGGTGTCCCAGTTAGAGCCAGCTTTCTATGGAATCCCTAATGGTCCCCACAGTAGCCCAAGTTATTAAAAAGTTACCAATTCTACTTGAACTCTAAAAGAAAAGAATTATAAAGTTACTATTTCTATTTGAAGTGAGACTTCTAATAGTAACAATAGTAAATTACTAATTGTTGAGGAAATAAGACTTCTATAATAATTAGAAAAGGAGATAGTTACTAATTCTTTATGGATGTATGACTTCTATTTTAATTAGTAAGAGAAAAGGTTGCTAAGCTATAAAGGAGAGGAATAAGGGCTGGACGTTCATGCTTGTTCCACGCCCAAGAGTTGGACGTCCATCTTTAGTGCAAGAGTTACACGCCCAATTCTCCCCATCTCTTACTCTTCTAGTTCTCTTCCAGATTGTTTAGAACTTCTAGTTGTTTTCTTAAGGAGATTCTACTCATCTCCTAAAGAGAAGAGATCTGACACGGGTTATAGCGTGGAAGACAACAAAGTCTTGGAAATCCTAATTTGCTAAAAGGAAAGAGTTTCTTCAACTATCAAGTCTTCTTTTCCATTAGAGCACAACCGAACTCCTAAGGTATAATCTACTTCTCCATATGCTGTGGATTGTTTTGGTTGCTTGATTGTTGTGGGTTTCTATCTTCTAGATATAGTTTATTGATGTACATGATTGATGAGATTGAGTGATTGGATCTGGGATGTGGTTTATAGCCTTACGGGTACTTGATCACTAAGTCAAGTGGGTCAAAAAGTTTTGAAAACCTATCTACGAGGCCTACCTACTTCCAACAACAATTCCCACGTTTTTCCAAAAGGTCCATTTTCTTTCTAATAATTTCAGTTTAAGTCGAGTAATGACTAACTTGATGAAATTAAAGTAAAAAGGGGTGGAGTTCAATATGAAAATTGATGTACTTGACAAGATACACGCGATGACACCAATATGAAATGCATATGATGAAAAATGATAAAATCTAAAATTACAAAAAAGTCCTTTGGCTCTATGTAACGAGTCAAATTGGGTTCAAACTACCTAACCTACCCACGACCCGTGGTCTAGCCCAAAAGTCTAAATAAGACTAATTAATGTTAAAACAATTTAATTATAAATTAAATATAGTTAAATTTAATAAAAATTTAATTATTTAGTACTAATCAAGGTTAAATCGGGTCGGACTCATGTTACAGGTTCAATAAAGGTTTCTGAATCTATACTTTTAACGAGAGGTGCGAATTGGGCGTGTTAATTTGAATCTAGTGTTACTAGACAATCCAGGCAGGACCCAAATCCGTTGACTCCTCTAACTGCAGTTATTGGAACTCCATTTAGGTGATGGGCAGAACTACCATGCAGCGCCCAGGTTAAAATCATGGGTGGGGGCCACAATTGGAAAGTTCAAATCACTTCACTGTCCAAAGGCTCATTGTGTACTCTACATGCATCTGAATATTCAATATCTATTTCAGTGGACCTACCGATGGATTGGCCACCAGATCTCACACAAAGAAGTTTCTTCCATTTTTGCCCTTTAAAAAGAGGAAAGTAAAGAAAGTTAATCACAGATTCCAAGTTTAGTTGATCAAACGATGGCCATCTCACTAATTTGAATAATAATCTAACATTTGATCAACATAATGGTACTAGGAGTAACAAGAGGTTTGGATTTTCCAAATGTGGCCCGCACCCATGATTTTAGCTTGGGCGCTGCATCTGCCCTTAGGTGACATCCAGATAGTCCTTTTATTGCACAGTTATATCCTTTAACGCCAGTTAAATTACATGACGTAGCTTATATAGAACTTCAATGCATGCATTTGTATTTACTTATTGTTTGCCATGGTGGTCTTATCATTTAATTTATATCCTGCACAGTGGTGCAATCAAGTTGCCTGGGTTCATATATACTTGAAAAGAGAAACAAAAAAAGCCTATACAAATAAAAATATCAGCGCTTGTTTGAGAGAGAGAGAGAGAGAGAGAGAGAGAGAGCGCACCCGCGCAATTTCATTTATCAAATTGTTATTAGATTCAAATGATACACCCACTTACAGTAATTTGCTTGGATGAAGTGTTTATTGCTTTAACCTACACGACTTACATGTATGAAATACTTAACACATTGTCCTTTTCATGTGCTACTGCTTACTGGTGTAAGGTTGTTGCACCAAGCTCGCACTAACCAAGACGATTATGTCCCTGAATAATCCGATCTTGCCTGGAAGAATCTTCAGAATCAGCCCGAAAAGGGATGCTGGTGCCATAATTAGAGGCCTGTGTAGTTGTGGTAGGAACATGGACTGAAAAATTCATTTCCTCTAGTTTCGGACATGAGGGCCCACCTTCTTGTCCATTCGTGCAACCGGAATGACTAGGAGGATTCATTTGGCGTTTCTCCAGGGACTGGAACATGAGGACTTCTTTCTTCCATTCCCACTTTTCTTCTAAAGGCCTAGCCACAGAAAGAGACAGATGAGATGAAGTTAAGAGAATAGAAAGAATGGATATTACATACAACATATTTCTTTTGCAAGAACCCATGTCAGTAAGTTTAGAGAGAAAGAGACAAACGGATAGTAAGAGAGATGTGATTGGAATGAGGGAATGTAGGATGGAAAGGGCTGTATATATATACGCATAGAAAGTGATTAGGGTCCGAGTTCTCAAAGGCTTGGACTTGAAAACCGGCGCACCAAGAGGGTCATTAACACGACTCATACTCCTTACTCGAAAAAAAAAAGACACGAATGATACGCGGGAGAAGAAAAAAAACGAGGCCCAAGGGTATGAAAAACGTCCAAACACGATACACGACTTAATGCGGCTGCTCAGTGCATTTTCGTTTTTGGAGTTTGGAGTTTGGACCATTGAAGATTCATCTAGCCATTGGAAAAATAAATATTTAATTATTACACATGATCAAATTAATTTTGCAGCCACCCCCAAAACATATTAGTGTAAAAATTATGTAAATCTTTCTTTCACTAGTGACAGTCAATCGATATGAGTGGTTAAGATTTTGGATACGTGGGGTAAGACGCAATAACTATTTTGTAATATTTTACCCAATTGACTTGCTCCTGTGCGTCTATCGCAATCTTTCTGTGCAAGGCAGAATGCGGGGCCCATATAATGATCATCAATCCAAATAGACCACGTAAGTTTGCATCAATTCATTGGGGTTAGAGCGTTGAATTGATTGTCTAAAAAAAATTCTTCAAAATGCACTGTACTGCGATAAAATTACCACAACTTTCACGGGAGGAAAACCCTCTAAATTATATATAGTAGGATTGGGTACATGGTAGTAGGATTGTGGGAACATTCAATGGTCAAGATGGAATCTATCCTCATTATCCCCTTGTGCCAATTAATGGGTTAATCATTGGTAAGTACGCACCCAATCCAATTAAGAGTTGATTGGATAGGTACTGATGATCATTATAATTAATTGGGTATCAAGGATAATAAGATATGGATCTAATTTGGTGAACAAATCTAATTAATTCATGGATATGGATGGAGGGGCATACTTGTGGTCATAGGGAAGTTTAGGGTCTTCTTTGTAATTTACTCCTAAGACAAGAGTGCAATTGCATTCGTATAATGGAGTTATTTGCAATTAATTGTGGGCCTGGATTACAATGAGATGTGGGGTCGCAGTGTCCTAGTTAAAGCCAACTTTCTATGGAATCCCTAATGGTCCCCACACTAGCCCAATTATTAATAAGATACTAATTTTAGTTGAACTCTAAAAGGAATTAGAGAAAAAAAAAAAAGAGAAAAAAAAGAGAAAAAAAAAAAGGAAAAAAAAATTCAATAAAATTTTCTTTTAGCGTTGAGTTTCTCTGCTTGCTTTTGCTGTCTCTTCCCTGGGAAGGCGTCGATAGTTTTCTGTGGTTCTTCTGGGGCTTTCCTTAAGGCAGTTCAGAGTGTCCCTGCTAGTCTCTCCCTGCTGAGCTTCTGCTGGGTGCTTTCTTCTGTGGTCAATTTTGACTTTCTGCTGAGCTTCTGGTAGGTGCTGTGGTTGTGGCTGCAGCGTTTTTGGTTTTTTTCTTCTAGTGTGCTGTGCTGCAAGCTCTACTGTTTTGGCTTTGGTGTTTCATCTCTGTTGTTCAGTCTTTTACTGCTCTCAGCTCCTGTTCAAGGCAATGTTTTCTTGTTTGTGCTGTGCTGCTTTTTCTGCTGTAGTGGCCTGCTGTTTTCGCTTGCAGTGTGCTGCTCTGCTGCTTGCTGCCTTCAACTCCTGCTTGTTCTTTGTGTTTTGGTTTCTGGTTAAGTGCTGTGTTGATAGTCCTGCTGCTGTGGCCTGTTTGGTTGTGTGCTGCTCTGCTGCTTGCTGCCTTCAGCCCTGGTTCCTAGTTTGTTATGTGCTGTGTTGATAGTCCTGCTGTTGTGGTCTAGTGGCCTGGTGGTTGCTCTGTGCTGCTCTACTGCTGGCTGGTTTCAGCCCTTGTTTTAGGGCTGTGCTTTGATTCTCCTTTTTGCTGTGTGCTGTCCTCAGTCTTCTTTGCTGCATTCAGTTCCCTATTCAAGGTGTGCCTTGGTCTCCTCTTTGCTGTGAAGTATGGATGAATGAATTACTTTCCAATTGAAAAATATGGAGATGACGAGTACAATCTGGTAAAGAAAAGGGAATCATTGCCATACAAACAAATAGAGAAGTTCCGAGCTGCTTTGGTTGTGTTCTGCTGCTATGCTTCGGTGTGTCCAGCTGCAGTTCAGGTTGGGAGGAGCTTCGTTGCTGTTGCTCTCCCGAAGCGTTGCGTGGTGTTCGTTGTTTTGAGTGGCTGTGGTGTGGCTGTGGAGTGCTAGTAAGTCATCAAGTTCTAAGCCGCAGTGTAGTGGCCTGTTAAACTGCATTGGTCTTGTCCTGCTGGCTTGTTCTGGTGCTCTCAACTACAGTGCAGGGTGGTGTTTTTGGAATCCTCTCTACGTTTTGAAATGCATTTCTTGCCCTAAGAGGTTTTCTGTTTCTTCTCTAGTTCATGTTTTGCTCTTCAATGGTCTTGAGTAGTTGTGTTGCTGCTGGTAGGGTGCTGAGTCTGTCCTCCTTGTAGTTCTTTTGTTTTCTGTCCTCTCTTGTTCTGTGTCCTCTCTTTTGGTAGGTTTGCTCTTTGGGTTGGTGTTTTTCTGTAAGCCTCCCATTGCTGCTCTTTCTTTGTTTTTGGGGGCCTTTGCCCTTTTCCCTCTTTTTCCTTAATTCAAATTTGCCTTTAAGCGAAAAAAAAAAAAAAAGGAATTAGAGAGTTACTATTTCTATTTGAAGTGAGACTTCTAATAGTGGTAATAGTAGGTTACTAATTGTAATGGAAGTGAGACTTCTAATTATAATTAGAAATGAGATAATTACTAATTCTTAATGGAAGTGAGACTTTTATTTTAATTAGTAAAAGGAGATTGCATAGGACTACAAATAGGGAACCCATCCCCTTGGATGTCCCCATGCTATTCCACGCCCAAGGAGATTCACACCCAAGTTGTTGGACGTCCGGCCCTATTTGTGCAAGTTGTTGCACACCCTCTCTTCTCTCTCTTCTATTTCCCTTCCGGATTCCTTAGAGCTTCTAGTTGTTTCTCTAGAAGTTCCAACCCATCTTCTTGAGAAAAGAGATCTAATAGGGGACATAGCGTGGAAGACAATTAGGTCTTGGATATTCTAATTTGTTAGAAAGAAAGAGTTCTTCATCCAACAAGTTGTCAACTTTTCCATTAGAGCACTACCTAACTCTCAAGATATAATCTACTTCCTTGTATGTTGTAGATTTATTATGGTTGCATGGTGATGCTATTTTCTATCTTAGAGATAGTTTTTCCATTGATCTTGGTAGATGAGTTTGAAGATTGGATCCTGGATTGGGTTTGAAGCCTTATGGATAATTGATCCATGCATCAAGTGGGTCAAAAGTTTTTGAAACCTATCCACGAGGCTCACCTATTTCCAACAGTTCCAAGTTAGTGCTATTGGGCACCTATAGGCTTCATGTGGAATCAAGATCCTCTTAGTGGGTCTACGCATGGTGACTGTGAGGGGCCAATCACGTCACCGTTGGTAGCCCCTGCCCCAGATGGATTGCAAGCTGGCCGAGGTGATGAGGCAGACTGAGAATGGTCCACTCACGAACACAGTGGAATTTTACTTTACCAAATCCGGACCCGCTGCATGTGGGTTCTGTGGAAATATTCAAAATGCACTATACTGCCATAAGAATTAATCACAACTTTCACGAGAGGAAAATCCTCTCAATCCATGTATGGTATGGTATAACAAAATTATTCATAAACTAACATAAAATCTCTAATAAACAAAAAAATCCAGTTTTATCAGTAACCGAACCACTGACAATCCAATCTGTTCATTAACAAAACTAATCGGTTCTTTCTAACAAGTACAATAAAGCTGGGTCATGCTGGGGTCTTCTAAGATGAAGGTTTGATGGTTTATGGGGTTAGATTATTTGGGATCCATAACCGGATTTTAAGATTTGAGTACTGTTTTTGGGACCTACGAAGCTTCAAGGTTTGTTAGAGGTGTTGGATTATGTTTTTACTTTGAGGATTTGAATGAACCGACAAGCTTAGTCGTGGAACAATCGAGACCATTTATCCCAATATTATATATATATAAAGACAGCAGCCTTTTCGCAAGAGTGCGACACGTGGCGCATCCTCTTTTTTTTTATTTTTCAATGGCGCCATGTGGGCATCCCAAAAAAATGACACGTGGCATCACAAATAAAAGTTCTAAATCTTCTCCAACTTCCCTAAAATTCCTCCCATTCAATTTTAAACTTTCTAACATCTTCTCTAATTCTACTACCTCCTAACGTCACTTCTCTCTAATCTATTCCATTTATTTCCCCTAAAATCGCTCTCTATGCCTCTCTAATCAATTTCATTTACTTCCTCTACAATCTCTCTTTCTACACGATTTCTCCTAATCCCCAAAAATTCTCCCTCTGCCCCTAAAATCTCTACCTTTTCAAATGATTTCTCTCTTTATATGCATGTTACATTCAATGGGTCCACAACTTACTAAATGCACAAAAAGAGAAAAAGGAAGAAGGTTATTTGGCTTTGATAGTGGGCCCTACGAATTGATGAGAAATATAGAGATCAAGTTGGTAATGACTTTTATGATAGGTGGACATGTATGTATTAAATTTAAATGTAGATCAATTTGGGGGACCCTCATACCAGATCTAAATTATAAAGATCTAAGGCCCACTTATAGATCATAGTCGACTTCATCTTTATTGTTTTTTATTAATCTATGATGCCCACTGTCAAAGCCATTTTTTTTTTTCAAAGTTGGAATAATATATGGATCCCATTGTGAAAGCTAGATTTTCTTCCTTTCCAAACTAACAATTAATGGGGCCACTTTCATAAGTTGTAATTACTACATTTTTCTCCTTATTTTCGTTTCAATATCGATATGATTAATATATGAGGCCCGTTATGGAAGCCATTGGATTTCAAAATCCACATTTAATATTGACACTCAATTCATGCCTAAGCACAAATATATTCAAATCGAGCTTCTTAAATATCTACTATTTACTTGATATTTTCCTAAAATCTCATGATTTTCCATCTTTATCAGAATTTTTTTGTTATTATAATTATATTTACTAAATTCAGTAAATAAATCTAATGGCCCTATTGCGAAAGCCGATTTTTCTCTTTCCAAACTCAAAATTAAAGGGAGCCACTTTCATTGTCTACATTTACTACTTTTTTTCTCCTTATTCTTCTTTCAATATTTGATATGAGTAATTTATGGGGCCCATCACGGAAGCCAATTGGTTTCAAAATTCACATTTAGTTTTGAAAGCGACAATCAATTTATGCTTAAGCACAAATAAAATTAAATTAATATCCTAGAATATCTACTATTTACTTATTATTTCCCTAAAACCTTTCAGCTTTTTAAAATTTCAGAATATTTTAAGTCATTTTAAATACTTATAAACATTTTTAATTAATTAAAACTTTAATTATTTTTTTATCGGCGCAGGCCTGCTACACTAGTATATATTAAAGCAAAAGGGGAGGTAGGCTGTGAGGGGTGCCACATCATCCCTAAAAAGTCTCTCTTTTCAAAGAGGGCTACTCTTTATCTCCTAAAACCTCTCTAATAAGAGATTTTTATGAACATTTGAATTTCAGTCTTATTTCTTGCTATTATCCAAATTATAAGCAAATCTTTACAGTCAGTTTGTTTTCTTTTCCTTAGATCTTCAATCATCAATGGGTCCTATGTTAAATATGTTTTGTGATCTTATGTTAAATATGAATGAAATCCAAACTGTTTCTCCTTTACTCTCCTTTCATATATTTTTTTTCCCTAAATGGATGGATCCAGTAGTGGGCTCCAGTTCGTATTAAATATATTTCAAGATTGGACTCCAGCATTGAATGAAATTCCAATGGCCTTCTCTTAACCCCTTTTTTCTAAGAGTGGACCCCACTAATGGAGGGAGGCAAGCTTATTGGCCATTGTCTGGTTTCTTAATGGATGTAAATTAATTAGTGGGCCCTGCACATTTAACTTATTTATGCAGTAGGACCCATTCATGGATTATGCATAGATATTAGTTTTCTAGGTCAATATGGATTTTGGATTATTCTCTCTCTTAACACCATCTATCTTTCATCCTCTCAAAATTGTCATCTTTTTATTTTAATATTTGGGGCCCACCTTTCAAAATTCACATTGATAAATTTTTCATTAAAAATATCATTTTCTTTTAGCTTCCAAATAGAGCTCTACTCTATTCAGAGATTGTCACGCGTGAACGAAAATCAGACCCGACCTTCTGGTAGACCACCTCATAGATGGGCTTGTGACCCGACAATCTAGTAGACCGCCTCATAGATGGGCTTGTGATAAAAATATTTTGAGGTTGGTGTTTTTTTATTGAATCTTATAGGCATCATTTTCTGATCTGATTATATAGACAAATGACCCTAGGTTTGCCCCACCATAATTACACTTCCGTGGGCCCACATGAACTCATAATTAAGAGATATATACATTGATCCAAGGTGGGCCAATTATTACTGGGATCAAATAACACTAGCCTATGGTTTTAAAGTCTCATAATTTATGGCTTTTAAAGTTAAGATGTTTCTACATTTTTTTAAAAAATCTAGAGCTAAAAAACAGTTTGATCGATTTTAAAATGGTATTGGTGCTACTTCAAAAGGGTAGAGAAGAGATTTGTGCGGAGGGATTGAAATGACCATTGGCCTATGTGAAGTTAACACTTATATTTATGATAGAAGATGTGTTAACTGTTTTAATTCAAATAAATATGTATGAATATATTTTTATGTGTTTATAATTAATTTCGATATCTCATAAATTAAAAATGTAATATCTTACTTTTTGTCCCGGGTTAAGCACGGGGCATTGTTGCTAGTATTAGAAATACACCTAGCTATAAGCATGCCCAAAGATTCATTCATGCCCGGAAAATTCAATGGCGGGGTTTAAGGGTATAGGTTTCTCAGTCAGGGTGATGCTCCAATCAAGTGGGGTCCTTCTAAGAGATACATTCCCGTATTGCAATTTAACTATTAATTTATAAATAAGAAAAATTCATAACTTTTTAAGAAAGAAAGCAAAAGAAATTTTTTTTATGAGTATGTATTTATATAATCCAAGAGTTGGTATCATAGAATGAAAAAAAAAAAAAAAGAATTGGAGTAGCAATTAGGGAATGATCGCGTTTGGATTGAAACAAAGTCTTTGATAAAAAAAAAAAAAAAAGTGGAGATCAGTTATGAGTGGTTATGGTAAAGAGCTAAAGAAGATAGTTGATGTAACTTCCGGTCAAAATAATAACTAATAGTCAAAATTGAATCCAAAACCTCCTAACTTAATATATTATAATAGCTTTCTAAGTATTTGGCACGGGGTGGAGGCTTTTATTATAGTTTTGGCCCAGGCTTTTGAACATTCAATTTAGATTTGGCTATGGATATAGGTCCTCTAGCTTAGACCTGTTAGCACAAGTATGAGTAGGGGTGCTCCTGGGTCACTCGAGATTGGACCCAGCCCACTTTAGGCCTGGCTTGGATATATAAACTGAGCTTGTTGAATCCTTGCCTGGCCCGATTGACTGAATGGGTGGGCTTAGGCCCGACATTTTTTGCCCTTGTTGGGATTGGGCTGGACCAAGACCTGTATTTCTAAAGTCGGGTCAGGCTTGTAATGCCTCAACCACTCCAGACCCAGCCCACAAACACCCTAGGTATGGGTTTAGTTGAGGATATCGGGTCCTCTACCAGAAGCCAAACCCGAACTCGACCTTCTTTCTATACATTCAGAGGCCCTTTTTCTTTTTTCCTCTTTTCTTTGTATTAGATCAAGACCTAATTATTAGATTCAATTCAAACCAAATATTCAATATTCAAAAACTAGGAAAAACCAAGGAAGTTACCTAGTCCGGATGTTTACAGTCAGACTCAGGACCCGACTCGTTTTCCCTTAAACCCTACAACGAGACAATGCATAGTCAAACAGTTTCCTGAAACAAAACAGCAGCTTCCTAAACTCCACCAGCACCAAACAGAAGTTACACACCCGCTATATATACAACAACAAACTCCACCTTTCCTTCACACCTTATACTTCCATCTCCTTCAGTACTCTACAAGAAGATCCTCTCTCTCTCTCTCTCTCTCTCTCTCTCTCTCTCTCTCTCTCTCTCTCTCTCTCTCTCAACGTACACTGAGATATGGGTTCTTTCAGAAGAAACCTGTTGCCTTTAATATCCATTCTGTTCATCGTCTTGATCTCGACTCGTCCTTATCTCTCTATGGCTACGCCTTTAGGAGGAGAGTCGGGATTGAAGAAAGAAATCCTCATGTTTCAGTCTCTGCACCAAGACAAAGTGCCTCCTCCCTGTAGTTCAGATGGCACATCTACACCAGGAGCTGGTGGGCACTGTCCACCAAAAGAAATGAACTTTGCAGCCCATGTTCCTACTACTGCAGAGGCCTCTGTTTCTGAGGAGACTTACAGCCAAGACAAGATTCAGGGTTAGATGAGAGATTGGTGCAAGGACCCAAGACCAATAACACTCACACCTGAAAATGTGAAAAGTTTGTTAAAAGAATAAGTGTTTCATACATGCAAGTCGTGTCGGTTAAAACAATAAGCACTTCATAGTCCATACATGCAGATGGAAGTGGATGTGTCTCCTGATTCTAAATCGTTTCTTGTCGCCTTGTAATTTGATAATGGAATTTATACGGGGTTTTCATGTGGAAATATTGACTCTCTCTCTCTCTCTCTCTCTCTCTCTCGTCGTGGCTACACAGCTTATAACATAGATACATATATGTATAATGAATGGGCCACCTCTCTTGAGCACCTCCCTTTTGGTCCCAGCAGTTGGAACGTGGGGGTTTAATATGCCCCCACACGGTTTGCCCATAATCTTCAATGGCTTTTTAGTGTAATCTCAATTAAATGTATATTTGGATACTGAGATCCATAGAAATATGTAAAAAATTCTAGCAAGACAATGAGATTTGCGAAATTACTATGGGCCGAAGATCACCAGCCTCATGGTATCCTCTTAAGATTTTCCACTCGCACACCTATCACCAACTTGAGCCAAGCCAATCAAGGGGAGGTGGTGGATTGAAATATCTAATTGAGACCAAAGTATATATAAAATATCAACTGATCTATTAAATCATCCTAATCTTTGATCTATGGCCCTCAAGTTTAATGATTTTAGAAGGTATTTTTTTTTTAATTTTAATCGATCGGTAAGAAACAGCTAGATAAGGGTGAAATTTGGACCTAGACCCATTCTTTAGTGAGTAATAAGTATAAGGGGTTGTATTGATCATAAGAGGGTTCCATTTGCTATAAAAATAGGGTGATCACAAATAGTTCTTATTTCAAGATTCTCCATGTATAATTAAAAGAAATGCTATATAGTACTCGAGTATGATATATCACATTAATTAAATGACCCTAGCCATTATTAGTTGTAACTCCTAATGTTTAATGCTATGCACTGTGCAAATTCTTTGTGATAGAGCTCAACTCTTGAGTAACATTTGTGCTATCTGAAATTTAGATTGATCATGCTAATTATCCAATGAGGATCGGTGTGTGGGAACCAATTAGATAGATTAAAGGTAGGCCATAAATAGGAAAACTCAAAAAGAGATGCTGGAAAAACGAATTCCATTTTAAGAAAATAAATAATAACTAAAAACAAATTGATCATATAAAATATTGCTAAAAAGTGTCCTAATTATAGGATCTAAGTTTCGATTTTTATTTATTCTTTTTCATTTTCTTCTGATATTATTGTGATGTTCTTGCTACATTTTTTTTTTATTTCAAGAATATTTCAAATATGCAAAAAGAGTATTAAAAAAAAACACCAAAGAACTCTCTCAATGGCATGGCAGAAGGCGAGAATTGATATGGCAGACTTTGGCTTACCTGGGTTCTATTGATCATCCATGACTCCATGGATTGGTCATTCGCCTCTCTTAGAAATTAATATTTCATTCCCCAGCAGTGCTCAAATTTTCAATCTACCATATCGACTTTGACAATGAGAATAGGTCAATCTACCATTTCGACTTTGACAATGAGAATAGGCCATCCTGTCAAAAGCACCCTCTTTGGACTTTGCTAAGATCCTTCTTTGGTTTGCATAAAGGGAGGTAGACCAACATGTATTTGACTTTATCCGTGCTAAATACGGGCATGTTTTGCTGGTTTATATATGATCAGAAAAATCAAAAAGATTAAAATTCTAAAACGTTAGTATGTAATTTTAATATGAAGTAAAGATTTGTCTTATTAAGGAAGTAGTTTCACCTATAGAAAAAGAGAACTATATTTTTTTTTTCAATCCGTAGTGGTATATAAATGAATTAAATATTAAAAATATTAGTTTTTTGCCTTCACCCTAGCCCAACCTTGCCCTTGACAGTAGGGCAAGGGCCAATGGTCCTAATTTGCCAGTGACCCAAATGTTACACTCCTTTGATTTTATCATAGTAAATCAAAATAAATTTAAATGATATATTCATCTCCAAACTGTACTATTCATCCCTCCTTTTGATTGTCGTCCACATGGGTGAGCTCGGTAAAAAGTGCTCATTGCTTAAGGGCTTGTTTGGATAGCCAATAAATAAAGTAGAGTGAAGTTAAATAGGCCTAACAGTCTAAAATTTCAACTCTAACCTGTTTGGATGATTCTGGCCTAATAGATGAAGTAATGTTGTGAGCCACATGTACTCCATTTCACTTCAACTCAAAATACTTTAATTTCCTTGAGTAAAAGTGGATTTTACTCCAAACCTTAACTTCAAAATAAGCATCCAAATGGAGTAAAGTGAAGTACTCTACTTTAATTTCAACCTACTTATCTTCACTCCACTTCACATGTGAAATCTACTTTATTTTACTCCACTCCTCATTTATCCAAACAGGCCCTAAGGAAAAATGTCCAGTTGTCTATAGTGGACTTTTCTAAATGGTCATGACCATAATCATCAGTAATGTTTAATGGAAAAATGCCACAGAAAATATATCAATAAATCAATTTGTCAATGGTTCAAAATAGAAAATAAAAAAAAACATTTTGAATTTTTACATTTTTATTAATACCACATTTTTTTTACAATACTTCTAGTCTTGCTGACTTTTTAAAATCATGTATCTGTTAGGAATGGAATTAGTGTTTTCTGATAATATCACAATAATGTCAGGATTCTTTTTGAAAATATCATCACTAATTCCGACACTAATCACAAATCTAAATGTTTCATAATGAAGATTAAGTGGTCATGCGGCATGATTTTGTGGCCACTCCAACCCCTAGAATAAGTGTTGGGTTTATGTGTCTTGAATTCCAGGTTAATCAGATTGGTTCATTGGGTTTGGCCTATGACCAGGTGGGTATTTTGGTAATTGTATAAGGGCTTCGGGATTTTTATTTTTTTTTTTTTTTTTTTTTGCTAATTGGTAAGATTGTATTAAGAGAAAAAGGGCAGAAGCCCCTGCTACAAAAAGAAATAAAAATACATCAAAATAAAACTAGCATAGGAAGAAATTGGCTGGGGGGGTGGGGGGGGCGGGGGTGGGCAAAAGCCAGCTAAAAGCAAAACAGAAAGGGAGGAGAGCAAGCCCCACCGAGGCCAAAGACAGAAAGGGAGGAGAGCAAGCCCCACCAAGGCCAAAGAACATAACCCAAAAATTCAACTACATTAATGGGAACCCTGCAAAAGAAGCCAACCCAAACTACCAAGAGCAGAACCCATGGCTTCATCTCCAAGGAAAGCCCTTCAGAACTCAAAAGCAACTGAAACAGAAAACGATCTGACCAGGAGAAAAAGAGAAATCCACTTCTCCAAGAAGCACAGAAAACCGCCTAAAGAAGCTCATACCAACTGCAATAAAAGGGCACCAACAGCAAAAACGAAAGGCAAACAGGGCTCCTCTGCTAAAAAGTAAAGGACAACAAAGCCAATGGAGGCTAGGCCTTTAGGAGGAGAGTCGGGATTGAAGAAAGAAATCCTCATGTTTCAGTCTCTGCAGCAAGGCAATGTGCCTCCTCCCTGTAGTTCGGATGGCACATCTACACCAGGAGCTGGTGGGCACTGTCCAAAACCCAAAGAAATGAACTTTGCAGCCCATGTTCCTACTACAGCAGAGGCCTCTGCTTCCGAGGAGGCTTACAGCCAAGACAAGATTCAGGGTTAGATGAGAGCTTGGTGAAAGGACCCAAGACCAATAACACTCACACCTGAAAATGTGAAAAGTTTGTTAAAAGAATAAGTTTTTCATACATGCAAGTCGTGTCGGTTAAAACAATAAGCACTTCATAGTCCACACATGCAAATGGAAGTGGATGTGTCTCCTGATTCTAAATCGTTTCTTGTCGCCTTGTAATTTGCTAATGGAATTTATATGGGGTTTTCATGTGGAAATATTGACTCTCTCTCTCTCTCATTGTGGCTACACAGCTTATAACATAGATACATATATGTATAATGAATGGGGCGCCACCTCTCTTGAGCACCTCTCATGACCACCACCTTTTGGTCCCAGCTCCTCGGCTTTGAAGGAGAAAGCATTCTCTATATATTTGGATACTGAGATCCATAGAAATATGTAAAAAAAAATTCTAGCAAGACAATGAGATGCTTTGTGGCATCCTCTCTAGATTTTCCACTCGCACATCTATCACCAACTTAGCGATGCCAATCAAGGGGAGGTGGTGGATTGAAATATCTAATTGAGACCAAAGTGTATACATCTCAAAATAGGCCAACTAGATGGGTCCCACAGCTCTCCAAGCACGCAGAGCACAAGAAAACATAGCTCTATAAAATATATATTACATTTAATATGAATAAAGCATAAGTTGGGACAAGGCTTTGATGATGACAAAAGATGAAGGTGGACACGCTTTTCAAAATGAGTCCAAAGGGAAAAAAAATAAACTTATATTTTTTGAGGGCTTTGGTGGACTGGATTGACAAGCCTACTGCTAATACCCAGTGGTGCACGTGGACAGGAGTTGATCAATGAGGGTGTGCACACAGGAGGGTTTCCCTGTACCATGATTCATGTACCAAGCCCTAAAGGTGGAGAAAACTGTTTCCCTGTACCATGATTCATGTACCAAGCCCTAAAGGTGGAGAAAACTGTTTCCCTGTACCATGATTCATGTACCAACTACCAAGCCCTAAAGGTGGAGAAAACTGTTTCCCAACTCAAATTTCTACCCCGGACAGTTTGCACCAATTTTTTTACTCATCCACATGGCCCATAACTTTCAGCTGGCAAATTGAGTTGCTAAAAAGTCATTTGCTGCTGGACTCACTGAAAATGGATACAGAAAACATATAAAAGAGCCAACAATCCACCTTTGAAAGAAATAAGCAAA
Source organism: Umbellularia californica (assembly GCA_028538565.1). Classification (NCBI taxonomy): domain Eukaryota; kingdom Viridiplantae; phylum Streptophyta; class Magnoliopsida; order Laurales; family Lauraceae; genus Umbellularia; species Umbellularia californica. Next base: position 68,855,231 of record JAPQWN010000005.1, read on the forward strand.
ATGGTTAGATAGTCCCAAACTATTTCAGTCAGGGTGATCAGCAATAAGCACTGCCATTTAATTATGCTTTCTAAATAATAATAATTAAATCCTCCATGGACATGTTATTGTTGCTACAGCTACATACTGAAATAATAAAAACCACACTACAAACAATTTTTCGAGATCGACAATGCAAGCTACATTTTAACACCAAGAATGACATCTCATCATATGTAAGAAGTTTTATATGCTGAATAAACTGCCTAGTACATGCGATCCCACGATTGATGCCAGGAGCATGTATGAGGCGGATGCAAGTCGGCTGCTTCAGCTGTTGTATCTTAAATCATACAAAATAAAACCAGATTCCGGGCCAACAGAACCAGCATTGTCTAGTGCTTATGTAAACATGATAAAATAGAGATGTTTCTCCTTCAGGGTAATGAATGATGTGCATATATCTTAAGGATCCTTGTGCACAATTGCAAGCGAAAGTTGTAGTTTTCAATTTCCAGCAAGTGTGGCCGCAGGTTAGAATATGGCACCCACCTATCAATGAGCAGGTCATGCTTGCATGCTGTTGAAGGGGATTCAGAGTTTTCACCTGAAGTAGGTAAGAATCAAACTTCCACTAATGTTTTAAGCAATAAAACTGTGTGATAAAAGTGCTGGTTACAAGAGCTTAAAGCACAATTGAAGGTGTACGTGCAGCCATGAGGTTGTGGGCTTCAGTTAATTTACCAATAAATATAAATGAAATCAAATGAAATGGAAGTGTTAGTCATGTTTGCACACCTGGCGAGGAGATCTTAATCTTATACTTAATCGAGTTGTTTCGTCCAATCAAAAGGCTCCCATTCATGTGCAAAGCTAGCAACTGCTTTCTTTTGGGTCTCCAACGAGTCTTGCTTCCGGCGACGATACATGTCTTCCTCTGGCAGTTGTAGCATGCCTCTGATGACGTTGAGGCCAAGGTTGCTTTTAAATTGCCTTTCATCATCAATCACATGAACAAAACCTTTGTTTAAGCCAAATTCCACATGGAAATAAGGGAAATCCTTGGGGATTGAACCACGCAACCCCTTCTCACTAGTGTCAATGAGTCTCTTTGCATTGTGCTGGCTCCATTCCTCCTCTGCTTCATCAATTGCCTGGAAAAACATGTTTCTTTTTTAGGAAAATGAAAAAACCTGTACAATAATGATGAAGCACAAAATTATTTAAAAAAAAAAAAACCCACACAACCTTAAAATTAAAGAGAACAGAGGAAACTTCTTTTTTTTTTTTTTTAATTGAGGAAACACGAACCAGATTCTGTCATCATAATAAAGGCCCATCCGGACACATCTGGACATGACTGCAACCATTGGCAAACATTGTAACTATGGAGGAATGGTCTATAGAGGCGGCGACTAATATATAAGCGGGGCTCAACTTTGCTTTATCCAACTTGTTCACATCATGTCCGCTCATTTATGGGCAGTGCCCCAAATTTCACTCCACTTGAAGTAATACATGCAGTTGGATTTTAGATGTCTCAAATATGTATTTTCTTCAATACCAACAATGTATATCACTCAGGTTAATGTTAGATATAGGACACTAACTATAAATATGGCATGCAAAGTGAACAACTCTGATCAAACAAAGGTGAGAACCGCTCATCAAAACCATACCGTCTATGATGCACGGATACTTCAAAATGAGCAACGTATCGTGTCGTATCATATCCGATACTTCAGTTTTTATGTGTAAAATCCGTGTCCCTACAGTCTCTATGGTGTGTCCGTGCCGTATTCATGCTGTATCTGGGCTTCATAGCATACCGTTAGCTGCCGTCAGCATAGGATTGTTTCTCTCTGACTGACCCTTTTTTTATGCTTATGCTTTTTCATAGTGCAATTTTTAAGTCTTTGTCATCACTCTTGACACCTTATACATCTATCCAGGTTTGGCTTTTGTGAATTCTCCTTTTCCACCATGTCCCCTCTTAACTCCACAATCTACCATGTCTTTCTAAACTTATTCACTCCGAATATTTATTGTTGTTGCTCGTCCATTTCTATAAATTTTTAATACTTGAGTTTGTAAAAGCATTGTTTTTTGCTTTTTTCTGTGCTCAAACTATATTGATCGATATTCCTTAATTTCTGAACTTGAACAAAAGTACAAACCTTTTTGAAATACAGAGGTGCTTGCTTAGCAATCTCACTGGGTAAAGGAATGCACTCAACCAAGCAATGACGACGCTGCTGTGCCAGCCCCATCACAGTTTCAAGAAAGACGACCTCCCTGTCCTGCTTTGCAAACATCATGATAAGGCACTTCTTGAAATTCCGTATTTCCTCCCATACGTTGTTGTCAACACTCCTCGTGGCAGATTCATGCTGTAAAAAGAGTACTATCAGGACAAAAGTCACAAAACGAAGACAGACATTAAATATATTAGCATACTTAAGTATTAGCAAGTAAAAGGCATAGGAATGAATGAAGCAGATGATTAGTCCATTAAACTCAAACTCCGCATTAGATGAATGAAAAGCGTAGAGATGAACTACCCTATCAGTTATCTCGAATTGTGAATTATGAGCTCGAATGCAAGTTGGTCATAACTATGAACTTGGCATCTATGGTTTTTATCAAGTGAAGAAGGGGACAGACACACACACACACAGACACAGACAGACAGAGACAGACACAGACACACACACACAGACACAGACACAGAGACAGAGACAGACACACACACACACACACACACACAGAGAGACAGAGACAGAGACACACACACACACACACAGAAGCTTATTCTATTTTTTACATAAGCATTATGCATCAAGGACATCATTTAAAAAAACAAAACATGTCTTTTCTAAAAGGTTTGTTTACATGTCTGTGTCTCTGTCCATGTGAAATATGCGATGCACATTAATAGCTATAATAGAAGTCCTCAATATTCTGATATTTTAGTAGCATTTATCTAACTTTTATATGGCTTAAATGCATGTATTTTCTTATAGATGCATTTTGTATACCTTGTTTATTTATTTATTAAAATTTACATAACGAGGTTCTTCTATTTCCCTCCATACGCCAAAAGACAAGCCCCCCACTTCCAACCCCGACACAACACACACTTAAAAAAAGCGGCATGCTGCCATACCAACCACTATGGGCCCTAATGTCTGACGGCCCATGCCTATGCCCAGCACTAGTACATGTCAGTTTTTTGTGTGTGTGTGTATGTGTGTGTGTGTGTGTGTGTGTGTGGCTAGTTTGTGTTACTTATGAATGATCTATGTACTTCTCACTGTCTCCAATATTAATTTCTGCAACATTCTTTGCAAACAGCATAAAATATACATAAGAAATGAAGGTTCAAGATGGATTATATTGAACTAACCTGCAATGTCAAAATGCAACAATGACCCTGCACAACAGGTTGCCACTGTGGTAGCATCAAATATGTGAAATTTGCTATTGAAACAACAAGATGCCTTGGCCTAGTTGGGTTTTCAAAACAAAAATGGCAGCGTTCTTGTTGGGTCGAGAAGCGCGTAGGAGTAATATTTTTCACAGTTTTATGCTCAAGCTCCCTTCCTTTTTTCTGTCTTTGTTTTTTGCTAGGAGCATCATCAAAATCATACTCATCATCTGCCCGTCCAGACATGCTAAACTGTTTGTTCTGTACTATTTTTGCTGCCAAATGCACATCAGCATTGTCCTCCATTTTCTTTTGTCGACTAGGTACGCTCATACCATAGCTACACCCAAGAATAATAATAATGATGAGAAGAATTTACAAATCACACAAATCATACTAGCATGCCATATTTCAAAGAAGAAAAAAGAGTTAAATGGAAGTAAAAACAAATAAAAACAGAAGCAGAAAATTAACTAAATAGTGAAGTAACTTACCAACACACATTAGATTATCCTACCTAACCCACAAATTTATGGTCCTCAAGTTCAATGGTTTTAGAAGGCGCCTTTTTTTTTTCCTGTTTTGGATTTCAATCCTTGGGTGAGGAGTCCTTTCTGGCTGAATGTGAAAGGGCCATGATTCATGGTTGATGGACCCTGATTCATCATGGGTCATGTGTTTGGAGTTTCCTCCCATGTGGGATTATGAAGATTTGCCTAATTTGATGATTATTGACTGATGTTAGTTAAGTTAATTCAGATAGATGAGTTTTATGCATGATGAGATCTGGTGGTAAGGATTCAGCCTCTGTATTAGAAAGGGAGGTTCCAATATGAAACCAGTCTAAACATCAAGGATAATTTTGGCCTAGAGCTCTATGTGGAAAATATGTGAATCAAGGACTGGGGTTCAGTTGGAGGGTTCCTTTTAAGTAAGTGTTAGAACTCTTGCCTCAGACCCTTGGACCAGATTCCATACTGAATATACGAGGTCTAGGTTAAATGAGATTTCCATTAAGGCTAATGTCGAGTTTTATTGCACGAGGCAGCAAGCTTCTGACTCAAGTTTCAAGGGTCAAACGAAGTTGGAATCAAGTGTCTATTGCTTCATTAACTCCATCTCATCGCAAGCTATGGAATCGATATATAATTTGTGGGAATCTGACATCATTTGAGGAAGTTACGACATGACCTGTATTACAAGTCTAATTATCCAACTGCAGTAATCTGTCCCGAAGCTGTCTGTTCTGTAAAAAAGTGAGATGTAGTTCTAAGGAGCTTAATTCGTACAAATAAACCAATTCCCAAACATGCCATGCTGTTGTGAAACAAGATATGCCTAAAAAATCTGTTGAGTTCAGATAATAGGTTAAACTCTATCAGAAGGTCAATTATAACAAATCTGTTTACATCTGATTTCTTATGATCTAAACTTACTCTTAGTTTTAAGCTACGGGGTTGTATTTAAATTAGTTAAATACTTGATTTTTTTTTTCTTTCACCAGTTACCTATACTAACTTTGCATGGGCCATTTTTAGTTGAATAGGGAGGTAACAAGAGAATGGTTAATAACGACGAGCATTTTGGGGATGAGCCGATCAATTTCAACATGAGTCGAAGAACCTCATAGATTATAGATTAGAGCTTGATTAGTAGTTTGATTAATTTATCATAAACTTACAGTTGTTTATGCTTATTTAAATTTTATAAGACAATTTTTAGTTGGTTCAGTTTGAGTTTGATAGACATTGTTTATGGTTGTTTAATACCGTAATAAATTTGATAGATTCATATGGAAATGGATAAATAGTTTAAGAATTCAAATTTTGTGCCCAGACTACAATGTGGATGTGCTATGAAATGACTACGAGAATTGGCTGGTGATTAAAAGAAAGAAAAAGTCGAATTATCCACGGTAATTATGATTTGATTCAGAATAATTTCTAATCAGAAGATTAAAGTTTATGCAGCAAGTGTTTGAACCCCAAGGAGATCCGAGTCCCAGGGAGTGGTAGGTTGCATGGGTGTTAACTTGATCATATGTGGACCTCCTGGCAAAGAAAATAGTGTCACACACCACACACATGATATTTTTATTACTGTACTAGGGTCAAGGAGCCTGGATCCTAATTCCCAACTCTGATGTGATCCAGACCCTAAACCTCAGTCTGTGCCTCTTGGACGGTTTAAATCCTCAATTATCGGATTTGCACTTAGAGAGATTTGAGCCCTCCTTGTGTATGTAAGGGGGTTAGTTCATAGTTGTGGATGGGAATCGGAAGGCTTACACTCAAGATATGTATTACACACCTTCCAATACTCGATAAATGGGTCATTATGCTCTTCATCCATTCATCAAGCATTGCCCTTATGCGTAAAATTTTATTAGACAGATTTGGATAACCAATCAAAACCAAAATCATACGTATAAAATATGGTCATAATGCTCCATTTTTTTTTTCAAGTACTTCATTGATTAAACCCTGATTTGGTTCTACCTCATAATTGCTTTACTTGCAAATTCCTTATTCAATAGGTAATAAAATTGCATCCCATATCCATCTTTGAGATCTCATTTGACCAAAAGCCCAATCATTTTCATCTTTAATGCGCCTTAATCACTCAAGATCTCTAGTTTCCCTTTTCTAATCTTAACAAGCTTGTAAATAACCTTCCCTCCCTCCTTGATTAATGAGTTACTACAAGACATACCAATTAGGGAAGTACCATAGTTGGAGACTTTAATGGTCACATTGATCAAGTGAAAACAACATTTGCACCAAAAGGTGTGCACCTCCCTTTCTTAAGAGACCTTGATGGGGTTTTTTATTCGCTCAAATCTTGGTCACAACAAGATCTTTCCATTCCTCTAACTCCCATGATAGTCATGCATCTAGATGGGCCCCACAATCAGGTTCAGGTGTGCACCTAGCTTGTAACAGACAAGGTGCACACTTGATCACTGTTCATAAAAACCTATAAACAGGTGTACACCTTAAGGAGGGTACATACCCTTTTTGGCCACCCAGCCCACCCTTAATCCATCCAAGCCATACCTTCCCCTTCCTACCCACCCCTGAAAACCCCCATCTCTCCACACTCACTATCCTCCCATTTATTGGCAGTCAACCCAATATTAAACTCATCCGACTGTTAGTAACCTTCGTATTGAATGGAATCTTTTTTTCAGAGAGAGAGAGAGAGAGAGAGAGAGAGAGAGAATATATCTTCTTTAATATATACATATATATAGGGAGGTGCTCATATGAGAGATGCTCTCACCTTACAATGAGAGATAAGGTGGGGGCTCTCACATCCATATCCAATGCCAACAACTTAAATGTGAGGGCCCCAACCTTATCTCTCATAGTAAGGTGAGAGATGCTCTCTCTCTCTCTCTCTCTCTCTCTCTCTCTCTCTCTCTCTCTCTCTCTCTCTCTCTATATATATATATATATATATATAGGGGTAGCGGTCCTGTAAGGACTGTCCTCACCATTTTGTGTAAGGACTAATCCCGTTTGTCCGATTTTCCTCCATATCCAATGCTCCATATGGGTATTTTATAGTCTATGAGAGGGAAACGAAACCTGTGGAAAAAAAAATGCTGAACTCGAACGGAAGGGAGGAGCCAAATCGCGCGATCGATCTCTCCCGGCGTCTCATCTCTCTCCTCTCTTGCACCTCTCCCTCTCGGCGTCCCATTTCTCTCTACTCTCTCGCGACAACCCGGCGGCACGGCAAATCCCCAAATCAGAAGAAAAGCCCCAAACCGGAAGAAAAGCCCCAAAGCCCACGATCTCTTCCTCCTTCTCGTCCTCCTTCCTGGCACGGTCTCGCATGCCATCGAAGCAGGAATCCGATGTCGCATTTCTTCCTCCTTCCCTCTCGTCGACGTCTCCTCTCGTCTCCATCACTTCTGTCGTGCCGCCAACCTACCCAGGGCTCGATTTGATTTGAACCAAAGCCCGGACGAGCAGCGCATCCCCTCTCGCTTGTCATCTCCGTCGCACCCCTCCCGACCCGAACCAAGTCATTTCCTCTCGCCTCTCTCATCTTGCCTCATATTGGGTTTTTTTTTTTTATTTTGTTTTTTATGAATGTCATCGGCCATAAATACACTGGTTTTCTTTCTCTCTAGTCTTCTTCTTATTTTTGTTGATGTAGTTTTCTTTGCTGCTGTTGAATACGGTGATGGTAGGTTGCTGGCTACCATTTTATTTGAGCAAAATACATGCCCAAAATACATACTTCTTCTTTTTCTTTTTCTTTTTTTTATGTTTTTCTATTTTGTGCTGTTGAATACGGAAGATGTAACCTGGAACGCAAGTGGTCTGTTCCAAAATCAGTCAAAGAGAAGGGCTGGCATCAATGAGTGGAGCCCTGTCTAAATAGCCTGGGCAAATCTGTCAAATCAAACCACTTTTTGGGTCAGATCTGCCCAGGCTATTTAGACAGGGCTCCACTCATTGACGCCAGCCCTCCTCTTTGATTGATTTTGGAACAGACCACTTGCGTTTCAGGTTACATCTTCCGTATTCAACAGCACAAAACAGAAAAACATAAAAAAAAAAAAAAAAAAAGAAAGAAAGAAAAAGTAGTATGTATTTTGGGCATGTATTTTGCTCAAATAAAATGGCAGCCAGCAACCTACCATCACCGTATTCAACAGCCGCAAACAAACTACATCAACAAAAATAAGAAGAAGACCAGAGAGAGAAAACCAATGCATTTATGGCTGATGACATTCATAAAAATAATAATAATAATAAGAAAAAAAAATCAATATGAGGCGAGATGAGATGACCTGGTTCGGGTCGGGAGGGGTGTGACGGAGATGACAGGCGAGAGGGAATGCGCTGCTCGTCCGGGCTTTGGGTCAAATCAAATCGAGCCCGGGTAGGTTGCTGGCGGCACGACAGAATTGATGGAGACGAGAGGAGACGTCAACGAGAGGGAAGGAGGAAAAAATGCGACATCGGATTCCTGCTTCGATGGCGTGCGAGACCGTGCCTGGAAAGAGGACGGGAAAGAGGAAGAGATCGTGGGCTTTGGGGCTTTTCTTCCGATTTGGGGATTTGCCGTGCCGCCGGGTCGTCGCGAGAGAGTAGAGAGAAATGGGACGCCGAGAGGGAGAGGTGCAAGAGAGGAGAGAGATGAGACGCTGGGAGAGATCGATCACGCGATTTGGCTCCTTCCTCCCTTCCTTTCGAGTTCAGCGTTGTTGGTTTTTTTCTTTTTTTCCACAGGTTTCTTTTCCCTCTCATAGACTATATAACACCCATATGGAGCGTTGGATCTGGAGGAAAATCAGACGAAAGGGATTAGTCCTTACACAAAATGGTGAGGACGGTCCTTACAGGACCGCTACCCTATATATATGGAAATTCTCAAAACTCCCCTATCTAAAAAGGGGAGTTTCTGTTCCTATTTAAAAGCCAATGATTTGTTAGTATTTTAAGATATCCACTTTTGTAGGAGAACATTTAGGAGAGAGAATCGGATGTGTATCACTAATGACACGTGTCATACACTTATTGGCTAAAAGAGGGGTGTGTTATTTTAGAAAAATGCCCGGGGAGTTTTGTAGCGTAACTCATATATATATATATATATATATATATATATATATATATATATATATCTTCAAAGGCATTTAACTTTGAGGGCCTTAGATCAAGGGCTTAGGATGACTTAATGGGTCTCATTTTTGCCCAAACCTAGACCGCAATGAAATCTTTTCATCCCCCACCCCCATGGCAGTCATGCATCCAAGGGTCCACAATCAGGTGGCCAGCATGTGATGTGCGAGGCGAGAACCTGGTTACTAGTAATATACACCCATTATCAGGTGCACAATATTTGCACCATAAGGAAGGTGCTCCTTTTTCTTGGCCACCTAACCCACCCATGATCCATCCAACCCACACCACCGCTCCCTTACACGCACATTTTGCATGGCGTGGCACACCCAATTTGATAGTCATCCGTCTGTAACCTTCATATTGAAAAGAAAAAGAAAAGTATTATAAAAACATCTTTAAAAACAATAAACTTTGAAGGCCATAGATCAAAGGGGTTAGGACTTAGGATGATTGGATGATACTGATTTTTGCCCAAACCTAGGTCATGAAAAGATCTTACCATCCCTCCAAACCAGCCAAGGATGCCATGCATCTAGGTGGGTGGTCTCACAATGAAAACCCCTGGTTTATAATACTAGAGGTGTACACCTATGATCCCCTGATACTTATACAAGCCTAATGTATCTATGTTGGAACAATTCGACACTTGTTTCAATAATTGACATTCCACCGACACTTCTTGGGTACAAATTTAGCATATCCTACCTTACCAAATCCATTATTTCATTAGTTCTTTAAGTTTTCTTCTTGACATTAAAAATATTCGAAAGAAATGTAAACAATGAAAACAACATTAATTTTGAAGGTACTAAAAAAAAAAAAAGAGTAGGACAGTAGTATCCCTAGCTGTATGTGTCCATACCAGTATCCGAATCTGGGTGTATATGTGTATGTGAATACTAGCATGTGGAACTACCTGATTATAGTACCCTGGCCAGTTGTTTTAGCTCTTGAATCCTGCTCAACAGTTGTGGTCTCCGATTCTTTCTGAAAAATCAGACAGAGGATAAGAAATAAATGATTATAACGATGAAAATCATTTAATAAACCATGATAACCATATAAAGAGTGCAAATAAACAGTTCATAGTGTAGTATTCAAATGCAACCCACATTAACTAACATTGTAACTTTGCATGTAGATTACAGAATACTCATTGGAAGTTAGCAGACTTGTTCACACAAGGCAGAAAACCAAAGCTTAATCGAAAGATCTCTGCATTCCAGTTGCTTATGAATGTGCAACTGATGCCATCAGGGTTTTCAAAGCCAGCTGTCAGACGGCTCAAACATCGCAACTACGGAGCCAAGTCAACCCTCTCTGACAACACCAACAAACTCGAAAGAAAGAAAAAACAAAACAAAACAAAAATAAAAAATAAAAAAATAAATCCCACCCACAAAACTAATGAGACATAAACCTTCAACCTTGATATTACAAAAATATCCCAGAAAAAAGAACTCCACAGTTTCATCTTTTGAGTTAAAACTATGAATTGTGCTTCTAATCTTTTCAAATCTAAAGGTCATGGACTCACATCAACCCTAGGCTCTAATGCCTAAGAGTTTTTTCTTATTAAAAAAGAAGAAGAAGAAGAAGACAGCTTGAGCATGGCCATTTTTGAACCGCAGCGATAAAAAGGAGCCCAAAAAATCTTCATTCTAGTATTTCTTTTCACCATCACTTTGGGAGCCCTTCTTGCACTTATGGGTATGTGAGGATTCCCATAGACAACCTACAACATCATTTTGTTAACAGAATCAGAACCCCAAACACTCCAAAATGTACATGAACAGAACAATGTTCTGAAACTCCACGGTTTCTTTCTACCATGAATGTATTTCCATCCCTAAAGTCCACAATGGTCGTCACTTCTTTAAATCAAGTCTGAAAAACCTCCAACAGAAAGACATTGACTGCATAAGCAAAGCAGTAGCCCATTTTCACAGGCCGGCAAATGGTTGCATTATTCGCCTATGAATCTTATCTTCAAGGTAGATATCAGGTCCTGACGCATCAGGACTAAGCAGATCTTTGAAAGAATGACCAGTTCTAATGCATCAGGATGCTAGTGTCCCAATGCACCCATCATCTATTTACAGAAGTACAGCTGAGGGTTCAGTGATCCAGACCATGGCACCACCATGGACGGAATGCCACAACAATGGTAGAAGATCATAGCTATCCAGTTTGATAAGATAAAAACACAACAACGGTCTAGAGAAAGGATCAAGAAATGGGATGCCCCCGGCTGCTGCTCAGCTAGCTGGGGACACGGGTGTGTGGATGACGCTGCATGAGTTTTGAGTCCAAAATGTGGCAATAAAAATAAAATAAAAGTTCTTTCATATCAAGAAAAATACTGTTGGGCCATCAATATCCCAAAGGCTACTATATAAATAATCTGCGTGATTGAGCTGTTTGGACCAATTCTTAGACGCTTAGCATAGATGATATCATCTTAAGATCACATTATCTGAAAATAAGATCACATTATCTGAAAATGCCACATGATTGGTGGGTTCTCAACTGCGCTCTCCATAAATAAGCATAAGAAGGAAGCTTAAGAAATGCTTCCTGGCAATATGTAGCATTATAGGAATAATTGTGAAAGCTAGAATTTCATGCTAAGGGTTACTTACCAAAAGCTTTTCAGCCTCTTCATGCTTCCCTTTCATACGAAGCTGCAATACGTTAGCCGCCAACTGATTTGCAGTCAACACTTGCTTACTAGCAGAGCATCTTTCACTGGAGTGGTTACTTTTGGAAGAAACTAATACCGAATCCTGGTCTTCATTTCTCTCATCATTAATGCGAGACGTACTACTAGAACCATTAGCATCATTCTTCTGGCGACGATTAAATTCATGCAAAAAATCCCCATCATCTGCAAACTTATTAAGGTTGGACACCGCCTCAGAGATGAGACGAGTATCCTCCACAGACATCTTTGGAGCCCTCCTCTTTCCCCATGACAAGGTATCATGTACTTTAGGCTCCCTCATGTGAGAATGCCGGCGAGATGCACCCCGAAAATACTCTCTGCTGTCACCATGTGCTTTCTCAGTACCCTTCTTAGTTTGATCATCAGTAACACTTTCACAATTTTCTGTTCGCCCCCTCCTATCTTTTATAGCACGCAAATGAGCATGGGCAGGCGCAACTGTGCGTGATGCGACAGAAACAGCCAGTTGGCCTAGAGATCCCCACCGTTCTTCAACAACCTGTAAAAGGACAAGGCCCCACCATTAACTAGTTGGCCAATAACAGTCTGAAGCGCCCATTGAATTTGAAACAACTAAAAGAAAAGATAATAAACCTCATCAAGATTCCGTCCTTCTCGAGCTGCTTGCTCTTTTGCACGCTTTAGAGCTTTCAGCCGCCAGCTTGCACCACCATCACCAACGACTGAGGATGACAGAATCTGGTTTGTCTGGGACGCAACTTCCGGATAACCACTTCCATCGTCTTTAAAATATGGATTCAGCTCCCTCGGATTCTGTTTCTTGACCTGCTAATCCAAAAACAAAAAATATATGCTGTCAGTTTTCGTGCTAATTGAAGATTATTATGACTAAATTTTGTCTCTGAATGTAAAGAAGTATAGATCATGTCTTAGGAGAAGTTTGTACTTAATATAGGAAGTTAACCCATGCAAAGTTAAATTTTTATAAGCCCATAATTTCATACATATGGACCTCTGACACAGAGAACCAGATTATTAATAGTCTGGGCATTGAATTTGTTACAATGTCTCAAAAATAGAAACAATCTCACATGGGAGTATCCTGACTCTTTGATTGGCTGACCTTTTCCCTTTCTTTCCAATCTTTTGTATGATACGATCTTTTTGGGGCATGATCCTCCAATATAAGAAGATTTCATGTCATCTAAGCCATCAAATAGATGGGGTAGATCACCAAACCACGTCTCGACATTTCAAATGTAACAATGTATACTATTATTTGCTAAAATCAAAGATTCAAGTTATTGCAGAAGATAATAAGAAAACAAAGTGGGTTCATGTAAGTCACACAAAGACCCACAAAGTTACACGAGGAAATTTTACGATACAAGCATATCCAATATGCAATGTACCTTAGATACCAGAAAGTCTGCATTACCTCCTCAACTTGAAGATCCTCTGGCGTATCATCAGCAGGCTTGGGGATCCTCTCTGCCTGATTTGCAGGCTTTAGCATCCACTCCAATCCCATCTCCTTCCTTGCAACATCATGGAGTATTGAGTCTCTATCATCATCTGTCGAGAGAATAAAACAAATTCCTATTAACAATTCTGTATATCAAATACAACAATTCCAAATGAACCACACAAATATAAAAATCTACGTGATGAATCCTTCTCATCCAGAGCCTTTATGCCACTTTGTTTTCTGCTGTGACTACTTTTATGTTTTCTTCCTCCTCTCTGATCCTCTTTCCCACTAGGACCACCACCATCGGATGATAAAGAATCTTCATCTGACTTGTGTTTCCTCCTCCTTTTCACCTTTTCCTTAAGCTTTTTCATTACTTCATCACTTTCACTCTCTGACAGTGACGCCGAAGAAGCATCTGAAGAATACCATTTCTTGTTATTTGACCTTTTCTTAAGTTTATCAATCCCTTCATCATCAGAACTATCATAGTGAGCTCTTTTGTTCTTACTCTTATCTTTTCCTTTCCTACTTCTTGATTTCTTTCTCTCTTTTCTTGAAGAATGCAATTTAGAGTCTTCTGACGCATGGTTTTCCGGATAAAGCTCATCACGGGGTATAAACTTCACCCCAGAAAGCATTTTCCTGCATGTAAAAAGAAATTAAAATATCAGCTCTACTTTGCTTTGAGCAGAAAATTAACAAAGCCCAAAACAACAAAAAAAAAATGTTGGGCAATGAAAAAACGGCAAGAATCTATGTATGGGTGGTGCTCTTCTCTATCTTAAAGGGCTTCTGTACTTGGGCAGTCTAGTATTGGGGGCTTTGGCAATGCCACAATCTCCTCTTGTTTGTGGTTGTTATAAATCAACTAATTATTTTTTTCCAAACTGTGTGATTTTCATGCTTTCCGTCCATGATTGCAGTCAAGTAGCTTTAGGATTCCATGGTGATGGAAAGAGCAGACTTGTAACCACATGGGGATAGTGATGACTGATGACTGATGACCCAGACACAATTTTCTGTTTTCAAGCTATCACAATTCACAAACATACAACAATAATAGATTCACTCCAACATACAACCAAACATTGAAGTTCCTAAAAAAACATGTGCATATTTTTATGCTTAAATTCCAAATCTTCCACAGAAACAAAGAAAATGGGCAAGAAGGGGGAAAAATTAAAACCCTAACCTGGAGGGTTGGGACTTGGGAGGATCAAGAGGTGGAGTTGGTGAATAGATTCTGTAGATAGATAGATTGATTGACAGATATATATAGAGAGAGGAGGGGGAAAGGGTGGGTTTGGCCGGTATCCGAGGATTTTAGTTTCGTCCCCTGTCAGGAACACAAGTTGTGCGAGAATTTCATACACACGACTTCTATTTAGCTTCTCCGGGAGACCCACTATGAATAGTTATTATCTTTTTAAATCTCACATCTACGGAGTGCTACTTGTATGCAACTATGGAATTTTAGGTGGTCACTTCTTTTCTTACCTGGATGCACAGGAATGTATAGGTGTCATGATTTTCCAATTATCCGGAGATTCTGACCTAGAAAAAAAAAAAAATGCTTGGAACTCAATTTAGGTTTCCATTTATAAGAACTCAATTTAGGTTTCAATTCATAAATAGTTTTGGATAAGATTGATATAAGTTCCGGCATATGGACCTAGGACCCAATATATACTGGTTTGTTTGTAAATTGTAGTTTAGAATTAAATTTTTTTAGTTATTTTTATGTTTAATTCTAGAGGTAGTAGTCTTCATACACTATTATAAGTTGAATACCCTATTATAAGTCGAATGATATTCTTATTTAAAAATATATATATATATATAAAACAACAAAAAAGAAGGTAAACTGACTTTGTATTTAGTTCTCAATCCTCTAGTCAGAACCAGATGTGGATCCTCTTAACGAACTGGATTTGGAACCAAACAAAACAGGTTTTGAATCTGATTTAGAAACGGTTCCTGGTCCACTATGGATGGGACCGGAACCGACCATTTTGCAACGCTAGAGATGCGAGATGTAAATAGCTGGCTAAAAAAAAAGAAAGCCCTCTAAAGTTTAATTGAAGTCATTTGAATTATAACTGGAAAGCTCGGGTCAACTCAAATGAAATCCAACCTGCATTGTACCTTGTCTAGTTGGAAGGGTACTGGCCAGGTTTGAACCTTCAGTTTTAGTACTTGAAATGGGCCTGGATCTAAGATTTGAGCCCATTTGATATTTTCCCAACTTAGATTAAAAGTTAGAAACTATGAAGCTCAGCCAGGCCCACACAAGATTAATCCAATATCTAGTTCTTGAAGTGTAGTGAAGTCTAGATGGACAAGCTCTGTTGTGAATGTTTCAGGCAGTCCAAGATTGGGTCAGGTACTAATTCCCCATATCGGGCTTGGCCAGATATGGGCCAATGTTCTAAACAGGGTTTGGGCCGACTTGGCCCATTAACAACGCTGCCAGGCCACACTAGGTCAATTGCCAACTGGGCACTCAACCCAAATTGTACCCACATAATCCAAGTAAAAGAAAAGAAAATGTGAATACTCAGCATTGACCTGTACCTAATGCAGTAGTGGAATTCTAGACCTTGCAGTTTCTCCTCATCCAAAAGAGTCAGCTCTTTAGATTAGGAGAAAATTGTTAGGGTATAGAATTTCCACAAACTCAATGGATATATGGAGAATGGTCTAGTGAATATGCTGAGGGCGTGTTTGGATGGATGGTGAATTGAAGTAAAGTGAGGTAAAGCATCAACTCAAGAGAGAATAAGATATAAGGAGTTATGATGGTCTTTTATTTTTAATGGCTTCAAAGGAAATCTTTTTTACTTTTTTGTGTAAAAATATAATTTTTTGTCATTTAGTGGAGAAAGGAGGTTGCTTTTTGACTTATTTTGAAAAAAAATGAGGAAATTTTGAATTTGTGTATTTTTTTTATATGACCCTAGGTCTTTTCTTGTCTGGATAATGTAGGCCTTACCTCACCTCAATTCATTTCACCGCCCATCCAAACACGCTCACGCATTAAGTCCAAATTTGAATGAAGAAAGTAAAAGGAAGAAGAATCATTTAAAAACTTTATTTAGACAAAAAAAACTATATTTAGATAGTTAAAAAAATTCGACTCGCTAATAAATATTCAATTTACTATAAAAAAAAAAAAAAGGGCATGATTTCTCAACTCATCTCCTTAGTTGGTTGTTGTTTTGTTCCTTCCTGTTTTTCGTAAATGAATCTTCCCTTTCTACCAATAATAATGATGATGATGATGATGATGATGCCGTTGATGATGATAATGATAAGATAAAACAGAGGAATTTTTTTTTTTTTAAGTTGACAGACCAAGAGCTATTAATAAAAGCCCTGCTCATGATTCTCTTCTGTTAGGCCATGAAATGAAGAGTGGAAGAATGAGATTTGCTTATTGTTGGGTCTCTTGACACCACTTGTTGTAAGCATGTATGTCAAAGCGTGAATCACGGCGATCGAATGATCAATCAAACCACACAAGAAAGAGAAAATCAGACACAATTATTTACGTGGTTCCGCAAACTAGCCTACGTCCACCAGAAATAACACTTTCCACCATTAAGCCCCACGTGATTTGGAAGACTCCAACACTCATGGGAGAGAGCTCTAACTCTCTTAGAGAGTCTAGGATTACAAAATACATCAATATATAATCTCTATTTTATTGGCCAGCTCTAGCTCTAACTCTCTTAGAGAGTCTAGGATTATAGATTACATCAATATATAATTTCTATTTTTTCTTGGCCCCCAACAAAGTCATAGTACAATTACCAAAATACCCACCTAGTCATAGGTCAAACCCAATGAACCATTCTTATAAACCTGGAATACAAGACACATAAACCCAACACTTATTCTAGGGGTTTGAGAGGCCACAAAATCATGCCGAATCACCACTTAATCTTCATTATGAAACATTTAGATTTGTGATCAGCGTCAGAATTAGTGATGATATTTTCAAAAAGAATCCTGACATTATTGTGATATTATCAGAAAACATAAATTCCTAACAAGTACATGATTTTAAAAAGTCAGCAAAACTAAAAGTATTGTAAGAAAAATGTCTGTAAAAATTCAAGATGTTTTGTTTATTTTCTATTTTGAACCACTGACAAATTAATATATTTTCCATGACATCTTTCCATTAAACATTACTGATGATTATGGTCATGACCATTTAGAAGTCCACTATAGACAACTGGACATTTTTCCTTGAGCAATGAGCACTTTTTACAGAGCTCACCCATGTGGACGACAATCAAAAGGAGGGGTGAATAGCACAGTTTGGAGATGATTTTATATATATATATATATATATATCATTTAAATTTATTTTGATTTACTTTGATAAAATCAAAGCAGTCTAACGTTTGTGTCACTGTCAAATTAGAACCATTGGCCCTTACCCTACTCTCAAGGGCTAGGTTGGGCCGGGGCGAAAGAGAAAAAATTAATATTTTTAATATTTAATTCATTCATATACCACTCCCAACTGAAATATATAGTTCTCTTTTTCTATATGTGAAACTACTTCCTTTAACTAAGACAAATCTCTATTTCATATTAAAATTACATACTAACTATTTAGCATTTTAATATTGTAAATTGATTTTTTTGATCATATATAAACCAGCAAAACATGCCCCCAATTAGCACGGGTACGGTCAAGTACATGTTGGTCTATGCAAACCAAAAAAGGATCTTAGCAAAGTCCAAAGAGGGTGTTTTTGACAGTTGGCTTATTCTCATTGTCGAAGTCAAAATGGTAGATTAACGCCTATTCTCATTGTCAAAGTCGATATGGTAGATTGAAAATTTAAGCACTGTTGGGGAATGAAATATTAATTTCTAAGAGAGGCGAATGACCAGTGGCGAAACCAGGATTTTCATTTAGGTGGGGCAAAACTTTTGCTCGAATTTTTTCACATTAACAATAGCAAAAGAGAAAATGTATTCCATTTAAATAGACGCAAAATATTTAACTACATCAACTAACATATAATTTTTGTTTGAACTACATTAGTAAGTTACAGAACTACTTATAGAAAGGCATCACAACACTACTATCAACTACAGAAGTAACAGAACTACTTATGGGAAGACCCCAACTCCAATCAGACAAGACATATACATGAAGTCAAATAATATTGCCCAACCGGCCCTTATCCATGATTGACAAATCTCACTCATTCATAAATTAAACAAGAACACAAGATCCAAAAAAAAAAAAAAAAAACCCAAAATCAAGTAATGTAATAAAGAGAACCATAAATAAAAAGCCCTAAAGCAACATAACCCTAACCCTAACCATAAAAAAAAAAAAAAAAAAAAAAAAAAAAAAAAAAAACAGAACCCTAACATCTCTGTCACAAATCTCACTCATTCAAATAGATTAAACAAGAACACAAGATATATATATTAAAAAAAAAAGCCAAAATCAAGTAATGTAATAAAGAGAGCCATCAAACACAAATTAAAAAAAAAAAAAAAAAACCAACAGAACCTTGACTTCTCGATCAATGCCTAAAATAATGAATGGAATTCATTAATCATAGAAGATAGGGAGAGAAGGGGGAGGGGGAGAGGGAGAGAGAGAGAGGCGACAATGACATAGTCAACATAGAGAGAGGGAGAAAGAGAGTCCATAGAGAAAAATGCAGAGGGAGAGTGAGGGGGGAGAGAGAGGCGACAGAGCTAGAGAGAAGGGGATAGATTTACCTGAAGTCGAACGACGGAACGATTGTCCCGGCCTCACAATCATCCGAAGAGAGACCAAGAAGCCAGAAGGGCTGGAAGAAGCCAGTAGAGCTGGCTGAGGTTGAGAGTCAGAGGAGTGAAGAACAGAAGAACGAAGAAGGGTCTGTTTCTTTTCTTCATTTATCGATTTTGATATGGGGCGATGGACTTGTGGGCGTGGGCGTCGGCCTTTGTACGTGTAGGGCGTGGCCCAGTAGCCCAATAGAAATTTAAATGAGTTTTCAAATTTGACCTGGGGCGAGTAACTTGGGTCCAACACTGAATCAGCCCCATCAAATCATCCTAACTCAGTCACCCATATTTACCCTAAAAAAACAAAAATAAAAAATAAAACTATCATCCATGGCCCATGAGTCAAGCCCATTTGCATGCGTATGCAGTCGATCCAACTGTTTAATCCATTTGCATGGGTGCAAATCAGGCCGTTTGAACTCTTTTTATTCTTATTTTTATTTTTTTGGGGGGGTGGCGTGGGGTTAGGCTTGTATGTTCCACTTGGATGGACCATCAGTTGGGCCCTACCATGGGTAAGGAACTTTGGATTTTGAATTTATTATAGATAATCCCCAGATTTCCTTTTTTTTTTTTTTTTTTTTTGGGGTGGGGTGGGGTGGGCTGGGGTGGGGGTTTGGCCAAAACTGAGGGGGTGCACATAGATGCATCCCAATCATTGCAGGTCTCAATTTGAATATAAGAATATAATTTAAAAATCATCTCAATCAAATCGTTCACCATTGATTTAAGGGCTTTAAACGGCAGCAGTCTTTTAAGATCGAATTAGAAAGAGTCTTAATTTATAAGAGGTTAGTAATTGTGAGGGAATTTGATTGATCATGGGATATTCCTTGTGAAAGTAGAAAAGTTGCATTTCAAACAAGCTGTAAGAGGTAACCTTAAGCGAAAAGAGCTCATGATACCATGTTTCCTAATCAAATCATCAGGGGATTCTTTACCCATTTTCTACATTGTTGAAAATGGAAATCCTCATTTGGAGAATTTCAAGTCCAACCTCCCTCTATGAGATTTATAGATCCTCGATTTTGTAAATTTGCACCTTGGAACCAATTTTTCTTGAACATATACGTTGAAATATACCAATGTTGATGTGAACTCCTTGGGCTATACATACTCTAATAAGTAATAAATCCCTATTTCAGGTGCAGTGAGGAATCCTCACATTTGCATGTTTTTGTACGGATTCCTCACTTGTTTGTATTTCCAAACGTGTCCTACCTAACTTCAGTTGTACAGATATGATCTAATATAAACGTATCGCTAGTATACCAAAAGGTGAAGGGGGTTCCATGCGTGGGGTGGGCCTATGCTGGTTTTTTTTCTTTTTTCTTTTTCTTTTTTTTTTTTGTGAAAGGGGTGTACCAATCATTGAACCCTTGACCTCTCTTACGTGCTCCTAATCATGCAACCATAGAGACACAAAGAAGATCGGTGGGCCCGCACTTTGGCGATGCACAAATTTAAATGATAAGCCCTCTTTTGAATTAATGGTCTTTGAATGGAGATCTTATCCATCCAATATTGAAATTGAATGGTAGGCCCTCCTTTTGGAATGGTTTATTTTTATCAGGTGTACGATGTGGCAGTTCTCATCTGGCTGGTCTTATCATTCGAGGTGGGCTTCCTTACTTCACCAGAGGTCCCCTTCCCTCACCCAAGGGGTATTCCCAATAAGTGAGTTTGATGGGTCGGAGCCCCAAATCTGAATATTGTAAGATTTTATTATTGAAGAATAAAATAGTGTCATATTATAATATTGTGTTACTTATGGTGTTTGGCAATTTAACGAATCTCAATTATACTTATAAAGTATTTGGCAATTTATAAATCTTTACTTAATGATGCACAAAAAACAAGAAATGAAGAGAAAAATAAGGATGATAGACCCAAAGGGAACCCACTAATTAGTACTCACAAAGAGTGATTTAATATTGGTAACCAGGATAATGAATATGAGACCCATGTATTATTGGTAGTATGTGACCCACCCAATGTTGGTAATCATAGTGGAAGTCACCTAATGCAACAATTGTAGAACCCATCTAATATTAATAATCAACAAGGGAACTGTGTTATTATAACAAGGCTATAAGACACACATAAGATTTATAAACATGGAAGGACCTATCTAATAGAGAGTCATAGTAAGACTTCTATAAAAACCATCAATATTAAAAAATTTAGTGGGACGTCCCCGTAGTATTTGTTAAAAAAGTTCCACTAGTGTTTGCAAAAAAACTCTGGATAGTTAGTTTTGTTAATGAAAGATTGTTTTATACAATGTGTACTTGAATATTCTAATATGACGATTTTTATAAAAGAAAAATGAGATATTATAGTATGAAGATGCTCATCTCTCACATTATTATGAGAGATAATGTGAGGGCCCCTACCTTTATCTCTCATGGTAAAATGAGAGTGTCTCTTTGGGGAGCACCTCACCCTCCCATTATAGTATACCTTCTAAGTTAATCAAACAACTAGTTTTGAGGTGTTAATGTTATATTCTAAAGTTAGGAGATAATATAGTAAGGTTTTTAGGAATATATGAAGCACAAACACCCCCGAAACAGTTTTTTTTAGCAGCCTAGGTATCAAAGCCTTAAGCCCATCCACCTCAAATGAATTGGAACAAATGAAAAGGGACAAAAGCAGTTAAGCCGAAGAAATTGTCTCTTCATTTGTCAACAGATATTCAACAAATGACACTTGTAATCTTTCCAGCCTGAAGAAGCCATCTCCCTCCGATTTACCGTTTACCGTTTCTCAGCTCTCTGTCTCTCTCTCTTCTTCCCAATGCATCCTCTCCAATTCCCAAAATCTCTCATCTTCTCCTTTACATCCTGCAACAATTCATTCTCATTCCCACTCCAAAACCACACTAAAAAACCCAATCTCAGCACATTCTTCCCGCCAATTTCTACTTCAATACACAACTGGAACGGTTTTCGGATTTCTGCCTCTGTTAACCGCTCAATTCCATCAGAACCCTCGGAGTTTACCCGGGAAGGAGATGAAGAGATGGCCGGATGCCAGATCAAGACCGTCGATGTCGCCGCGCTTGGAAATCTCTGCGTGGATGTGGTTCTAACCGTGCCGTCTCTTCCTCCGGCGGGATTGGATGAGAGGAAGGCGTACATGGAGAGGCTCTCGGCTTCTCCGCCGGATAAGGTTAGTCTATTTCTTCTTCTCTTGATAGCAGGCAAGGTGAGAGATTCATGGGTTTGATTTCATTTTTCATGTGAATCTGTTTTGTCATTAATGTCTTGTATTTTGTGGCGATTGATCTTTTCTGATCATAGTTTGCACCAGTCCTCAATTGGGGGTCTCAATAAATTTAATTTGGATGTCAAGAGAGTGAAACTTCCATGAATTATAACTTTAATTTCTCAAAGAAGCGAAGCTGGTTTTGGAGAATGATTCGGATAATGTGATCTTTTGGGCTCTTCTCCTACAGTTTCCCACAAAATTAAGCCAATGTCTTCATATATTTAAGTGGAGTTTAAGCGTGGTTCGCAGTCAGCTAATGTGTTTGTAGATTCCATGGCTAAGCAATGGGTGGATCGATCTTCCCCTTTGTTATTTGTGCTTTGTAATGCGCTTTGGCATAATGCTTTTATACTATAGCCTTTTTCCTGTATGTAGGTTGTCTTGGTATGTATTTTGGGTTTTTTTTTTTTTTTTTTTTTTTTGAAAGAAGAAGGAAAAAACTACACAAGGAAAGTTTTTCTCACTTTGCACCGTCGACATAGGCACACTGCCAAACCATATAAATGTTTTCTTGTTTTGCTTCTTTTGATTGTTATATCATGATCGGTTGTGTTCACCACAAACCACTTCATGACCATGGACTTATTACTCGAAATAACTACAGAAACAGGTAGGAGATTCAACAGCTTGCTCTTCTTAGGGTATGTTTGTGCTGTGGATTGAAAATGAATATGGTTTCTGAGGGAGGATGATTTTGGGTGCCCATTTGAACCCTAATGTTGATTTATTTTGGAAGCCAGTGAAGAAACGGAATACATATATAAATTTCTGCATATGCACTCCTTCTGTGTTGTGTATGCTTTATGTGCATGTAACATCTTTTTTTTTTAACCGTAATGGTAAATTATATTAAAAAAGGATTACAAAACATCAAGAAACCCCCTGAATACCAAGGATGAACAAGAAGAACAATGGTATGAGAAGAATTATACCAACAACAAAAGGAAAAGGATTACAAAGCAAAAGCCAATAAATAAGAAGACCTGTCTACCCCTTGTTCTGCCAAAGCATCCGCAAAGCCATTAGCCTCCCTCTTTACATGCTGAAACTTCACTTGAAGTGATAAAGACAAGGACTTAATCTCATTGGAATAAAACTGAAATCTCCAGAGACACTTGACGAAGGAAGAAACCCAAGTGATTAAAATAATTCACAGGCATTAACCCAGCCATGAGGTGTGTATTGTATTTATATTATAAAGTTTACAAATTTACTCCTTCAATCAAGGAGTGATAGAATACAAGATTTCCCTATTTAAGGAATTAAAATATACAGAGGAATAAGTCAAGATTTTGACAGTTGAGCTTCAATAGATTTTATGTTTTGAGGAGCCGATCTTGTGGGAATGAGTCGACAGAGGATCTCGAACGAGTTGGTTGAGAATCTCCACAAATCCAAGAACGGGCTGGCTGAGATATGGATCAGTTATTGTTGATGGCATTCAAGGAATCACTTACCACCAATAGCTTGGCATGAAAAAAAGACGAATAAATCCAAAGGGCTTCTAAAATAACCCCCACCTCCACCTCATTAGACTCCATAGAACCCACATGTTTAGAGAATAAAGCCCAAACACTCCAATGATTATCACAGAGCACTCCTCTGACACCAGCCAGCCCTGGCTTACCCCTTGCTGTCCCCATCAGCATTGAACTTCAGTTCTTCCACAGGAGGAGGAGCTGAAACCGCCAATATGCGCTTCTTAGGAGATCCAACAAAAAGAGAAGCCTCCCAATTTTTCTGGATACCGTCAACCTCTTAAGAAATCAAACCCCTTTCTACCAACTTTGCTATCTTCCTAAGCGCTGACAACATCACAACATCCATTGGCTTTAAGCTACCCGTGAAATCCCTATCATTCCTCTCTCCCCAGATTGACCATAGAATGGCAAAGGGGATAAGTCTCCAAAGAACCCACCCATCCCCAAAAAAGGGGGAAGACCTCCAAGCCTCAAACAGTCCCACCAAAGAATTTGGGAAGCACCAACGAACAACACTACGGCCAATGAATGTATCATCTTTCTCATTACCTGTAAAATGAATCTCTAAAGGAGTTGGGTGGTGGTAATGTACTAATTTTCACTTGCATTTCAAAGCCCATGTGTTCTAGGCTGTTTGTTGTGGATGGGACCTTGAATTTCCTATGATTTGATTTTATAGGGTAATGGCCGGGTATTCATTTTCCATCTCTAGTTAATTCATTTTCCACTAAAAGCAAGATTATTTGATGGTCATTTATGGACTGAACCTTTGTTTTTTCAATTTTAGCCACTCATAGGAATATGTTTCTTAGAATTCCTACGAGGTCAATTCCATCCAAACAAATGGGCCTTAACACTCTCTGATTACCTGTAAAATGCATCTCTCTGAAGGAGTTGGCATGTGGCAGTAATGTTCACATACATTTCGAAGCTCATGTGCGAATTGTCTGTGTTAGAACTCATGCATCCATTAAAGCATGAAGCATTTATGTGTCTGTGTTATTTACTGCATATTGGATTCCTTATTCGTGTGCATTGCACATGTAAATGAACAATTCCCCCTTTCTTCTTGCTCTTATTTTGGGTAATATTTTTGTGTGTGGTGGATGGGTTCATTGATGGGGTAGTCAATGTTGTGGCCTTATGGGTGGGTGCGTACTGATTATGTGCATATATTATGTTTACTGAATTAGTGCATTTTTTATGCGTGTTAGAACCATCTTCCACATTTATTCTGTTAGAACCATCTACTTTGTTTACTCTGTTTACCATTACTTACGTAATTTGTATATGTGCACAATAAGATGTAGCCTGATGGTGGTTATGTGAATGTGCACAGAATGTTCCATGATAACTTTTTCATGTCCACTTGTAGAAAAATTTGGAAGCTGGTGGTAACTGCAACTTGGCTATTGCCGCTGCACGGCTGGGGCTTCGTTGTGTTGCCCTTGGTCATGTGGGCAATGAAATCTATGGCCATTTCCTCCTGGATGTGCTTCAAGAAGAAGGCATTGTTACGATTAAAATGGATGAAGATGCTGAAGTGGCAAACAAATCCTCTTTTGAAACATTACTATGCTGGGTTTTGGTGGACCCAATGCAAAAGCATGAATTTTGCAGGTGAACAATGGATTCACGATTTGTTCACCTTTCCTTTTGATTACATCCATTGATGCACACCTGTCATGTTGCATCTATGTTCATGGATAATGATCTTTCTTTTCTTTACCTTTTTTTTAATGATTGGTAACATGACTTGAGCCCACAACCCCAAGGTTATTCTTGTCATGTAATGATCATTCTTATGCTGCATCTTCTAAACATGTGCCTGACTGAACTTGTCTTTTTTCTACTTAGTCGAGCCGATTTTAATGAGGAGCCGGCATTCAGTTGGATGAGCAAACTTTCTGATCAAGTCCATACAGCTATAAAACAATCAAAAATTCTGTTCTGCAATGGCCATCTCTTTGATGAGCTTTCTCCTGGTTTAATCACATATGCCCTGGAGTATGCCAGAGATGTCAGGACGACAATATTTTTTGATCCTGGGCCACGAGGGGAGTCTCTTCTCCATGGTACGCCTGAACAGAAAAAAGCAATTAAACTGTTTCTCAAGATGAGTGATGTTCTTCTTTTAACTGCAGACGAGGTTTGATCTTCAACCTAAGTCTAACTTGGTGAAACTGTATATTATTTGTTTCTTTTATGACACTTGTCTCATTCACAGATTCTTTAAATAAATTAGATTTCTAAAAGATTTGAGGAATAAATCTGAAATTACCTTAGTTTTTGCGTACACAACATGTACGTTATTTGATTTGTGATTTTCTAAATTTACCTATGCTATACTTCTTTTAACCTCTTCATTATAAAATTTTCTACATTTGAGTGTTTAGATATCCTTTTTTTTCCGCATGTGTACCAAGTTATATTAGTTATTTTTCTACAGTATCATATGTGTACCAAGTTAAGCTATATATTTACACATTCTGTATCCTAGACCCTTTTGCCTTTTCAGGTTTTTTTTATTAGTTCCCATTTGTAGTTTGGGAGCTTTGGATAAGATGTTTGTCTTTGATACACGCGTGAAAAACTGATGCTTTAAGTTTGTTTGGGTCCTAAAAAAAAGTTTTTCTTTGTATTTGCGCATTTGTGTTTCCGTGCAGGCACGTGTGTGTGCATGTGTATGCGTGCGTGCGTGCGTCCATGTGTGTGGCTGCATGTGCATGCAAGCATTTGTATGCGCATGTGTCTTTGTGGACATGCACTGGATGCATGTATGTTTGTTTGCACAAATGCACGAATTGATTGTCCACTCTCTCTTTTCTTTTTTCCTTCTCTCCTCATTAATTGTCTAAAAACTTGGATGATGTCCACTAAGGATCATTTTATAATTTAATACAGTACATCCCTGGACCCCGTATCATCTGAAGATTTTTCCGAACTTTATAAAGGTTGACTAGAGAACAGAAAACATAGTCCTAAATGGGTTGTCTGGAGAAGTAGAACTTGCAAAATGGAGCCCAAATGGATGGGAGGACACTATGTTGATGATCATGACCCACCTTATTCAAAATTGAACGTTGCTTACCGTGAAAAACATTACTCAAGGGAGAGACATTGCTAAGAAACTTTTCTTCATGGAGGCTTCGAATGTTTTTATCGCTTTCTTCTAGCTTGTCAAATGCCTTCTGAATCAGCAAATTGAACTTAAATGTTCCTTCCCCTTGATGATTGAAATAATTACTATGGAAGATTTCTTTTATTTTTTCTCCCCAGTTATGACAAAAGGACTGAATTGGTTCCACTAAAATATAAAGTCATTGAAATAATTAATTAGAAACATTACTTCTATTGGACTGAATTGATTCCAATAAAATGATAAAGTGAAGGTTCTTCTTCAACCTTCATCAATGCAATTCCTCAAAGTTTTGGCAGTAGGTTTTTATTTACTTGTACGGACTGTAGGAACATTGGAATTGTGATGAGAGAGTGCTTGTACATATTGACACCTAGGAGGACAAAATTCTTATGGTTGATCTGCTTTTAGATGACAATCAACAGAAACATGTGTATGTAACATTCCTATGGATATGTAAAATATAGGATTTCCTATCCAAGCAGGAAAAGGAGGGAAATGGCTACTCAATTCAAATTGAGTAAACAGAATTCCATTATCGATCTCATAGATACATATAGAATTATGTGGAAAGCCGTATTCGATGAATGTCATATGTACAGCTTGGAGGGAGATCTTTCATATCTTTTTTTAGTATGGCTCTTACATAAATAAGGAGTTGTGCAGCAGCTGCAATATAGGAATTAGATGGGATATGAAATAAGGATATACAAACAAGAACCAATCCCAATGAAAAAGAAGAATAAATTGGATTGGTAAGTAAGACCACCCCCAAACCTCCTAATATAAGACCTGATCCCAGAAATACTAAAAGAACATCATGTATTGGTCATGATTGCCTAGATACAATATGAACATGGCACAAATACAGGGATTGGGGATACAATTCTGCACTTTCAAAATCCAGCATAGGATATGGATCAGTGTCCTATCCATAACATGAGATTTCATATTTTATATTAATATTAGAATATATAAATAAATGAAGTTATCATCACTTACATTCCTTTCTGACATTTTATTTTGAAAAGTAAGAGAACTTCTAGAAATATATGAAATAGTGGACTCGTACAATAATGTATGTCAAACTTGTACCCTATAACTATAAGTATGGCTGCAGCATCAAGTATCAATACAGGTGCACTAGGCAAATAGAAGTACCCACTGTCGTGGGTAACAATGACCTTCATTTTGATAGTAATGTTTATTTCTATTCTATGTTTAATTGTTGAAGAGTCAGGAGCCGTAGTAGATCTCATAATCAGGAGATGTTTTAGGAAATTCTTTTTTGGATTGGAGTTATTGGAGTGGCCTACTTTGAACACAACGAAGTTGAGTTTTTCTTTCGTGTGTTCAATTGCTTGGCTATGGTGTGGACTCCAAGATTCCCAGTGTTGGAACACTTATCTGGATCTCCTAGCTGAAGACTCCTAGGCCTTCTATCCTCGTACGGTTGAAGCCAAAAGATCTGAATCCAAGGCTCTGGCTGCATCATGGGGTAATACCTGTCAAAACTTGATTTTTAGGTATTTTATTGATAATGTTGATCTGACTCGACTTGACATTCAACCAGGTTGTGAGAGACTTGGTTAAAAACTTGAAACTATTACAACTGTGTCAAGCCTTTGTAGACTCATTTAGATTTTTCTTTACATTTCTTTACCAAGTTTCAACATTGGCCCCTCCTGTATTAGTGGTGCATTAAGATTTAAGACATAAAAGGGGAGATGTTTGAGTGGCCTTCTCAAGTCCGACGCAAATAGTTGTGTGCCGTTTGCAATTGAAGAAGCATTGAAGCTATCAAGTCCAAGGATTTGACTCGAGATAGACCAGAATGGAGAAACAAAATTCATGTAGCCGATCCCAACATAGTTGGGACAAGGCTTTTGATGATGACGATGAATATAGTAAGCTATCAAGTCATTTGGGGCATGGGTTAATGGGGGAAGGGGATTTTGTGTACCTCTTGGGTGAAAGACGCGTCAAAAGTACCATGGACTCTGACATAAAAGATGACGACAGAATTCGTTTTCTCTTACCAAAAAGAGTTTGCTTTGTAGTTTGTACATTTACCCTGGGTAGTTAATGGTGTAGCCAATGATCAAAGTCGTAGATTGGCAGAAGCTCAATTCATGTTGTTCTTGTAATTCTGTTATTTAGTTGTTCTTTCCACCCTCCGTTTCTAAAAGAAATGGACTATTTGGTAGACGAAAGTCACTCAAAACTTTACAATTTGTATTAAGTGTATCTTAAAATTAATGTGAATCATAACATATCTGAAATAACATCCTACAAAAATGTGCATCTTGGTGCTGTCAATATTGGTTTGCAATTTGTCACTCTTCATAGCTGAATATTTCTCCATTTACATAGCAGCCATTTGTCTTCGTTCGGATTTTCATTTTGTTTCTAATTCAACATGGTGACTCAATTGACTTGCCAGGCTGAGGCAGTAACTGGCCTGGCAAACCCTATTCTGGCGGGACAAGAGCTGATAAGGAAAGGAGTGCGCACGAAATGGGTCATAATTAAAGTAGGCTCAAAGGGTTCAATTTTGATCACAGCATCTACTATCTCTTGCGCACCTTCGTTCAAGGTATCGTCTTCTGACAATACTGTACTTTTGTGACATTGGGGATAGCACATATAAGAAGTTCATGAGTATTCCTATTTAATTCTGTGGTAATCAATTATAGTAGGAAAACTTTGAGAGTTCCTATTTAATTCTGCGGAAATCTAATCAAGTGCAGAAGCTTGGTGATATATATGAGCACTACATTTGGAAGCATAGTATTATGCTCTATTGTCTGGACTGATCATTGGGTGGACCTCCTTGGATGGACCACTGGACGGCAGCTGTACAGGTTGGAAGATGATACCTTCCCAATTGGTGGACTGTTTTATGTTCAATACCAACCATTATCTACCTGTCTTTATGCCATTCTTTGGTGGTCACTAATCAAATATGTAAATTCTTGGACCAGGGGAACCTTTTCTTTGTTTGCTCATGTGGGGATTCTTGCCCTATGTAGTCCAGACTGTAGACCATTATCCTACCTGTCCAATCTAAGTGCAGAGTACTTGATATTTTAATCATAGGACCTTGGTCAGGTTATATTCCCCCTTTAAATCTGGAAATAGATGGGTCATGGACCCTTACAAGATGTATCCCTCATGGAACACAGGCTTTCCATTGGCAGGAAGCCTCAGTCCTCAAGGACTACCATTGGCTCGTGGTGATGGCCCTCTTCAGCACAATCTACTGGCCATTATGAGGCCAGATGCAGTACTTTAATAAAAAAACCTTCTTGCATGTGACGAAGATGTTAGACTAGTCATTTTCATAAAGAATATTAAACTGTTAATCTGAATTTTCATAAAGAATATTAACTGTTAATCTGAATTTTCATCAGGTTAATGTAGTTGACACTGTCGGGTGTGGAGATAGTTTTGCTGCGGCTGTCGCATTAAGTTTTCTACATGATGTTTCTCCAGTTGCTACATTAGCACTCGCAAATGCAGTTGGCGCTGCAACTGCCATGGGCTATGGAGCTGGTCGAAATGTTGCCAACTTGAATAAGGTTTTAGAACTTTTGACAATCTCAAACTTGAATGAGGATGATAAATTGTGGAATGAGTTAGTTGGTGTGAATTCAGATGCAACGGAAGTCTCACTGCTTTCAAATACGGTCATAGATGGCTGCAATGCGCAGCTGACCATGGTGCCTATGCAGAAAGTGATCTCTGAACTTCTGCCTAAGCTTGAGACACTAATGGATATGAGGGCGGTACCGACTTGATTGAGAATAAGGAAAAGTCACAGAAGGGAGAATTTTTCTCAATCTGCGATTGTTGGAATGACCTGTTGAAGGCTTGATGATTGACCTTTGTGGAATTTAGAAGTTACTCAGAAGTGAGTCTATTTATATTGGTGGGATCCAGATGGAACCATCATGGTTAAGTTGATATTCAAGCTAAAGGTGATAAAAGTTGAAGTTAAAAGTCAGTTGTGAGCAAACTTTTGTTATAGAATGTTGGTATTAGTTTAGTTCATATTCAAGCTAAATGATAAAAGTTGCAGTTAAAAGTCAGTTGCAAGCAAACTTGTAAATAATGTTGGTATACAAGTGATGTCCACTGCAATTGTTTTCTGAAGCAGTGATTTTGGTTATGTCAATCCCTATTCCTGTAATAATGGAATTTCAGAATCAGGTTAATTTGGTGTCATGGAGGGCCCTATACTTAATTTACATGGAAATGAGAGCTCAATAAATCTTGGCTTCTATGATCCAAAGCAGTCAATTGAATTCATAGAGATGTCATGAGCATTCATTCAATAAAATGTCGTCTTTTGTTTCCATCTGATCGAATGTCAGGCCCGCTGTTTCGACCATTTTGGTCAATGTATATCAAGGGCTTTTGGTTAATTTGTTTTAACTGTCTTTTTATCTGAAACGTGGCCCACTAAATGATCAAAACATCCTAGAAAAAACTGCAGGTGAGTTGGAAAATTCATTGTTAGGACATCAACAATCCACCTACGGCCTGGATTTCACATACAGACATGCGGCCCATTGGCATTTGGAGGGTGCTCATGGGCCAAGCCAGCCCGGGCTCGATCTGGGCCTAGCCCATTTTAGGTCAGGCTTTAATTTATAATTTGGGCCCATTTAATAATTGGGTCAGGTTTGGATTAAGTGGTAGAAAACCCAATACCTAGCCTGGCCCGGCCTGAATTCGGAATGCTTATAATTGAGCAACTAGCTTGACCGCCCATGCTTAAAGCACGGACATTTGTCATAGTAGCTTTGATTAAGGTCAAAACCTTAAAGATGTAATTAGTTTTATGAATTATCATTATTTAAAAGTTAAAAAATAAAAGGTAATAAAAAATATAAAAGTTTATGAGAAGTAAGAAATTAATATAAATTTTAACTACATATCAAGTAATTTGGTTTTTCTTTTATTTATGATCAAGTATTTTAAGCATGATCAATCTTACGGGTCTAATTTCAATTGGAGGGACATAATGAGATTTATTAAGTATAAGCCTAAAAAAAAACCCCAATTATAAATTGAGAAAAAATAAAATATAAAGTGAGATTATTTTGGGTGAAGGAAAAGTTATATAAATGTAGAGAGTATATTATCATAATATTGAATTGTCAAGTGAAATGGACATGACATGACGTTCTCTTTTATCGAGAAAGAAGTATCTCTCTTGTAGGTATATTTTGATCAACAAGATTATAAATTAAATAAGGCAATTATGTTAATAATATTTAAAAATAAAAAATGACTAAGTCACCCTTAAATGATTTAACAACTAAAAAATCTAGGATTAAAGAAATTTGAAATTTAGAGGTTAAAGTTCGAAATTGGAAGGGTTAGAACTGAAGTTGGTTCGGTAACAACTTTAATATATAATATAATAATGGTTGAGAAGGAAATGGTCACAACATTCACATTTGTAAATAAATTATAAAAAAATTATTCATTTGAAGGTAAAAAAAATATAGTTGTCAATCCAATTGTAATAAATGCATTAAATAAAATATCAGGTTTTAAACTCAATTGAATCATACGCAATGGATTGGCCCAGGATGAATCTCCAGACCTAATAAAGAACTACTAAGGTCATTACAAACTTATAAATATAAAATAAAATTAGGTTGATAGAAACATGTTAGGCCTAGGTCAAGTGCGAGTTACCTTCTAATGAAACAAAAGTAAGATAGTTTAAAAAACTTTTTTAATTTATGATAATTAATAAGAGCTTTGTCATGAGGTAGTTGGTAAAATAGCTATAATCCTTTAATTGGAAAAAGTTTTAGAAAAAATTGATAGAAGTAGCAATTTTGACCCAACTTGCCAACCTAACTTTTCTCCCCCTGTTTTAATATAAATAATCATATGCCTTGCACTCACTCAA
Organism: Umbellularia californica; assembly: GCA_028538565.1. Classification (NCBI taxonomy): domain Eukaryota; kingdom Viridiplantae; phylum Streptophyta; class Magnoliopsida; order Laurales; family Lauraceae; genus Umbellularia; species Umbellularia californica. The sequence goes on from JAPQWN010000005.1 coordinate 68,888,078, forward strand.
TCAAGTCCCTCACCATCAGCACTACAGTAAGGGATTGATCTTTAGTTGTTTTTTTTTTGGAAGGGATGTTGTAAGACCCCGCCCCGAGTTAATCGAGATTAACTCTAATTAATTGCAATTAATGCTAATTAATCAAGTCTAATTAGACTAATGATGGTTAATGACCCAACTCAATGAGATTAGTCTCAAATGAACTTAATGAAGTGATAATGAAGAGATTAAGTGAATTGAGTGAATTTTAAGTCTAAATTAAGAAAACAAGACCTTTTTCGTAAATACGGATTTGTACGTATTTTGTCGAATACGGAAACTCTTGATACCAACATGTGTATCTCGACGAGTACGTCAACTTTCATCATAGGCTCGAAGTCGTTTGACGAGAATCTGGTCGGATGACCCTCCATTTGACTGAAGATGTAAATAGTCTTAGTGAAATGGACTTTATTGCAAATGAGAGCTTATGAATAGAAAAATGAACTCCTTTGAGTTCATTTCCACCGACCCCATCTCAAGCAAAACCCTAGACACCACTCTTTCTTCCTTTTTCTTCTTTCCCCTTCCATTTCTCTTCATCTTGAGTGAGGATTGGAAGCTTGGAAAGTAGTTGGAGTGGAGCTTCACCTTCTTCATCTTCTTCCTCATCTCGGTTTCCATTTCGGAGTAGTGAAGCTTGTAGGGGAACTCAAGGATTTCCTTCTTGGAGCTACAAGTGAAGAAGTTCTTGCTAGATAGACTTCAAGAGACAAGTATAAACGTCTATTTATGATGGAAATGCTATATTACAAGTTTTCTTGAGTTATAGGAATGGGTTCTCAACCCATTCCTTGTTGTAGAGTGTATATTGTTAGGGATTGAATGGAATGGTTGATGGCTACTCCAAATAAGTGGGTTTTCTTGAACTCTTTAGGTTATTGAAGAGATTTGAGTTCAAGGAACTCAATCTCAGAAATTTGCTCCAGAAGTTCTGCAACTCGAAAGTGTCGTTCTGGGCTAATTTCAGCTAGCCGCGAGGCTAACCGTGAAGCCAACCGTCAAAATCTGTAAAAATGGGCGAGCTTCTAGAAAGCTAACCGCCAATTTTCGGTTAGCCGAAATTTGAATTTCGGCTAGCCGCGAGGTAACCGTGAGGTGACCGAAATTTAGTCAGGATTTCTGTAAAAAATGTCAGCTTCTGGAAAGCTGACCGTGAGCTAACCGCGAAATGGCGGTTAACCGAAATTGAAATTTCGGCTAGCCGCCAGCCACATTCCGGCTAGCCGCCGACTGCATTTCGGCTAGCCGCTGGTCAAGTTCCGGCTAACCGCCTGTGAACCTGATGCTGGCCAAATGATTATTGTGACTGAAAATTTGGCCAATCGATCGTTGGATTTTGATATTGTGGGTGGAAAATTTTTGGGGACTAAATGCACATATTAAATATAAATGTGATGTCCATCGAAAATAACACGTGCATTTAGTAACTAATTATTACACCCAGAAATTGTCTAGATTTGGGATAGAGACAAGTAGGACCGTAAATGACTAATGATTCCTCTAATCCCCTTGAGTCTATAATGACTGCATACGATGAACTACTGGACATTGAATAAATGAAATGAACCATTGAATAATGAATAAATGTAATGAATAATGAATAATCCTGCTGCAGCAGATGATTGGGGTGTTCCGGAGCTCCGTGGTAATGCCAGTGATCTCTGATTAAGACACTGGTAGATCCCACATATAGACTGAAAAGTCAATGAAAAGCCATGTACAAGCCATGTAATGAAATATGTATTGAATGAAAAATGTATTGGACTGAAAAGTCCCAAAAGCCATCTAATAAATGCTCAATGTAATCCGAATGACATGAAATGAATTGACTAATGCTTCCTTTGGAAGACACTGAACTGAATAACGATAATATTATTGTACTTGTAATCCAGTCATTGATTATCAATTGACTGCACTGTTCAAAATATTGCATTAACCTAGATTCAATTGTCTAGAGTCCTTATATTGACAATGGATAAGATTAGCATGAGTTATCATAAATGTGTTTATACCTTGTTGAACCGTCGTGTTCATAGTGTTATTGATGGCATTACAGGCCCAGTTGCCCATCCCGGTCTTGCAGAGGCCGCGCCGCTTGCGGAGGAGGCCCGTCCGTTACCTCCAGGAGGTTTAGCGGAGTGGGCATAGTTCGGAGGGCGATGGTTTTGGATACTTTGGATTATTTTGGGAATTGTTTTGGATAGATATTTTTGTGTAAATCATTTTGAGATGTAATTAGACGTCCCCTGCATTGTATTGTGAATATGCAGTAGTGGACTTCATTGGATTATATTTTGTATATGGGAACTTTACTGGTAATGTAAAGTCAATTATTGTCAATGTATGTATATATTTCCGCAAAAGTGTACATTTGACAAGTATGCAGGTTAGATCCCTTGTGAGTCTTGTCTTAACTTCGCTTAATTCGAGATTTACGGGAGTAAGTATGATGGATTCGCGACCCGGGGTTAGGCTCCGATTAGTCCGGTCTCGGGCCCGGGTCGTGACAGATGTGCCTCACCACCGAACTACCGGTGAATTAGAAACTTCCACTTGGTAATTCAAAGTTAGAGTTCATTTTTTTCATATGTTTGAACTAACATTTCTCTAACCCAATTAATTAATGGATTGGATTAAAGTTAATCTATGACATATGACCTCCTAACCCAACTTTACCTTGACCCCAACAATTTTAACTTGAATGTAACCTATAAATTAAATGTTTAGTTAACCTTTATAACTTTAAAAAACATTTGGATTGACATCTTTATCATAATTAATGAATGAGTAAACTTTAGGTTGAGCATGCATACTACTGTGCACTATTCAACACATTCAATTCCATCTCCCTATCTTTAAATTATCACTTTTTTATTTGTCTATCATCTGTTTGGTGTGATGATTTAGATGGGTGATATTTGTAATCAAGTTTCTTTTATAGCAATTTGATAAATGACACTTACCAATCATTAACTCCTATCTTTTGACTATCATTTTTTGATGGTATTTTTATTTTTTATTTTTATAACGGAGGGTGTCCTAGCCATTTGGGCAAAATTAATCCCTATAGGCCCAGTGGGAGCTAGGTAAATCCCTTGTGGCCCCAGTGTGATAGTACAGTTTTGAACCCCGGGTGCAAACATCTTCTTTGTACTATCATCTTTTTTCATGGTACTTGGAATCATCTTTTTTTGTGTGGAACTTTAAATTAGTGACATTTGGAGTCACAACTTTTTTAAGATCAATTGAATAGATAACACTTGTCAAACATCTATGACACTTTTAGCTAATAAATAGGGTATGTTTTTCCGTTTAATTCAAACACTCCTATTCATTTTTCATATATTAGTCTCTCACCCTTACCTAATTTTAATTCATTTTTTTAAAAGTTAGAATATCGTATTATCCAAATCAAGTTAAGCCAACTCTAGGGGTGCTTGAGTCCATGTCAAAGACTATATGAATTCATCAACAATTTTCAATTCAAAGGTTTTACATCTACTTATTACTTTTTATGTATGTATTATATTATGCATATGTTAACAAAATAGAATACCGTATAAACTTATATAATTGAAAATAGCCTACAATTATATAACCTAGAACCAAGTATATCAATTGCCTTTAAACAAAAGGGAATTTGACTTCTTTATTTCCCAAATAGATAGACTAAAAGTTGATTAAGGATACAAATGTGGTTTGAGTCCGATTTATTAATAGGACATATTTCCGAAAATCAATGGAGCATGTTGGAATGATTATTTTCTATATGAAAAACTACTTGATTATATTTTTTTCTTATTTGCATATCTATTCTTTTTATTTATGTTGATATTATTTTGAGATTTTTAATCTTATACTTTTGAACATCTTCCATAAATATGATGAGTTCAGTTTTTAAATAAATTATAAAATTATTTTTATATTGCAGTCATAAAATTTTTATTGGAAATGGGTGGCATAGGAAAAAGGTAAGATTAATTTTTTTTGTGAAATTACATCATAGCTTAAAGTAATCTCATTTTTTTTTTATCTTTTACTATTTATTTAATAAATAAAAAATCATTATAAAAAGAGAAAAAATAGAAAACCGTGTGAGAAAGATAAAAATGAGAAACCAATTCTCCAAAATCTAATATAAAGAAAAGGGATATAGAAATTTTTGTACATAATGGGGCCAACTGTAAAACTTCCAAGATGGACCCATCTTTAGGAATTTGCGTGGAGGGCCATGTTTAGAAATTACAACATGTAGCCCCTCATTTAGGAATTAGAATATGAGGTCCACTTAAAAAAAGTTTACTGTACCTAGAGCCCATATATATAAATCACTATCTAGGATACACTTTAAAATCACAAACTTATAAAATTTTCTAATCATAATAGTTAAAATTTTCTAATCATAATAGATATAGTAAGAATTTTAAAGGAGACTCATTTTGACTTGGCTGGATAGAGTTATTGAGGAAGGTGGAATTTTTGTATTATCCGGATTCTTTAATCTCTTATCCATACTAGATATATTAAAATTTTAAATTCACCTAAAAAAGTTAACAAAAGTGGGCTCTCGATGTAAATCTTGAAATTTCTCTCCAATCAAAATAGAAATCGAAATTGGAGTTTCAATTTCGCAATTAAAATCGAAATTGAGCTCCAATTTTAAAATCAATTGCGAAATCGGATTCTAATTCTGCAATCAATTTCGAAATCGGACTCCTATTTAGAAATCGAATCCTACCTCTATAATATATAATATAATAATAGTTTGTCTAAAGTTTTACTAGAAAGACTATCCAATTCACAAAGCCCGGTTAGGCCTGGTCTGATTGACTAAATGAGCAGGGTTGGGCAGGATACGAACCTGTGTTTTAAAAGTTGTGCCGATATGTCTAAGTCTGGAGTGGCCCCATCCCACGAACACTCCTAATTGGGCATCAGGCATTGCTTAGGGGGTGCAATGACGTGGGCCAGGAGGGTCTAGTTTGGATTGGGTTGGCCAATGTAGTAACGTGTATGGGTTCAACAATCTAGGGCTCATTCATCAATCAGTTTGGAAGTATCAACCTGAACCAACTCGTATGTTAAAAGGGTCAACCTAGCTCAAAATTTCTAGGTCAGTTTTGGGTCCTGTTGGTGGATTGAATAGCAAGTATGGATTACTGATATATTGAATAGGTTGAAATGTTCATCTAATTTATTCAACCCAAAAATACGAAGGGGTGACCCCAAACCCTGAATCAATGGGTTGGGTGTATGAGTTGGTTCAGGACTTGCTGCCCCACCCATGACCCAAACAGTATCCGATGTGATCCACTGCAGCGGACACACACAAGTAGAAGTGCTCATGGACTGGACGAGCCTCAGCCTGGACTGCAGTGATCTGTATTTTGTCTATGTTCTTAGGCATGTGGGCTAAGGAGACAGTTAAACAGGATGGCTTGGTCCATGTAAATTAAAAGGGCTTGCCCACCTCTACATATTTAGTATAAATAAGTAGATATATTTGGCAGATAGGATGGGCCTTGACCTGGCTTTTAGGATATGGGCTGGATCCGGCCAAATATTAGGCCCATTATAAAAATATTTGGCCCACCCATCCTGGCCCATTACACATTTACACACGAGCAAATACAACGTTTTGGTTTGGGCCCAAACCATTACCATAATAAGTAACAAGTACTCTAGTGATGATGCGGCTGGGGTTTTCCTATCTATGTCACTGACATCTTCTTATTATCTTGCCAGGAGTACGGTGCATATGAATCATAACACCTATAAACAGTATATCTATATCTATAATCTTTCCAACCTCAAGCAGCATGCTTGATCAGCACCTGTACGAAGTAGGTCAAGGTACTACTTCCAATGGTCCTTTTCTTTCTAGATTTGTATGGGTTCTATGATTTGATTTTAATATTTTGAGATTGGAACCCAATTCAGATCTTTCATGTAGTGTCTTGATGACTCACTGATTTCTGGGATGGTAGTAGTTAGTGTTTATGATTTGATTTTAATATTTTGAGATTGGAACCCAATTCAGATCTTTCATGTAGTGTCTTGATGACTCACTGATTTCTGGGATGGTAGTAGTTAGTGTTTCTAAATCATGCGTTTGTGTTACACAGTGCAGATGTATGCAAAGGAGGGAGAAAAGAACGGGAGGAATGCTACTTGTCCCGGGACTCATGTCCCGGGACTGGCCCGACTGTATAGGAGGAGGGCATTTTGGTCATTTGGCAAATGACCAAAATGCCCTCCTCCTATACAGTCGGGCCAGTCCTGGGACTCAAGTATACTTTTTGAAAGAAGGGTGTGATGGCTGTTTCTGATGAAATTATGGGATGGGAAATCTCACCTGTTTCACCAACTCATTTGGCTTATTGGTGGTACTCTTTGTACATAAGGAATGAGATATAACTCACATAATTCTCGTATAAGAGGAGCGATTGACACTACTCACAAAAGGAGAAACAGACACAATCCACATGTATGCACAACTCCCAATGACTTTCCAATGATAACTGCCTATCCTTATCACTAAAACGAATCTATTGGTTTTTCATGCCGGGTGTTATTTGAAATAATGTTCTTTAAATAGCTGTCTCTAATTAAATAACTTATATGTTTTGTGGGTTTAGGTTGGGAGGGAGGTGTATGTCAACATCAGGATATCACATATCCAGAGTTTTTCTACTATAGGTATAGTAACTCATGAGTTGTTATGTGGAAGGGTTCTATACTGTTAGATGATCCGTTCTAATTTTTTTTATTAATTTATTTATTTTCCCAGTAGAAGGTGATGTTCTATTGTTGTTTGGTGAGCCAGTCCATCTGATATGAACAATCTCAGTTAGCCATATATTAATGGATTTCATTGTGAAATAGAATACATTGATTTGGCAGTTTACTAGTGTTGATATCTATAAAAATGATATTTCTATAGTGTACCCTCCTATCCACATGCACCGGGTAGAACTATGGGAGGTCGCCAACGAGCGTAGATGTCGCAACAAGGCACAATATTGAGAATGGTTCCTGAGTTAATTCGTATAGGACTAAGGGAGGGCTCAAGTGTAATGAAAGCAAAGGTTTTTTTTTTTCTTTTTTTTTTGAATTTTTTTTCTTTTCTTGTTTCATCTATATTCCTTCTAAATTAATATGTATTGATTTACATATTTTAGAGTCTCTTTGATGCAGTTTTCCTTGAATTAGAGTTTTAGAAACTCTCTGTAGAATGTGGAATTTCATCTCCTACAATCTGCTACTCAATGGAATCTAATCTAACTAATCTTCACATTAATAATTCATGTCATGTGTCTTCTTCAACCATCCCTTCTATACAAAGAGCATCCATTTGTGTGCTGAAGGTTATTGAAATTCATGAGACTTCTTGATCCTTCATTTCAATGAACATCGACAATGAAAAACCAATATTGGGCAATTCATGCTCCATACCTATGTTTACGTGGTTGCTGCCTTCTTGTTCAAATTAGTCTATAAGGAATGAAAACCGACGGAGGTATGATTTTGTTTTCATTTTTGTACATTTCACTTTCCAACAAATTTATATTTTTCTTTATTCTTTTTCAAGTCTTTTACGGGGATTGATTCCCCTCATAAGGTACCATAAGAAGGAATTTTTTTTTCAAGGGGAGTAATTAATTGACAGTTCATGTTTTGCGTTTTTGTAGTGCTATTGTTGTTGCAGGAAGAGTTTCTGGCCTTTGCTTGTTAGATTTCTTCCATGTTTCTGCAGCAGACCTTTTTGGCCTATAGTATCTATTGCTTTGATGTTGGCATTTGTGCATTTTGGCAATTGTCTACTTAAATAGTAGAACTTTCACACTTAATAACTACTAAGGGGTCATTTGTCTTTTAATGGGATATGTAAATATAATTTACACATGTAAATGATGAATCTTCAAATTTTAAGTATGCAACATTTACACATGTGTTTCTTTTTACAACGTTTGTCTAATAACACTATTTCCACATCATTTACACATGTGATTCATTTTTCTATAATTGTTTCAATGATACATGTATATATATTAAATGATTTTGTAATATTAATCATTAAATTATATTCAAATAATGATATGAAAAGGAGACAAAAAAAAGGTCTGATTTATATCAAAGTTTTCATTTGCATTTTAGATCCTTAAAAAACAACATGTCTTTCAACATGAAATATACTTCTCAAAAATATATATTCCTATCAATGATCACCTTTAAAAAAAATGCATTCCAACATGTTTGGTTAAGGAAATATGAGTTTATAGTCTAATGGTTAAGAAAAATAGGATTATTATTAATATTTTTCATAATTAATATTTAGTTCAATATTATCTTAATTTATTATTCAATTTGCATAAAACTTAACCCATGCATCTCACCGGTTTTATGCAAATATTAATCAATTATAAAAAGCTCTTAAAATGAGTATTTTGTTGCTAAGTCCAATTATATTAAAAGTATCACAAATTTATTATAGTTAGATAAAATCACATTTATACATTATTTTTTAATGATACCATAATGCTATATAAAATACATTCTTCCTTTTCTCTTATATTCATTTATTCTTGTTTAAATATTTTTAAAGTAATGCAATAATAAATAAAAAATTAGAATGGTTTGATATATCATATACCTAATGCATGTCAGCAACGAGTCAATAATAAAATCTTTTCAACGTAGATTGATAGTCTACAGGAAAAAAAAATCTTATGTCTTTTGGCCTTTTCATTTTTAATGTTTGGATATATTGGTAATTGCAGGTACGTTCATTCAGCCAACGGTCCATATACCAACCGGTCATGTGGACCAACCTACACTTTTTGTTGGCTTTTATTATTATACCTTGTACATGCGTTGGAGTGGGGTTTCGAACCCAGAACCTCTTTGATGAAAATGTTTCTTTTATTATTATTTTCCTAAATGCATTGGAAGGGGTTTCGAACCCAAAACCTCTGTGACAGAAATTGCCCCAAAACTAAACCATCCGCTCCAAGAAATTACATGTGGTTTGGTATTCTCTTTTTCTACCTAAATAGGTGTCCAAATCTTGGTATGAAAATAGGCTCATTTTCACACCTTTTACACATCTGATTTACACATAAGATGCTTAAATAATTGTAGACAAATATGATCGATGCATAAATATTACGCATATTCACCATTTACATACGTAAATGGGTGTAGACAAACGACCCTTATAAGTCATCCAGAGTCTCATAGCTTTAATCTTTGCAATAGGTGTCTCCAAAAAGGTTTCTGTGGTGGTGGTGCTTTTCCTATGATTATGGTTCATATTACTGGATTTTTGAGTGGTAGTTAATTCGTGGCGCTTCACTTTCTGGCTTATGGAAGTTTTGGTGATGAAAGATGCAGTTCTGCTAAAAACAAACAAGTCTTATAGAAACTTGTGAAGTGGGTGATTCTAAATGAAGTAGATGTTGGTAAAAAGTTATCTTATTTGTGCTACTTAGAGTTCCATACTTAATGCTAATGAAACATTTGTAAATGATTTTTTTTTTTTTTTGTTATTGTTAGGAATTTCGTTGTGTTGGCTAATTCATGGGTGAATTATATTTTTCTATTTATTTTATAATGTATTGTGGTTGTGTCGCCGGAAGATTTGAAGTGAAGACAGAGAAGAAAAATTGAAAGACAGTCAGGTTGCAGCACTAAAATGGACGAAGACAGAATCTATGTGCTCTAGTTTCGTTAGAGCAAAGGTGGAATGAGGGCCCAAGGCAGAAAGGGGTCTTACTATAGTGATCTAGGGAAAAGAGCCCTCTGCGATTCAAACTTTTTTTTTTTTTAGTTCAATTGCTTTTCTGATCATGGTTTTTCTCTCTAGATAGGGTTTCACATTAAAATCGTGTCTGCATTCTTGTGGTGTGTAATTGGTAGATTTGCTTGCTAGTTTATTTTGATTTTATTCCGCTTCATTGTCTTTTCAGAACTAGCATCAATTCTAGTAGATATTGAAAAGGGGCACTATGAGAATTTGGTCCGGGCGGCACCCTTGATCACGGGGCGTAGTGTGTCAACCACGGACTTCAAACGGTAAGTCTAGTCTCCGTTAGCCTACATCGAAAATATCCAAGTCTTGACCCTGGACTTATAAGTCAAACAATGTATTAACTTAGCATGACGCCTTTCAAAACAGTACGGCCCTGGAAACCGTGAGAACTCTGAAGTTAAGCGTACTCAAGCGGGAGCAGTATTAGGATGGGTGACCTCTTGGAAATTCCTCGCGCGTACACGTAGGCCTATCAATGGGACGTGTTGAAGCGGGTAGAAAGCTCGACTCGGCCCGTCCCAAGCCAGAAAATATAGGGCTTTTAAAAAAAATTGAGCGCAGTGGGCTTAGCTTGGACAATACATTTTTAAGCCAGGCAAAAATGGGACTGGGACTGAGCAAAAACAACCCAGCCCATTCAGGCCCGGCCCGACCCGCTGCAAAGTAATTTAATAATAATTATTTATATATTACTGAAAGTGCCCCTCACTAACAACAAAAAACGACTAATTAGGTTTTAACTGATTCTACATTACTTTAACTTGACTCATATAGGATATTCATTCTCATTCATTTTTATTGATTTTTTTTATTTTCTACTTTCACCGGCAACAAAAAAAAGAAGGTTTTAACCGTTCTTACATTATTTGACCCATATAGCTTATAGGATATTCATTCATTTCTATTGATTTTTTACTGTGATTGGCAAAAAAAAAAAAAAAAAAAGTTTTTAGCACCACCATGTTGCTTGTTGCATTGCATTGCCAGTCCCAAGCCTGGAAAAAAGGTGGGTTTAAAGTTCGGTTTACACCGGGTGTTTGGTGACAGTAGGAATAATTAGAGCATGTTTTGTTCATGTTCAGGATCGGACTAAGCCCAGGCCTCGCCCTGTCCTAGCCCGGGCCCGTACGGGACGGGATTTGATGTAGGCCCATTCAATTTAGGCCCGGGATTGGACAACACCCGGTGAGCCCGTCCTATTTTCGGGATGGGATTAGACAAGTCAAGCCTAGGCCCGGCCCGGCCCATTGACAGGCCTACGTGCACGTGGGGGTGTAGAGTTGTTTGGAGTGCACTTCTGTAGGATCCTACCTCTTGTGAAGAATTGTTTGGAGTGCACTTCTATAGGATCCTACTTTGCGTCTCCTATGACCATGAGAATCTATGATCGTTTTGGAGCTGGTTTTCATGGAGTTAGTGAGGATTATGGAAATGCTCTACTGTGCTACAGTAAAATCTATATTTGGTGTAGCCACTTTTCTCTTAAGATAAAGTTTAAAAATGAGCTAAACTTTTCATGATTATATGGAAAAAAGCTTATCCTATGGAGGTCGGATTTTTTTTTTCTTTGCATTAGAGGAAAAGATCTAGAAAATCGATTTTTCGAGAACGTAGAAAAGCATGCATTTTATAAGGGATTACAAAAATCCACAAAAATTGAGGTCACATTTGGTAATCAAATCCTTGAGCCAATTTGGAAACTTATTATCAAAGTAAAAGTAATTTAAAGTCTCCATTTTTTTAGACAAGGGGTCATATAAAAATTACACATCTTCAAGATTCTCCTTTAAAGAAAAAAGTAAAAAAGCAACAAACTTTCTCCACTAATTAATAAAAAAAAAAAAACACTTTTTACACAAAAAGTTACAAACATTCTTTCTCAATTTACTAAAGACAAAATACCATTAAGGGAATCTTGTTGGGTTTTTTCAGATCCAGGACACACTCCTCCGAATCTCACCCCAGCAAATGCACATGCCTTGCCTGAATGTGAAATCCTCAACCAAAGGTAGTAGGTTTGTGGGCATGTGGTCTGTACCTTCATACATCCAACAAACTCATCATTTAATGGACACCTTTTTCACATAAAAGAAGAATGAAATGATTTTTTTCCTTAATAGAGAATTTTTATTCTCCACAGGAGAGGCAATAATATAGGATTCCTCTTGCAGAAATGAAAACTCTTGATTTACAAAGCCCTTTCGTTGCACAAACATGCACTAATGATAAATGAAACATTGGCACAATTCATTAAGACCTAATTATTATTATTATTATGAGTTATTTACCTAGCAAAAAATAGGTATGGTGTAATGTGAGGTCTCTTATCACATGGCTCAGATCAAGGACAGTGCAAATGTTAAGAAATGATAGGGGTGTCAAAACAAAAAGTCTATTTAGACAAACTCTATGGCCAGAATTTGGGACAAACTGTCCACGTGGCGCAACGTAATTGGGCTCTCTCAAAAGTTGAAATGCATTGTCCTAATCACGTTGCGCTACGTGGACAGTTTGTCCCAAATTCTGTCCATGAGTTTGTCCATATAGACAAACTGGTGTCAAAATGGGCAGTGGCCCTACACCAATAGTCAAGGGATCTCCTGTCGTAGCTATTATAGGATACATGTAACACATGCCTGGATCTCCATAGTTGGGTACATCAGAGATAATCCAGACCATTCAAGGTGAATTTCATTTCCTCCAAGAATATATCGTTGAATCTTAGACCAATAAGAGTGAGTCCCGCCGTCCCATTGAACAGATGATGGAAATGTGATGGACAACACATGTCAGTGCTAGTTACGTTTCAATCATGTGTTCAATCTTATAATGGGATCAACTTTTTATTAAAGTGAAAAGTGAGGATATGTCACTTAAATAGCTACCCAACTCTAAATTGCTTGGTTAGATTGGTCCCCTTGGGGGATTGAATAGCAAGTTATAGACCACCGTGGACAACACACTCGTAGTTGAGTTGTGTTGGCACCATAGTATCACACACATGCCCGATATTCGGTCTTGGGGTTTCAAGTTTAAAAGTATCACTCTAGACTAATAAGGCAGTAACCTAACTTAGAAAAAAAATGTATAGATTATTGGTATATTAAGTAGGTTGAAATGTTAACCATTATCCAACTCAAAATAGCATGTGTTAACTCAAACCCTGAACTAACGGGATGGATATATGAATTGGGTTAGGATTTGCTACCGTACCCATGGCCCGTACAATATGCAATGCGATCCACTGCAAGCTACAGCTGACATAAGTAGAGATGCACATGGATTGGCTGGGAACCTTGCAACACATGCTGAGATCTCTACCTTGGGCCCACATAGAAATAATTTGGAACATAGGGATGTATATCAAATTTCAGTTCAATAGGGGTGGATTTCACCATCTGATTGAGCACATGATGGAAACATGATTAGTGCCACGTTAGCACCTAGTCACGTTTTCAATTATATGTTCAATCATACGGTGGGACCTATTGCTACTGATATGAAATTTGAGGCCATATCTCTAGAGGGGGTGGGATTCATCTTAAATAACAATGATTATTTCTATGTGGGCCCTATGATGTAGATCCTAGGATGTGATACATGGTTCCCTTGTAATAGCTACGATAGTGATCTGACTCTTATTGCAATGAACTGGATTTTGTTTGCATTCTTAGGCCTGTGGGCTAGATCTAGGCCTTTCTTGGACCCGATAGCTAAACAGGCCGGCTTGGTCTGTGTATATCCAAAGGCCCTGACTAGCCCTGAATATTTCGTACAAATGACTACATATATTTTGCAAATACCTTTTACTCAATTCTACGTGGTTGATTACTTTGAAGCTTTTTACCCTGTAGTAAAGTTGACTTTCGTTCGGGTCCTTTTAACCCTAGTTGTAATGTCCGTTGTACCAATTGGAAGTGAAAAAAATGTATTTTTCCATAGGAATTTGAAGGAAAGGTTTATATCGATCATATCGGGTGCTAAAAAGCAGTGAGGCAAAGTTTGTTTTCTTAAGAAGTCTTTATATGAACTCAAACAGCCTCCCAAACTTAGTTTGAAAGGTTTTAGTAGGGTTGTGCTTAAATATGAATTCCAAAGGGGTTTTTTGGATCACTCTGTCATTGTGAAAAGAAAGACTATGAAGGTAGTTATAGGAAGTGATATTGATGACATGGTTGTCACAGGAAGTGATGTTGACGACATCTCCTGGCTAAATGATTTTTTGAAGAGGAGTTTGAGCTAGTGCTTGGAACCACCTCTCATCTTTCTGGATCCCATTCCAAAAATGCGGATAATGATTTTCAGAGTAAAATCGTCCTTAGAGCACAGCTCAACTAGTCTCAAGCATGATTCAATCAATATGGAGCGAACCATGCAAAATTTTTGATTTTACGTGCATTTTTTTTTCTATAAGTTATTTATTTATCTTTTGAATGAATAAACTTCTTTTAACTTATTAATATTATTGTCTATTTCACGTTATCAAATTGCAAAGTTAATTTTTTTTCATTTTTAATTCTTGAATATATAGATAGGATATATTTGTGTCCATTTGTTAATTATTTATAAATCCACAAGCACTTTATTTTATAGGCACTTTGGATATATACTTAAATTTTAAATTTAGTGCTTTGGCCTTCTCACTGCTCGGGTGGAGCCCACTAGCCCATGGCCTATACCCAGTCCAAAGTGGGCCATGCTGCGGTGGGCTCGGGCAATCTAGTCGTTGCATACAAATCCACACGTTAAAGGCTCAGATTTTGTAGAAGTATCTAGACTGGATTTTTCCGTATACATACGCGTGCGCGTGATTGGCGTGAATGGTTTGGAATTCAGATCTTGTGATCCAGTACCCTAGCCCGTGACGAAGGCAGTGACGAAGTACTTCTCCAGTGCCTATGGGTTAGGGTTTTCCTATACATGTGACTCTTATCATCCGTCCATCTTGACAGGTGTACGGTCCATATCAATTATAACACCTATAAATAGTATTTCTATATCTATGACCTTTCAAAGCAGAAGCCGCATGCTTGTTCAGCACTTGTACGAAGTAGGTGTACTGCTTCCCATGCTCCTTTTCTTTCTAGATTTGTTAAGATTATTATGGATGATCCTTTTCTTTCTAGATTTGTTAAGATTTTTCATATGGGTTCTATGAGTTTTCAGATCTTTCATGATGTTGTGTCTTGGATGACTTTTTTTATGGAAAAGATGATTATATTAAACAAGGAACAAGAGTAAAAGGAAGTAGTTAAAGGAACCAAAAGAACCCAAAAGCCAAAAGATATTGATGACTTATTGATTTCTGGGTTGGTAGTAGGTAATGTTTCTAAATCATGCCTTTGCAGATCTAAAATCATGCCTTTGTGTTACATATTGCAGATCTATGCAAAGGAGGGAGAAAAGAAGGGTTTGATGGCCCTTTCGGATGAAAGGAGGGAGACAAGAAGAGTTTGATGGTAATTTCAGATGAAATGATGGGACGGGAAATCTGACCTGTTTCACTAACTCACTTTGCATATTGGTGGTGCTCTTTGTAAATGAAGGAATGTGTTTTTTATCTCTCACACATTTGAGGAGAATGGCCTGATAGGAGAGTTAGACACAACTCACAAAATCCTCATGTAAGAGGAGAGGAGAGATAGACCCAACTCACGTATGGGAGTGTACAGATCCACATACACCGGCTATCCACGTACACCGGGTAGAGTTTTAGAATTAGAGTTTTTTCCTAATTTTTTTGAATTTTTTTTCTTGTTTATCTATATTCGTTCTCAATTAGTAAGTATTGATTTACATATTTTAGAGGCCCTTTGTTTCAGATTTCCTTGAATTAGAGTTTTAGAAATTCTCTTGTTTTGTAGAATGTGGAATTTCATCTCCTACAATCTGCTACGCAATGGAATCTAATCTAATTAATCTTTAACTAATCTTCACATCTAATAATTCATGTCATGTGTGTCTTCTTCAAGCATCCCTTCTTTACAAAGAGCATCCATTTGTGTGCTGAAGGTTATTGAAATTCATTAGATTTCTTGATCCTTCATTTCAATGAATCTCGAGTATGAGAAGCCAATAGCAGACGTTTATGAGGTTTTATCTACTGCCTTTTTCTCTGCAAATTAGTCAAAGAAGGAATGAGAAATCATGGAGGTTTGATTTACCTATCTATGCTGGCAGGTATGACACTTCTATAAATTTCACCTTCCAACTAGTCCATGTTTTTCTTTATTTGTTTTTAAGTCTTTTACAAAGGATTTATTTCTCTTAAAAGGTACAATGCAGGGGCAAGGGAGTTGTCCATTGGCTGTTGATGTTTTTTTGCCTTTTGTAGTGCTAGTGTGAGGTTCGGTGGTCTAGAATCTCATTGTTAGCGTTGTCTAATATAGTCATCTAACTGGTTTCTGTTTTTATGAATTTAGCTTTCTATTTGCCAGAACCTTTGCTGCTTAGGTTCTTTTATTTCTCCTTTTGGGATCATCATCTTCGAAAAGCATTGTTCCAACTATATTGGAGTCGGCTACACGAATTATTATTTTTCCATTTTGATAGTGACAACCTTTATGACCTCTCGGATATTGATGTTGTACATCTTTACAGTTGCCTACTTTAATGGAAGAACTTTCACATTCTAATACTTAATAGAAGTAGTTCCTAACTGTGTTTTTGGTATTGTTTCCTGGATTTTGTGTGCTTTTTTTGAATCCAGAGATGTTGGTCAATTCTTGGCGCTTCAATTTCTGGCCCATTCATGTTTGGGTGATAGAAGCAAGCTGCAATTCTGTTGAAAATTGCATTGAGAGGCAGTAAAAAAATGAATTTTGAAGATGGGAGAGGTGTGCCTTGGGGAGAATGAAAATGGCATTCAAACAAGTTTGTCAGAGAAGCTAAATGACGCAGATATCACTAAGAAAAATCTCATTTTTGCTATACAGAATTTCTCATTTTTTGTTATAATGAAAAATTCTTGTAAATGGTGTATCTTTTGTTATGATGTAAATTGTTAATTTTTGATTGGATTTCACAAAATTTGTCTAAATCCGGAGTTTATTGTGCTTCAGACTAATTCCAAAGAATCCAAGGTTACCATGTATTATACAGTTTTTGATGTTAGATATATCATTCTGATGATAACTAATGCAATTCCAGGAAAATGGATTATGTAGATTGTGGAACAGGGGAGAATCTCCCCCATTCTCCCCGTTTCTTTCAAATTCCTTTTATCTAATGTGTGTTAGATGGAATCTACCGAAATCAAGCGTAGTTGTCAATTCCATTTTAGTTGTCATTTCGGTATTTGGTATTTCGGAATTCTGAGTGGTTTTCAAGAATAATAAAAACATATATATATCTAAAAAAGAAAAAAAGGAAATATAAATTATGCATATTACTTGATATGGATATTGAGGGAAAAAAATATAATAATTAGTTAAAATTGTGCGACAAATTGGATTCCAAATCGGATCTTTTTAACCCCATTCTTCTTCGTGGAAGGACCAGAATAAAAAAATTTTGAATGAAACAAAATTGACTACTATGAATTAAAGTTTTGGGCCACATGAAGTTAATAATAGAGGATTTTATTGAAAAAAACCCCTTTAAATGGCCTGTGCACAAAAAGGGACCTCAATTTTAACCTTTTTTTATAAATCCTTTGAGCATTGTCACTCATTTGAAGTACTTCCTTTCCTTTCTACCTCTTCTCCCTCTTTGAGTTGGGATCTTCTTAGTGGGTATACGCACGGAGATTGTGGGTGGACCAACCACGGTCATCGTGGGATTTTACCTCATCAGATCAGGGATTCTCTCCCTCATCTTTCTCTATCTCCCCCACTTCGTTTATTCGTCCTCTATGTCAACAAAAGAAGAGATTGAAACTCACCCAACTATCCTCGGCGAGCTATCCCCCCATCCCAACAAGTGATTCAAAGCCTAGATGTTACATCTCGGTCCCGAATCACCCTGGCCTAGGGTAATCTCCGAGGTGTGTCACGTACTCCCGTGTGTTATACCTGTCTCGAGTTAAATACAACACACGAAGGAGAGAAAATAATTTTCCACACACGTGAGTCAAAACTCATTAAACACATCAAAAGCAATTAAACATAGAGAAAGTTGTAATTCATTTATGTGAGGTATCAAATTCCCATTCAGTCTAATTAATAATTCAAGTTTCAATATAAAAGACTTATACAATTATTTACATTCTTTTACAAAAGAGATGTAGAAAGAACCCTATACAATCAATACCAAAAATATGAACAAAAGAATCACTAACCCTAGGTGTGGCCCACACAAAAAGGGGCTAGTCACACAACAAAAGAGTTTTCCAAAAGATGATTTCCTTCTCTGTGGAAGACAATTCATTTGGCCTCAGGCTCAGGCCACTCTTCTAACCCTGAAGGTACCTTTGGGGTATCCTTGGCTCTCTCCTCGGCCTCGTTAGGGTCGGAGGTTGTACCTATGACTGTGACACCAATAGTAGTACCATTAATACGACGATTAAGCAAGTACAGGCAATAATAAAGAATACATAATATTTTGAATTGAATTTAAGACAGGTAAATTAACGAAAGTCAATAATAGGTATCAACTAGGCAAATTGTGCTAAAATAAATGATTTATGCATGACGGATCAAGTAAACTAAAAACACACAAATTGGCTATTACCTTAAACTCATCCTCTCAGAAGAGAGCAAATCTAGTTGGGATGTCACCAGCGGCCCGGCCAAAGGCTAGCTGGCTACCTGGGTTGGGAGTTCCGAAGCTCCATATGACTTACTGCAGTAGTCTCAAATAAATAAACCAAGTGTAATCCTGTCGGGTATCACTGGGTCGAAGTTAAGTAGTGCCGACTCGATATAATCGAATAATACTCGAAATAAAAGTGGAATTGAGTAAGCTTATATTCATTTAATCATAATCGAATCGAATGATAATCACATATTTCCAATTTCTTACTCAATCCTTATTTCTAACAATTATCAATTCGGATATACAAAACGATATTTCAAACTAATATAAGGAGATCAAACCTCAATGAATACTAATAACACTATCAATTTATTGAATGGGATTTGAGATCCAAATGAATTCGTACTCCAATATGAAATGCAATTAGTTAGAGAAATTAAGATATTTTTACTATCCAACTTAGATTATCTTTTTCTTAGTCCTTCACCATCCAATACAAAATAAGCTAGGAAAATCAACGAATTACTATTTTATTTGGTGTCACCAGTTACAAGGAACACGTTGAATTTCCCAATGAATTTTCATGGCATAGTTATAGACTAAGGAATATCCATTGGTCCAATTATAAGGTTGAAGATTCCATTCTATAGTCATAAGGTCTCAAAATTCCCTAATTTCCTATGGAGGTAAGGGTGAACACTAAAATCCACTAAACGAGGGATTAATGAGGGTTAAAGTACGCTAGAAGTGTCAACACACCTTTTATTTGGGCCCAAAAAGCCCAAACGAAATGGGTCAGGTCCGCTCGAGCGGGTCCATGTCCGCTAGAGCGGAGGTCTCCAGAGGTGTGGCGCGCTCGAGCGGGTCTAGGCGCACTCGAGTGCCCATGGAAATTTTCCACTCCGGAAAATCCAATGAGTGGGTCCGCTCGAGGGGCCATTTGCACGCTCAAGCGCCCACTCTAGAATTCCATTTTCGGGATTCTGATGGGTTCTCCCTTCCATTTCCCCTCATCCATTTCTATCTTCCTTACCACTACAACACCTGCACATTAGAGCCTCCTTGCTCCCATTTACAAGATATACAATCTCCTCTTTCTAATCCATCCATTAAATAATGAAACACACTAATCAATTCATTTATTAAGAGATTAACCATAAAAGGAATTTCATTGTAATCATTGGAAATAAACCATCATGTAAATCCATATTAAAGCTTATACTTGCCTCAAGGAAGAGTTTTTTTCAAATCTTTCCACTTACTCTTGGCTCAAAAGGATGGAAACCCCAAAATACCAAACCCTAATCACATTAAACACATGGAAACTATATGAACATGCATGTTTGCTCAACCAAGAGTCTCTTGACTCTAATGCAACTCCTAATACTCATATTTAAAGAGGGTTTAGCTCTAACCTTGACAAAAAGTCCAAATGTAAAGAGGGTGGAAAAGATGGTGAAGGTGATTTCTTGGCTACAAGAGAGAGGAGGATGAAGAGGATAAAGTTGAGTCTGCTTCCAGCTCTTCAAGTTCCAAGCCCTAATCTTTAAAGTGGTTAGAGGAGAAGAGAATTTTTGAAAAAGAAGAGAGGAAGAGAAGGGGTGTAGAGAAAGAAGGAGATGAAAATGAATGAAAATGAAGGCTAAAGTTATATATATCAAGGTAAGATTGCTAATTTGTAGGAAAGTCCACTCAATTAGTATATTTCCAATTCGAGTCAAATAAGGGTCCAATTATATAACAGTTGGTCAAATGAAGAAGAGTCTGATATGAAAATCGATGTACTCATCAAAATACACGCGATGGTACCAAGATGACGTGCAAATCATGAAAAACACGAAAACCTATATTTACGAAAAAGCGCTTGACGCTACTCAAATGAGTCAACTTTACTAAAATTCACCTATACAAGGTGCAAAACTCATCTAACTCAGTCTATAGAGACTAACGGACGCTAATTATCATAACAATTAAATACAATTAATTAATACTAATCAGGATTAAGTCGGGTTGGGGTGTAACACTAGAGTAATGAGAAACAAACCAGATGCCACGGTTGCTAAGATCAATCGCCCTTGTAGCGAGTGTGGGAGGAGGTTTTGGTCCTGGAAGGAGCGCCAGTGGCGGGGGATCAACCCATCACCCAATCTCTATCGGGCTTTCTCCACAGAGATCCTATCTGATCCATCTCCTATAGAGTCTAGCCTTATCGACGGAAGAGGATGGCAACATGTCTTTTGATGCTCGCAAATGGATGCACTTCATTTGATGATGCTTCATGCATGTGTGTGGATCAGGCAATACAATTCCAAATTGGGCAAATCAGCTATGGAACCATCCGGGATGGGTCTTGGAGCCATAGTTGTTAATATTATTTCGGACCTCATTTCGCTCTAGCGTACAAAATAAAAAGTTTTAGCCGATTCAAGATTTCGGCAAAACTTTTCGAAATTACATTTCGGGAAAAATATAACATAATATATATACATTTATAAGTAGAAAAATAAAAAAAGTAATAAATATAGATTTAATCCATTCTAGTAATTTTTTTGGAATTATATTTTGTGAAAATATAAGAAATACAGAATATATATGTGTTAAAAAAGTAAAAAAAAAATAATTATGTAAAATTCCATTTCAGCCGAAATCCTGAAGTTTGGCTAAAAATGGCTGAAATCTTGAATTTCAGCCGAGATTGACCAAAATTCAAACCGAAAAGTTTTGGCCTTAATTTAGTTTCGGCTATTTGACCGAAACAAAACGAAATTAATAACTATGCTTGGAGCCCTTAGATTGCTCATTTTTCAAGTGTTGAATACTTCAATTTGGAGGAGGATTTTTGGGTCTCATAAGGAACTAGCAGTCCACATTGCCGTTGGAACTATTTCGGCCATTTCGGCCGAAACGAAACGAAATTAATAACTTTGCTTGGAGCCCTTGGATTGCTCATTTATCAAGTGTTGAAGACTTCAATTTGCAGGAGGATTTTTGGGTCTCATAAGGAACTAGTAGTCTATAGTGCCGTTGGAACTATGAGGTTCTTTTTCGTGCAAGGCCATTTATGGGATTTCTTTCGGTAAAACTCTCTTAATAATAAGATAAAATAAAAGTATACCTTTTAAAGCCAAATAATTGTTTAGATATACAGCAAATTGAAGTATCGTGAGGTGAAGCATCAAATCAAGTGAGAATAAAAAGATATTATGATGGTGTTTTGTTTTTCGTTGTTTGGTATGGAATTTTTTTGACTTTCTATATAGAAAAGTGAAAATTTTTCGTCTTCTAGTGGAGAAAAGAATTTTTTTTTATACATTTTTTAAAAATTCGAAGGAAATTTTGAAATTGTGAACTTTTGATATGACTTTTTATCATTTCTTGTTTGAATTTACTTTGCTTTAACTGCCAAACACGCCATGGTCAATGATAAATGGGGTTAGGAAAGTTTCAATTCTCTCATGATCTCTTATCATGATTAAGCAGGTAATAGTGGATAATTCTCTGATCTTAAGTTTAGTGGTTTGAGCAGCTTAACAGTGGCAATTTTAGAGGAAATGCGTGCAATCATCAATTAAAATCTTTTGAGTACGGGCTAAATTGGGTAAGTAAGCGGGCAAGACCATGTGAACATTACCTGCACATGTGGAACAATCTCGTGTTTTGGTGTCACTTTTTCATGCATAAATGAAAAATAAATTAATCTTCTTCAATAAAACGGATTTTGATTTTGCCTCGGAATAGTTAAGAATGTGGGATTCCATTTTTGCAAAAATGAAAATTCATGATACACAAAATCTTTTTGTTGCATAAATACACCCTTGTAGCAAATGATATATTGGTGCCATTGAAGACATTTTATGATAATTAGGAATTATTTACATGGGAAAAACTGAGTACGCAGAGTTGATCAGGTGTCTATGACATTGTCTAGAATCAAGCGAATTCAAAAAAATGATTTGGATGACCACAAAAAAAAAAAAAAAGGAACCAACCCCTCTTCAATGGCAGCCGTTATCCCATCAATCAGCAAGAAAAAAAAAAAGAAAAAGAAAAAGAAATAAGAAAAAGATTTAGGGGCACATTTGTGTACAAGGGTTTTCCAAGGAATGTAGAAATTGCCGCATCGGCAAAATTCATGGGAAATAAATTCCATTAGAATGCAGTCAAAAGCTCTCACTTAAGTGGCAGTCAAAGGAGGCTGGACCAACTTCATGAGCAGGATAGAAAATAGGCCTATACCCAGCCCAGTTAAAACCCCGGTTCAAAATTCCAATGACATCCATATGTAAGGTAGAGTTGTTGATGGGACCTTTTCAAGGATATTTACTATTCTCATGGGTGGGTATACATTTTCCATCCCACCGAACTTCATTTTTCATTAAAGAGAAGATTGTTTGATGGCTATTTTTGGACCTTCACCTTTGTGTCTTTAGTTTTGGCACTTTTAGAAATGGATTTCCTAGAATTTTCCTAGGAATTCAATTCCATACACACAAATGGGCCCTCAATCCCATTCTAATCTTCAGAAGAAGAAACAAGGAAGAGCAATGTTGACTTCATATAAAAAACTTGAGGATTTCTTCAATAGATGTGGGTAATGGGCCACACAAAAAGGGTGAAGTCAACATCTAAAACAAGCACTGATCAGAAAAAAAAAAAAAAACTACAATAACAATTGCTGTTTCCAGTCAGATTGAAAAGTCTCATCAGTTTAACATAATGAGGCGATAATACTGATTAAAGAAAAACACAATGAGGTGATAAGCATGTAAAACCATACTTACATAGCAGGGAATATCTAGTTTGATTGATTCTACGATGAGGAGCATCAATCCAGCATCACAGATCTACTTTTGAAGAATGATACATGCAATAGGTTGATCTCTCATTTGTAACAGCAAAAGCACGGACGGTTGGTACCCGACAAAAACAGAAAAGTGAAAAACTTGCTTACTTCCTTCCAAGCCTCCCTGCTGCTCCAAGGAATAGGGCTTTCCCAACAATGCCTGTATGAAGTCCACATGCAAGAACCACAGTCCCTCCTATCAATAGCCATTTCCAATGGGCTCCTTGGCCCATCTTGTGTAAGTCCAACGGTTGACTTTTCTCATCCAGAATGGATTGGTCTTCAGCACCAATGCTGCTGTCAAGAGGAATCTTTGTTGTTATCCTTCCCGACAGAGCACTTTGGGATGGGGGAGCACCCGACTTTCTAGCAAGTTGGTATGTTCTCATGCCAGATTGTAATTTCTTAACAGTTCCCCACATCCCATGACGGACACCAACATTTGCCACATCTTTGGGAATCCCCATGTCTTCATAATGGACAAAGCACACCTCACAAGCAGATAATTGTCCCTCCCCTTTACGAGATTGCACTGCAATTGTTTAAAAACACGAAATTCATATGGTAGATCTTTTTGAACTCATACTTTGCAAAAATTGAAGAGAATCCATACCAGCCCTAATGGTCCAGCTGGAGAAATAAAGTTCCACACGCCTCGGCTTGTCCTGCTTGGGTATCGCTTGATATGGCACACCCTGCATGTATTAAGTGTCACAAATTAATACCCATGTCTGCAAATTCAGTTGAAATTTATGTGAATAGTCTCATGGGCGGAACAATAGATCAGATATTTGAGGTCCGCCCATTAGGCTGTTCATGAGGGTTTTTGAATCAGTTTGAATACTTCAATCCATTACCAATTTTACCATGCCATGATCCTCTTCCCTGGCAAAGGATCAATTAATTCGTGCCAATTAACTATGACGATTATCAAACATATAGATGCACCGGATAATCATGTTTCAGGTACTGAGTAGGTTCCTGGCGCATTTAATAAGTACAGTACTTTCCTGGCTTCACATTGTCCTCATCATTTGTAAATGGCCAACTATAAACCACCCTAATGGCATAAAATATGAGACTGTTATTATCATGTGATAGACTACTTTGATCATCTTCATTACCTACTCCCACCTCAACACCACCACCCCACCCAGCTTCACATGCCCATGTGGTAACAAAAGCATCACCCTAGAGCAGTGAATTAAAACTTGGACTCAACCCCCAACTCGGCAGGGGTCTAGTTGGGGCGACACCCTCTATAGGGGTGGAGGAGGAGGAGGAGGAAGAGGGAAAATGGGTTTTTATCATTGAGAGATGGGTTTTCATTATTGGGTTTTGGGAGATGGGAGAGATGGAACCATGAAAGAAGAAGCAATTTTATGGTAGGGCATGGCTGAAGAACTAGAAAGGGATTTAGGTATTGGGGTTTTGATGGGTGTGGTAAGGAAACAAAAAAAGGGAATTAGGGTTTGGGGTTTTGATGGTGTAGAGTTGGTGTTGAGAGCTCGGCCAACATGAGTACAACCCAACTTGGTCATGGCCAAGTCCGAGTGGACTCAGACTCCGCCAAGTTTTAAACGCTGCCCTAGAGGGTTGAGAAGTTCCATGGATTACTACTTTCTAGGTCTATGCATTTAATGCCATGATGAGATGAATTTTCATTTGCATTGGATAACACCTAAAATCTTTATACAAGTGTGAAAGAATACCTCCAGATAAAATATGGGGAAACAAATTTCTGCCCTCTGGAGTACATTACTTGCCCAAGAAGGTGATTTTGAAAAGGATAAGATGGCCTTTACCGAGATCATTCCTCCCCGCACCCCCACCACCCACACACACACACACAAAAAAAAAAAAAAAAAATTGCTTTCTTTCTTTCCTTTTTGTTAATGGATTTAACTTTGTTCTTTAATATAAATGCATTCCCAAGTCAATGACCAAGTAAGATATTCTACCTATCTAAATAAGCTGGAAATTAATCATCAAAATGAAAATGGGTCCATGGTCTTCTAAAATAGTTTTAGAGAACCACCAGAAAAGGCAATGAATCTGTGCCATAAAGACAGAAGCGAAGGAATGAACTGTTCAAAGAAGCATATTTCTCCGTCAATACCTTTGTAATGCAATAATACATCTTTGAGTTTGAAGACTCCCATATTCGTCGGCCAATAATATATTCTCGATCACTGCAGAAAAAAGGGAACTGCAAATGACAGATAACTAAATTGATTTCTAGTACAAATACTGCATACAGAAATGAGAAGACATCAATGGAGCAGAAGATTTTTTAAAACAAACCTTTTTTATCCAGTGGACAACTGAGATCCCTGTATGACGACATTCCTCCAAAAGTTTAAAGTATGACATCATGGGATCCCATTTAGCTCGAAACTCATCATCCCAGAAGAAATCTCTAACCAACTCTGGAGTTGCATCCTCAAAAACAGTTCTACTGCGGTATATTGGAGGCCCATCCTGGAATGCAAGCAGCAGTTTCAGATCATCAAAACAGGTTGTCAAATTTTATTTTATTTTATTTATTTATTTTTTGACAAAGTCACTAGCAGCAGCTCTATTATTATTATTATTATTATTATTATTATTATTATTATTTCATGTGTAAGTCACTAGCAGCAGCTGTATTATCATTTTTTTCATGTGACTAGGTAGGCAAATTAGTCGGTGGATTATATAGCAAAATCAGGGGTACCAAAAAGCATCTCTACGTAGGGACCATGTTGCCAATGCCCCAGGAGTCGTTTACTTCTATCACCTCGATGATTAAGCTCTTGTACATTTTTTTCCAATAAAACTTCGTGTTTTATTAAAAAATATCCACAGAACTATAAAAATCAAAAAACAGATGGATAGTGTCCATGAATATAATGCTAGAGTAAATCCTCAACGATCATATAAATAAAATGGAAAGAAAAGGAATAAAAATGTGTATGAGTTACTCAAGACCTGACACTAACACAACAATAAACCAAGACAAGCACTTGGTAATCAACAGGGTAATAGAATCCAGTTCATGTATTGAAGATATACTGGTTTCTGTCTACATGAACCACTATGTAACCTAAGAAGTAAATGGCAAAGACCATGACATTCCCATTCAAGTTTCAGAGGGACAGGCCCTGGGATGAACCAAAATTTTCATTTCAAAAATCACACAAACTCGTAGTCAAACTTTCCCATGGTAAAACTTCTGCCAAAGCCCATATAAAGGAGGGTTGTGTTAGGCAGGTTGACAGATGTCATAAAACTTTTGTCACAACCCAAGCTGGAATTATGAGAGAAACAAAATTCATGTAGCTGACCCCAACATAATTGGGACAAGGCTTTGATGATGATGACGGCAGCGACACAATTCAAAGTCAATTAAAGATCTTTTTGAAAGGTAATTAAAGATCAAATTATCAAAAATAAGAACAGCGAATTTAGAAAAAAAGTTTTCCATAAAGTGTAAACACTAAATACTGCTAGGATATAAACACAGAATCAGATAAATCACTTTAACTGCATTAGGAAAAGAAAAGGCAAAGAATTAAAGACATGACCAAAGTTTACCTCAGGTTCATGACGCCAAGCTTGGTATGTCATGGTTGGGGTGGAGCGTTCCATCAAATTTTGCCACATTGCATCTCCAAACTTGCCCTCTAAAAGATTCCTTAAATGCTCCAAGTCCTTCTCTGTAACAATGTCCTCATCCCCCACTGAAGGTACACTTTTAGGGCTGCAGATAAGAAAAATGCAGACAAGAAACACTTCTCTCTCTGAAATTAGCATCATCATTATAATGTGGAAATTTTTTAATAAGAAAACCAATCAGTGATTGTTTGCAGATTACTTGCCAAACCTGAAATTTGATGTGTTTAAGAAGTATCTCTGTTAACATAAGTAGCTGATTGACAAGGATCATTAGACTATAATAACCAAACCAAACCAAACCAAGCCTTTTCCCACTAGGTGGGGTCGGCTATATGGATTTGACGACGCCAATCAGATCTGTTTAGGGCCATGTCCTCCGTTAGATCCATATAGGCAAGGTCATGTTTAATAGTTTCTTTCCAACTTCTCTTGGGTCTCCCTCTCCCTCTCCTACTCCTGGCAATCTCTATGCCTTCATACCTTTTAACAGGTGCTTCCATTGGACGTCTTCTAACATGGCCAAACCATCTTAGTCGATTTTCTCTCATTTTATCTCCAATCGGTGCTATTCCTACTTTGCCCCTAATCTCCTCATTCCTAATCCTATCTCTCCTTGTGATCCCGCACATCCATCTTAGCATTCTCATCTCCGTAACTTCCATCTTCTTAACATGATTATGCTTTACTGCCCAACACTCTGATCCATATAACAATGCTGGTCTTACCGCCACCTTATAATACTTTCCTTTAACCCTGAGGGGGACTTTCCGATCACACAAGACCCCCGAAGCACTCCTCCATTTGGTCCACCCGGCCTGAATCCTGTGACTTACATCAGTATCAATCCCTCCATCCTGTTGCACCATCGATCCAAGGTACCTAAAGTTCTCTTTCTCTACAATCTTTTGTGTGCCTAAACTTACTTCTATGTTACCAAGTGTCCTACTTTGGCTAAACTTGCACTCCATATATTCCGTCTTGCATCGACTTAGCCTAAACCCTTTTGTCTCTAACGTTTTCCGCCATACTTCTAGCTTAGCATTCACTCCTTCTCTCGTCTCATCTACTAAAACAATGTCATCTGCAAATAGCATACACCACGGCACCTCATCCTGAATATGTCTTGTAATCTCATCGATAACTAGGGCAAACAAGTACGGGCTTAACGCTGAGCCTTGGTGTAGGCCAATCGTGATAGGAAACTCCTTAGTCTCTCCACCAGTCGTCCTTATAGATGTCATGGCTCTATCATACATATCCTTTATCGCCTCAATATATGCGACACACACTCTTTTCTTTTCCAATACTCCCCATAGAATCTCCCTAGGAACCCGGTCATAGGCCTTCTCCAAGTCAATGAACACCATATGTAAATCTCTCTGGCCTTCTCTATACTGTTCCATTAACCTCCTCAGGAGAAAGATAGCCTCCATGGTTGATCTCCCAGGCATGAAACCAAATTGATTATCTGAAATGTTTGTTGTTCTTCTTAGTCTTCTCTCAATAACTCTCTCCCATAATTTCATCGTATGGCTCATCAATTTAATCCCGCGGTAGTTCGCACAGTTCTGAATATCTCCTTTGTTCTTATATATGGGTATAAGAATACTTTTCCTCCATGCATCAGGCATCTTCTTGCTCTTTAGCACTACATTAAAAAGTTTTGTCAACCAATTTATGCCATTCTCCCCCAAGCACCTCCAGACCTCAATAGGGATACCATCTGGCCCAACCGCTTTCCCATTCTTCATCCTTTTCAATACTTCTTTAACTTCTTCCCTACTGATTCTCCTATAGAACATATGATTCGATTCTTCCCTAGAAATGGTAAGCTGTCCCAATTGTATGTCACTACTACTGCTTTCGTTAAATAACTTGTAGAAGTAGCTCTTCCAACGCTCCTTTATCTCATCGTCCTTTACTAATACCCTTTCATCCTCATCCTTAATGCATTTAACTTGGTTTAAGTCCTTGGTCCGCCTATCTCTGGCTTTAGCAAGCTTGAATATCTCTCTTTCGCCTTCCTTAGTGTCAAGTCGCCTATATAGCTCCTCAAATGCCTTTGCCTTGGCCTCACTAACTGCCTTTTTGGTTTCTCTTTTTGCTTCTTTATACTTTTCCAAGTTT
Source organism: Umbellularia californica (assembly GCA_028538565.1). Taxonomy (NCBI): domain Eukaryota; kingdom Viridiplantae; phylum Streptophyta; class Magnoliopsida; order Laurales; family Lauraceae; genus Umbellularia; species Umbellularia californica. The sequence continues at coordinate 68,917,243 of JAPQWN010000005.1, forward strand.
GCTGCATTTCGATTCTTTTGCCAAGTTTTAAAACTCTCTCTTTTAACTCTTATCTTGTCTTGAACGGCCTTGCTCCACCACCATGCCTCCTTCTGTGCCGGAGCACCCCCTTTGGATTCTCCTAAGACTTCTTTCCCTACCCTCCTAATACACTCTGCTACCTTATCCCACATATTATTTGCACTCTCATTTATCGCCCAAACGTCTTCCTTAATATAACACAATATTTCTCAGTACGTAGGAATGAGACAAGGGTGTCAAAAACATATTTAACACCGAATCTGTATTTATAAATGTCAGATGCACAAAATCTATAGTAAACCACATTCAGAAAACTTACTTCGCTCTTTTTTATTAGCAACAAAAAAGATTTTATAAAAAGATAAAATGTGCATGCATAAAAGAAAAAAAAAAAAAAACTATACAGCAATCTAATCTCACAATGTAGTTCTAACTGACAACTAGTCTGTTCTAGGGATATAATGCAAGACCATAAAATTGCTATGTAGCAAAATATAAACAGGGAGAAACAAGAACCAAATGGAACAGCATCCGCAGGATGTCTATGGTGGTGAAAGCCAGGACTTCTACATTCCTGTTAAATCTCCCATTGTGTCAATGGTTTTAAGTAGAGATTTGAAGAATAGAAATAAGGAATGTTTCTTTCTTCCTTGGACATGGTGGGTTCCATATAAAGGGTTATTAAAGAGGTGATGACTGAAGGGCCTAAGGTAGAGTTCTAGATAATAACATCAACTTCCTAGAATTTTATTCATTAGAGTGATGAGTGGGTAATCATTTCAGATCAAAGGGAAGATTATATGCCAGCCCCTTGTTGATCTTCAATCTTCATCTTTGACCCCCTCATTTAGTTCATTTAACAGATAAAGTATTGCTCAGAAATCCTAAGAATTCAATGCCAATTAAGCAGCCAACCTAACTGTAAATATTCTTTGGTCCCCAGAAGAAATATGAATACCTAGGAAACAGGAAACAGAGCTTGGATGTTACACTATTGGAAGACCTCCTGGACTTGAAACTCAAACCAGAGACGGTCTTTTTGCCGCGTGCCTGGGAGTTGGGGAGTTGGAAAGGCCTTTGGTTGGCACAAGCGGATCTTGGTCCCAGACTCTAGAGTTTTGACTCAATGGATAGCGATTAGTTCTCCCTCTTGTGTTTTTGGTTAGTTTCAGGGACACATCCAAATCAATCACACATGTATCATAATAACTACCATAAAGGAGGTTGCAGGAATCAAACCCACATCATTAGGTTGGAAGGTTAATGACTATAGTAGATGTCCATTAATCATTTTTAACATCTCCAATTCTCCTACCAAAAGAAAGAAAAATCTCCAATTCAAAACACATCATGAAGTTTGGTTTCATTGCGCTCTTTTAAGGCCCATTTGTTTGCATGGAATTGAATACATAGGACTTCATGGTTAAAAGGGCTCCAACAAAGGATTATTAAAGTGGTGAGGCGAATGATATACCATGGAGATGTAGATGGGACCTTGACTTTTTTAGAGATTTTACTAGGGATATGGCTGAGTATTTATTTCCCATCTCACCTTGATTCAGTTATTATATATGAAAGAGGCTGCTTTGAGCTTCCAATTTTGACTGTCTATCTCAATTTTGACCATCCCTCCATAATGTTCATCCATAACTGCTGGTTCTACCATTAGAACCTATCCAAATGGAAACTGCTCCATGATACCTGCTCTTCATTATGTAGCCATTTCAATTAATCAGTGAGGCTTGCTCTTTTAACTTATCCAGATCATAACAGTTATGGGACTCAAACGGCCATAGTGATTGCAAATTGAAACTGCTCTATGATAACTACTCTAATTATACCTGCTCCATGATACAAGGATGAGACATTCAATATCAGCTGACAATCCAAAGCCCCTTCTATCCATATTCCACCAAAATATGGAACCTCCTTTCTCTCCTCCATTTTCTTTTGCTTTTGACTTTCAAGCTTCTAACCAAACGAAAACAGAGACAAAATCATTGAGAATATATGGCTTCTTCTACCGCTATGGCGCTATTGCACTTAGAATCTCTTGGTGCACAAAAGCCCATCTTTCTCCAACATTTGCTCTCTCTAGATGCTGCTCTTCCAGCATTATTCCAATAAAACAATCATTTTCATTTCCTTCTACGCTGCTCTAGACAATCTAACCAAACAAAAACAGAGACCAAATCGTTAAGAATATGGGCTTCTTTAACTGCCACTGCACTTAGAATCTCTTGCTGCGCCAAACCCCATCTTTCTCCAACATTTCCTCTCTCCAGATGCTGCTCTTCCAGCATTATTCCAATACAATTATCATTTTCATTTCCTTCAACGCTGCTCTAGACAACCAAACCAAATGAATACAGAGACAAAATCATTGAGAATATGGAATTCTTCAACCGCCACAGCACTTAGAAACTCTTGCTGCACCAAAGCCCATCTTTGTCCAACGTTCTAGAATCTAGATGCTGCTGTTCCGGCATTATTGCAATTTCCTTCTATGCTTCTTTCTCTAGACGATATGTAACAATCATTTTCATTCCCTTCAATGCCTGTGTGTGTGTGTTGGCATCTGTATATTGGCTGTTTTGGTTACGAATTTCTACCACTGACTCTGGATTAATTGACAATAAAAGAAGGCTGCACATTTCTTCTTGGTATGCGAAAAGCACGTACTGAAAGTGGTGCTGAGAATTTGAAGGGTTTTCCTACACGGTCCCATTTGGGCTCTTGGAACTACGTTGGCTTACATTCCATTTATATGTAATTGTGAGAAATAATGGACCAATTAGGGCTGTCAATAAGCCAAGCTAGCTTGTGACTTTTCTTGTTGGGGCTAAGCTCCATTCAGCTAGAGCTAGAGCTAGAGTTCATTTTTCATCAGCTCAAGCTGATCCGGGCCTATTTTTGAAAGATGAGCTAACCTAGAGACTAAATCTACTGACAATTGCAAAAGTTGGAGAATTTTTTATGATGAGTATTTTTTTTTTTTTTAATTGTATACATTTCTTATTTATTTTTCAGATTGAGTTCCACTTTTTGTATATGTCAGTGGAAGAGAGCTCTTCAGTTACATAAAAACTCTCTTTATCTCTTTCAGAAATAGTCACAAAAGAGATGTTTTTTAGATAATTATTTAATGAATATTGCATTTTGGGTTTTTTTTTTCAGATCACCAGCTTTTATAAGAAAAACAAGTGACCACTCTCCTTTTCCCCACCATCTCTACCTCAATCAAGAGGTTCTCCCTCATTTCTACATCAGATTTGGTTTCTTCCTAATAATATCGCAAAGAAAGCCCCAAATCTGAATATATCAATTATTTTAGTCAGCTTAAATAAATTTCTAAAATCTCTGACTAACATTAATTAATTTTTAGGGTTCGGGATTAGCACGGGCCTTCTTCTCTGCTTCAAATTTCCATTGAAGGAGTGATTGTTTGATGCTAATTCACATTAACCTTTTCTTCTTCAATTTCAGCCAGTTTTAGGATTGCAAGCCTTAGAATTCCTGGACATTCAATTACATGAAACAAACATGCACTCATAGAAGGTACTTATAAAAAAAAAAAAAAAACAAACATACGACTGCAATTCCTACAACAAGAAGAAGAACAAAGCCTGCAATGCCTCATTCTAAAGGTCCAATCAAAGACACCCAAAAATTGCAATTCCTACAACAACAAGAAGAAACAAAACAAATCTAAATCATCAGGGAGAAGAACAGACCTGACACAGACAACAGGCGGCTCCACAGAGGCAACATTCGCAGACGGCTGTGCTCCGCCGGCGGGGGATCCTTCCTCCTTGTCTTTGGAGCTGGATTTGGACCAGAGGCGGCGGCAGAGGGAGAAGGCAGAGAAGGCGGTGAAGGCAAGCCAGAGGCGGCGGGCGCCGAGGCCGGGAGGAGCAGTCCAGATGAACCGGAACCTGCTGCGGAGCCCCAGAAAGACGATTCCGGTCCACCGGGGCCGCCAGGACCATCCGATCACTAATCCGATCATGACGGCCAACCAGATCGGGACTGCGCAAAGCAATATGTCGATTAACGCCTCCATCAGAGCCGGTCTCTTCATGAATTCCATGAAATCTCCGTACACTTCTTCCATTTCTTCTTCGATTTCTCTTCTCTGGTATCTGATGCTTCTGATAGCAGAGATGGAGAAATAGAAACCCTAGATCAGAGATCGAAATGCAGAGAAATTGGTGGGGCAGAGCAGAAGAGACTTTTGAAGGGAGAGAAGCGGCGGAGTTGGGGGAGAAAAGTCGAAAAGGTGAGGTTTTGTTAGCTGCCTGCTTCTGCGTCTCGGTAGATATCATATACGACAAGAATACGACTCGGAGAAGATTATAATAAAACGTGCGTGCGCTGATCTGATGGACTTCCAACAAAGTGTAATCCACACTGAATTTGGTAAATGTGGGGATTGAATGTAGGAGAAATCCACTAAATTTGATGGCCGTTAAATTAAGGGCTACAATAATTTTATGGGGCTGATATTCTTTTAAAGACATTTATCCATATCAAAAATCGTCCATCTATTTCATCCTCACTGCTAAAGATGATAAATAAATGGCCTCGTATTGGACTACGTAGAAGAAAATCGTGAAATGTTTGTAGGAGAAGATTCTTTAATAAAGACTAACAGCTAGTTGGCACTTTACTAGCATAGTAAAAGTCAAGTAAAGCTTCTATTTTTCAGATAAGATGTCACATTAAAAACACTTTAATTTCAAACTCCCTCCATCTTTTTTTTTTCTAAAAAGTAAAAAAAACAACTACTTTTATCCACTAAAATACAATAAAACTCCATTTTCCCATACAAAAAGTCAAAAAGACTCCATAATAAACAACTAAAAATAAAATACCATCATAACCTACTTATATTTTATTCTTTTTTCAAAATCAACTTTACTTCACTTGTCTCTATTAGTAGAGTTGCCAAACTAGCCAAGTACTTCTAAGAGGAATAATCCCACGTATTCTGTGCATCAGGAGCATTTATCATATAAAGTGGGCAGAGTCTTACCTCTAAAATGCTTAAGAATTTTGAGCAGCTCGAAATGAATGCCCTCACCTAATTATTGGGTGTTCCCAGATTTTGTATAGGATATCCTACGAAAGTAAAACTTTCTCGTTTTTGTTTTTTTAATTCAAAATTTCTATAAATAGGGTTCTACTCTCCTTTTTCGGAGGAAGCATCAATGAGACATGATCTTAAATTTCTTAAGATTTGATCGGATAGGGTGATGGCTATTTATTGAAGTTGAAACTTTTTAATGACTATTTATGAATATTTTGTCTTTGTTTCTACAATTTTAACCAATTTTTAGGTTACATTTCTTATGATTCCTAATTCCTAGGAATTTAATTCATGCAAAGAAATGTTCCATGCAGGTTTTATGATAAATCCACAAATGGAGCCTACCTTAAAAATATGTAAATGGAGCATCCAACCTAATATCCATCATATCAGTTCTCAAATGAAACCATGGATCATGTGTTTTACACAATTCAATTCAAAGCTCTATTCACTTTTTGCTGAAGACATTTATTGAGTTGATCTCTTAGACGTGTAATGGATCTAATTGAGGGGCCTACAGAAACTCTATTCTCTATGATGAGAGTGGAAGTGCAACTTCATTTTACAGTACAACCGCGGTGTACGGTAGTTTTACACAGTAATAGACGAAATGAATACTTCGTATCTGAACAGGATAAGTAGAAGCTGAAGCATGATCCGCGGGAGCACGAGTTTTCACAGTGCACTGGACGCCGGACAGATCGGATTAGCAGGAACTTTTTCGTCTCTTGTAACGAGACCATTTCCTTTTTCTCGCTCTCTCATGCATTGTTCACACAGTCTGTCCCAATTTCTATCCACCAGTTTGTCCATATAAACTTTATCTTATAAATAGGATACTTCTCTCCCTGTTCTTGATTCCTGGTCAAGACACATGGCATATTTGTTGGCCCCACTGACCCACCATGTACAAGTGACAAGTGTAGGTTGGCGATTAGCGAACCCAACCTTCCCTCAACTAATGGCTAACTAACCATTAAGTCTTCCTCAAGCCCAAATTGTCGAATGCTAAATTGCTAATACCACAGCTCTAAGCACAGTTTTGACTCATTAGTTTTTGGTCTTAACATTTTCAACTCAATTAATAAATTATATCTTTACTGTTGTTTTGGCGTTTCCAACTCGATTAATGAATGATGTTTTTTCAACTCGATTTTGAACTTGTCCAATGCTAAATTGCTAATTCCCTAACTCTAGCACTATTTTGACTTGTTATTTTTTGGTCTAGACATTTTCAATACGATTAATAAATGGTATTTTTAGTGCTGGGAGCCGTTTGAGCCCTCTACCCGCTTCCTTTTTGCTTTATAAAAGTTTTATAAATTTTTACATATGGTCCTCTCCAGAATTTCTAAGAATCTCTTCTTTTTCCTTTATAAAATTTTATGGATTTTTACATATAATCTAATTCTTAAAAAATATTTTTTTTATTTAGAAGATTCCGCCACGTCCCCTAGTACGAGATCTAAAAGGAATAATTAAGAATGATTTTTCCATAAAAACCATAAAGTAGCTCTAACAAATGACACGATAAGAAAAAAAAATGCCATTTTGAAATGATTTTGAACACATTTTTGTAAGATTCTAAAACACCAAGGCCATGATTAGCTTCAAATTTGGGCGGTGCTAATTCATAGAAATCAAGCGGGTTAGATTCATCACTTGAGAGGGGAGTGAGCCCCATGGGCAAGGCCATTCCTAAGCCAGATTGGTTTGGCCATTTTTGAGTATTTGTGATAGAAATTGATTTAATAAAGTTTAGTGCACTATCCTTCTTACCAATAATAAGCAGGAATTATCGAGATACAAAATGAAAATATAATAAGTAAATCCATTTAAACGGGTTTTAAACCATTTGGATCAAGACCTAAATGCATTGGTGCTCAGTTGCGGGTTCAGGTTTGTTTGAAAGTGAAATTTCTTATTGAGATTCACCAAGAATATGTAGTCTAAATGCTCATCAAATCTTGTCTCTTTGAATTCTCCAAATTCAATATTTTATATAGAGACTTTCAAAAATTAGTCTAAATTGTTAAAATATCTTATAAAATACTTCGAATTTGGACATTTCAAATGCCTTTTGGAACTTAATATTTTGAGAAATCACAACAATCAAAACTTCCAACCATGATTGAGTTGGATAGAAGGTGCATGAGTATAAAACCTGGCTAACCTGCTGTGTTTGGGCCGGTATCTCTCTAACTCGATTATTATGTTCTTCTGGGAGTCAGAAAGTAATGTGGTGTTCCATTCATCCACTACTTTTGTCTTTGCAATAACAAGAAGAAGTGCAAGCAACCACTGATTTCCCTCTATTCTCCTTCAAGTGCTCCTGTTTTGCTTCAACGCTAAGAAAACCTTTATAATTAAATGCTTCTAGTACCAAGTAGGAGAACCTTGATATCAAATAGAAGTGAGAATGGGACGGTTGTTTTTTTTTTTTTTTTCCTCCCCACCCAGCCAAGGGGGTGGGACCCATTGAGCCCATCCTTGGATATAATATCCGCTCCCCTGGTAACCCTACTAAGAAACTCCGTCCCCAAAGATGACATCCGCTTCCATGGTAGTCCTTTGAGATATAACAACCGCTCCCCTAGTAACCCTACTAAGAAACACCGTCCCCAAAGATAATATCCGCTTCCATGGTAGTCCTTTGAGATATAACACCCGCTCCCCTAGTAACTCTATTAAGAAACTGCGTCCCCAAAGATAATATCTGCTTCCATAGTAGTCCTTTGAGATATAGCACCCGCTCCTTCAGAGTACCCAAGGCTCAAGCTCTGGATGCTAAAGGTGAGAAGCAAAATCAACTTGACAACCGCTTGTTCTCGGGTTAGTTGAGTGTTGAGAATACAACCCTAATTCGCAACCAAAAGGTTGTGGGGGTCATAATGCAATTTGTTAGATTGTTGGGTCGAAATAGCAAAACTAGACAACTTTAACCCAAGCCTTTTATTGATCAAGTAAAAAACATTCATCTGATGAAACCTAACTAACCCCAAAAAGAAAAGACGAAAAAATTTATTTGACCTAGACACTGAATTAAAGGGTTGGCTGGGGTTGGGGTGACACCTCTCCAGCTACCAACACATTTTTTAAAAACACAACACAGATGGGTCTTCATTTAAAAGTTATGGAGCTGGGATGATTGGATTGAAAAATATTAACTTGTATGTGTTATTAAAGCAATGAGTTGATGTATAAGGATAATATTTTGTAATGAACTAGCATCTTTTTTTTCCCCTTCTAATGTTTTTATTATTGAGGTGGGCGTTTGAAGTTGGAACGATTACATGAGCACCACGCTATGATGGTGAATATGGTAAATTGTCACTATCAGATAGCAGTCTCTTTGACAAATAAAACCCGGATCATGGTTAGATAAAATGATCATGTGTCAGATCCCGCAGGGCCCACCTGAGAGGGGAATGAAGGGTAGGGCTTTGTTTGGATTGGGGCCCACCAAATATTATATCCAAAAGATCTCAAGTGATCAAGATGTGGCTGGCTTAAAATCACCCATCAGAAAATTTTGGACCTCAAATCCTGCGGTCAAGACATTTGGATGGATTCCAATTTTAGTCTGGGGCCAATTTACGGAGGCGTGGTGTGGGTGGGTTTGGTAGTCATGAGGCAATTCACTCAGGAGATGGACAAAAGTTGGTCCACAGTGCATTGGCCCATGGGTCTCACCCAAAGCCCATCACCCTGGGAAAGACTTCCCTTTAAATATGTATCAGTGAGTTGACGTGCTTGTTTCCTCTGGGGAAGGGGTGCTCATGGACTGAGGCCAGACCAAGTTATACAAGCTCAGGTTTTTAGTTATCGGGCCTAATATTCATTCTGTGATCCGGCACAATGGCCTGAACCTCAGCTCCAGGCCCATCGCAATAATAGAATATGCCCACCTTTTGAGTTTAAAATAAACTGGACCAAGCTGCGCCTTTAGGCCCAGGCACATGCATTGAAAGGAATTAGGCCCAGATACAGCCCATGGACCGATAAACAGAGCCCAGACACAGCCCGAGTGGTCTGCCCTGGACTATCCCTATCTAGACCTGAGGATTAAAGTGGACGGTTCGGTATAATCCAACTCGACCATCTGGTTTAACATTGTTCAACCGAGATTAAAAATACCTAGTACAATTAAATTCTAGCATAGTAATAGTTACTGGATATTATACAATTCAACTCTGAATCCATATGGTTCAGTTGGTTCTGGAATGATATGGATATTTCTATATGGACGTAAAATTAGAGCTGTATGCTCATGTATATATGTACTTAGGAGTCTCATAATTCTATGTTTGCTAGTCAGAATGAAATTATCAGAATTTTATATATTCCAAGAATCGCCTTCCACTTGCCTTTTTCCTCGTGAGAAAATGGTATGAGCGATGCTCATGGAATGACTTGATCAATTTGACTTGAGGTGTAGCCCCATTTAATGTTACACCCCGACCCAATTTAACCTTGATTAGTATTAATTAATGAAAATTTAGCTAAATTAAATGGTGCTTAGTCGTTAATTATAGTTGTTAGTGTTAATTAACCCTTATATACTGAGTTAGTGGAGTCCTGAATCTTGAATAGGTGAATTGGAGCAGAGTTGATTCGGTTGAGTAAGGTCAAGGGCTTTTTCGTAATTATCGATTTTCGCATTTTACATCATTTGCACATCATATTCGCGTCATCACATGTATCTCGTCGAGCACTTCGATTTTCGTATTAAGCATTCCTTCATTCGACCAACCGTTAAATAATTGGACCTCATTTGACTCAAAATGGAAATAAACAAATTTTAGTGGGCTTTCTTGCAAATAGGTCATCTTTACCCTTTTATATACAATCATCCCTTCCTTTCAATTCCTTTTCATTCTCTTCCTCTCTACTCTTCTTCTCCTTCTCCCCTTCTCTCTTCCTCAACCATCAAAGGCTTATGTATGTATCTTGAGAGCTAGGAAAGCTCATCATCATCATCTTCTTCATCTTCTTCAACCTTTCTCCTCTTTGTGGACAAGAAAACCACCTCCATCTTCTTCTACCCTTCTCAACTTCAAATTTCTTGTTGAGGTAAGAGCCAAAACACCTTCTTTTGTGATTATAGAAGCGCATTAGAGTTAAGGGACTCTTGGACAATCATTCATACATATTCATTCCATGTTTCCTTGTGTATTTGGGATTAGGGTTTGGTTATTTGGGGTTTTTGATTCTTTGAGCCAAGAGTGTTAAGAAAGGTTTTAGAAAGCTCCATTGAGGCAAGTATAAGCTTTAATTTGGACTTATATGATGATTTATTTCCATTAATTCCAATGCTATTCTTTCTCAAGATTTCTATTCTCTTAATAAATGAATGGGTTGGATTTGTTTTTATGAATTATAATTGATGGACTTGGATGGAAGGATTGTAGAATATGAAAAGGGGAGCAGGAAGGCTCCATTTGTGTAGATGTGAAGTGGAAGGGAGTTAGAAAATTGAATGGAGGAAGAAATGAAGAGGATGCCGTAATCAGGAATTCTGGACAGTTCGCTCGAGTATTTGCTCGAGCGAACCTCCACTTAAAGCTAAGGGTTGAGCGAACAAAAGGATCGCTCAGACGCCCATCCTTCTAGATGGGGTCCGCTCGAGCGACCACACCTCTGGAAGACCTCGCTCAAGCAAACGAATGGAGACGCGCAAGTGACCAACCTTCTGGACAGATCAACTCGAGTGAACTTGGGTCCGCTCGAGCGAACCCGAAGCTGTAAACTGGGCTTTTCCTGACCCAAACTTAAGGTGAATTATCGTCCTTAATTCATCATAAACCACCATAATCTTCTCCAATAGATAATTATGGCTCTTATTTCCATAGGAATTTAGGAAATTTTGAGACTTTATGACCTTAAAATGGAACCATTAACCCTATTAATTGGCCTAATGGACAATTATTAGTCTAACACTACACCATAAAGGTTAGTTGGAAACTCAACATACTTTTTACAAATAGTGACACCTAATAAGGTAGTAATACGTTGACCCTTCTAACTTACCTTGTACTGGATGGTGAAAGACCAAACTCAATAGTTAGTATTAGTTCGTAAAAATACGTTGATTCCTTTAAGTTACTGCACTTCATATTGGAGTACAATTTCTTTACTGATAACCAAATCCTAACTTGTAGAATTGTTGTATCATTGATGTCCATTGATATTCGATTGTTTACATACAATTCGTAACCTTAGTAATGTGTATCCGATTGAAAACGTGGGATTGAGTAAGTAATCGTGATATATGCGATTTCTATTCAATTTGATTATAAAACAAGTGAATGCGAACTTACTCAAATCTAATCATTATTTGATTATTATTATTTGATTTGATCAAGTCGGCATTACTTAGCTTCAACCTTGTGATGCCCGACGGGGTTAACCTTGGTTTAGTTATTCGAGACTACTGCAGTATGTCATTTGGAGCACCGAAACTCCAGACCCGAGTAGCCAGCTAGCCTTTGGCTGGGCCGCTGATGACATCCTAACTAGATTTGCTCTCTTTTGAGAGGATGGGCTTAAGGTAGTAGCCAATTAGTATGTTTTCTTTTACTTTGATTCCTAAGCATAAATTATTCAATTTTAGCACAATTTGCCTAGTTGATACTTATCTTTGGCTTCTATAAATTTATCCGTCTTTTAATTCAAATTGAAGCATTATGTATCTCCTTATTATTGCCTATACTTGCTAAATTGTCGTATTGATGATACTACCCTTGGTGTCACAGTCTCGGGTGCATCTTCCGAACTTAAAGAGGTCAAGGAAGGAGAGAAGGTTACCAAGAGGTACCTTCAGGATTAGATGAGTGGCCAGGCCAGGGGCCACTTAGTTGTCTTCCTTAGAGAGCGACTAGCATGTCTTGGAGTTGTTGCAAATGTGTGGCTAGCCCCCTTTTTGCGTGGGCCACACTTAGGTTTAATTATTCTTTTGCTTATACTTTTGGTAGTGTTTGTATAGGGTTCTTTTATACACCCTCTTTTGTAAGATAACGTATATAATTGTGTAATTCTTTTATATTAAACTTGAATTGTTAAATGGACTATATGGGAATTGATACCCTCACATGTATGAATTACAGCTTCCACAAGGATTAATTGCTATTGCTATGTTCTAGTGAGTTTTAAGTCACGTGTGTGGAAAGATATATGTTTTCTCTCCTTCGTGTGGTGTATTTAGCTCGAGACAGGTACAGTACATGGGAGTACGTGTGTCAAACCTCAGAGATTACCCTAGGCCAGGGTGATTCGGGACTGGAATGTGACAATTAGGCAGATGGTTTTTTAGGGCCTATTTGTTTGTAAGAATTCGAAACTGGAGTTTTTGCTAAAAGGGATTTTTAACGCATGTTAGTAGTTGTCCTTCAAGCTTTTGGAATTTTTTGTTTGATTAGTGAACTCTAGATGTTCTTTTTTATCTTCTCCTAGAGAACTCTTCAAATTCTCCAAATCTCAACATTTAAAATGTTTAAGGGCCCTTAGCATTTGTAAATCCAACTAAGGGAACAATTTTTGGGAAATTTAGATATTCCCTTGACAAAAATTCTCATATATCCTGTAACCAACAGGCACTTTGGGGGTGGTCCTATGAATTATCTCATGGGATCTGGATTGAGGGCTATCATCACAAAGGCGACTGTTTGGACCAATATCTTGCTTCACAATTGGCACACTGTCAAATATAACTATTAGTATTTAGCGATTCGACTGAGATGGAGCAAATCATATCCAATGATTGGATTGAAATAATGCAGATGATACAATTTCCATTAATTCAATCTAATAATGAGAGTCTCATTTTAATTGACCAATAAGCTGTTAGCTCAGTAGCATTGACATCTAGTTTCCTGTGATCACGTAAGGATTGGTAAATGGACTGGTAGGTTTCTCTCCCATCTCAATAGTCTACCACAGCCCACATCATAAGCTTCTCTAAGAAGATTGCTTTGGCCCCTCCATTGTTTTAGGCTCTTCGGTTTGACACTTAGAAAAAGGAAAACAAAAATATTGCTGATTTTAGGAAAAACTTGAATGAAAAAGGAAAGGAAGTGAAGAAATGGAGAACAAATAAATAAGGCTTAATGGAGATTGGGGAAGAGATTATTTTAATATTCATTCTAGCCCATCTACACTTGCCCCAAATGTTATGAACCAAGATAGGAAGAGGAGAAAGCACATCTTCTTATTGGAGATATTAAAAGGAGTGTAGGTCGCAAACTTGCAGAGACTTTAGGTTTTGTTTGTGCATGCGACGTTTCATCGAAAAGGGGCTAAATCCAACACCTTCTTCTTCATGTTTGGTGTAGCGGCGAAAATGTAGGGAATTTCGGAATTTTACATTATCTTTCCTTGCTAGAGAGGTTCCTAAGGGCGTGTTTGCGTAGAGGATTTGCCATGGAAAGAGGAGGATCCGGCGCTTGATTCAATTCCGCGATGGCATGTATCCGCGCTTCCCACCTAAGGTGGTAGGAAATCAATTCTATGGAAGAGGAAGCGCGCGGTTTACCAAACAAACCCTAAGGTATGGATTAAGAAGACCGCAAAGATTCAAAAAAATTGGGTCTATAGGAGTGATTTCTGGTCAATAGACTTGATTATTTATTGTCAAAATAATTTTTTAAAACGTTTTTTATTATTTTTGGTACCCTTGGCAATGGGGCTTGGACAAAAGATAGTTCACAAAAGTGGGGAGAAGAGCCCACACATGTATAAAGAGGAGCCCACAAATGTGAGAAGAGTGGCATTAATTTATCCCTAATCGCCAAGTGACATCTGAAACTGCCGACCAACTAAGCAACCTCATGTTGTTGATAGACTTCGCAGCTTGATGGTAAAGAAAACTGAGAAGAGACCCTCATCCAAACACTTAAATAAGTTGAAAGATCTTTGAGACAACTTGCAATATGCAAGAAAGGGAAGTAATCATCTATGAAAATATAACATTGGAAGTTCTCTACTAGTGATTTCGAAGTTCTCTATTAGCGATTTAATCAATATCTGAGGCAGGCCCCACTTGATCCCAACATCTAAATAAGTTAAAGAGTGTGGAGCCCATGGAAATAATATATAATTAACCATGGGGGCTTTTCCCAATATTGGTGTTACACAATCATTTCCGGCATGAATCATGCACACATTCTTTTCACACAACTTGCAATCTGCTTGAAAGGGAAGTGATCATCTGTGAAAAAATGACAAAAGGAGTTCTCTATTAATGAAGCAATTACTATCTGAGGTGGGCCCCACTTGATCACAACATCTAAAGAAGTTAAAGAGTGTGGAGCCCATGGAAATAATTATTATGTACGCATTGGGGGCTTTCCACATTGGTGTTTCACACCATGATCATTTCCACCATTAATCATGCACATTGTTTCTTTGTTCTTGCTGTTTCCCTTTTGTATGAAAAAACCAAGACCACATTTTGGGAAAGGCAGCTTTTATTTCATTGAAACTCCCAGAATATTTGTCTTTTGAATGGCTTTTCTACTCCTATGGATTGCTTTTTTGTATCTTCCTTCAACTCTTCTCAAGTCAAAAGCTACTCTGAGGAAACCCAGTAATTCATTTGTTTTCTCAAGAAGGGATTTAGAAGGCTTTAGTAACTTACTTCACTTTTCTGATTTTTGCTTTATCCATACATACTCGAGCGTTTTCTTTCTCCTCTTTTGACTGCTCTCTAAACTTCTATCATACTGACTTGGCCTTGCAGCTATAGGATACAACGCTAAAAGGTCTAGTTAAATGAGTGACCTGCCCCAACTCATTCCTACATGGTCCTTTTTTTTTTTTTTTTCCTTTTTTTATAATTTTGAATGGTGCTGAGGACTACCTATAAAAGTTGTTTGGCATAATTGGTATCAAAGTTGGAGAACTCATGACTCGGACTCAACTCATCCAACTCTAAAATATTTATCCAACATCCAACAACTGCAAGAATAATGGTTTTTAAAAGGTGTTTTTATAATATTTAAAAGTAATTAAAAATAGATCAAATACTTATAAAATGTAGATATACATGTATTAAACATAATAAATTTATACTAGTAAATTTATTGCATTTCGATCAATCATTTATAAATTGCTAACTCTAAACCTCAAGAATTAATTATTTACTTTTGACTTAGCCGGCTTTATCCTATATTTGACTCGGTCTTTCCTCAAAAGAGGTGACTCGGCAGAGACAAGAGTCAACTTACTGAGTCTTCCAACCTTGTTTAGCATTGGACATTTCAAAGAAAATTACATACACAGATTTGACCACTCCACAAGGGATGAATGCAAATATTTTATTTGGTTGCTTCAAAACAGAAATTAAAAAATAAACAATTGACACAACCCGTATATACACGTGCTGGGCATGGCATCACATATTATAAACCCGTCAAAGGTCGAATTAAGTTCAACTTTAGCTTGACATGTTGCCATCCCCCTTTTTTTATTTTTTATTTTGGTTTTGGGGGGGGGGGGGGGGGGGGGGGGGTTGTTTGTTTCCATAGGGCTATGATGCCCTAATGACGTACAAATCACTGCGGAGAACAAGACTGCCTAATGATGTAGAAATCACAAAATGAAGGGAAAAAAGGTATTTTCATAGCTTTTGCAAGCCTCAGATGAATGATGGGAGTGTCTAACAGAAGGGATTCTTTTACAATCATAAGCAACCAAGTATGTCCCATCAAATGGATGGTAGAAAAATATTGATTTCAATTGTATTTTTTTAAGAGCATTTGATGGGCTGAGATTGTCGAAATGATTTAGAACTATTCTTCTGCTCAATGACCGGTGGACAGCGAAGGTGAATTAAATGAATGGTTCAGATTGTTTGAATGGAGTCCTGCACATCCAGACATCCAAATTCCACCACGAGTAGTGGAGGATAATCACAACTTTTTGCCCTTTACACTGTTACCTTGGAACAAAGGTGTGGGGCCCAGCCCTAAAATGATGATGCATGTAGAAGTGATCGCATGAATACACGCAAGCATACAAAGCCATCGGACCCCATTCCTTCCTCTTTTCTTCCTGTGTTGTGACAGAGGACTAGGTACTCCAGTGAACTTCAGTTGTTTCCTTGTAAAAATATTTAGTAAAGTTTGTGTAGTTCACTGGCCTCTACGATATAAGAGGTCTTTTTGATCAAGCAATTGAGAAATTTTTTTTTTCTTCACTAGATTAGATGTTTCTGGCTGGGTGGGCTCATTTAAGATCATGAAATGGGTTGATAAGCAAAGTTGCAACAGGTGGGTGGTATAAATGCTGCGATTGCATCATTCTTTTCCGCAGTTCATTGTACTCTGTCTTAGTAAAATTTACAACATTTTACAACCAAACCTAAATTCAACTTCTGATTTGCTATACTATATGGTCACACTCACATGCATGCAGAAGGATATGACTACTAGTACATTTTTTACTAAAAAGTGAAAAACCTACTAGCCCACTTTTTTTCTTGGTAGAAAACTACAAACACACTTCATGTCAAGATAGTCCCAAAATGGGGAACATAGGGATGGCCTATAGGTAAGGCATCCCGCTTCCATCCCTCCCTTTTGGCCAATGAGCCACAGCCAAAAAAAAAAAGAAAAAAAGATCGCCCCTAAATGACAGAATATCAAAAGCAAAATACATCTATATTATGTGTTATTGTTTGAGAAAAAAACCTCATCTAGTGCACCTTAGATAGCAACAATATAAGATGTCATTTTCTTCTATAGTGTCTACAAGAACTCCTCAAATCCACAAAATAGATGAGATTAGGCTATAACGATCGTTGTTGATGATGATGATATCATGTGGGTATAATCTTAATTGATTGCTTTGTAGTTTTTTGTGGGAGTGTATATACTTGTATGGATGAAGATAAAAGTATTACAAAATTCATATTTAATGATGCTTAGATTGCCTTATCGACATAATGGATCAATGTGATCCATTGTTGCTATACTGCTTCAGTACTCTACATATATGGATGGCTATATTAAAATGTAAAAACTTTCAGCCTTTTGTCTTACAACTAAAATTTAAAGGTCCATTTGGTTTCTAAGATCCTTATAGTTCAATCCTTCATATTATGATAAAAAAATCTTTCTCTCAATGGTAAAAAGATCTAAAAAGTCCACGAGTAGAATTCTTTTTGCTAGAGCAGAATGATGGAATAAGGCTCAGCTAATGATTATAGAAGGTGTGGGTTGCATATATAGTTAACAAAACACCTTCGTTTCAGATGAAAAAAAAAAAAAAAAACAATCACTCATAAGATAAACTGAAGATGAAGAAGCTCAAAGTCTTTTTTCTATATTGTGTATCATGCTTAAGAATACAATACATAGAAAGAGAACACAAAAAAATAATATAATGTGATGAACATAAAGGCCATCACAATATTGTTGTAAGAACAGAACAAGTTAACGCAGCCCATTTATTACAGAGTTAGAATTTGAAAATTTGTATCCTCCTAGGATGCACCATTCCAATTATCATTCTTGGGACAATATCATCTGCAGAAAGTTGGGATACCGTTTGGTAATAAAGTAAAGCATTAAATCAAGAGAGAATAAAACATAAGGAAGTTATGACGCGTTTTGGTTATGATGGTATTTTGTCTTTAGTGGATTGGTAGGGAATCTTTTTGACTTTTTGTATAGAAAATGGGTGCTTTTGTCATTTAATAGAGAAATAAGGTTTATGTTTTACTTTTTTTTAACAAGAATGAGAGAATTTTAAAGATGTGTATTTTTGATGTGACCCATTTTCTGAAAAATGAAGATTATACATTACTTTTACTTTAATAGTAAATTTCCAAATGGGCCCAAGGCTTCATCTTTTTGTATATTATTGGGAAAATGTCAAAGAAGGTAATTTAATCTTTCAAATAATGAAATACTATCAACACAAAAACTGTTCAAAATATTTCTTTTCTATTTTTTCCAATTTTTGTTCTGATAAAATATTTCGAGTTTAGCAACATTTTAAAAATAATCTTACATTATCAAGAAAACTCCATTCCGGGTAAATATTGAAGCATAGTTGATCTTTCTGATAGTGTTGGATGCATGCCCACTAATAAATGTATTGAAATATTGCAAACTATTGCAATTCTTTACTTTTTCAAACTCTATTGAAAACTGATACTGGGTCATCAATAAACAGTAAATGCTCCTGGTATGCAAAGTAACACAAGCTTGGGCCTAGTTACAATTGAAAGTAAACCCACATTACATTCAGTTTTGGTCAAAATCGCCCTATGAAAATAATCATATTTAGGGTCATGAACCCTATGAAAATCATCAAAAAATAAGTGTGCCGCCAAAAGTGTGCTGATCGGTTTTCACGCTGCCTCTGCTAACGCCTCTCGATTTTGGTTGGAATGGTTAGCTAACTGACCTGATTACTTTCACCTTAAAATTGTCTTTATTTTTGCCTTTTTCTTTGTTCAATTTGGTATATCTCATTTATACCTTAGGACTTCTCCTATCTTTTGGGCAGGGTGCTTTGTTTTGTCTGTATCCCATTTCTTTTAATATAATTCACCATTACCAATAATAATAAAAAAAAAAAGAAACAAAAATCATGATGTTTTCTTTGAAAAAATTGGTTCACAGTTGAAATGTTGATATCCATGTTTACCCAGTCTTTAGCTAATACTTTTGTGAATAAGATCTGACCCACATTGGATTGGAAGCTTATATTATGGAGCATATTTCTAGGATAAATGGGTTAATGATGGCAGGCTTAAGGAAAAGAGAAACAGTTAAATTCAAAGGTCTCCTTTATTGGGTGCTCTTTCAAGAATCTTCCTTCTCTTATGAGACGATAAAGTGAAAGTTCCTATATAATCCATCAATTATATTCTTTGCAACTCTAGCAAGCAATCTATTTAAGTTAAAAACAACCAAATCCAAATCCCAACACATGAACAACTCTAAAGTTAAAAAAACAAACAACAACTCTAAAATAAAAAAACAGTGCTCTACTAGAGTCACATTTTCACACTAAACCTTGTATTTTTGTCAACCCATTTGGTAAAAACAAGGGAAGAGACTGACAAGCAATTCCTAATAATCCGGCGCGGAGTCTGATCAAAGAATTTTGGCGTACACCATCTTCTAACAACTTAGACATCCTTGTTTTATCATGAACATTCCTCTAATATTAATATTTTCTTCTTTCTTCTTCTTTTTCTGTAATCTTGGTATGGAAGTAGGATAACATTGCATGATCTTTGGGGACAAATGACATTGGGCTTACCTGTTCACAAAACCAAAAAAGATGTCAGTGCACCAAGATCCCCCAAGAAAAACTGTAAAGTCGGCGATTATCGGATTGTTGAGGCAGTGACCGGACTTCTATCGGTTGGGTTTAATTCACAATGGAGAAACTCTGACTTGCTTAATTAGCACATACATGTAAAGTATAGGATCTATTGACATAAGAGATAAGCTACAATCAATAAAGATTAGGCCAAAGTAGCCAGTTGCAAACCAAAAACATAAATTCAAAGAAATGCAAAGTTAATGATGATTATAAAGCAAGATAACAAGGGTTAGCATCCATCTTGTAGCATGATCATCTACCTTCTAATTGGGGGGAATGAAGCCTGGTCCGAAATCATTCACATTGTGTATGGTATGTACTCAACATGAATGGTTTCGAACCAGACAACACTCCCCTCAACTATCGACTTATCATGCCCACAACCAGAGAGAGAGAGAGAGAGAGAGAGAGAGTTGAAGTTGTCCATGCAATGTTTTTTCTAGAGTCCTTAAATATGTAAGGATGGAGAGGTGCTTTCTTCAGTCAGAAGACTAGGGAGTCCACTTTCCACACCGCTCCTCACATGCTTTTCACACCCCACACTGATGTTCATAAAATCTTGTTGGAGGGTATACCTTAAAAGGTAGTGATGGAGAAATGTTCACAAGAGAAATAGAAATAGTTAGCTGAGGGAACATACCTTTTGCCTTGTGTGTGGGGCTATTTCTTCCCCCATCCACCCCTGCCAAGTGTATGGCCCAGAATGTCTTGATGGGACTGGGCCCAGGAGTCAGGCCCGATGGGACTGCAGGGTGGGCTATGATGGGATCAGACTCTGATAGAGTCTCCCTCTTGTCCCCTCTCTTCCTCTATATGAGCACAGCAACGGCTCCAGAAGCTGGATGGCCAACAAACACCACTCACTGGTATCGGAGAGCCCTGCGCTGCCCAAAGGTACCTGCACCTGCAGCTAACATTTCTTCTCCCACTACATCTCCTACCTCTGTTCTAGTCCTGCACCTGCAGCTAACAAAGGCATCGGAGAGCCCTGCGCTGCCCAAGCCAGGGTCCTCTGACCTTCACCTTTTTCCCATTTCAGGCTCGAGGCATCGGTTTTTCTATCATCATAACCACAACCAAGGAGCAGCATCCTCCATCCTTTTCAAGTGGGCCGCAAATTCACGCCCCCCCGGGCCTGTGAGTTTTTGTGCGCTTACACCTTGGATAACCAATGAGAGTTAAATGATAATGTAGGGTAAATTCTTTATTAGGGTCAAACCCATTAGCAACTTTAAGCCTCCAAACAGACCCAGAAGCTGTCTTTTGACTAGGTGTTACAGAGATATAATGGCCATATGGTGCTATATTAGGTAATGGAAAAGCCATTGGAGGCACCCACTAATTATGTTTTTAATTAAAATTTGAAATATAACCAATATAATATTTTCCATTCTACGATGGTTCTTTTTTCTTTCTTTTTTTTTCAAATAAAAGTGGAATATTTTCTTGATGTCACATTTGGGCTGCTGCTGCTGGAAGAGACACTTGTATGATGTATTTATTTTTGAAACCATATGGTTTAATCTGGAGTCAGGATTAGCCACTAATGGACTTGGTCTTAGTGTCACAAATCTCGTTCTCAGGAAATTGTCGTCTTGATGATATTCTTATAATTTTTGGTTTGCTTGAGATATTACTAGTTTTTTTTCCATTTTTATTCCAATAATATCACCATGCATTTTCACTGTTTTCAATTTTGTCGCAACAATTATTGAGAAAATATAATTCTGCATTGTATGAAGATGTTTTAATTCAAAATATTGGCGATATTTATGGCATTGTTTGGTGCCAACAGTATAAAGTAATTCCACTGATTACCTATTTAAAAAAAAAAAAAAAAAAGAGCTCTTTAGAAGATAATAATGAAAGATACACTAATTAATGACGCTACATTGAGAATATTTACTAGACAGGTTTGAGACATGACTTAGACCATGTTAACCAAGCTTTATCTTTGAAGGTCTGACTTATATTAGGATCTTGACATTGGTAAGTGTTATTCTCAAGTAAAGGATTTCTCTTTTCTTCCCACTTGGGAAAAGGGAAGGTGGGAGTGGAGGACCTTCACCTTCATCAACGGTGCATACACATGAAAGTAGAGATTCCAAGCTTATATGTCAAGCAAAACATCTTGGGGCTGTTAAAGCTTACAAAGACAAGAAAAATGGCCCAACACAAGATAAAGAAGATATGAAAATGTACAAAGGGAAAAGAGAAAATCAAGTTAAAGGAGATCTCACGTTAACTTACATGTGGCTTGATTAGTCAGCATCTCTGCATTGAACATACAAGGGTTACAGTTATGACTTATAAGGGTGGCAACTCCTGACCTGCCAGCCAAGCCAGCCCAAACCCAACCCACTAATTCAACGTTTAGGCCGACCCATTCTATTTTCAGCTTGGTTTCTAGTTGACATTTTTGACCTGGCTGATAAATGGGTTGAGTTTGGATTAAGTCCATTCTTGGTATTTGATCCGCCAACATGACACAACCCAACTACTAGCACTGTCACCCACCAGCTGAACCTTATCTAGACCTGTAAATTAAGGGTTTCACTTCATCTGACCTTTCTACTATTGGTTACAGTTACGGTGGACATTGTCAACCTAATTAATAAATTGGTGAAGTTCAGGTTGAGCCTGCTAATGCTTGACCTAGAAAATCACACGCAGGATGAAGCTATCAACCTTGTCCGTGTGCCGATTTAGTCCACCGTCTTATCCAAATTCAATTTTTTGGCTTCCAAGTGGGCTAGGCTAGGATGGGCCTGAACTGACTTTTTGAGTACATGGTGTGGGTACATGCCAGAAATGTTAGCATGGCAATTAAATGGAATGGGCCCAGATTTCTAACTGAAGGTCCAAGTAGATGGCCTAGAAGAGCTTTACATATTCAACAAAAATGAACAAAAGGGTTCACTGATGAGATAGGCTCGAGCAGAAAATCAGCCCTAGCAAAGAGATGGGCCAGTATTGGGACTGACTTCAGACGAATGCTGCCAGTCCATTTTCAGGTTACATTCAATCCAATTTTCTGCCATTGTTATTTATGGATATTCACCTTTATTTTTTTAATTCTAGAGAGAAAACATGCCTCTTAGAGTGTTCTTCCAAGGGGAATTTTTTTTATCTTGGGAGATTTTTTATAGTTGGGTTTTAGGGCCAAACTCCGGATTTTCATGTAGAACGGACCTACAATTTTCATGTGGGTTTTGGAAGCAAACCAAGAACTTTCATATAGGTTTTGGAAGCATATATTCCGCACCAGTGGAGGCAACCGCACCAGGACCATATATTCTGGGTCTCTAATTAGTGGGTTGGGCTTGGACATTGATCTAAGAGAGGAGGCCCTAGTAAGACCTGAACCCAAACTTAGAATTAATAAAACTTCCATTATTTTGTCTAAAGATAATGAACTTTAATTTGTGGGACCAGCACTATTTCAGCTTAGGATAAGATAAACTTCAGCTTATGAGAGCCATTCTCATATATATATAAATATATATATATATATATATATTTATATCATTTAAATTTATTTTGATTTACTTTGATAAATACAAAGCAGTCTAACGTTTGTGTCACTGTCGAATTAGAACCATTGGCCCTTACCCTACTCTCAAGGGCTAGGTTGGGCCGGGGCGAAGGAGAAAAAACTCCTATTTTTAATATTTAATTCGTTCATATACCACCCTCGACTGAAATATATAGTTATCTTTTTCTATATGTGAAACTACTTCTAACTAATACAAATCTCTATTTCATATTAAAATTACATACTAAATTGATTTTTCTGATCATATATAAACCAGCAAAACATGCCCGCATTTAACACGGTAAAGTCAAGTACATGTTGGTCTAGGATCATAGCAAAGTCCAAAGAGGGTGTTTTTGACAGCTGGCCTATTCTCATTGTCGAAGTCGAAATGGTAGATTGGCCTATTCTCATTGTCAAAGTCAATATGGTAGATTGGAAATTTGAGCACTGCTGGGGAATGAAATATTAGGTAGCGTTTGGTTTGTGTGAATGGATGTCAGAATGGAATGGTCATTCCAACGGAATGACCATTCCAGCGTTTGGTTCGCCAAAAAGGGGTGGAATGACCATTACCTCCGGAATCTCATTCCTTTATGTGAGGGAATCACCATTCCATCCAAGAACGGAAGGAATCACCATTCCATTCCTTTCTAACTTTTTGTTGAGACCAAAATACCCTTGCTTGTAATATTATTATTATATCATAATAATAATAATATAATATCTTTTTCACCAAACCATTGTGAGGCCCACCCAAAATATTATAATAAAATATGATAATATATTATTATATCATAATAATAATAATATAATATTTTTTTCACCCAACCATTGTGGGGCCCACCCAAAATATTATAATAAAATATAATAATAAAATATAATAATATATTATTATATAATAATATATTATTATATAATAATAATATAATATCTTTTTCACCCAACCATTGTGGGCCCACCCATAATAGTATATCTATCTATCTATCTATCTATCTACTATTATAAAAGAGGCTATGTTGCATGGTTTTTTCAACCAACCATTGTGAGGCCCACCCCCAAATATTATAATATAATATAAGAATATATTATTTTGAGAAATTGCAAAATTCTTCACTACACCTTTGTAGGGCCCACCCTAAAATATTATAATGCAAACTTTTTCACTACACATTGTGGGGCCCACCCCTAAATAGTATAATATAATATAATAATATATTATTATGAGAAATTACAAACTTTTTCACTACACCTTTATGGGGCCCACCCCCAAATCATACACCACAAACAATGCAAATGTGACAGTAGAATTTAACAAGGGTATTTTGGTCAATCTTATGTAAATTTGATTCTATTCCAGGCAGCATTCCAGCGTACCAAACGCAGGAATAAGAATCAGAATTCCATTACTGGGTTGATTCCTCAGCGTACCAAACGCTGGAATGGAATTGACTATTCCTGCCTCATTCCATTCCATTGTCATTCCGGTCTCCATTCCATTCCTGCCTACAACCATTCCAGCGAACCAAACGCTACCTTAATTTCTAAGAAAGGCGAATGACCAATCCAGGGAGTCATGGATGATCAATAGAACCCACGTAGGCATACCTGAAGTCTGCCATATCAATTCTCACCTTCTGCCATGCCATTGAGAGAGTTCTTTGGGATGAAGTTTTTTTTTTTAATACTCTTTTTGCATATTTGAAATATTCTTGAAATTAAAAAAAAATATATACCAAGAATATCACAATAATATCAGAAGAAAATGAAAAGAATAAAGAAAAATCTATGCTTAAAACCTATAATTAGGACACTTTTTAACATTATGTTATATGATCAATTTGTTTTTAGTTACTAGTTATTTACTTATAGTGGAATTCGCTTTTCCAGCATCTCTTTTTGAGTTTTCCTATTTATGGTCTACCTTTAATCCATCTAATTGGTTCCCACACACCAATCCTCATTGGATAATTAGCATGAATCTAAATTTCAGATAGCTCAAATGCTACTCAGAGTTGATCAACTCTATCACAAAGAATTTGCACAGTGCACAGCATTAAACATTAGGAGTTACAACTAATAATGGTTAGGGTCATTTAATTAATGTGATATATCATATTTTTCCATCTCCACCAAAACGTTTACTTGTCTCGTGCCTCCTTTGATTGTCATACATTCACACAAGCTCCTTTAACAACAGGAGTGTTTCTATATTTAAAAGTACTCAAGTACTTTATAGCATTTCTTTTAATTATACGTGGAGAATCTTGAAATGAGAACTATTTGTGATCACCCTATTTTTACTAGCAAATGGAACCCTCTTATGACCAATCCAACCCCTTATACTTATTACTCACTAAAGAATGGGTATAAGTCCAAATTTCATCCTCATCCAGCTGTTTCTTACCGATCGATTAAAATTAGAAAATAAAATGCCTTCTAAAACCATTAAACTTGAGGGTCAAGGATCAAAGATTATGATGATTTAACAGGTCAATTGATATTTTATATACACTTTGGTCTCAATTAGATATTTCAATCCACCACCTCCCCTTGATTGGCATGGCTCAAGTTGGTGATAGATGTGCGAGTGGAAAATCTAGAGCGGGAGGATGCCACAAAGTTGGTGATCTTCGGCCCATAGTAATTTCGTAAATCTCAAAGTCCTGCTAGAATGTTTTTTACATATTTCTATGGAATCTCAGTATCCAAATATATAGAGAATGCTTTCTCCATCAGAGCCGAGGAGCTGGGACCGAAAGGGGTTGGTCGTGGGAGGTGCTCAAGTGAGGTGGCGCCCCATTCATTATACACATATGTATCTATGTTATAAACTGTGTAGCCACAACTCGTGAGAGAGAGAGAGAGAGAGAGAGAGAGAGTCAATATTTCAACATGAAAACCCCATATAAATTCAATGGATTGGGCCAAACAGGGTCAGGGGTGCCACATGGGGGAGGAGATGCCAAATCAGATGACATCCCTTCTCTTAAAAAAAAAAAAAAAAAAAATCCCTGCCCCATATGGCACCCCCCCTGTTTGGACCAAACAGGGGGATCCGTTTCCAAATTGAATTATCAAATTACAAGACTACAAGAAACGATTTAGAATCAGGAGACACGTCCATTTCCATTTGCAGGTATGGACTATGAAGTGCTTATTGTTTCAACCGACACGACTTGCATGTATGAAACACTTATTCTTTTAACAAATTTTTCGCATTTTCAGGTATGAGTGTTATTGGTCTTGGGTCCTTGCACCAATCTCTCATCTAACCCTGAATCTTGTCTTGGCTGTAAGCCTCCTCAGAAGCAGAGGCCTCTGCTGTAGTAGGAACATGGGCTGCAAAGTTCATTTCTTCTTGTTTTGGACAGTGCCCACCAGCTCCTGGTGTAGATGTGCCATCCGAACTACAGGGAGGAGGCACATCACCTTGCTGCAGAGACTGAAACATGAGGATTTCTTTCTTCAATCCCGACTCTCCTCCTAAAGGCCTAGCCATAGAGAGATAAGGACGAGTCGAGATCAAGACGATGAACAGAATGGATATTAAAGGCAACAGGTTTCTTCTGAAAGAACCCATATCTCAGTGTACGTTGAGAGAGAGAGAGAGAGAGGAGGAGAGACTAAGAAGAAAACAATGGAGAGAGAGAGAGAGAGAGAGAGAGAGAGAGAGAGAGGCGATGTGTGCGACGTAAGAGGGGTTTATGAGGGGGCTTTTATAAGCGAGGGAAAGTCTGTTTTGAGAGAGAGAGAGAGAGAGAGAGAGAGAGAGAGAGAGAGGCGATGTGTGCGACGAAAGAGGGGTTTATGAGGGGGTTTTTTATAAGCGAGGGAAAGCCTGTTTTGAGAGAGAGAGGGGTTTATGAGGGGGTTTTTATAAGCGAGGGAAAGCCTATTTTGAGAGAGAGAGAGAGAGAGAGAGAGAGAGAGAGGCGATGTGTGGGACGTAAGAGGGGTTTATGAGGGGGATTTTATAAGCGAGGGAAAGCCAGTTTTGACGAACTGGTTTTGGTGCATCGTGTGATGGAGCTACATTTGAATGGGAACCGCTTACAACATAAATGCGGACGTGTGTGTAGAGAGACCCCTCCCAACTTTAAGAAAGCCCTTTGGGCAATAAAGTAGTTCTAGCTCAGCCCTCATTTAAAGACTGGGTCAAGCCCCCTCCCAATTTAAAGAAAGCCCATGAGGGCAATAAGGGCCGTCTGGACCAACCCCCACTTAAAAGAGCCCGTCAAGTCCCCTCCCCTTCCCCAAATCAGTTTTTCTTAGTCTCTCTCTCCATCTTTCAAAATGTCCTCAAATTATGTACAATTTCTCGTCTTTTATGTAACCCTTTGCTCCCTCAATAGATGTCTTTTGCTAAACCTCATTAGAGAAAGATGCTCGCAATCAAAACCCATGTGAATTGAGAAGTAGGAACAAAAAGTGGATAGACTGCTCATACAAGCTAGTTGCAATGGCCAATCATGTGGGATTGCATGCATGGACGATTACAGGCCTCGCACAATTAACCACTGCCCAATTTCTAATTCTATTGAAGTTGTGAGTAGAGACACTGTTTTCCTCCTGTATCATGCTAATAACTAATTGTCAATTTTATGACCTTTGCTTATTGAATGCATTAAATGCCATTTTTAACCTCAATGGGGTTAGTAAAAGCATGTTCATTGTAACACTTTGTTTCCATTCTGCTCAACATATGCTTTTAATGTTGATCCAGGTTCTCTATTGAGTTAGATGGGCGTTTATTCATGGTAATAGAAAATTAATTCAGGAACCATGTAGTGCTTCTTACGTTCGAAGGTGTTTAAACATGATAGAAACTAAGAATTTTATGTGCTAATCATGCTTTAGGTTTATGAGTTTTGTAGGTTAATATTTGACATTTTCAATTGACCATCGTCAGCCGCTATCAAACAAAAATCCTAGGTCCACCACTGATTCCGGTAATCATTCAATTTGATTCAATGAAGAAAACCATCTGTTATGGTAAAAGAACGATCCAGGATTTACACATCTAGCTATTGAGGAGTGGGCTCCACCCAAGGGGGAATATTAAAAAGTATTTCCGCTGCTTCTACTAACGCCTTGAGGTTTTGGTAAGAATGGCTAACTAAAGAAATTCAAGATGGTATCAGAGCCAACCGGTCGTAAGTTCGAAACCCAAGATGAACGACTGGGCGCAAAAAAAAAAAAAAAACGTGTTGCCAAAAGTGCGCTCACCTGAGGGGGAGTATTAAGGAGTGGGCTCCACCCAAGGGGGAATATTGAAAAGTATTTTCGTTGCCTCTACTAACGCCTTGAGGTTTTTGTAGGACTGGCTAGCTAAAGAAATTCAAGACTAGCTATTCTAGAAAAAATACAGTTACACGTGCACTAGAAGTGATTTTCAAATATTGAATGCATCTTAACATATGATAGCATCAGTTGGAGCTGAAGTCGATGTGAAAGAATAATAAAAGTGCAAACTGCAGTCTATTGTAGCACATTTCATTGTGTAGCTCTATAGAATGAATTGAAACCAAATGAAGAAATAGCAATATAAGAGGCCAGTTTGGTTGCATGCATTTGGATTCCTAAGAATTACTTTAATAAAGGAACGTTAAAAGTGGAGGGTGAAAAATATAAGGTGGAAATGTTGGAAATGTTGATGACACCCTGACTTTTCATAAGTTGGCTGGGTATGCATTTCTCATCTTGATCCCTTTGATTCATCCTCCATTAAAGGGGGAGATCATTTGTTGGTCACTTTTGAATCTTCGCATTTGTTTCTTCAATTTAAACCTCCTTTAAAATTACTTTTATTAGATTTCCTAGAGTTCAATTACTTGAAACAAATGAGCCCAAAGTGCATGCCTCAATTTTATAATTCAATATCATCTTTCTTAGGAAAGGTTTAAGACCAGCAATTGCAGATTTTTTTATTTTATTTTATTTTTAAAAACATATAACTTAACTAAAATAAACAGAAGAAACAAGGATGCAGACCTACAAAGGACTGACCAATCTTACTAGCGAGGCCGGATAAGAGCACTCACTCAACATCTTTCACCAAGCACAGGCCATCTTAAAGAAGCCTTATTTTTGGGCTTTAGGGATTTAAAAATACGAAACCCCAAAAGTCATATTTAACTAGCCTAACCAAATGCACCCTTTAATATATCTACTTAAGCACTTAAGAAGCGGAAGACCAATTTACCTAACACCTTCCCATTGATGATAAGGAAAAGGGGAGGGGGTTGGACTCCGATAGAAGGACGTTGCTGTTGGTGTAGTGGATCCAGACCAAGTGGGTTCATGGTCACGGGTATTTTGGTAATTGTATCAGGACTTTCTTATTGACTAAAATAGAGTTTCTTAGGAGATAAAAAAGAGAGCATTATATATATATATATATATGATATAATGTGTAACCCATGACAGACTACAGAGAGTGAATCTAAAGGAGAGTCGAGTTTCTTTCCCGTGGACGCAGGCAAGTTTGTCGAACCACGTAATTCTCTTATATTTTTTATTTCTTTGTGTGGTTGATTGTTTGCTCGATCACGTTGATTCACGTTTCCGCATACACATGCACAACAAGTGGTATAAGAGTCTTGGATTTACTAGGGTTGGATTGTGCTGCGTTTGCGATCGACAGATCGGATCAAGGAATTGATCCGGATTTCTATACATCGTCTTCGTTGCAGAAAGGAGCAGGAGATTGGTTCCGATCTTGGGTGGACCACACAGATCACAGTGTCTGTGATTTGGAATCTTGTTGCAGAATCGGAATTACAGACGAGGGCCGCTTGGGCTCTTGATTTGGAGGATCGCCACCGGACGCCGTGTCGCCATTATCGCCAAGGCTGAAGAGGAAGAAGAAGAAGAAGACCGCTGCAACCTCACCCAGCTTCTGGTTGCAGAGACAGAGTAGCCAGGCTCTGTTTAAGGAAGAAGACGATCTCTTGTACCATCACTGGACTTCCTACGTGTCGCCGGAGAACGAAAAACGCCACTGGACTTCCGCGCCGTGCCGTGGCCGAAGGAGAAGTAGCAGCGCTGCTCGCTAGTTCCAGGACGAGAAGAGGAAGAAGAACCCAGTTCTGTTTGGGGAAGAAGACCTATTTGGGTCAATTCCAGATCCAGGTTGGGTTTTGACCTGACCCATTCCAGAAGCTCATCCGCCAGACCAGTCCAGGTCAACCTGACTGGCACATCCGAAGCCCAGCCTATAGCCCAGACCAGGTCAAGTTTAGTTTGGGTCAGTTCAGCCTAACCCATGAAGCGGGAAGCCCATTCCAGCAGCCACTGACGTCAGTGCCACGTCAACGAATAGTACGATCAATCGCACTTTTGACTATATTGAAGGCTGAGAATTGTTCATGCTATATCTTGATCATCCGATGTCTGATCGGAGATCCGTCTGCGCCTTTAAACTCGTTGCTAGAAGATCTACATAACTGTGGAAGAAGATTGGTAGTTTGGCGGTCAGCAGGAAAGTTTGATTAATGGGAGCGCAGAAAATCATTTTTTGCAATATCAAAGCCATCCAGGGTCGGATTTTAGATTCGCTTCTTCCAGCGTGCTCGTGGTGACGAGATCTTCAAATTGGTGCAGAAATTGAGGTAAGTGAAAGTTTTCTTTTTATTATTCAATTGAGATAGAGAACAACACTATGAACACTACCATGATTAAATTGAATCATACAAATTGGTTACTTTGAAAACCAAAGATAGAGGATATATTCTATTGCAAAGACCTCTATGATCCCATTGAAGGGGATAAAGCTCGACCAAAAGATATGTCTGATGCATATTGGTAAAAGATACATAGAAAGGCCATTGGTCATATCAGACATTGGGTGGATAACAGCATATTTCACCACGTGTCTAATGAAATCAATGCGCATACCCTTTGGAAGAAGTTAGGAGATTATAAATATGAGAAGAAAACTGCAGTGAACAAAGCTTTTCTTATTAAAAAGCTTGTGAACATGAAATTCAAGGTGGTAAAATTGAAGATCATATAAATGATTTCCAATGTGTTGTGAATGAGTTAGCTACAATGAAGATGGTCCTTGATGATGAGATACAAACTTTATTGCTTCTAAGTTCTTTGCTAGATACATGGGAGACATCGGTAGTTTCCGTGAGCAACTCTATTCCAAACAGTGTGTTATTTATGAGTCAGGTTACTAGCAGCTTGTTAAATGAAGAAACAAGAAGGAAAACTGTAGGGACAGATAATGCACATGCATCCCTTATAGAGAAAAGGGGGAGGAGTAAGAGTCGGGGACCAAAAGGGGGTCGTGGCAAGTCTAGAGGTGGATCACAGACTAAGAAAAAGTCTGGAAAAATGCTTTCATTGTGGCAAGGAGGGTCACATTAAAAAGAATTGCTTTGCTTTGAAAGAGAAGTAAGAAGCCAACAATGAGCAGAAAAATGGCACTAACACCATAGCTACTTTGGATAATTAAGTAGTGACTGACCAGTGAAGATGAAGAGTGTTTAAGTATTGCAGATGATCGAATTGAGTGGGTTGTAGACACAGCGACATCCAACCATGCTACTCCTTGTAAGGAGATGTTCACGACATACAAAGCAAGGGACTTTGGCACTGTGAAGATGGGCAACAAAAGTCATTTGAATACTGTTGAGATCGGTGATGCCTGCATCCAAACCAATATTGGTTGCACAATGACGCTGAAAGATGTGGAACATATTCCTAATCTGCAGTTGAATTTGATTTTCGAGACTTCATTGGACCGTGTAGGTTATGAGAGATACTTTGGAAATGGCAGGTGGAAACTCACTAAAGGGTCTCTTATTATTGCGAGAGGAAAGGCGTGTAATACGCTATACAAGACATGTGTGAAGCTATGCAAAGGTCTGTGAATGCTATTGAAGACAGATCCTCTCCAAATCTGTGGCACAAGAGAGTGGGACATATGAGTAAGAAAGGAATGCAGTTATTGGCAAAGAAAGATTGAATTCATTACTCCAAAGGTACATCCCTTGACCCTTGTGATTATTGCTTGTTTGGTAAACAATACAGGGTATCTTTCTCTAAAACATCAACGATAAAATCTAATGTGCTGGATTTATTATATTCTAATGTTTGTGGTCCCATGGAGGTGGAGTCATTAGGTGGCAATAAGTTTTTTATCGCATTTATTGATGATGCATCAAGGAAAGTCTAGATTTATGCGTTGAAATCGAAGGATCAGGTGTTCTAGGTTTTTCAACAGTTTCATGTCATGGTTGAAAGAAAACAGGATAGCTCTTGAAATGTCTTCCCACAGATAATGGTGGTATTCGACATGGTATTCGAAGCATGGTATTTGACATGAAAGAACAGTTGCTGGTACTATACAGCACAATGGTATAGTAGAGAGAATGAACTGCACTATTCTGGAAAGAATGAGATGCATGATTAGAGTGACATAGCTACCCAAGCCATTTTGGGGTGAAACTGTTCTGACTGCCGTTTACCTGATTAACAAATCTCCCTCAGTTCCTTTCGATTTTAATCTTTTGGAGAGGATATGGACAGGTAAAGATGTTTTTTATTCTCATTTGAAAGAATTTGGGTGCAAGGCTTTTGCACATGTACCAAAGAAGCAACTCTCGAAGGTAGATGATAAAGAAGTATGTTGCATTTTTCTTGGCTATGGTGGAGCTGAGTTTGGCTACAGGTTATGGGATCTAGAGAAAAAAAAATTATTAGAAACAGGGATACAGTGTTTTATGAAAACCAGTTCTTTGGAGATATTGAGAAGACTGAAAATTTTAAAGAAGTTGTTGATGGAGTGGTTGATCTCACACCGACTCCTTCTCCAGTGCAAATTACAGGTGGAGAAGGTGGACAAAACGATCCAGATCGTGATGAGACGCAGGATTGCCAAATGAACAGGGTTTTGAGTAGGGGGAGCAGTCTCCTTTGTTAGAAACTATGTAACCTTAGGCTAGGAGGTCTACTCAAGAGCGTCAACCATCAATAAGATATCATGTAGTAGATTATATTTTGCTTATTGATGAGGGGGAGCCAGAGAACTACCCAGAAGCAAAAACCCATGCGGATAAAGATGAGCAGATGAAGACTATACAGGATGAGATGGGTTCTTTCAAAAGAATAATACTTATGAGCTAGTGGAACTTCCAAAAGGTAGGAAGGTTTTGAAGAACAAACGGGTGTTCAAGCCGAAGAGAGATGATAGTGGAAAACTGGTAAAGAACAAAGCAAGGTTAGTGGTTAAAGGCTTTGCACAGAGGAAGGGAATTGACTTCGACAAGATCTTCTCTCCGGTTGTGAAGATGACTTCTATCAGAGTTGTCTTGGGTCTAGTAGCCAATATGGACCTTGAGATTGAACAGATGGATGTGAAGACTGCATTTCTTCATGATGATATGAAAGAAGAGACCTACATGACTCAGCTAGAGGGGTTTGAGGTAGAAGGAAAAGAACAGTTGGTTTGTAGGTTGAAAAAGAGCCTCTACGGGCTGATGCAAGTACCAAAACAGTGGTGTAAGAAGTTTGATTCATTCATGGTGAGTCATGGATACCGAAGGATAACTGCAGATCACTGTATTTATGTTCGTAAGTTTGGTAATGGAAAATTTATAGTCCCTTTTTTATATGTAGATGATTTGTTGATAGTTGGACAGGATAGTAAAATGATTGGCAGGTTGAAAAGGGACATGTCAAAGACTTTTGACATGAAAGGCTTGAGTCTCACACGACAGATATTAGAAATGCAAATACACCGTGACAAGAATGCCAAGAAGTTGTGGTTGCCACAAAAGAAATATGTTGAACGGGTGCTAGTGAGATTCAACATGAAAGATGTTAAGCCAGTTAGCATGTTTTTAGCCAGTCGCTTCAAGCTCAGTAAGAGATTATATCATACTATAAATAAAAAAAAGGAATGGATGACATATGTTCCATACTCTTCAACAGTTGGGAGTCTTATGTATGCCATGGTGTGTACACGGCCAGACATTGCTCATGCAATGAGTCTAGTGAGTAGATTTCTTTCTAATCCTGGGAAAGAGTATTGGAAAGCAATGAAGTGGATCTTCAGATGCTTGAGAGGTGCATCAGATTTGTGCTTGTGTTTCAGAGGCTTAAAACTAATACTTAAAAGCTTTACAGATGCTAATTTTGCAGGCGATCTTGATCGTCGGTTATCTATTTCTAAGTACTTATTTACTTTTGCATAGGGAGCTATCTCCTGGTAGTCTAAATTGCAGAAGTGTACATCATTGTCTACGACCGAAGCAGAATACATAACTGCTAATGAAGTAATGAACGAGATGATTTGGTTAAAGGAATTTTTTTTAAGAGCTGGGTTTTAAGCACGGAGAGTATGTAGTCTACTGTGATACTCAGAGTGCTATAGATTTTAGCAAGAACGCTACATACCATTCCCACACGAAGCACACTAATGTGCGATACCATTAGATTCGTGAGGTCATCGAAAAGAATATAAAGAAGTTGGAGAAAATTCATACTGATAAGAATCCCTTAGACATAATGTCACGACCTGGGCCCGAGACTGGACTAATCGGGGCCTAACCCCGGGTCGCGAATCCATCATACTTACTCCCGTAAATCTCGAATTAACCGAAGTTAAGACGAAGACTCATAATGGATCTAACATACATAACATGTCAAATGTACAATTTTGCGGAAACATATATATATATATATATATACATTGACAATAATTGACTTTACATTACAAGTAAAGTTCACATATACAAAAATATAATCTAATGAAGTCCACCACTGCATATTTAACATACAATGCAAGGGACTTCTAATTACATCTCAAAATGATATACAAAAGTATCTATCAAATAATTCCCAAAATAATCTCAAAACATTCAAAATCAACGCCCTCCGAACTATGCCCACTCCGCTAAACCTCCTGGAGGTAACGGACGGGCCTCCTCCGCAAGCGGCGCGGCCTCTGCAAGACCGGGATGGACAATTAGGCCTGTAATGCCATCAATAACATAATGAACACGACGGTTCAACAAGGTATAAACACATTTATGATAGCTCATGCTAATCTTGTCCATTGTCAATATAAGAACTCTAGATAATTAAATCTAGGTTAATGCAATATTCTGAACATAATCAATGACTAGATTACAAGTACAATAATATTATCGTTATTCAGTTCAGTGTCTTCCAAAGGAAGCATTAGTCAATTCATTTTATTCATTTCATGTCATTCGGATTACATTGAGCATTTATTAGATGACTTATGGGACTTTTCAGTCCAATACATTTCTCATTCAATACATATTTCATTACATGGCTTGTACATGGCTTTTTATTGACTTTTCAGTCAATATGTGAGATCTACCAGTGTCTTGATCAGAGATCGTTGGCATCACCACGGAGCTCCGGAACACTCCAATCATCTGCTGCAGCAGGATTATTCATTATTCTTTGTATTTATTCATTATTCAATGGTTCATTGCATTTATTCATTATTCAATGGTTCCTTGCATTTATTCATTGTTCAGTAGTTCATTGTATGCAGTCATTATAGACTCAAGGGGATTAGATGAATCATTAATCATTCACGGTCCTGCTTGTCTCTATCCCAAATTTAGACAATTTCTAGGTGTAATTATTAGTTACTAAATGCACGTGTTATTTTCGATGGACATCACATTTGCATTTAATATGTGCATTTAGTCCCCAAAAATTTTCCACCCTCAATATTAAAAATTTGCTTATAATTCACGGTTGGCCAGTATCAAGTTCGCTCGAGCGGATCCAAGTTCGCTCGAGCGGACCCAAACAGAACCTAGTTCGCTCGAGTGGACATTTACAAATGATGCTCGTATCAGACAGAACCTTCATCGCTCGTGCGCACATAATGTTCGCTCGAGCGGACCCTTTTTCACATTAGACAGTAACTGGTTCGCTCGAGCGAACTGGGAGTTTGCTCTAGCGAACTGTCCAGAACTCCATTTCTGGAACTCCGAACATTCACTCTTCTTCTTCCATTTCCAACCACCATCTACCCACACATTTAAGGACATCATGTCCTCTCCTCATTTATCATTTAAACACAAAAACCACACTTCTACTTCATCATTTAAAGCATCAAAATCCATAGAACTAAACCAAATCCACAAAATCTCCATTTCTAACAATAGGGTTGAGAACCCATCTTTATAACTCAAAGAAACTTATAGACTAGCATTTTGAATCATAAATGAGCATTTATACTTGCCTCCCAAGGTCTACTAGCAAGAAATCCTTTGATAGCTTGACTTTGAGATGAGAAATCCCCAAATCCAAACCCTAATCTCCATGAAAACACAAAACACTACTCTATAAGCTATTTGTGCTAGAATCCATGTCTAACCACCCATTATAACTTGGAAACTCACTAAAAATGATTATCTACTTAGTTGTAGTTCTAAGGAAAGGAATCCTTGAGCTTTTCTCCCAAGTTCCAAACACTCCAATGGAGGAAGACAGTTGAGGAAGGAGATGAGGAAGATGAACTCCTTCAAACTTGCTTGAAACACTCCAATCTCTCACTCTCTCTTGATGAAGAAGGATGGAAGGAGAAATGGGGGTGTCTAGGGTTTCCTCTACAATGGTCTTGAGTTGAATGAACTCAAGAGTTCATTTCAATGCCTTATAAGGGGTATTTTGCAACTAGACTCTCTCTTTCTTTCCTATTCACCATTTAAGTCAAATGAAAGCTCACTTGGCCAAATCCTTGTCAAATGACTTCGAGCCAATTATGAAAGTTAACGTACTCGTCGAGATACGCGTGTTGGTATCGAGAGTTTCCGTATTCGACAAAATACATATAAACCCGTATTTACGAAAAAGGTCTTGTTTTCTTAGTTTAGACTTAAAACTCATTCAATTCACTTAATCTCTTCATTATCACTTCATTAAGCCTATTTGAGACTAATCTCATGGAGTTGGGTCATTAACCATCATTAGTCTAATTAGACTTGATTAATTAGTATTAATTACAATTAATTCGAGTTAATCTTGATTAACTCGGGGCGGGGTCTTACACATAATGACTAAGGTAGTGTTTAAGGAAAAGGTGGAGCTGAGTACAGAGTTAGCAGGACAAAACTCCTAGTAAGGGAGTTTAGAGGCGTCTTCCCCATGGTCTGGAGGGGGAAGATTGTTGGTGTAGTGGGTCCAGATCAAGTGGGTTCGTGGTCATGGGTATTTTGGCAATTGTACCTAGACTTTCTTATTGACTAAGATAGGGTTTTTCTGAAGATAAGAAAGAAAGCATTATTTATATGATGTAATGTATAGCTCATGATAGACTATTGATCATACAGAGAGTGAACCTAAAAGAGAGTCGAGTTTCTTTCCCGTAGGCGTAGGCGAGTTTGCCGAACCATATAATTCTCGTGTGATTTTCTATTTCTTTGTGTGGTTGATTGTTTGCTCTATTGCTTTGATTCACGTTTCCGCATACACGCGCACAACAGCCGTAACATAGTATAGTGCAGCATCCTATATCCTCTTATCAGAATATGACACGTACTTTCTACAGCGTTTGAAATTCAAAACGGTTTTAAAGTGTATTTTACATGTAAAATAAAGTGTAGTAAAGTATCAAATCAAGAGAGGATAAAATATAATGGGGTTATGATGGTATTTTATTTTTAATTGTTTGGTATAAAATCTTTTTGAACTTTTTTTATAGTAAAGTTTTTTTGTCTTTTAGAGGAGAAAGGAGATTGCTTTTTTACTTTTTTTTAAGAAGATGGAGGGGATTTTGATTTAAAGTGTTATCGATGTCACCCCTTGTCTGAAAAATAAAGGTTTTACTTGACTTTTACTGATCTAATAAATTGCCCAACGAGCAGGCATATTTAGAAAATAATATTTCCAAAGCTGCCCATTCGAATTTTATAACTTGTCCCATGCAAGTAGAGTTCAATTCATATTAATTTAGGAGGACCCATACTTGAGTGGGTCCTACCATGAATTCCGACTAGTCCAAGCAACATATGTGCATTATCCTCAAACTATCTACGTATTTGCCACACAAGGCCTCCTCACTATTGTTTCTTCAATAGTCGTATAAATATCTTTGTGTGTGTATGTATGCGTGTGTGGGTTTTCCTCTTTCAACTGGGCTCATTGATTTGGATCCACAATGTTACAGCGAATACATGATTTTGGATATCGGCATTGATAGAAAATCTTGAAGGTTTAGAAAAACAATGGACTCACTAGTGGAGCTTCACTGCATTGTATTATATGGGGGAATAGATATTGTACCATTAAAGGAGTTGATAAGGTGAAGTTATCCTACTACAATTAGGGCCATTGAGTTGTATTTATGATGTGGTTGAATGGAAGGATAGTTTTAGATGTCAACTATAAGATGCACTATTAAGTGAGACACATTAGTGACTTGATTGGATTTAGGTTGCAATAAATGCAAGTACCATCACATGCAAATCAATATAAAAGAGGTGTCATAGATGAGAAGATGAAAAATGGGGCTTACCATTTAAAAAATTATCTTGTGGGCCATTGGTTTTCTAAAACTCTAAGAACCATTGTTTTTCTAAAACTTCAAAGATAATTATTATAGATCCAGACTATAAATCTATTATAGATACATCATGCAGGCCCCAATCGAAATGAGACAGTCCAAAAATACACATAAATGGCTGAGAGCTAATGCATGTGTGTTGCTTGGACTGGTGGGACCCAGTGGAATATGCTTCTTCCTATGTTTATACCAACTGAACTCTCCTAGAATGGGCAAGTTATAATAATACAAGGGTGGTTTTGGAACCAATCTTTGCTTAAAAGGCCTTAAAGACACTTTAAAAGAGTTTGGAATTCCCCATGGCGCAAGTACCACATGGCATATTCTAATAAGATAGTCAAGAAGCTGCACTATATTAAGGGCCCGTTTGGTTGCAGAAATTTGGAGAATTCATGTTGGTGGAATTTGGAGAATTTGGAATGCTGGAATTCAAAATGCTGCTAAATACATCCTGAATTCCAATTCTCTGTGTGATTCATCCAGGAATTCAAGCCTGAGAATTCAATCCACCCTGAATTCCTGAAATTCTCTGTTTGATAATTTACAAGGATTTCCAGAAAAAGAAAAAGAACCGTGTGACATTAATGCAGAATCAAGAATAAAATATATATTAACATTTTTATATATTACCATATCCATCTTATTCACAAAATATTTAATCTTCCATTTGAGCACATATTTTATATGTTTTATAAAAGGAGTTTCACAAAACCATATCTACACAAGCAATAAGATCCATTCATTCATGTGTATTATTTATCCATGACCATATGTATAGAGAATTATTCTCCCATATTTGAGTTTGGCTTTTTTTTTTTTACCTCTCATACACGTGTGTTATACCTTATTTTGTCAGGGGCGGCCACAACTATCACCCTATATATGCTGTGTGAATTAACACCTATCCAAATTTGACACTCATCTAAATTATGTAGGCCATCTAAATTATATAGGCGTTCAATTGACAATGCCAAATTTAGCACTCATCTCACTTCGTCTATTAGTTTGGATTTGAACAAGATTAAAAGGGCCCATGACATTACATCTCTGAAAAATGGACTATTGATGATGAGACCAGCCTCAAGGTGACCATTGAAAAGGGCCGCCTAACCAAAACTGTCATGTTGCACAATCAACAGCCGTGCATATTAAATATCAATACATTCCACTTAGGGTTTCCAAATGCAAATTCCTGACCTGACCAACTACCCCAACCCAAACTTGAGCTTGTAATGCAGGGTCTTAGTTTAGTCTTTCTAAATTCTGGTTTGGCTCCGGCTGACAATTTTTTTATCTCATGAATAAATGAGTCAAGTTCAAATTGAGTCCAAACTTGGCATTTAAACCCTAAATTCGGATCCTTGAGGCATTAACCTATAGAAATCCTGAATTAAAGGAGTGAAACTCCATAGCAGAGCTGACCTGCCAAAATTTGAGCCGTACAAAATAAACGCCCTCTAGTTACATGATGTATCCTCAAATTCTACGACAATTGGAGGTTTTTTACCACTGGATTGACCATATAATTAAAAAAAAACACAATTATCATGTTTTTCATCAAACGAACAATTTGACATTAGGACAACTTATATATTGTTGAGGGACACTTGGGCTCAACTGTGGAGCTCCACTCTTCTAATTAGGATTTCTCAAGATTAAAGCCTTAGAGAATCTGGATTCTTTAAACCCGCAAGCTATTTGAGGCGGTTTGAATAAGTATACTAAGACCTGCCAAACCGGAGATTGAACCCGACCTTTTAATTAAAAGTTTCACGTCAATTGGGTTCAAAATCTGTCTCAACTCCATTAATAGAATGATTTGGTTTGAGTTGAGTTGACCTATACATTATAGATGGGTATAGTTTGAGTTGACCCGAACATTATAGATGGGTTTGGTTTGGGTTGACCCATAAATGCTACCCACCCTCGGTACTCAACATGACCCAACTCAACTAAAAAGTTAACTGACGCATTGACTATGTGCTCACGCCCACTCGGCACATGTGAGAAACACATGCTTACCTCACTTTTTGTCTCCTTTCTCAGTGGTATCGCATGACATTAGGATCCATATTGGTCAAAAGCGGGTGGGACCTACAAACATCACATAAGCTCATGGGCCCACCTTGATCCAACTTAATCAATGGGAGAAGGGCAGATTCAAAAGGGCCCTTCATTAAGATCCAAAAAATCAACCACACCATATTATCGTGGACTACATTTGCACTTGCTGGTAGGTGAACATTTCCCTTGTTAAGACAATTGGAGCATAATGGCTTTTTATAAGAGGATTTGTGTTATAAGAGGATTCTGCGTTGATTGATTCTACATTCTACACACTTTCTCGTGAGAAAACCAGAAGTAAAAAAAAAATCTAAATTTACTTTTCTCAATAATTAATTTCTTATAAGAGAAGTAGGAACATGGGTTAATCTCGATGTAAAAATAGAAACTTGAGGAGGGCAAATAGTGTCATTGCACAAGTCCTCATTCTTATAAAATATGGCAAATGCCATAGATTATAGGATATTCATGATTAACCATTAACACTACTGCATAATCAATAAATTTTCATCTATCTAATGGCAATCGAAGTGAGATTTATAGATAACTAATCTTACAAGTACCCTTGTATCTAATCTATTTAGTAGGACAACTCCAAGGGGTAGATCAGTTGGCATAGGACCACGGTTTGCATACGGAGATTTTAGATTCGAAACTGCACTATCACACTGGGGCTACAAGGGAGTTTATCTGATTTCTCTGGGCCCGGAGGGATTTATTCCTTCCCAAAGGTTGGGAACCTCGGATAGAAAAAAAATAAAAAATCTATTTAGTGGGACTTACAAATCTGGCGCATGTTACGGAAAGAGTTAGCTGCTGCGCCAGAAAGCTGCACAATTATCATATGCTGTGGGGACATAAACTCGGATAGCCTGGCTGGTTTATACCTTTCGTTGAAATCAGTACCAAGGTAACACGAGATAGGCCACCGAACAAAAGAAAAGAAAAAAATCAGAACCATTGGTTTAAATGCCTTTGGATGAATGAAATTGACGGTCAAGAAGCAAAAGCAGCAGGGAGCCCACCAATCACTAGCTTGGCTGGATGGCTCGAGATAGGCCACCGAAGAAAAGAAAAAAAAAATCAGAACCATTGGTTTAAATGCCTTTGG
This sequence comes from Umbellularia californica, assembly GCA_028538565.1. Lineage (NCBI taxonomy): Eukaryota > Viridiplantae > Streptophyta > Magnoliopsida > Laurales > Lauraceae > Umbellularia > Umbellularia californica. Next base: position 68,958,968 of record JAPQWN010000005.1, read on the forward strand.
ATGAATGAAATTGACGGTCAAGAAGCAAAAGCAGCAAGGAGCCTACCAATCACTAGCTTGGTTGGATGGCTCGAGATAGGCCACCGAAGAAAAGAAAAGAAAATCAGAACCATTGGTATAAATGCCTTTGGATGAATGAAATTGACGGTCAAAAAGCAAAAGCAGCAGGGAGCCTACCAATCACTAGCTTGGCTGGATGGCTCGAGAAAAGAAAAGAAAATCAGAACCATTGGTATAAATGCCTTTGGATGAATGAAATTGACGGTCAAGAAGCAAAAGCAGCAGGGAGCCTACCAATCACTAGCTTGGCTGGATGGCTCGAGATAGGCCACCAAAGAAAAGAAAAAAAAAATCAGAACCATTGGTTTAAATGCCTTTGGATGAATGAAATTGACGGTCAAGAAGCAAAAGCAGCAGGGAGCCTACCAATCACTAGCTTGGCTGGATGGCTCGAGATAGGCCACCGAAGAAAAGAAAAGAAAATCAGAACCATTGGTATAAATGCCTTTGGATGAATGAAATTGACGGTCAAGAAGCAAAAGCAGCAGGGAGCCTACCAATCACTAGCTTGGCTGGATGGCTCGAGATAGGCCACCGAAGAAAAGGAAAAAAAAATCAGAACCATTGGTTTAAATGCCTTTGGATGAATGAAATTGACGGTCAAAAAGCAAAAGCAGCAAGGAGCCCACCAATCACTAGCTTGGCTGGATGGCTCGAGATAGGCCACCAAAGAAAAGAAAAAAAAAAATCAGAACCATTGGTTTAAATGCCTTTGGATGAATGAAATTGACGGTCAAGAAGCAAAAGAAGCAAGGAGCCTACCAATCACTAGCTTGGCTGGATGGCTCGAGATAGGCCATCGAAGAAAAGAAAAGAAAATCAGAACCATTGGTATAAATGCCTTTGGATGAATGAAATTGACGGTCAAGAAGCAAAAGCAGCAGGGAGCCTACCAATCACTAGCTTGGCTGGATGGCTCGAGATAGGCCACCGAAGAAAAGGAAAAAAAAAAATCAGAACCATTGGTTTAAATGCCTTTGGATGAATGAAATTGACGGTCAAAAAGCAAAAGCAGCAAGGAGCCCACCAATCACTAGCTTGGCTGGATGGCTCGAGATAGGCCACCGAAGAAAAGAAACAAAAAATCAGAACCATTGGTTTAAATGCCTTTGGATGAATGAAATTGACGGTCAAGAAGCAAAAGCAGCAAGGAGCCCATCAACCATCCATCTCTTTCCTTGGATAAAATCAGGGATGCCCACGAACCATCCATTTCTTTACTAAAATTCAAAGAACTTTATCTCAGAATTTATAAATGCCCCTAAGGTAGTAGAAGGCCCAAATCTTCCTATATATGTAAACATCCGGAAATTCCATCAACGTCATTTGTTACTTATAGCTAAAATTTAAAATTTTTTTAAAGAAACATGACATTTACAAATGTCAGATATAAACGTCACAATATATATACAAAATAATCCCAATGTATTAAATTCTTATCGCACCAAAATTTTGGATTCCCACTGTGTTTTCACATGGTATTATTCAATGACTGCTAAAAGAAGTTGACCATAAAAACAGATAGGTCTTTCTTTTCCTTCTCGTAGAGACCTCAAAAGAAGCACACATTTTCAAAGTAACACGTCATCAATAGATTATGGCGGGCCCCATCGTTTGACGCGTGGGTCTCCGACAGCCCCGGTCAAGATCGGCTTAATAGGCACAAAATTCCAATTTGGCGTCACCTACTATCCAAATTCTAAAACCTACCCCATTTTCTCGATTAATAACTAGGCATTATCTGACCCACTGAGTTGAATCTTCCTCACAAGTTCCTGGTTCGGGATCCAGGTCAGGTCAAGTCCATGGTTTCCATGAAACCCAACCTAGGGATGGCAACATGTTGGATCAGATGGGTGACTTGCCCCAACCCACTCTTATTAGGAGTGATTTAGCAGTTGCCTTTTCTGGTTCAGGTCGGGTATGAGTCGAATTTGGGGCATGATCGGGCTTGGACCAATCTGTCTACCTCATCCATATTATTTTAAATAATTTTTTAAAGTGACATTGTTGCATGAAGTCTACAGAATTAATTAAAAAAGGACAAATATGGCCTTAAGTTTTTGCCTTATTTCAAAAAAGTACATAAGTTTTAAAACTTTTCAAATTAGTTCCTAAACTATCCAGTAAATTTTCAATTAAGGACATCCGATCATTTAAAGGTATTTTCTAGTGACATTTTCCCTCAATATTTTGAAAATACCCAAATTACCCTTCATTTAAAGCCATGACATGGTTTTGGCAACCACTACATGCAGCGCAGCTAATCGCTGTGGGAATACTGGGTGTCCTTGATCACCATGAGGACACAATCGAAGGAAATGAGGAGAATATAGAGGAAACGAATTGGAGTTTTATTACAATAAAAGGTAATTTGGGTATTTAAAAGAAAAAGGAAAAAAGTTGCCAAAAAATAACTTTAAATAGATGGATGTCCTTAATAAAAAACTTCCTGAAAAACTTAAGGACTAATTTGAAAAGTTTTGCCTTTTCTGAAATAAGGCTGAAACTTAAGGACTTTTTTGAAATTCTCCCATTAAAAAATTATGATATTCAATTTTCATTCATGAAAACTCATTCAAAATTAGGATTTTGAGGGGTTTCTTATTTTTGCTTGAGAGCGGTTAATGCTATATACCAAGTTTCTCCTTCCACATCCTTTCTCTTTTTAAAATTTCTCTCTACACACCTCATTGTTCCCCAAATATCTAAACCTCCTCTACCGTCATTTTCTTTTTCCATGTCCCTCCTTCTCTCCCTCTCCTTCTAGGGGACGGTGGTGGCTGGTCTGGGGTTGGGGTAGGGGTGGCTGCGTGTGAAAAGAAGTTGGAGGAGGGAGAGAGATTTGATAGATGTCCTTTTAGGTGATCAAGAGAAAAAAAAGGAAAAAGGATGTGGGAGAAGAAGAATGTGGCATTAGTAGCTCTATTTTTGACTTTATGCTAAATGATTCCCCAAATGCTCCTTGCTGGACGATCCTCAGCCTTTTCTCATTTACGACAGCTTTAATCCACTTATGTGACCATCTTAAAGATAATCGCTGCATCAATTGTCAATATCTCAAATTGATATTGTGTGAGCAACTGAGCATTGAAAAGCAGTCAAGTCTCAACTTGTTCCACATGTTAAGTGTACACTTCAATTAATCAACCCATCATATCTTGTACCTTGACTAATGACTGTCTTAAGCACCAAAAGAGGATAATGACCACAAGAAAATCTGCAAAATCAGTTTTGAATCTACTCATGAACTTTTGAAAGAAAGTGGCAAGAAACCCACCCTGCATTGGGAAGCAATGATTTACTTAGGGTCCTATTGGGCTGGGCCAGCCTGAACCATACACTTTCAGCTGGATGTGTACTTTGCATCAGACCCATGACTGCACCCAAGCATAGAATTTCAGCCCAATTATTAAATGGGCCATCTTAGGCTTATATATTCTCAAGTTTCTGGCCTGGCCAGACATTGGAAACAGAAGCTGTGGTCCTGGGCCCAAGGTCCCAGCCTGAGGTAGAAGTGAGATGAGACCGAAACTCCAAATTCAATGGACCGAAAAGTCAACCAATTCCAACTCCTACTAGCCACCGTCAAACCAGGAATGATGGTGTAACCGACCTACTGTGGAGCCATAGTAACATTGCTTTTTGTTTATTTTGAAATCAATGCCTGAGATTTAATCTAAGTACCCATCAGTGGTTCACCTATGAAAATTTAAACAGCTCAATATAACCCTCTCCCTCTCATGTAGGGCCCACCATCCGCGTAATCACATGTTTACAATTTGATTTCAGTCACCCTCTTTTGTATTTTAATTACATATTTTATGCGTAATCAATCCAATAGTGCGACAAACTCCTACTGGAATGAAATTCACTCCAGCACCGAAAGACTAGGAGCAGTGATTCTGAATTGTTTGGAATTTATAGGTGGACCTCACTAATGGAATTATATAGGTCTCTGTCTCCAGAAGATCCAATGGTAACTTCTTATAATACAGTCTTCCCAACAATTGCATTTGACCTACTAAACAAATAAACAATGGGAGAAAACGCCGCCTTTTGTTTATTTCTTCCTACCCTTTTCTTCTCATTATCCAGAAGACTAGAACGCTTGATTCCTCAATTGTCTCCTATAATTTTCTCCACCTCCATTTCCTTGAAATTCCTATTACATGTAGGGATGTTTCTCCCCCCTGTTGTTATATAGATGGCCATAACAAAATTCATTCTCCTACCTACTCATCAATCAGCTCTCTCTCTCCATAGCTATGCGTTTTCACCAGAGACAGAGACAGGGACGTGCCATGAGAGATGAGAAGGTCATCCCCCGGCTAGTGATGACAGATTCCGGCCACGTCGACCGGCTTGAAAGCTTCCCTCACTATGTAGGTAATTGATCCAATCCAGGAGTCATATACCCGTCTCAAAGATTTCTTCCAATTTGTTTCCTATTCTTTTCTCAGCCACCATCAATCTCAAGAAATGGAGTTTTGGTGTAATTTGGTCATGGGTTCCAATAATATGGAGTTTTTTAGATTTATCACTAGAACTATCCATGATAATTCTTGGGTATGGGAGCTGATATTTGCATCCTCTATGCACCCATTATTGTCTTTTGAGATTTGCATGAATCGAGTCTTCATGAAGGGGAGGGGGTATGATATGAAAAACAAGGGGCAAAAGTATCAACTGCCGAAGATGAGAATGCTTTTCATGGCAATGGTTGTTTGGCCACTATGAATCAAAGATATAAAGTTGTTATGGCTTTCTTTATCCCTTCTTTTCTAAGATTATTATGGGGTAATGAATTCAAGTGGGCAGGGTCACATATTAACCGAGCTCAAGCTTGGCCTGATTTGGCATGTGGGGTTAAGTCCAAGCCTGAGCCCAGATGAGGCTCTAATTTCCAGGTCTGAGACCAGGGCCAGAAAGCCATGGTGATCTTTTCTATAGGCAACTGAGATTTTATTACAAATTGAAGGAGTACAGCTAAACTATATCATATTATATGTAGGTTAAAGCTAAGATGATACACTAAGTATATCATATACATGTCAGTCGTATTTATGCGATACATGTAAATTATAAAAATATGTATGTAATTCAGGAATCCAGGCCCAACCTAGTTACCTAAAGGCGGAGACAAAGCACGGCCCAGTCTGAATTCCACTTGGCCTTGAATTCAGGCCTAAGACCACCCCATCTGAATTGGTTTCTAATGTGAGACAGGTGATGTGGGCTTGGGGTGAGACTGGCCCGACTTGCACCCCTAATGGCTAGCAACAAGGCATTGCCATTTGCCACCCCACAAGCACAAGAACCTTCATCTTTTGTATGTATTTTTCTGAGAAGAAAGTTTTAATTCTTTTTTGAGCTTCTTTAATGGTGGTGATGAGTAACACTTGTTTTTATTCTCTCTCTCTCTCTCTCTCTCTCTCTCTCTCTCTCTCTCTCTCTCTCTTGTTTTGCAGCTAGACAATTGGGTTTTGAGGACCCAAGCAAGTGCCCCCAGTTGTGTAATTTAGCTTATGATTATCTCAGGAAAAACAAAGGATGCACAGACAACATATATGCGTTTTTCTCCAATGACACAAATGCAGAATCTCTATATGTGAAGCTTATTGAGGAATTTGATAAATGTATACTTGGCTACTTTGCATTTCATTGGGGTCAAGCCACTCACATGATCAGTCAGGTAAACCCCACTTTCACTAATGAAATATCTGAACCACCTATAAAAGAGTGCTAGCTAGAGTGATGACCATGTTGAAGTGGGGACAGTGACATGCTTAGTGAGATATATGTTTCATTGCAACCATCTAATCTATGTGATGAAATAGATGGTTGGAGTAACATCAAAGCTATGAATAGCAACCCCAGAAAGGGATTTTTTTTTTTTTTTAATCTTTTTTTGATAGATGTCCCATCAAAAACCTCCATTTGGTCCACCAACATGCCATGTGAGCCATTAGAATAGGGCCATCAAGCCATCACAAATAAATAATCATCACACCATCTTCCTTCATCTAATTATGATTCTATATATTAGTTTTTCAAATTTATATGTTTTGTTTTTGTTATCATCCTTGTAGGTTTTGAGTGTTGATTCAGAACCAACAAGAAAGCTCAAAAACATAGTCATGGCAGCTACAAGGTGTGTGTGCACGCACAACTCTCTTTTCATCTTTGATTGGACTTCATAGTGTAAATGACATTAGTAAACAAATAAATTCCAGCACTTTTCAGGGTGCAAGTCATTTCCAAACAACTAAAGTAACTGTGTTCAAAAGCTGGATTATATGAGGACTTAAGGTTCATGTTAGTTAAAGCCCATATTTTAAAACCCTGAAAAGAACGGCTTCCTCTTCAGTTACAAGTGAACCGTGACACCTAGAAAATTAACAAGCAACACAAACAAGGTGATCGTTCATCAGTGACTCATAGGATTAACTCCAGGTTTTCATGTACTTGAAAAACCATCTAAACTTCAATCCACTCCTAAATAGTATTTGGCATTAGTACATACAGTAGGATTTCCTAAGATCTCCTAAAATCAAGATCAGGATCATTCTTTCTAATGGTACTCAAGGACCTTTCTCTTTGGATGCATTGGATCTCATAGGAAACAGAGATTTGAGAGGATTACAAAGGACCTGAAGGTGACTAGAGTGTTCTCTACACTGTTAGAGGAGATGAAGGCCATTAAAACCACTTCAAACAACAAGTCTCACTGCACTGAGGCGATGGTGCCAGAAGCTGACAGTGAGAGGAGCCCTGTTCTCCTTCTCATGGGTGGTGGGATGGGTGGAGGAAAGAGCACTGTGCTTCAGGACATACTCAAAGAGTAAGACACTAAGACTCTGCTCATTTATTCTTTGACAAAAATATGCCCATAAAAGTTTTGTTCAAACCATGGGTGGCAATGGGTCAGATCAGGTCAGGAAGACCAGGATATCAAGTACAGACCGAAACCAGACCCCGGATCATTTAATAACCGGGTCCATGCTTTTGTTTTGGTATCATAAATCATAATGGCAAAACTCGAACTCTACTTGGGCACATAAAAATGGCACTTCCTCATTTTTGCAGTATGTTATATTTTGATGTGAATCATATAAAGACTAAATTTACTTTACAAATTATTATATACACAGACCTTTCTGGTCAGAGGTGAGTGCAAATGCAGTGGTGGTTGAGGCAGACGCATTCAAAGAGACCGACGTCATCTACAAAGCCCTCATTTCACGAGGACACCATGACATGCTCCAAACTGCAGAGCTGGTAAGCTTATACTCTTCTGCTTCTTTCTATTATTGTCTTTCATTAAAGCTTACATTTACCTGTTTCTATTAGAATCTATTGGCTTTTGTGTCATCTAGGGTCTAAGACTAGATTACTCAGTTATTCTGACAAGCCCATGGCACAGTGGAAAATGCTCGCTGTTGCACCCTTGAGGTTCTGGGTTCAAGTCATGTTACTTATCGAAAACAAAATATTATATATATATATATATATATATATATATATATTCTTGGCTGAGGACATTTTTTTGTAAGTAAATTTCAGAAGGCAATTCACCTTGTCAGAGAATTTCAAATTCCTGTAATATAAATTCTGCATTTGATGGGGAGAACTCCCAAGCTAAAGTGAAGTGTCTTTATGCTAAGGGGAGTTTGGCATTTGTGGAATTCCAGGAAGAGAATTAGCAGATATCAGGCATTTGGAATACTTCCACTGCAGATTACTCACTGTAAGGTGCTCAATGAAGTGGCCAGCCTTCAGCCTCTCAGACTCGTGCATTTCCTCCTCACATTACCACCTCCAGCACACTCTTGTGGGACTCCTCTGGTGCATCCAGGTCCCATCCAAGTGGCACTAGCTACAATGTTGATGCATTAGCCAGTACCATCCAATTAGTGGAATAACTCTTGGGCTGGCTTTACCCCAAAATTTTGCTGAATGGGAGTTCATATTTACCTATTCTGTCACTTGTTTATGAACTGAAAAGGGGGAAACAAGTAAGCAGAGATTATAAAGATCAGGCACCGGCAGGATTGCTAGAAACAATCAATCAACCTAATGTTGTCTTACCAGACCCAAAAGGTGGCCCATCAATCATATAGTCCAAATTGATTAATGTTTATGGCAATCATTTTCAGGGTGGATCACTTGCATACAGTCATATGGTAAATGCACCTTTGTATGGCGACATGGATTATGGATTTTAATTGTTGCAAAGAATGTCTCATAGGAAGTTCAAGTGGCATCTCCAACAATGGTCTCACCCACATGATTTGGAAAGCCGAGACTCGCTCTAATCAAATCATCTTAACCATTGGATTGGTGGCCTCCAAATGAATAGTTTAGAAAATCAAGTCCTCTTTGAGTTTTAACTGTATGGTAGGTTTTCTTGACAACTGACACAAAGGTACTTAGCAGCGATGACTTCTGAAAGGTAATATTTCCATGGGTCATCTTGTACTAAAAAGATTTTTAAACAATCTAAACAGGTGCACCAGTCATCTATGGATGCAGCATCTTCACTCCTAGTTACTGCACTCAACGAAGGACGTGATGTGATCATGGATGGTACTCTCTCTTGGGAACCCTTCGTGGAGCAGACCATCGCAATGGCAAGAAATATTCATAGTCGTCGCTACCGCATGGGAGTTGGATATAAGGTATCCAATGATGGGTCAATCATCGAAAATTATTGGGAACAAGTAGAAGAGCAAGAGCAAGAACCAAGTAAGAGGAAAGAACCAACTAAGAGGAAACCTTATAGGATAGAGCTTGTGGGAGTGGTTTGTGATGCTTATCTTGCAGTAGTTAGAGGGATGAGGTATTACTTTATAGTTACTTCATTTCTTTATTATCGTTATTTTTGCATGCTAAGGGTATTGTTGTAATAATTTTGATGTAATGGGAACCAGGCGAGCCATACTGATGGGAAGAGCTGTGAGGGTGAGGTCACAGTTAAAATCTCATAAGAGATTTGCAACTGCATTTCCCCATTATTGCCAACTAGTCGACAATGCAAGACTATACTGCACCAATCCCATGGGTAGTCCACCTAAGGTAAGCTTCTACCTTATGTTTCACTCTTTCTTCTGGTTCCTTTCTTACAAGGCTACTTGCTAAACATTCAAAATAAAAAGGCAAATAAAAGGATCACCTAAAAAATTATGTGATTATTAGCATGGTAAACTGAAAGTGTATTACACATCCTCCAATGACAACTATTTCCATTTGCCGGTATACTATGTTCCGACCAAATATAAAATGAATACTATAATGGCCCAAATCATGGGAACTGAAGTGTGTCAATCGTGTAATGCGTTGGCCCATTATCACCGGAGTTGGTTTGTAAAACAAGTTTCTAATAAATTTACCGCTGAAAGAGAAGCAGAAACTCTTATTCACAATATGCTACTTGGAGTAAGATTAGTAATTTGTAGGGTCCAAAGTAGAGAGGATTACCTGCATACAGAAAAACTGCTATTTACTTTAACATTATAATTATCAATTCTCATATAATTGCGATGTTCATTGTTATCACAATCATTGTTATTATGCTGTTTTACAATGATGTTCATTATTGTTATGTTCTTTACTATGAAATTCAACATTTTTTGAATGGATGAATTGGGATAAATGTGCAGTTGATAGGATGGAAGGATGGAGACAAAGTGCAGGTTGATCCCCAAGATATTGACTGCTTAAGCAAGGTAAGCAAGTTGAATGAGGATGCAGACTGTGTGTATGACCTTTACCTGCAGACGGGTACCACATGTAGACCATGTTCAATTTGGAACGACATAGTGATGGCTCCTTCCAGAGCACACCTCCAACGTGAATTAAATAACGCCATCCAAAATACTGGAAGTCTAACCACATAAGGCAGCTTCATAGAATAGGAAAGCCACAATAATGGCAAAGCGATTCCTTTAAGCACTTAATTCAGGTGCTTTGGAAATTTATGAGCTTAGACATAAATTTTGTCAAGTAGACATTGGTTTTGTGGATTATGTCAATGGATATAGCAATTGTGGTACACATCTACTCAAATGTGTAGAAGTACATGCAATTCTTATCATGTAAATGGTGTAAACCAGCAATGTTAACAATGCAAAGGGTTATCAGCATTTTGAGAATAAACAGTATGGATGGATGGGAAATTCACTATCTAGTAAATGAGGGTTTTTGGAAAATCTGGGAGCAAAAATGTACAAAGCTATAATCTAACATACGAGCGGCATTCTGTGAATAAATAGGTCTTTTCTTTAATCACTTCCATAGCCTTCCAATTTTCTTCAGGTGTTCTAAATTATCCATTTTCCTTACCAACTCAACTCTATTGTTTTGCAATTGATTGTTAAGTACACATTGATTACATAAATGAATTGACTCCTGCACTGTAACTAAAACTGAAGATCAATTTTTGTGAATGAGTTGAATGCTAGAGCAGAGCTGATATGGGCTTCTTGCAGACTATTTGGCCTCGAGTCAAATCAGTATGTGAATTAGAAGTAATTTTATCTTGAAAACCTACCTACTTTTTATAGACAAGTAAATCTTAAATTTATTTAGCTAACCATTCCTACCAAAACCTCGAGGCATTAGTACAGGCAGCATGAATACTTTTCAATACTCCCCCTCAGGTGGAGCCCACTCCTCAACACTCCCCCTCAAGTGAAACCTGGTCGGCGCATTTTTGGCGTCACACCTTATTTTTTCATGTCGAGTCGTTCCTCCTGGGATTCGAACTTGCGACCAGTTCACTCTGATACTATCTTAAGTTTCTTTAGCTAACCATTCCTACCAAAACCTCGAAGCATTAGTAGAGGCAGCATAAATAATTTTCAATAGTAAATTCTTACCATTTTGTGGAAGAAGTACTACACATATCCAACATCCACAATCCGATCTGCATTGGCTTCTATATTCTGCTTTTTCTTCTATAGGTTTTCACTATTTTATCTCAACAAATGTACTTTCTCCCTTTGGGTTCTTAAAATTTAAAAAAAAAAAAAAATCAAAAGGGAACCTGTATTATCCATTTACTAGGACTTCCCTTGACTCATGGTCAAACAATTGATCCTTGGTCTCTATCAACGAATGACAAAAATGCCCATTATTCTAACTCACCCAACCAAGTAATCTAAGTTTACTTAACTAGGACCCAAACTCCAACAGAATTGGAAAAAATGCGTGTCATCAATTTACTTTGTACCATAACAAATTACAGCTGCATTTGTCTCTTCTTTGACCCTTGCGGCCCTTCAATTAGTTAAGGAGCAAGCTAGGTGCCAAGCCCTTCCAGAACCCAAGGCGCTAGGTGTACAACTAGGTGTGAGCCTATGTCAAGCAAACCTCCAGATAAAACAAGGAAATAAGCATACATACATACATATCATCAAAGCTTTGTCCCAACTATGTTGGGGTCAGCTACATCAATTTTGTATCTCCATTCTGATCTATCCTAAGCCAAATCCTTGAATGGATTGCACTTCTTCATATTTATTCTTACTTTTTCCATCCATGATCCATGTCCTCTTTGGCCTACCCTTTTCCTTGGTGAGCTATTAACTTATATAGAACAATTTTTCCTCAACAGTGTCACTGTTGGCCTTCATTGGACATGCCCAAACAATCTCAAATAAATCTCTTTTAATTTATCCTCAATTGATGCTATTGCTACCCCTAAATGCTCCCAAAAATGCTCATTTCTGATTCTATCTTTTGGAGTTATACCACACGGTCATCTCAACCCTTCAACTCTCTTATACTCATGTTGTGCATGCGTTGCTTCTTGATTGGCTCTACACCATAAATCATAGCCGGTCTATCGTCATCCTGTAAAAATTTTCCTTCAATCTTGGTGGTATGTGCTGACCACAAAACACCTCAGGAGTAGGTCTCCACTTCATATTAATATATTACTAGCACAATAACCCGTACTAAGAATGGGAATATTTACCAATAAAAATTGCAAAAAATCAATAGTAAGAGAAGTTGGGTGGAAAGGAAAGAGGAGTACACGTAGAGTAAGTGTATATGAGATTTGGGATGGAAATGAAGTTGTTAAAAAGAGAAGAGTGAAGTACGGAAAGAAGTAGAGTGGTTGCATGTGGAAGTGGGGGGAGAATGTGAGTTAGTTATAGAGAAGGGATATAACTCCCTGTCAAAATCAGTAGTTACGGTCAAAATTAGCTTTAAAACGCTTGGCTTTAATATAGTATAATATGTAACTTCACCAATTTTATTGCCAATCCCAAGGCTGAATAAAGGAGGGTTGCATTAGGTAGGTTGACATCAAGCATAAAGCTTTTATCACAACCCAAATATGAAACATAAATATACATATATATAATGTGGTTTTATTGGATTTTATATTATGCAACACCGTTGTTAGTAAGATAAAAGGCATTTGGCCCATTTTGTATTCTACATCATCCATGTATAAGTCTATTCAAAATATTAAAAAAATAAAAAATAGATTATAACCAAATGAAAAGACGAAATGATAAATGAATCCAACTACTCCATACTATTAATTCATAAATTAAATCATTGTATTAAACAAACCAATAAACGTAAATTTTAAAGAGCTCTAATGATTAATAAAGAAATTCCAGCTTCCATTGTAAATCAAAAAAAGTAAAATTCAAAAGCTTAAATAAATAGTTGGGTGGGTCCCTTATGAGAAACAAAATGGAAATATTTAGCCTTAAGAGAAATCATATAATGATAATTCCAAAAAAGAATCAGTAGAAAAGAATATGAAGAATGACCGAAGAATTATTCATCTTACTTGAATTTGAACAAATTGAGCAATATTTGACAAAACAGTTATAAGAGAAACATTACCAAAAAGAACACTGTATTTGTTAACCCAACCACATGCATGCTTCAATCCAGAGATTCTTAGATGGCAAACTTTCTTTTTATTCCCCCGAATGAACAAAGCCGGGAGGATGATGTATGCACTTCTTTTATTTGAAAATTCAATGTAAGAAAATATTCTTTACATCAAGTTGATAGAGAGTTAAGGTCTGCATGTAAAATGAATCCTTAATGTGACTTATAGGAATGACAATTCATATTAACTGCCATGGAATAATTTCCCGCAATTTACTGCACATAGTTGAGCCTTGGAACAAATGCAAAGGTCTTCAGATAATGTAAGTCCATTTAGTGTCAGTCAAGCCTTGTAGCGATTAATAGTTCCATTGGGATCATATTTCAGAGCAAAAACCCATTTGCACCCCAACCAAATACTTCCCTACACGAAAGTCTATCAAGTACTACTCGTTTCCTAGAGCAGCCAACTCATTTTCCATTGCACTTTGCAATGAAGAATCAAGGACATCCTTTCTTAAATTTTGTAGAAGAATGACAAACCGAGCAACCATAAACAAGTTGTGAGAAGGTGAGGACTGGAAGGAAGCAAACTTGTTAATGGGTTGGTTCAGCGTTGCAACTGTGTACCCCTATGCAAAGTAGTGGAAAATTTTAATGAATAAGCACTTATTTTGCATCATCTTAGTGGAGTCATATTCTTTGTAATCTTTCCATAAAATCAACATCTGGAATACTAGACTTACCTGGTGCACGTGTGTTGTGGGGTCAAGCGTAACTTTTTTGGAATATAATTGCCATAAAGAAAAAAAATCCTCGTCATGACAAATAAAAAAAGCATTTGGAATATATCTTCCATAGAGAAAAACCCAATCCGGTTGGGTTGAGCCTAATTTAATCTCCATGGAATAGCCTCTCCCATGCTTGACTTTTTCTTTTTTTGGTAAACTCTCACCATCCATGACTTACTGGAACAGAAAGGACATATTTCTTAAGGAGCTGTGCCAAAACTGATAAAAGGGGATTGATTAATACTAGAGAACAAGTTAAAGAAAAACACGAGTTGGTATTCAAAACGAGAGAACCAAGAGACATTAAAGATAGGCTCAACAATTCACCATTTTTTAAGCAAAATTTTTAAAATAGACCCAAATGGCCACTTCCATATGAGAATTATGGAAAGAATGGAAGTAGACTAGAAGAGATTTTTTTGTGCGACTTCAATGCCTCTCAATGTGAGGGGTCATCGATCTTTATAGGATGCACTATGCTATTTACAGTAAGTTTGTCTCACAGAATTTTTTATTTAGAGCAATTATATCTCCTTCCATGATTGGGGTGGCACACATTGTGTATTGTACAGTATGATTCCTTCAATATGATCATCCCCAATACTATATTAAAACCAACCACCACCCAAAAAAAAAAAAATTACTCTCACTTTTCCTCCCTTCTCAAATTGATGTTGGAAAGTTTGCGAGCAACAATTTGATTATAAGCAGCTAACCGAACGAGCACATCAAAGATTTGGTGATTTGGTGAAGACATCTTCCATCTCTATATCAGTAAAAACATGGGGAAGAGTAATGACATTTCTTTCAAAGGGATCACGGATGAATGACAACCATGGTTTAAAATCTCGGTCTCGGTCGCGGTATCGGCCGGGCTGAAAAACCGATATGATATCGGTATCGGTCGCGGATATCGGTATCGGTCGCGGATATCGGTCCGTCGCGGTCGTCTCGGTGTGAATTTTTTTTTTAATCCAAAAAAAATTTGCAAAAATATCCAAAAAATCCAGAATATTAGAAAATGCTGGAATACAATATTTTTTTCTATTAGTAACAACAATAAATCAAAATCTCGGTCACCTTAAGTTATGAGTCAGGTCTGTGTCGCAGTTCGCTATCTTCTTTAGTATAAAAGGAACATGAAAGTAAAATGATCTAGCATAAAAGTATGTAGATTAATCATTTACACACCATACAATGATCATGAATCATTAAAGGAATATATTTATGATGAAATCCCCAAAAAATGATATATTATAATTCAAATATTAAAAAATCCGAAAATAAAATAATTAAAATAAAAATCTAAATCATGTTTATGACTGTGAGTAGATGTAGATCTATCATCTACACACTATTAATAAGCCTTTGGTATCACAAATATTCTAACAAGTTACAAGTAACAACAATTATTTTTAAGAAAAGTTTTTTTAATAAAATCATTTTCAAAATCTTAAATACATAGATCTAACATAAAAGTATGTAAATCAATCATTTATACACCATACAATGATCATGAATCATTAAAAGAACATAGTTATGATGAAATCCCCAAAAAATGATATATAATAATTCAAATATCAAAAAATCCGAAAATAAAAAAAAAATTGGAAAAAAAAGTTCAAAATCATGTGTATGAGTAGATCTAGCATGAAAGTATGTAGATCTAACTTCTAAATGAAGAACACAACACAAATGACAAACCTAATAATTTCTATACTTCATCTAAAAAATTAAAAAAAAAAAAAAAAAACCACATAATAAAATGCTTTGGGTTGATTTTCTCATACCTTAGATAATATTTTCTTCAAAAAATTAATGTGGGATTTGAAAATGTTGAAGAGGGAGTAGGGTTGCTGCTATGGGTGGAGGAGAAGAGAAGAAGATGAAAATGGGGAAAAAGTAGCAAAAAATAGGGTTTTGAATCATTTTATATCATCTCGGCCGATATTTTGAAAATATCGGCCGAGATATCGGTTCACAACGAGATCATATCGTATCGGCCGAGATAGCGGGATATTTTGAGGATATTTAACCGATTCCGATATCTCAGCGAGATATCGGATCGGTATCGGCCGAGATTTTAAACCATGATGACAACCGACTTCAATATGCTTAGTCCATTAGGGTTGGCCATGTAAGTTACATATACCAACCCAAAAGCTTATGCTGATAGGTAGAAGGTATCAAGCCCATTACTAGGGTGATGTGGGGTGTGGGACTTTCCCAATACTCCCCCTCACGTGCAGGCCCAACAAATTTTATGGACGGGCCTGCCACGTGAGCTACACAAGAACGACGGGATCAGAACCCGCTTTAATACCATGTAAGATACATCTACCAACCCAAAAGCTTAAGCTGATGGGTGGAAGGCCCAAACAGGTATATGAAGCCATATCAAGCCCATTACTTGTGCAATGTGGCATGTGGGACTTTACCAATAGGCCACAAACTGATTAACACTTTTATTGTCTGTATAAAGAGGTGTAGCATGGTCCTAATCAAACCTAGTTTCAAAGAGCATTCTGCGAAGCCAAATAATTTCTGAATAAGCAGAGGGCATAGCACGATACTCAATCTTAGTGGAGGACTTGGAGACTCAATCTTGTTTCTTACACTTCCATGAAATTAAGGCATCGCCAAGGAACATGCTCCAACCTGTGATTGTTGGCCAAGTGTTGGGGCAATCGGCCCAATCAGCATCATAATAGCCAATAAGGCAGAAGCCACAACTAAAAGGTTAGACCATCCCACTTGAAAGTGTACCAAGAAGATAGTGACTAATCTGTTTGACTGCATCCATGGGAAGATGCCAGGGTTTCATCATGAATTAAATGACGAGTTGCATATCGCAGGGAATGTCTAGTGACGGTCAAGTATACAAGACTCCCAAAAAAGCTTACAATATATCGAAAGATCAAAAAGGAGATCACTTTCATCTTGTCTAAATTTGACATTAACTTCCACAGGGGTGTACACTAGATTGGAATTTTGGAGATGGGCAAGTTCAAAAAGGTCTTTGGGGTACTTATGCTAGCTAACAAATAGACCTTTAGAAAAAGTATGAACCTCAGAACCAGGAAGTATAAGAGAAGACCAAGATTCTTCATATGGAAAGAGGCATGCAATGAGTCTTGAGATGATAGATATTGTTGACACATACCGGTAACAATGATGTCATCAATGGGAATGAGAAGAACAGGGATGCTTCCACCCGGCTGTTGAAGGAACATAAAATGAGCGTACTGGCTTTGTTGAAAATGAAGTTGAAGAAGTTTCTAACAAAATTTTCAAACCATGCTCTTGACACCTATTTTAGCCCATAAAGTAAGCATCACAATCTACAAACGTCACGAGGGTAGGGCTGGATATGCGTTGCAGAAGATGGACGTAAACTTCTTCCTTAAGATTGCCATGTAGATAGGTGTTTTGAAATCCATTTGAAAGACAGGTCATGACAGAGAATCAACAATGGCTAGAATTGGGCGAATAGTGGTCATTTTCACTACTAGAGAAAAAGTTGCTTCATAAAATCCATATTCTTGTCGATTTCCAAGTGCCACTATTCGTGATTTATAGTAATCCAAAGAGCCATTGGATTTCAGGTTGACTAAATAAAATATATTTCCTATTTCACATGAAAGACAAGGAACAATATCCCATGTGTGATTAGATTGAAGAGAATCAAGTTCCTCTTGCATCGAGGAACAATATCCCATATGTGAATGGATTGAAGAGAATCAAGTTCATCTTGTATTGTTTGTTTCTAACAATCATGCCTTGCAGCCTGTGCATAAGAGCTATAATAGACAACGAAGAAGGTAGCAATGAATGAGGAATGAGAAAAGTCATAATAGTCAGAGGGACGAGAGGGTTGAGTGAACCTACAAAGTCATTGAGGATCAGGATTGGGATCAAGCTCCAGGAGAGGCTCTTCGTGAGGTGGACCAGTTGTGATGTCCTCTCGATGATTGCAATGGACATGAGTAATCCCTAATTTAAACCTTGTAATGGTTGGAGTGTCAGAGAAGTCGGGAAGAAGGGAGATGAAAGAGGAAGAAGTAGCAATGTGTGGTTGAAAAAAATAATAAGTTTCAAGGAAAACAACATTACAAGAGACCTAATGCGATGAACCTTAAGATCATAACAAAGGTGTCCCTTTTGGTTGAAGCATAACCCAAAACGGCACATATAATAGACTAGGCAAAAAAAAATGTGTACTTTCTAGAGTGGGGGAAGATAGACAAAACAGACACAACCAAAGGTACAAAGATGATCATATCAAGGATGGTCAACATAAAGACAAAAATTGGGAGATAGATGCTAGAGTTTACTGGCCAAAAGGTAGTTGTTGGGGTAAACCGCTAAGGAGAGGACAGATATTCAAGAAGCAAGGTTTGAACCACATCAAGTAGACGGCAATTTTTTCTCTCAACCAAGCCATTTTGTTGTGGAATATAAGGACAAGTGCGTTGAGATATGATGCCTTTATTTTGTTTGAAAAAAATAATCTTGGAATGCAAGAGAGACATTCCCCCCATAATCTAAGCAAAAAACTTGGATACATTTAGAGAACTGAGTTTCAATTAGAGTAAAAAAATGTTTAAATGCACCAAAGACCTCAAATTTAGCGTACGAAAAATAAATCCATGTGAACCAGCATAATCATCAATAAATGTTAAAAATACTTACACTAAAATAGGAGACAGTAGAAGCGTTTCCCATATATCAGTATGAACTAAATCAATACATTCAGTGGTAATATCATAATACATGGGAAAGGGCAGTGCTTTACTTTTGCCCCTTTTTGCACTTGAACAATAGAAAGAAACATCTTGGAAAGACAGACTAGATTCATTTAAAAGCAGAACAGAATTCAACATAAATAATAATTTCTGTTTAGGATGTGAAAAACTTCCATGCCATAATTGGCATACATCATTGAAAGGACCAAAGAACAAAGCAAACAAAGATTTCTCCCAAGAAGGTGCTATTATCTGAAGAGAACAAGAGGTGGACCGCATTTAAGCCACTTCCTGATCACCTTCCCTAATTAATGATTATTGCTCCTACATAATACAACCAGAATGAGAAAATGAGACATTGCAGTTATTTTCAACCAATTATCTAAGAAAGAGAAGATGAGCAGTCCAGTGCAGAGAAAGAAACACATGATGCAAAAGTAATGAATAATGAATATCACAAAACAGCAGTAACAAGAAGACTTTCCCCGACTGTAATATAAACTTACAAATTTCCATTATACTTCTTAACATTAGTAGGATTTGTAAGTGAATAGGTCATATGATTTGAGGCTCCAAAATCATGGTACCGAACAAAGAATGAGGAGCTGGTTTTACCTGTAGGAACAAGTGCAAAGAAAGCAGATTCGATCATTTGCTAAACCAATTCTAGAGTAGGAGAAACTCACGCAATAAAGGGTTGTGTTGGCATGAAGGTAAAAGTAGCAAACATAGTTTTCAAAATCGAAATCGTTGTCAAGATATACAAGAGCAATAGATAGAGAGATAGAAACGTTGGAGGAAAAGTTCATCCCTCAATGGAGGATCGACTCATCATTATATATTGTAGTGTTTCCTAATTACATGCTATCAATCACAATCTAATTACAATTAGAATCAAAGAATAAAAGAATCCTAATCAATCCAAATCAATCTTAATCAATCTATACGTGGAAGTTTATCTTCAAGACAGCACCCAATCCCACACGTGGGATTTCCTTCTTGGGCCTAGATGGGCCCAGCCCAGATTAGTGTACATGGGCCTTTTTATTTCCACACTCCCCCTCAAATTGATGTGGTAAGGCAGAAAACATCAATTTGCAAATAAGATCATGATGACTGTTTGGTTATCTTGATGGATCGATAACTAAACCTACTGCTACAAGTAGTGTTGACACAAAAGCCTTACCCACCTGGACTAAAGAAAATGCTAAGGTGATCACTTGGATTCTTAACTCCATTGATCCTTCTCTTGCTATTGCTCTTCAAGCCTATACTGCCGCAGCTGATATGTGGGCTCACCTCAAGAAAGTTTATCATCAAACTAATAAAGCCCGCAAATTTCAATTAGATAGTGAAATTGCTAAATTCAGTCAAGGCGATAAAACTGTACAAGAATACTTCAATGGATTTCTTACCTTATGGACTGAGAGGGATGCTATGATTATTCAGACTGTTTCTTCTGGGTTTCTGTCAGAGGCTCTTAAATTACAAGAGGACACCCACATCAGCCAGTTCCTCATGAATCTAAGACCCGAATTCGAATCTGTTAGATCGGTTCTCATGAATAGAGAAGTCTCTGCAAACCTGGATACTTGCTTCCAAGAAGTCCTTCGCGAAGAACTTCGTCTTCACTCACAGCGATCTATTATTGAAGAACCAAAGGCCTTCCTAGCTCCTCCTTCAGCTGATTCTGCTCTTCTGGCAACTCCCAATCAGAAGCCTACTCCATGCTATGAATGCAAAGGCTTTGGTCATATTACCAAGAATTGTCGTAAGAAATTGGTTTGTAGATATTGCAAATGCTCTGGTCATCTTATTGATGACTATCGCAGCTTACAACGAAAGATTGGGCCCCAACAAAAGCAGAATCCTTCCAAACATAATGCTCCAGCTGCCTTCCAAGTTCAAGCACCTTTCCCTGATACGGGAAGCACCTCTTCCGGATCTGTCTCCATGACTCCTTCCCAGATTCAAGAACTGATTCAGAACACGGTGACCTCAGCTTACGCATCTATAGGCTTTAATGGTGGTCGGTATCAAACTCATTCTCATATAGCATTTCCTGCTTTTCATTCTTCAGTCTCTCTGTCTTCTTCTATCACCCCATCCACATGGTTTCTCGATTCAGGAGCATCAAACCACATGACCTTTATCGAAAGTAGCTTTACAGACTCTCACCCTTACTTTGGCGGAGACAAAATCACCACTGCTAATGGAGACCAATTAATCATTTCTAGTATTGGTTCCATTACTTTTTCTAGTGTCTCTGGCCAGTCCTTCAACCTTCCCAATGTCTACTTCGTTCCTAAATTATCAACCAATTTGCTTTCTGTCGGACAACTTATTGATGATGGGTATAGTTTTAACTTTTCTTCCACTGGTTGTGTCATACAAGGGCGGCAAACTGGGGAGGTGATCGCGACAGGGAGTAAACATGGTCGACTGTTTCTGCTGGACATTGGACATCATTCCCTATTTTCTTCTTCTTCTCCTAATTTCAATAAAATACGTATGTCCTATGGTCCAAGTTTGAGGAGATTTGGATAAATATCCACAAATCTGGATGGTGGTGATGAAATCTTTTTGAGAAAAAGAACCCAAAACCGTCAGATGAAGAAGTGGTTAATCAGTACCTTAACCGATGACGAAAAAATCCAGAAAAATCTTCAAAAAACTCCTAAAGGCCAATCGATCATATCCTTGTATATCGCTGGTGATTAGTGATTGATCAGAGGTGGGCCACCTTGATCAGGGAACTTCAGGCAGCGATGAACGAGACAGGACCAGGAGGAGGAGAAGCACTCGATGCTTAATTTGGGAAATCTCTAGACTAATGAAGAGGAAATCTTCTCATAGCCTAGGCTCTGATACCATGTCAAGATATACAAGAGCAAGAGATAGAGAGACAGAAACGTTGGAGGAAAAGTTCATCCCTCAATGGAGGATCGACTCATCATTATATATTGTAGTGTTTCCTAATTACATGCTATCAATCACAATCTAATTACAATTAGAATCAAAGAATAAAAGAATCCTAATCAATCCTAATCAATCTATACATGAAAGTATATCTTCAAGACAGCACCCAATCCCACACGTGGGATTTCCTTCTTGGGCCTAGATGGGCCCAGCCCAGATTAGTGTACATGGGCCTTTTTATTTCCACAATCGTATCGCAAATCATTCATACCCATGAATCAAATCAAATCGCGAATCATATTGCAAATCGTAGGATTTTTTTATTTTTTAATAAAAACTAAAAATAATTAAAAATTAAAAAAAAAAGTAATTATTCATAACAATCCATTTTCCCATTCATAGTAGTATAAATATAATAACAAGTAAGTCTATCTCACAATCATATCAAGAACATCATGACATATATTAATATATATATATATATGAAATAAATGATGTGTAAATAGTTAAATAAGTTTAAAGTATCAATATATATTTTTTATTATCTTTAAAATAAAATATTAAAATAAAACAAAACCCAAACCATCAATCTTACATAATAGGATATCTCTTTAAATTAAGAAAGTGTTCATGAAGAAAATAAAATAAAATAGATTAAAAAAAGAAGAAGATATAGACAAACACCATACGTACAGTCAAATGCTTTAGTTAAATGCATGTTCTTTATTCATCTTTAAAACCTTATCAAAGCCACAAAAAAATTCTTACAAAGTTTTGTTAACTACTAAATAACCTTTTAAAAACACAAGCAATAAAAGAAAGAGAGAATAAAGAAAGAAAAACGTAAAAGATTATTAATATTAACTTATTAGTTGTAGTCATTTTCGCTTAACAGAATCGCTTGAATCGTAAGATTTAATTAAACAAGTATCAAATCGTAGGATTCACACATGAATCCTAAGATTCATTTGTAAATGGGATTCATTACATAGATACAAATCGTTTTCCTTAATATTCAGGATACGAATCGAAGGATTCTAATAACTATGGTAGCAGACACCAGGGGAGAAGCATATGAAGAAGAAGTGACTACAACTGCATGATATGCTCTAGTGCCATGATTCCTAGGCCGCTTTTGCATTCTATAATGAGATATTTTATTCCTTTGTAATAATTACAAAACTTCTTCTGTTGATTGGCAAGGTGGCCATATTCCTTACAACTAAGCATTGGACTTTGCTCATATCACGGGCCCTTGCTTTTCCTTGGTTGCATAGGCAACATCAAAAGTGTGAAAGGAACTTCTTATTATTCAAATGTAGCTTGAGTCATGCAACGTTATCCCTCATGCAGCAGTTCATTAAGACAAGTGTCCAAAGATGATGAGGTATCATGCCTTATAAGGTTAGATCGAACATATTAAGTTCATGACAAAACTTCATCAAAATTTGGTCCCGTTGGATGATTTCATGAACCTTTTGGATAGCCAACAAGGATTCATCGGGGACAGTACTAGCATGTCCTAGTTATGTAAATTCCATCCAAATATTTGTGAAACCAAAATAATAGTCTTGAATTGATATGCTTTTCTGAGAATATTCAGCAATTTCATATTCCAATTATAATTGAGGGCCTATTTTCTTGTTTATATATCCGCTTCAAGTAATCGCGCATTCCTTTTGATTTTTTTTTAAGGCCGAAGATTTAGAACAATTTGAGGATCAATAGAGCTTAAGATCCAACTAATAATCTAGGCATCATGATTTTCGTATTGTACTATTTTTTGGGGATCCATTAGCTTTGAGGATATCCCATCAATGTGTCCCCATAATTTTTTCCCTTTATAAACATATGAAATTGAAACTCCAAAGAAAAATAATTTTTACTATTGAATCAGATTGGGAAAGTTCTAATTTTTCAATGGATGCCATGATATGCAGTTTCAGAAATCAATTCCAATCAACAGAAGGTGTATCAATAAAAAAATCCTCAATTGTAGATCCAAGTAAACAATCAATAATAGGTCTATAATCTCAAAGCACGGATCCAAGAAGGCCCCTAGCTAACTTGAAACAATCCACAAATAATGTTAAAGAAAGGTTCCAACTCAAATCAGAACATACAACTCAAAAGAACCAACAGAAGCTAGTCATCTAGTATTCTGTCAATTGGGATTTGCCAGAATCTAGATCAAGAGATTCTAGATCTCAGATTAAAGCACACGAATTGGGAGGGATGATGAGGGGCAACCCTACGCATAAAGTTTCACATGGAAACTCCGCAGAGCCAATGATTTGGATGGCAAATCGAGAAAATAGCCTACTACCTCTAATGATGAAGAAATTTCTGAAAATCCTCTAGAAATATCCTATGGGACTAGCAAACGTCCTTGCAGAAAAATCCCATGCAATGATGATCATTAAGTGGGTACCACAATGTATCACTTTTACAAACAGTGACGAGTTTGGAAATCATCTAAAAGATGTCTTTTGAAGCTCTAAATAATGGAAAGATGGAAAAAAGAGTGTTTTTTTTTTTTTTTGGTGTGTGAATTTGTTGCCACTCAAAGTGAGGGGTATCAATCTTTATAGAAAGCACTATGCTATTAATAGTAAGTTTGTAAAATGGGAGTTCTGATTTCTAGCAGTTATATCCCCTTGGTGGGGGTGATTATATCCTAATTAAATCTCAGACACTCTTGTAATTGTATAGTCTGGTGCAATACATTGAGGGGTTATCAGTCTTCATAGAAAGCACTATGCTATTTATAGTGAGTTCGTAAAATGGGAGTTCTGATTTCTAGCAATTATATCCCCTTGGTGGTGGTGATTATATCCTAATTAAATCTCAGAAACTCTTGCAATTGGGTAGTCTGGTGCATATGTGGTCTATTGTATTTGTACATCATGATTCCTTCAATATGATAGTCTTTAGTACTACTCTAGTCCTCCAATTCATGCTTATTCATAGAGTGCAAGGCACTTGTTTTAGAAAGTCAATGGCACATCATTACAGAACTTCACCAATCGTTGTAACTGCTAGTCTCAAGCCAGGATAAAGGAGGGTTGCATCAGGTAGGTTGATAGCTGGCGAAAAACATTTGTCACAACCCCTCGCGAATTCTAAGAAAATATTGTTCCGTGATCATGCTAGGCAGTGGCAGACCCCGGACTTTAATTTAATGGGTATGAGCCGTAATAGGTAGTTTGGTTTTGGGGGCAAATTGAGGATTTTCATGTGGATTTTAAGGGTGGACCCATGATTTTTATTGGATTTTTGGAAGCAAACCCAGAATTTTCATATAAGTTTTGGAAGTGCACCGCGGTTTGACGGGTGCAACCTCACCCATGTGCTTGTACATGGGTCCGCCCCTGATGCTAGGGCATTCCCCATTATAAGTGACAAAGTGTAGCGTCATTCAGTTGCAATGGAAAGTAGGCAGGGGTTCTGCACCAATCTGGACATGTAAGTAAAGAAGTTAGTCCATCAGAAGCTGATTCAAGTTGTTATTTGGAATATAGGAACATTGATGAGCAAAAGAATGGAGTTGATCCATACAATAAAAAGAAGAAAAGTTAATATAGCTTGTCTGCAAGGAACAAGATGGAAAGGGGATAAAGCTAAGGATATCACATATGGATACGGACTCTATTACATAGGAAATAATGAAACATTAATGCCAGAAATGGAGTAGGAATAGAGATAGATAAGGACATGAAAAAAAAAAGACTACAAGGATAAGGGGATTGGGTGATAGACTTATAGCAATTAAACTAGTATTAGAGGAAGATAAAATTTATATTTTAATGCCTACACACCAAGAAGGATCAGATTTAAGTGTCGAGAGACGAGGAGATGAATGGTTTAATATGAGAAATTCCAATTAGTGAAAAGTTATTTCTAGGGAGGGACT
Source organism: Umbellularia californica (assembly GCA_028538565.1). NCBI lineage: Eukaryota > Viridiplantae > Streptophyta > Magnoliopsida > Laurales > Lauraceae > Umbellularia > Umbellularia californica. The sequence goes on from JAPQWN010000005.1 coordinate 68,984,257, forward strand.
TAAATAGGCATGTAGGAAAGGATAGTAGTGAGCATAAGAGAATGGGTGGAGTATAAGGATTTGGAGAAATGAATTACTTAGGTACTATCTCGGAATTTGTTGGCATTTGACCTGTTATAGCAAACACCTACCTTATAAAGAGAGGAGTATCTAGTTACCTATAAGAGTGAAACTAATAAGAGCCAGATAGACTTTTTATACTTAGAAAACATGAGTGGCTAGCTTGTAAAGATTGTAAGGTTATTCCTCAAGAGAGTTTGACAAAACAACATAGGATAAGTAGTTTTATGTGTTCGTTAGAAATAAAAGAAAAAGGTGGTAAATAAAAGGTACTCTAAAATAGTGTGGGGGATTTAAAAAAGGAAAGGACAACAACATTTAGGCGTAAGGTGATAGAGGGGGGAGAACGAAATTTGGAAGAAAAAACTACGGTGATGTGAAACCAAATGATTGATTGTATTAGAAGGGTTTCAAAAGAGGTGCTTGGAAAGTCATAAAGGAAAAGACACTCCAACAAAACGATCCTGATGATAAAGTGTAGAAGTTCAGAAAGACATGATAGAGAGAAAAAGTTGCTATAAATTTGATAGGGACTAGAAATAATAAAAATTATAAAATGTAAAAGGAAAAAAAAGTTAAGAAAATCGCAAGTTATGAAAAGTCCAAAGCATATGATGACATATATAATAAGTTAGTAACGAGAGGAGAGAGATTTTCAAGCTTGTAAGAATGAAGGAAAGGAAAGTGGGGTTTTAGATCATGTCAGGTATATAAAGAGAGTTTACCAAAAGGTTTTTGTGAAGGACAATTATATTAAAGAAAAGTGGAGAGGATATTTTAACAAACTTTTAAATGAAGATTTTATAAGAGGCTCATGAATGATAAAGAGATACTCCGTTAGCAAGACATATCATTTACCATAGATAGGCTAGCAGAAGTGAAAAAAAATGTTGGCAAGAATGAAGATAGGAAAGGCTATAGGCTAGATGGCATTCCAATAGAGGCTTGAAAATGCTTAGGAGAAATTGAATGAATTTGGTTAACCACACTCTTCAATAAGATGCTAAGGACAATAAAATTGACAAAAGAATGGAGAAGTGTTATAGTATCTATACAAAGAACAAAGGAGATTTACAAAGTTGCACCAATTATCACAGGATTAAACTTATGAGTGACGCTATCAAACTATGGGAGAGAGTATTGGAGCAAAAACTTAGACAAAAGACCAAGATATTTAAAAATCAATTCGTTGTCATGACAGGGAGGTCAACTATGGAAGCTATCTTCTCACTTAGACAAAATGAAAAAAATACCGAGGAGAAAAAATCTTCACATGGTCTTCATAGATCTAGAGAAAGCCTACGACAAGTACCTAAAAGATTTTGTGGATTTTAGATAAAAAGGAGTATCTTTATATGTTGTATTTACATCATTAAAGATATGTAACTAGTGTGAGAGCTGAGAACTACTAATGGAAAGACACATAGTTTACAGTGACCACAGTTTTACGTCTAGGGTAAACTTTAAGCTCTTATCTTTTTACACTAATTATGGACGATTCATATATAAGAGGAGGTACCTTCTTGTAAGTTGTTTGTAGATGATATAGTGTTAGAGGATGAACTCAGATGGCATGAATACAAAATTCAAGATATGGAGAGCTTTAAAATAAGTCAAACAAAGACAAAATATAGGAATTGCAACTTTAGTGAAAATGTATAAAGAGATGAAATTCAAGCGAGAATTGAAGCTTAAAAGATACTACAAAGAGATTTCTTACAATATCTTGGCTCTATAATTAGGAAGGATGCAGACATTGAGGAGGACGTCAACCATAGGATAGGAGTAGGATAGTTGAAATGGAGACTTGCTGCTGAAGTGCTTGGTGATCAACAGATACAAGCAAGACTAAAGGGAAAATCTTACAAGCAATGATTAGACCAACTATGACCTATGGAGCAGAATGTTGGTCAATCAAGAAATAATATCTGCAAAAAATAAGTATTAAAACTAGAAAAGATATAATCAGAAATGAGCGCATTCAAGAGCATTTAGGGGAGCATCAATAGGTAGAAATTAAGATAGGCTTGTTTAAGATGGTTTGGACATGACCAATGCGTGCAGGCCAGCAACAATAGATCTACAATAAGGATAAAGATTGGGCCAAAGAGGACATGAATAGAAGCAATAAGGACAGATATGCAGAAGTGGAACCTATCCAAGCATTTGGCCCAAGATAGATCAAAATGGAGAAACAAAATTCATGTAGTTGACCCAAAAACAGTTGCGACAAGGCTTTGATGATGATGATGATGATGATGAATGAAATGTCATTATTGAAGGATAGTCCAACTTTGTATGGCTTCCTATTCAAAGTAGGTTGCATGATAATTGGCTAACTCATCAAAGGGATCTAGGCATTTTGTGTTGTTCACTTGATAACTAATTTGAATGTTTGTCTTTAAAAATGATTCCAGAAAAATACCCATCACCTCAGCTCTTTCAACATCATTTGACTAGTGAAAATTGTGGGGTTCTTAACATACAAATTTCCATTTGGTATTGGGGTAAATTATATCCCTTCACCAATTACTTGTTTCTTTCATTTATTCCTTCCATTCCTGCTGGCATAAGAATAAATAAGTAAACCACTTGATCATCCTTTGAACCCACAATTAATTCTTATTATAGACCATTGTTCATTCCGCGCATGCTTTGAGCCCAATAGCTAAACTCCAAATGCTGTGAACATAATCCAGGAACTACTTGATTGATATGTCTCCCCAATGCATAAGACCCGCAGAAACATTAAAATAAAAACAATAGGCTACAATATAGGGGGGGACAATGTGAAACAGATGCATGAAGCATCACATTCTTAAACAACTATAATATAAACTAGAGAAACAAATACAATGGAATCAAATACAGGGAACAAAAGGCATAGTTAAATTCTTAGGAAAAGGGTCTTTCGAATTACAATAGTTGCAGAAAGTTGAGTTTGGGTGTGAGAAAGCAGCAGTTTTCTAATGTGAACAAGTATAAGATTCCAAAGGCAGACAGGCATTTTGGGTGGGATGTTACTCGAACAAGACAAGCATGATGAGTTGGTATAAGATTGCTTCAATCATTGCATACTGATTTTTTTATGGGTAATGAAGAATTTTATTAGAAATGGAAGAGGAGGAAAAAATAGAATGTTATTAAGAGAAATATAATGTTATGTTAGATGTCTTGTTTCCTATGAATCTTTACAATTTATAGTAGATGTCCTGTTTCGTACGAATCTTTACAGTTTATAGTGTTTTGGAAGCATTATGTGCATTTCATGTACTGTATATATATTCTTTAATATTCTCATTACAGGGTTTATGGTGAGAGTGCTTGAGAGGTGAGGGGGAAAACTCAAGGAAGCTTTGTAACCCTATTTTTCTCAGACATAGAGATAGTTCACATCTCGTGATCTCACCCACGGGTGCAGGCACATAGTCAAACCACTTAAATCCTTGTGCTTGCCTGTTAAGTTTATGTGCTTTCTTTGACTGCCCTGTTTTGATTTTCACGATTTCGTGCTAACAAAAACAACTAAAAAGAAACAATAGAAAACAAATAACCGAACTACAACAAAGGCCAACAAAAGAATTGTTCCTATCAATTCCTTGCAATGTAATACCATCATCTGCCTCATTAGCCTCCCTAACCATATGATGGAAGACTACCTCCAATTGAGAACATAAGAATCTAATCTCATTTCAAATAAACTGAGACTTCCTACCCACACATCCATTATATCGCATCAAAGGAATCACTTTCCTGACAATGAGCCTACCAGAGAAAGATCCCCAGAAAATCTTCAAATCCCCCACAACAGCTAACCTCACCTTAGTTTAAATTCCCATTATATCTATCAACAGACTATAACTAGAACTGGGGTTTCAAGAGACAAGAAGAAAAGGGGAGAAAACAATGCTAGTTCAGATTTCTAGTTATTGCAAGAAGAAACAATGCATCCATCCTGTGAGATGGGTTTGTTCTATTGTTCTTGTTAGGAATGAATAGGTGATTCTTGGTGTTAATTGGTGTAAGCACAAGAAATTGCTCGATCAAGATAGAACACATTAAACCCATCTCACAACTACCAAGTAACACAACATGAAGTACTTTTCTACAGTTTTGGATTGAAGAGAGAATGCATGAAAATGCAAGAGATTAACTAATGAGTGGAACTTACATCGATCGAATAGGAATCGAAGATGGCGCTCAATGAAGAAAGAAAAACCACAAACTCTGAAGATGGACTTCTTCTTTTGTCTTTTGTCTAGGTTTCATTTGCTTGCAGTTGCCGCTTTAAACGAAGACATTCCCAGAACAATCTCTTTTGAGCCTGGGAAAACTTCAGAATCATCCCAATAGTCATCACCAATTTTCAGAAAAGGGTCTTATGTTTTGATTATTTCAGGACAGTTGAAATGTTCTTTTAAGTTTCTTTCAAAGTCCTCTCCAACAAAACAATCCCACCCTAGTCGGCCTGTTTGTAGTCGGCCCGTTTGTTTGTATTAAAATACATAAAAATTAAATAAGTAGTCCATTGCAAAAGTGGTTAAAAGTGAATATTAAAGGCGGATTTCCTAAAATGAGTATCAAGTAACTTTTCCTCTTAGCAAGTATGATCAAATTAGCTTTGCTTTTAGGAAATTGAATCAAAAGAAAATAGAAAATGAGTATCCAAGCATCATTCTAGTAATTTAATTTCTATAGGTTTTTTTAGAATAATGAAAATATATTTCTTAATATAATTTAGAAAGTAGGGTTTCTTTAATATGTGAAGAGGAAGAAAGAGAAGGAAAAGGTGGGATGAGGAGAAAGAAGGAATGGGTAAAAAGAAAAGGAGATAAACCCTACTTTCTAATAAATGTTGGGAATTAAGTTAAAAATTTATTAAAAAAAAGGTTGGCCAATGACAAGATCGCTTAATCAAAAAGGCCCTATTTGAATGACGTTCGGAAAACTTTTTAGGTTTTCTAAAATAACTGAAACATAAGATCTTTTTTTTTTTTTAAATCAAATAAAATTGTAGGATGATTTTAAGATTTTTGCTTTCAAAGAGGTTCTTTCCACCTTTCCCTTAACAAGGTAAGTTTGTGGGTCAGTAGGCCATCACTAGATCACAATGAAACCCATAGATTAGCCACTTCTGGTCAAAAATGGGAATGGGTGGTTGTTGGTAGCTGTTTAATTTGAAGTTAAACTATAAATCCGTGGTTAAAAGAAATGAGGTTCTCTTTATCACAAGATCGTAGCAACGTTGTTTGATAAAGGTGGGCCCACCAATGTTGGCAACCACAGTGGAAGACCTAATGGTGATAATTAGAGAGGGTCATATATAGTATTAGCATTGTTAAGGAATCTATCTATGAGAAATCATTATAGGACCATTTGATATTGGTCGTCATATTAACCAAGCAAAGTATAGTAATAACTAGGGGAGGCATCAAACAATAAGACTCATTTAATGATGACAAATTGATAGTTATGTCATCATCAAACCTTGGTAATGAATAGGGTTATCAAAGGGCCGGGCGAGGCAGGGCCTGGGGTTGTCCTTACCCTAGTCTTAATATATATACAAGGCCGGGCCCAAGCGGGCCAGAGCCCTCAGAGGGCTTACACTACCTAGGCCATTACCCTACCCTTGAAGGTTAGGGTCAGGCCAGGATAGGGCTTAGGGCCTCAAAATAAGAATTTTTTTTTTTTTTTTTTTTTACATTGTTATTAATTATGAAGGGTTGATTGAGCGTTATCATGACCAGCCTCTAGTGTGAAGGGGCCACTAAGAAAATATCTGGAGGATAGAAGTTTGTCACTAAAAATGCCTTTTTATCAAATAAAGTCATACACGCTATAGTGACTTGGATTCTAGATGTACAGTTTTATTGGTTTTATCAAAGAATGAAAATGGTTAGAGAATATGTTCCATCTCACATCTTTCACAAGAATTTCCACGTACCAAATCATTCCAGCAAGTCTTATCTTTGAAATTTTAAAACCAAATACATTCACCTACATTATGTGGATTGACGTTATTTTCAATTTAACACTCTTGACAATTAAACATTGTTGGGTTTCGATCATAAAAATAAGCACGCTTTAAAAATTAAAATAGTGTTAATTATCCTCTCTTTGGTTAGACATAACATACAGTGTTCAGGATCTTGGCCAATGGTACATCTTGTATCAATATATCTTCCTAGAGCTTATTACTATATTATCCTTTTGGTAATATTGCCTATTCAATTAGATGGATTCTTATATTTACGATGGCTTTCAAACTTCGGAATTATTGCATTGTTGCGTTTTCATGTGATGAGATTTCTTTATTTTTAACGTTTTACAAAAGCAGGGTGCAGTGTGGTTATGATGGAGCCCTCTTGTGGTGAGGTGTACTCAAGAAGTGGACTGCAAAAAAAAAAAAAAAAGAAGTTGGTTGCAACCAATACAAAGTTGCACAAGAACTAGCACTCTTTATTCTAGTTTCTTTAATCTGTTATTTTTGGAGACAATATATCATATGCTTAGAACTATACTTTGAAATAAAATTGGCGAGTCAAAGTCGAGAGAATCATGCTCAATAAAATTATTTACATCTTTCCCTACTCTGAGAATAAAGAGGAAGAGCTAAAATGCCTGTATTTTTAATGCTTAGACCATTGTTGAATTCTAAAATCTTGGAGGTATAATTCTTCACTTTCATTTTTTCCACCACTTTTATTTTTATTCTCGGCTATTCTTCTGATTGTCTTTATAGTAATTTTTCTAAATTAGGAACTTCTAATTGCATCTTTTATGTTAAGTTTGGAAACTTTCTAATTTTATCTTTGCATAATCTATGGTTTGAAATTGATTAGTGCATGGTTGACAAAAAAAAAAAAGTGATTAGTGCATGCATTAGATTTAGGTTTCATGTTTGAAAATGTTTTTCCGCTGAAAACACAAGTACAATTAATGACTGATTACGAAAGGAAATTTCAGACCTGGTATGAAGGGGGGAAATTGAACATTGAAAAAAACTGCATTGTTTCAAGAGTTTAGGGCAGACTGTGTTCCAGAAATTCATGAATTGAAAACAAGTTAAACAAAGAAGTTTTGCCTTGAGACTTAGGAGGAATTTCAATCCTTGGAACTTGAACCAAAAATACCATAGGGAAGCGTGTTAAACAGAAGCTCAAATAGGAGTACCCAGCAAGGTTGTATCAGATTCTAACAGCATAACTAGTTCAATTAGGCATCTTTAGGTGATCATATCTTTTTTTTTTATAAGTCCTTTTTCACTTCTGTTTTCTTTTTTCTTTTTTTGTTAATGCATCATTAGAGTGTTAACTTCCAACCATTAGATTTAGATTTAGGGCATCCTAAGCAGGTCGTGTAGTCCAGCAAAGTTAGGCCTGTGCACTGTTTTCCAAAAGGGTTTTTTAATAGCATGTATCATATTATTAGAAACTTGTCTAGGTTTGCATTGTTTGCACTTAGGGCCTCATAAATCATTCATATTTGCATTGTAATTAGTTTTGGTAATTAGGATTTAATTTAGGAGATTTTATTTTAAATTGGTTGTTTTGATGTGTTTGTTCTTTTGCAGGTTTTTAGATATTTTAGGTTGCTTAGTCTAAGTTTCCTTTCTTAGACTAGGATTTTGATTTTGTTGGAGATTCTATAATTAAACATCCTAATTTCAATTATTAGGAATTATTTCTAATTTGATTAGTTTTTATTTTGTTAGATTTAGTTTCTAAATTAGGACAGGTTCAAGTTGGAAAGTGCTTAATTGGTTTGCTCCCTATGGATTTACCTGGTCTCACCAGTTTTATTACTAGAATCGTACCCTTGCATTTGTGGGTGTTCAAAAAGTTTTTGGCACCATTGCCGAGGAGCGTCAGTGAAGGTAACTTTCTAATTTTCCTATTTAATTTGTGTATTGCTTTTAGCATATCTTTCTAGAAATAGGGTGTGCATGCATGGAATAATAAACTGCCCTAATTTGGAATAAGAAAGGGCATGGAATGTTATGAACTCGCTTCATTGATTTTTAGAAAAAATTCAAAAGTTACCAATTTTTCAACTTTTTTTTTTTAGAATTTATTTTTGGTAGGACACTCTAAAGGAAGGAAATGTCACCCAAGGTTGCACAAATTGCGCTTCTTGATCACCTCAGTGTCTAGGAAAGCCTAGTCCCACAAAAGGTAGGCAAGTCACTTGTTCGAGGAAAGTGGTTTTTAAATGGGACCCTTGCCTAGCACATCGTGACCCCACCACTGGTTGAGTTGGTTTCATAGGATCTAGTTGGAGGCTTAGGTGCACTCTACAACGTGAAGAGTGATAAGGTGTTTTGTTCTAGGTTAGTTTATTTATTTTCACCAATTTAAAAAAAAAAAAAAATGGCCACCCTCCCCGCTTGATTCCATTATCGAACCATGTTCCAAGAAAGGGAATCGCAAATCAAGAGGTCTCTTGAAAATCTTAATTTCTTAAAATCTCCTGCTTCATCTCAAAACGCCATGGAATATGAAAGAAGTGAGAATTCAAGTGGGACCCAACCGGCTAAGAAGAGCTTACATGATTATCTCCAAGACTCCAACCAAATTGGAAGGCAATGCAAGATGACCAACCCAAGAGGTCCTTGCGTGATTACATGTAGCCCACAAATTCAAAGACTCCATCATATACGAATGTGTGGAGAGGATATGGATGTGACACCAAATCTTCACGGACTTCGATAAGATCCGATTATTTCATAGAGGTGTCACGCGAATAAGTCAAAGAAGTAGGTGTATATCAATGGCCTTGTTCTAATAACACAGGTAACACGTATGGTTCAAATTGGGATGGTCATCATGACTACATTCGGGAAATGGGCTCATGGATGGTTTTGCCAATCTACCCAAAGAGCCTACCCTGGAAGGGTCGTATGTGTATCCTTTCCGGGATATGTCATATGCACCCCCATCTATTGAGTGGTCCATATGACATATTGTCATTTGAGTGCTTATATGTACTTCCACCACCAGCCCCAAAGGTGCAGACTTTGGAGGATGTGCTTACTAAATTTATTCAGAGCCAGAATGAATTCATTTTGGTGCGAATTCAGTTAGCACCAAAATGAATTCAATTAAGCTATCAAGTAAGAACTACGGTGTCTAACAACTTCCATTTGCCATATGATACAAGAGAATATCACCCTTAGCAGTGAAAATGAAATTCAAATAGGTGATCCAAAAAACCTTGACCACTTTTTATCACTGGATCATACTAAATCAATATCTAAGGGTGGAGATGAGAGTAGTGTTGGTGGTGTGATACAAAAAGAATCCGACTCTGAACCATACCAGCCCTTGAACCTTTTTCTCCAATGGTGGAGCTAGTACCACCGAGGGACTTTGGAAAAAGAAAATTCCCAAGAGTCCCACTTAGATTCTGATTCTTTCACAACAATCGAATCAAGTATTGTTGTTTTCCAAGAATATGATGTTCCAATTTTAAAGGAAACAACAAATAGACACTGTGGCCCTCCCAAGAGAGAGTGGTTTGACAATTTTTTGGATGATCCAATTTTTCAGATCTCTGAATCTAACAATTTGGAATCATTGGAATCATGTGTTGCTCATTTCCTACGTTTTTAATGATCAATCATTATGGAAAATGGCAATTGCAACCCCCAAGGAGGGCCATACTGCCAAATTTGAGAAAAATGGCCATTCTCAAACCACCAAGTCTAAAACATCAGGAACATGTGTGGCACCTTACAAAAATTATGATGCTGACATTGCCACCGCATGTTCCGCACCCGTGCTAGAGGAATTTGAGAAATTTGATTTTGATGGATTATAAGCACGAAAATCACTTGAACCACCAAGCTCATCTATGCAATCTCTTTCTTCATACTTACATAATTCATTGTTAAAGGAAGAGACTTTAATAGTGGTTACCCTCTCACCATTGGACAAGAAATATGCAGTCCAAATTGCTGAAAACTTTCATCTGGTCTTTGTCCAATACGTGGAGGAAAATTTTGTTTAGGATCCGAGTGGATTCCATGTTACACATCTAGTAGGTTAGCTTCTTCTTTTTCCTTTTGTTTGTTTTTTGTTTGTTTTGTCTAACCATGGAAGGGTTCGGAAAAGCTTCATCCTCAGGTGCCTTCTTCACTTTACCTTCCTATACTCTTATTCCTCATATCTCATATGTTTCATTCATTTCATTCAATTTATCATCGAAGATGATGTTCATAATAGGTTGAGGGGTGGGGACAAACACACTTATCCATCTTTAAACAAAAGTGTTACACTCTTTTTGTTTGATTTTCAAGGATTTTAAGAAAACTTTTCAAAAATTATTTCAAGATTTTTCAAATTTCTGTTAGTTTTTAGGGTTTTTTTTTTTAAAGAAGGGAAGTTTTTGAAGGGATTTTTATAAAATGAATATACCTTGAATTTAGAATTTTTTATGTTTTAGGCAAAAGAAAACTTTAGTTTACTATTTTGTTTACGGAAAGAGTTTTTGGAAAAGTGCTGAATTTTGATCCCTTACTTTTACACAAACTGAATATGTTTCAAAGTTCATAAATTCTAAGCTATGATTTCCATTTTTCGTTGATGATTGTATTGAAAATATCACAGAAAACCGACCATTAGCTTTATAGTTTCCTGGTTCGACTCGGTAAATTTAAGCCACAAACTAGTGAATTAATTCAGATACATGGAAAAGGTTGCCTATTGTTGGGGACCATAGAAAAAAATGATAATGAAAAAGAGAAAGAAAAAAGATTAGGGATGACCAAACTTGAAAATGGTGAAATATATAAGATGTGGGTTTGCTCCCCAACATGAAAGCTAAAATCACCACATAAAAACCATTTCCTATAAAAAAGAGAGAAAAGGAGTTCCTCAAAAAAAATTTGTGACGGCCTTTGAAAAAACAGTAGTGCGTCATGTTCGCTTTGAGAGGACGGTTGTTTTTCTTTACTAAGCGTAGGTGGCCCGGAATATTGGATTGAAAATCGTTTTCACTGGAATTTGAGCAGATCATTTGATGCTTTTGTTTTTACGTATACATACATTTTCACCGTGCACGGTCAATTTAGCATGATTTCAAGAATTTCTAACCAAAAGATGGGAATTGTAGACCAAATCTCAACTTTGCCTTTACTTAGAGAATTTCGAGAATCGAGAATATCCAGTGTTTATAAATTTTCTTTTGGAAATGCTTTTATTGGAAAAAAAGAAAAAAAAAAGAAATTTGTGGGTATATTTACTGCAAACCCTCACGTTTTAAGTCCTTTTTTCACTTTTTTTTTTTTTTTTGTGTTCATGCATCATCAGTGTTAATTCCGGCCATTAGATTTAGGTTTAGGGCATTCTAGGTAGATTGTGCAATCCAGCAAAGTTGGGCCTGTGCAACTATTTTCCCGAAGAGTTTTATAGCATGCATCATATTAATAGAAACTTGTCTAAGTTTGCATTGTTTGCACTTAGGGCCTCATAAATCATTCATATTTGCAGTGTAACTAGTTTTAGTAATTAGGATTTAATTTAGGAAATTTTATTTTAAATGGGTTGTTTTGATGTGTTTGTTCTTTCATAGGTTTTTTAGATATTTTAGGTGCTTAGTCTAGGTTTCCTTTCTTAGATTAGGATTTTAATTTCGTTGGAAGTTTTGTAATTAAACATCCTAATTTCAGTTCTTAGAAATTATTTGTAATTTGAGTGGTTTTTATTTAGGTTAGATTTAGTTTCTAAATTAGGACTGGTTCAAGTTGGAAAGTGCTTAATTAATTTGCTCCATGTGGATCGACCTGGTCTCACCAGCTTTATTACTACAATGACACCCTTGCACTTGGGGGTGTTCAACAAAGGGTCACTGTGAATAACATGGCCTGAGATTCATCTTGACCGGGTGATCATAGCCACTGAATCAAGGGCCTTCAAAATGAACAATTGGGAGACTAGTTCTTGAAAGGACCATCACCCAATGGCTATGATCATCTTTTGCTTATGATCCATAGCATGACATCCTGCTAAGATGAGATATGAACCATGTGCCATTGCAAGGGGGCCCTTCCTCTCCAATTATACAAACTTGCATGCAGGTGGATCACATAGTGTCATGTGCATTTGGTCTAGCCCATGTGAATTCAGTCAATGGTGGAGATTAAGCACTTAAGTGCAAGAAAACAAATACCAAGTAAATTCATTCAAATGGAACCATGACCATCAATTATAATATATTAAGCTATAGGGGTGAAAGTGGGCCGGGCCATCCCAAGCTTGGCTCAAAAGACAAAAGAGCCGAGCTAGGGCCTAGTAGGAGGCCCGTTTGCTTAAAAGGGCCGAGCTCGGGCTTGATGAAGCCCGACTCGTAAGCCCTAGGGCCTACATATATTAATACATATTATATATATATGTACACTATACAGTATGTAATACATATATGATATAACATAATCCATAAATCCTAAACCTTAGTTTTAATCCAGTATAAATAATCCCTAAACACTAAACACTAAACCCTAAGCACTAAATAATCCATAAACCCTAAACCTAAGCACTAAACCTTAAACCCTAATTTTAATCTAATATAAATAATCCCTAAACCCTAAGCACTAAATAATCCATGAAACCTAAACCCTAAATCTAAGCACTAAATAATTCATAAACCCTAAACCCTAAACCTTTATTTTATAATGCTAGCCGAATACTTTATTTTATTCTATGATGCTATTGGAGTTTAATTTGATTTGTATTATTGTTGGAGTTTGATAATGCTCATCTACATTAACATTGAGCTATTATGGAGTGTTGGAACTGGACTCCATTTGCTTGTATGGAGTCTTTCTTATTTTAGTTAATTTTATTGTTGCAACCCAAATTATGGGAATGGGAAATGAGATGAATGCATGTATTTGACCATCTTTTGTTCTGGTTTGCATATGCAGATTTCTTTGAATTCCGACAGGATTTTTTTTCCTGAAAATATTTTCTTTCAGCTAGTGCTATATTATTATATAACGGGTTGGGCTCACGAGCCGAGCCTAAGGCCTCAATCGAGCCGGGCTCAAAGGGTCGGCCCTAGGGCCTCATAACTTAATAAGAGCCGAGCCCGAGCCAGGATTTTTGAGGCCCTCTCGAGCTCGGGCCGAGTTAGGGCCTACTGAAAAATACTAGGGCTGAGCCTAGGGCCTCTAAAAGCCCGGCTCGACCCGACCCACTTTCATCCCTATTAAGCTAGAAGGTTTTGGTTCCAATTTTGACCGTCGGTTATGATTTTGACCGATAGTTATGTAACTACTCATGCAACTACCTACTCACTTTTCTATCAAACAACTCATGTTTCAGTTGTTCCTATGTAACTATATCCTTTTTGCTCCAATTTTTTATTTCTATTTTATCCAACTTGTCCTATGGAAAGAGATAATTTTTTTAATATATGATTATTTATTTTGCAATGCATGGAGATAAAATGCTGAGCACGGGTTATTGGGCTAGTTCATTACTTGACCACAAACTAGTTGTAGTTTTAAAATTCCACAACAATATAGTTTTGGCCAAAAAGTAGGGCCAACTACATGAACCAAAGACATCTGAAATCCAAATCCTGTTTGGCACTCCAACACAACCAAATCTGTTTCATGTATTTAGAAAATAACTCAGAAAGAAGGTTCCATTCTTCGATCCAACATTATGTGCCAGGTTGGAGATGGCACAAAAATTTCTCTATGGAATGATATTTGGTTGAAGGATCAAGCACTTAGTACCTCTTTCCCGTACATCAAGCTCAAACAAACTTTGAACCATGACAAACAAGTCAATCGTTAGCTCTACGTGGAAATGATTCATGGAAATCGCAGGTTTTACGAAAGAACTAGGTTTCTTACCTTGAAAACCAAGTCCTGAGATTTGAGGATTTCTTCTAAGGCTTGGATTTTGATGCAGAGGAATCGAGTTCTTGTGTTTCTGCTACGACAGGAGATGGGCATGCGGGTTGTTCTTCTCCTTCTTCTTGTCTTTTCTTCTATTTCTATTGGTCTAGGTGAAAGGGACGATTCCTAAAATTAGGGTTTTGTTGATATCAACTAAGCAATGGCAAAAGGCGGGGAAATGGGTTTTAGGAGGGAGGTCCTTGGCTGATATTATAAAAATTTGGGGTCCATAGTAGTGCTTACCTTATTTAAGGGGGTTTTTTTTTTTGGTAAATGTCCCTTTCAACAATTAAATAAAGATGAAATTAACTAAATATGTGCGTAAATAGATTTTCAGGGCATTTTGTAATGGGTATATGGGTATAAAGTTTCCTTCATACCTCATTCTATTACTATTAAGTGATTATTATATGTGCACTTTAGTATAAATATTTAAATATATATTATACAAAAATAAAGAAAAAGTATGAGGGTTATGGCCAGGGCTATTATTATCCAAGTCTGACTCTCAAATTCCAAAGCCTGCAAAAATTGTCCAAGCCCAGCCCTAGGGCTTTTTTCGTAAAAAAACACTTTATGAAGGTCGGGCCCACTTGTCTAAGAGCCAAATTGATAGGCCTAGTAATGAATACGGTACCACACTAGTGTTGGTAATCATTGTGCAAGCCATCCACTATGACATTTGTAGGACCCACTTAGAATAAGTAATCAACAAGCGAGACTTCGTAATATGACAAGGCTATAGGATCCACACAAAATTTATAAATAGTGTAGTGCTAATTGGTCTAACCACCGGAAGACCAATCAAATGTTAAAAATTATAATGATAAATCGTTGTTTGTGAACTCTCTATATGTTTACTAAAACCCTATATCAATATTTTCAGTAGACTTTTTAAAAACAATTATTTTATACACCATATCATTGGATAATCTAATATGAAATTGTTATAACTTATAACAATTTCATATTAGATTATCCAATGATATGGCAGGATACATTCTAAGTTCACAGATAGCAAAAACACATCCTTTTAAGGTGTACATATTATATATATTAAAGCAAAGGGAGAGGTGGGCTATGAGGGGTGCCACCTCAACCCTAAAAAGTCTCTCCTTTCAAAGAAATATGCACAAAAATACCACATTGTTTTAAGGTGACACCTGACTTTGGGCTACTCTCTCTCCTAAAATCTCTCTCATAAGAGATTTTTATGAACTTTTGAATTTGTGTCCTATTTCTTGCCATTATCCAAACTATAAGCAACTCTTTACAGTCGGTTTGTTTTCTTTTCCTTAGATGTTAAATATGTTTTGTAGGCCTTACTGATGAATGAAATCCAAACTGTTACTCATTTACTCTCCTTTCAAGATTGGACTCCAGTATTGGATGAAATTCCAATGGCCTTCTCTTAACCCCTTTTCTTCTAAGAGTGGGCCCCACTGATGGAGAGAGGCAAGCCTGTTGGTCGTTGTCCGGTTTCTTAATGGATGCAAATTGCTTAATGATTTTTGGATGTGTGTCCTAAGCGGAGGACAAAACTTATCGCTGAGTAGCACTTCACTCTTGAAGAGGTCGAATCCATAAGGAACGAGCTAGAGGTTTCAGCTCTTGAGAACTTCTTTTGGTCGAGAGTTACCTACTTTTTCAATTGATGGAATTAAATCTATGCTGAGAACTGAATAAAACTGTTATACTAAAGAGATGGTTCAACCTTGGTTCAGTTCACCTGGATTTACATGGTTTCATCTTCCTTCTTATTACACAGGTAAGATTTGGGCCAATCCAATCTTCCCTGGAAAATTCCTTCATGAAAATCGGATAGAAATCTAATTTAATAATTGCCAAAGAGATTCTTAAACATTCAATTCAGTAATCTGGGAGCCATCGACCTAAGCACTATTTGTATCATCATAGATGAACACAACTAGTAAAAAACTTAATATCCCAAGTACCATTTCTGAAAACAGAAAATCAATGGAAACTATCATTCATCATCAAAGCATTAATCCGGAAAGAAAACCCATGTAAATCCTTAGGTGAATTTCCCTTAGGTTAAACCATCTATAAATCTACCCTTCCATTAATGGAGAAACCATCAAAGATATTCTATGAACACAAGATAACAATAAGAACATAATTGAATGAATACCTCTATTGAAACTTGAAATAATTTGAAAGATTCAATCTCAATTCAAGAATTCGCCAAAATTGAACAATAATCTTCACTCAAATCTAATTATGTATTGATCTATGGAAGAAAGAGAGAAAAAAGGGCTGGGAAGCTAAGAGAGTTCCAGGACAACCCTAATTTTCGAGTTCTTGGGCTTTATAGAAGTCCTCACATATCTAATTATAAAAATACCACAAAAAGCAGAATCCTATCAAATCCGGCAATTCTACCGGTAGAACTTGCGGTTGGAGTGTCTCTACCGGTAGAACTTCCGGTTGGAGTAATGAATCTCAATTTCTTCAACTCTCTGCCCAGGATTTGGCCACTTCTACTGATAGAACTTCCGGTTGGAGTAGTTATACCGGTAGACTGATGAAGTTCAATTTTTACAACTCTCTGCCCAGGATTTGGCCACTTCTACCGGTAGAACTTCCGGTAGACTGATGAAGTTCAATTTCTTCAGCTCTCTGCCAGATTTTTGGCCTTTTTTACTGGTAGAACTTCCGGTTAGAGTGGTGAAGTTCAATTTCCTTCTTTTTGTTGACCCGAACTTCAATTCCACTTGCTCTTTCACTCTCCACTTGATCCATTCATCCTCCAAAAGCTTCATTCTTCACCAAATTCCTGCAAATGACCAAAAACCAATACTCGTGCAAAAATTATATGAAATCAAAGGAATTAAACACGAATGAAGGTGATAGGAAGGTAATTAAGTCTCCAATTGCTTAACAATTGGGTACTTATCACACCCCCCAACTTGGACTTTGCTAGACCCTAGCAAAATAAGAAGAAGCTATCTACCCTGTACAGACAATCCTCATCCAGCCCTGAAAATACATGAATGATGCTATATCGAAACAAATGTCTAAGATGCTAGATTCAACCAAGACATGAACAAGAAACTACCAATATCTACATCTCACTAGAACCAAACATGGAATCAAGATGCTCAGATCGAATGAGTTAACCATCACACAGAATCAATTCCAAAACTCACAAAGGTGTATCACTCAAGGTGAATGTCGCACATTTCAACAAACATATCCCATGAAAACTAATCTCACCATGCTATTCTACCATCACACACATGCAGAAAAAAACTAAAGTAGCAAAAAATTCAAACATGCATGCCGATGGAGTGTAATGACACAAAAAGATCAACTAAGGACTTTTAGGCTTGAATTGAAAAGGTGAACAATGGAAAGTTTCTACAAAATGGGGCACGATCTAAAATGGCTTGGGTCAACTACCTCTTAGCTGCCATCAACATATCACAAAACACAACTAAACAACTCGTCCACTAACTACAACTATCACCAACCATAAACTAAACTAGATCCTCCATTTCATCATCTTCTTCATCATCCTCTTCTTCTGCAACATCATCACCATCACCCTTTGGCTAGCTCAAACCTGCCTCTGCTTCCCTCTGAGGTGACACATAAGGCTTAACTCCCTGTGACTCAACAAATTTAATCAAATAATCCTGTCAGGATTTCTGCCTCATTAGTTCTTACTTGATCTCTTTCTGTCCTTCAATACAATCATCCACCTTACAACTAATCCATTTCAACAATTCTTTCTTGTATGTCTGAAATGAGGAACCTTTTACTTGCTTCGGAAGAGAAGTAGTCTGAGTTGCAGCTGGAGGATCCCTTTTCTGAGATCAGGCCTTTGCCATTGTCTTGACAGTAATTGCTCCTCTCTCGCTAGGTAGAAGCCAATCATCAGGACCCCTCTCAACTTTCTAATCCAAACACAGTTTAGTGATCAAACAAGGGTAAGGAAGTGCTGCCTTTGCTGAGGATTCCTCCGGATACCTCCTCATCTGATTATAAATAAATTGCGCCACCTTCATCCCCTCATTCGGACTCCAAATTATCCATAACAACTCTAACTCCTTCCTCCCCAACATTTTCTCGTCACCTCGAGGATATATGTTATAATGCAATATTTTATTCAGCATACCCGCGTCGCCATTCAAATTTCCAACTGGCGTTGTCCCATCCACCACAACATCCTCTCTCAAAACCAACTGAGCATAGGAAATTTCAAAAGCAGCATTTTGAGGCCTAGGGTAGGTAACTCTTTCCCTATCCATTGGAGTATACCCTAAGGCCTTGGCAATGATATACAGGTCAGCTCTAATCCTAGTTCCATTCACAGTAGCAGCAATTTGTTCACCACCCGCTATAATAAGATTCATAGTTTTGTAAAATTGGCGCACAAAGTTAGGGACATACCCAGTGAACGCAGTATCCATATACTCGAGCTTGCTGTCAATAACAGCTCCAAAGCATTCTCCACCTCCCAGCTTGCCCACATCGACTCGGCGCTCAATCAAAAATGCCTTCTTATCCACCTTTTTCTCCCATTTCACCTGACCCGGATTTTTCTGTGGAGGAGGGGGTGAAGGCTCCCTCGGCCTCTTTTCAGCCCTTCAATCACCACCCTTTAAAGTCCCACCCTTAGAACTTCCACTTCTTTTTGGTACTGCACCTTTTTTTGGTATTGCTCCCACATTTGCATTTTTGGTTCTTGGCATGGTTTAGGGTTGGGTGTAGGATGTATGAAATGGATTAGGGAAGGTATGGAAGTGGGTAGGAAATTTTGTGGAATGATAGGTATTTTCGGAATGTAGGGTTTTGGGACAATTGGGGATCTTTGATGGAGTTAGGTTTTTGGGAAATGTAATGATGGGTAAAGTAGGATGTGGAATAGAGAAAAGATTTGTGAAGGAAAATGGGTTGGGTGTGAGGAATATATGGTTCAATAGAAAGATATGAAATTTTCAGCCATGATGGGTTTTTGGGATTTTTGAAGATTGATTTTGAAGTATGAGGGAGATATGGTGATGGAGAGAAGATGTTTGGATGTTTTAGGTGAGGCTTGAGTGGTGTAATGGAGAGATTAGAGGTTTGGTTTTAGGGTTTATGTAAAAGGGGGTATCGGTTTGAGAGAAAAGGGAAGGAGGAAGATGAAATAAAAACAAGTCAAGAGAGAAAAAAGAATAAGTAGGCTGCCTGGGTTCGATTTCTCTACCGATAGAATTACCGGTTATGATTTCTCTACCGGTAGAACTTGCGGTTCTGACCAATTTGCTGAAATTCCAACCCTCTGCCTCTAATTTCACTTTTTAAACAGGTTTTTCTACCGGTACTGTCATCTTTTTTTTTTTTTTTTTTTTTTTGAACTAATGACTTGGCCATAACTTCAACACCCTCTTCATCTGATTTTCAAAACCTTCATCCAACGAGTAACTTGAGTCATGAATCTCACTTATAGGCCAATGAAGCGACTTATTCGCGAATTTCTCAAACTATGCAATGGAATACCAATAAAGAAGAAGTCTCAATGAATCGGTCCTTATAGAATAAACCTTCATCTCAGTCACTCACAAACCCCACTACCAAGACATAGAAGATCATCTCCACTTTATAGCCATCCGTAGACTCATCATAACCAGCCCCATTCCTCCTTACCTCCTTTACACCGGTTCCCTACAAGTTAGCACAAGAACAAGAGAATATAGAACATGGCTCAAACAAGGGTGCAAGGGTGACTCTTTTCTGGTTTCATACACAACAAAATTGCCTTGTATCAATAATTTGTGCCACCACTCCAAAAGAGGCAAAATGAATGCAATGCTAGGCTACAAAAGTATGAGCTTGCAAGTGCGTGGAATTTACTCTATCACTTAAAGCACTCTCAAAAACAGGGGATATGGTACGAATTCAACCTAATGTGATGATTAACTCACGCAACATTCAAAGACACATAGTAACATAGAAGGCATACATCATGTATCTACAAAAGTTGTACCTCCAAATGAGAATTGCGATGAAATGAATGCAAGGAATGAATTAAAAAAATCCTACAAAGCAAAAAATTAAGCTAAAAATTAAACTATATGCATGAATGAATTGCATACCTCTCCCCCCAACTTGAATGAAACATTGTCCCAAATGCTTAAAACAACTAAGAACAAAGGGAAAAGAGAGGAATGAAGTTACCAATCTACCAAGGTTGGTACGGTAGCATGAATAACCTGCTAAGACTTAGACACCAAATATCGGTTAGTAACAAAGGCGGGGCAACCACAGAGGGTGCACCCCAAAAACCATCCATCTCTCAAATGGTGAAAGGGAAGGATTGAATCACTGGTCTTTTAAAGTCAGATCCCAAGACATCGCACCAAAGAATGATGTGATACGGAGTAGCATCATCCGCTATTTCTTTTAAGATGCAATAAGGCCAATCATGCACACAAACGAGAGATATATCAAACAAAAAGAAAAAGCATGCAAGATGGCAACAAACACAATCAAGAAAAATTAAGAACTAGTGGCTTCCGGATTCGGTCTATCCACTAACGCATTATGCTCAAACTCTTCAGGAAGATGGCAAGTCTTGCCATAAACAAGCCTATAAGGAGACATCCCTAAGACCGTCTTGTAGGCCGTGCGATAGGCCCATAAGGCATTAGTCAACCTAGTTGACCGATCCTTCCTATTAGGATTCATAGTTTTCTCTAAAATTTGCTTGACCTCCCTATTGGCTAACTCAACTTGCCCATTGGTTTGAGGATGATAGGCAGTGGACACCTTATGAGTGATCCCATACTTGGCCATCAAGGCCGCAAAGGGACGATTGCAGAAGTGAGTGCCTTGATCACTAATCATGGCATTCGGCATCCCAAACCGAGACAAGATATTCTCCTTCATGAATTTGACCACAACCTTGTGGTCATTGGTCCTACTGGGAATAGCCTCTACCCACTTGGACACATAATCAACAGCCAGAAGAATGTAGAGGAACCATGAGAACTAGGGAAAGGACCCATAAAATCTATACCCCAACAATCAAAGATCTCTATGATAAGCATGGGTTGAAGGGGCATTGCATTCCTATTGGAAATAACACCTAACCGCTGACATTGAGGACAAGATCAACAGAACTCATGGGCATCTCTAAAGAGTGTGGGCCAAAAGAAGCCACACTACAAGATCTTTGCAGTGGTCTTCCTGGATGAGAAGTGACCTCCACACGCCTCAGTGTGGCAGAAAGACAAGATACTTTGCTGCTCCGACTCCGGGACACACCTCCTAATGATCTGATCGGCATAATACTTGTAAAGATAAGGATCATCGAAGGCGTACCTCCTCACCTCAACTAAGAACCTCCTTCTCGCTTGAGAAGTCCAGTCACTAGGAAGCTGCCCTGTCACAAGATAATTGGCGATATCCGCATACCACGGACACGTCGACACTGAATACAGCTGCTCATCAGGAAAAGAATCAAGGACAGGAAGATGGGATGACTTATCCTCAAACTCAAGTCGCGAAAGGTGATCCGCGACGACATTCTCAACCCCCTTCTTATCCTTGATAGTGATATCAAACTCTTGGAGCAATAGAACCCACCTAATGAGACGCGCCTTCGCATCTTGCTTGCTCATCAGTTACTTGAGCGCTGCATGGTTAGTAAAAACAACAATAGGTGAACCTATGAGATAGGATCTAAACTTATCAAGTGCGAATACCACTACAAGCAACTTTTTCTCTGTGGTGGTGTAATTAAGTTGAGCATCATTCAAAGTCTTGCTTGCATAAGCAATAGCATAAGGGACCATACCCTTTCTCTGACCCAAAACGGCACCAATGGCATAGTCACTGGCGTCACACATCAACTCGAAAGGAAGACTCCAGCCCGGGGCTTGCATAATAGGTGGAGAAGTGAGACATGCCTTCAAAGCGCTGAAGGCCTTCTCGCAGGCCTCGGTCCAGACAAAGGGTGCATCCTTGGCCAGAAGATTGCACAAAGGGCGTGCAATAGCGCTGAAAGCACGAATGAAACGCCTATAGAAACCACAGTGACCTAAGAAAGATCGAACATCCTTGACACACTTGAGAGAAGGTAATTGGGAGATCAATTCCACCTTTGCCTTATCCACCTCAATACCTCTAGAAGACACTATATGGCCTAAGATAATCCCTGTGTCACTATGAAGTGACACTTCTCCCAATTAGCACCAACTTCTTCTCCTCACACCTCTTTAGCACCTTCTCTAAATTCTCTAGACACCCAGCAAAGCTATCTCCAAACACAGAAAAGTCATCCATGAACACCTCTAAGAAGTCCCCGACCATGTCATCAAAGATACCCATCATGCACCTCTGAAAGGTGCCAGGGGCATTGCACAACCCAAAGGGCATGCGCCTATAAGCGAAGGTCCCAAAGGGACAAGTGAACACGGTCTTCTCCTGATCCTCCAAAGACACCTCAATCTGATTATATCCCTAATAACCATCCAGGAAGCAATAGTAAGTATGACTCGCCACTCTCTCAAGGACCTGATCAATGAAAGGAAGAGGGAAGTGATCTTTCTTCGTACTGGCATTAAGCTTTCGGTAATCAATGCAGACTCTCCACCCAGTGGCAACTCTAGTAGGAATCAATTCTCCTTCCTCATTAGCCACAACAGTCACCCCTGCCTTCTTAGGCACTACCTGAATAGGGCTCACCCACTTACTATCAGCTACAGGATAGATAATCCCAGCATTTAGCAACTTCAGAACCTCTTTCCTTACAACATCCTTAAGAATAGGGTTTAACCTACGCTGGGGCTGGCGGGAAGGCTTGACATCGTCCTCCAAATGAATCCTATGGGTGCAAATTAAGGGACTAATCCCTTGTATATCAGCTAAGGTCCACCCAATCGCTCTCTTGTGCCTACCTAAGACCTCTAACAGCTGGGTCTCTTGGTGTTTCTTAAGAGAAGAGGAAATCACCACAACATATGACTCATCGACTCCAAGAAAAGCATACTTTACCGAAGAAGGCAAAGGTTTCAACTCAAGCGTAGGGGCTTCCACACTACTAGGCATTAACTTAGCCGCCAACTTCGGAAGCTCCTCAAAATTCGGAGCCCAAAATGCAACACCCTTCACCTCCTCAACATCATCAAATAGAGAATAAAGATACTCTATGTCGCGACGCCTGACTGAGACCCGGGACCGCGACGCGGCGATATGATTAACTAACATAGAACATACCGCCTGTTTTCCCACAGGTTTCCGCAGTGAGGATCCCAAGACACGGGTCGAGCTCAAACAAATAGGTATGCGGAAGCGTGCAGCAAAATGTGTCACACAATTCTTAAACAACAATGATGCAAGAGACATTATAAGGTCGAGACTTGGTATCAAAAGAGAATGTCAACAAAGTATTCCTATCATGATTAAGTTTCAATATTTGACAAAAGTATATTAGTTCAAGTTACAAAACCATTAGAGGCCAACAAAGGCCAATACAATCCCAAAAGAATCAAAATGTAAAACCCTTCCCAAAAGATGCACGTCTCAAGGACCCTCCCTACGCCTAGATGACGTCGTCGGGCTGCCACTCACGAGCTGGGGTGGCTCAACAGCCTCCTCCTGACTCTCCTCCTTAGGGGCAAAGGCGTCCTCACCTAAGCACCAAAAATACAAGAATCAAACACAATGGTTTGGCAAGAAATCAATTTAGGTGCATAAATAAAATCATTGGAAGAGGAGAAATATTTCTGAAAACATATACAGAACTTAAAACAATTGCAGAACTAGAATGCATTTTAAATAAGCAGAACTAACATGGATAATGATAATATCATGATTAGATAATCCCACAATGAGCCCATCCTTCCTCCATCATATAGAAATGAAGAGAGAAAGTAGAACAGAAACAGAAGCAGAACAGAACAAAACAGGATCCCGTACCATAAAAGATAGGCGGGTACCGGCCGCGTTACCGGTCAGAACAGGATGTATATATATATACGACAATCTGCAGAAAGTCCAAGTGTTTAAAGACCCCCAAACAGTGGATCACACTGAAAGGGCAGTCTAAGCTCAGTGGTGTTCATCATAAGTCATGAATGCATAAAACGAAGCTAACATATACAAAATAGGTAAAAAATAGGAAAATCATCATCAGAACAGGGCGAAACAAAACTAATCAGGAGTAGCATAAGTTATAGCAAAACTGAACTTGTGAAATGATTCCCTTATTGGTTCTTGAAACCGCTCAAAACAAGACAGAAGCTTGTAAATCAAAACAGGAGCAAAACGATAATCATCGTGTTAAACTGAGAGTCTAAACAAATTCCTCAAGCATATGAATTAAGCTCCTTTATTTGACCCTCATGTATTTGACACTCAAATGTCGTATAAAAAAATATATTTGGTGCTTCCGAAGTTAGTAGACATTTTGAGTTCTAATGCATAATGTCAAGCTAAAAGCCCTTAATCATATTCTGGTTTTTCATTCCCAAGAAAATCCGCAAAAATGGGCACAAACTGAATTTCGGTTGACTCGCGGTCACCTGTCGGCTAGCCGTAGAAAAGCAGATCGGCTAGCCGCCAGCTAACCGTCAGCTGACCGCTGGGTCCGAAGAAAATAACGGCATACTGGAAAAGTAACAGAAAATGTTTGGTCACCTGTCGGCTAGCCGCGGAGGTGCAAGGCGGTTATCCGCCAGTTGACCTTCAGGACCCATTCTGCTACAGAATTCTGTGTTTCTAACAGCGAGATTTCGGCGACCTGACGGTTGTCTTGGCGGTTAGCCGTGGTCAAATCTTCGGCTAAAACATGATCTTGCGGGCCCCGGACAAGGTCGACGAAGAAGGATAAAACGATCCTTGAAAAATCTAGTTTCCAAAAAGTATATTTTTAACATGGTTTCGACATCTCAAAAATCGTGTCCAGATTTGGGTATAAAAGACAAATCCTGCCTTTTGATTAAAAACACAGATTCCAGGCCTCGTACACTGACGAGTTAAGTACGGAAATCAAAGTAAACAATAAAACCACACAAGATAAATCAAAATCACAATCAAAATAGAAATCTATGCCTATCCTCCCATTCTTACATGTACACTCAGGGCCTCCCTGAGTGTGTCTGAATCAACAAACGCTCTCCAAATTCCCAAAACTAATACTAAGACTAAAATCACTATTCTAACCCCACGAATACTAAGACCTCTTAAAACTAAACACTCACTTAATTAACACTAATCGGGTTACTCTGGGATGGGGTCTGACATCCTCCACCCCTTAGGATATTTGGTCCACCAAATAGAAACAGTCTTACCTCAGGCAACAAATGTGGATACTTCCGCTGAACTTGATCTCTCAATTCCCATGTTGCTTCTTCCGGTTCATGATTTTCCCAAAGTACTTTCACCCAGTGAATAGTTCGATTTCTCAATTCCTGTTCCTTAGTGTCAACGATCCTGCTCGGCCTTTCAACATATGATGCATCTTCCCGGATTTCTAATGGCTCGTGCTGTAGTACATGTGCTGGGTTAGGAACATACTTCTTTAGCATGGAGACATGAAATACATTGTGTACACCGAACAATTCCGGCCATAGAGCGAGTCTGTACGCAACTTCCCCAACCTTGCTTAGAATTTCATACAGCCCAATATATCTTCTTGCTAGCTTGCCCTTCTGACCGAATCTCAGAGTTCCCCTAACTGGTGACACCTTCAAGAATACTTTGTCACCCTCCCGAAACTGTAGGCCCTTCGACGAGTGTCAGCAAAACTTTTCTATCTACTTCGGGCGATCCTTAAACGATCTTGTATCAATTTGACCTTGTCACTCGTCTCTCCAACTATCGTCGGTCCATGAAAACTACGTACACCGACTTCTTCCCAACAAACTGGGGTTCTGCGTCTACTACCATAAAGTGCTTCAAAAGGTGTCGTGCCGATGCTAGAATGATAGCTATTGTTATACGCGAACTCACAAAGTAGCAAGTTCTCATCCCACTGGACCTTGAAATCCAGTACACAAGCACGCAACATATCTTCCAAAGTCTGTATAGTGCGCTCAGATTGACCATCTGTCTGTGGGTGGTACACTGTGCTGAACTGTAGCTTGGTGCCCATGGATTCATGTAGAGTCTTCCGAAACCTTGAAACAAATCTGCTATCTCGGTCGGAGGTGATGGATACTGGTTGACCATGTCTGCTGACAATCCCATTAACAAATAATTTTGCAAGTGGAGCCATGTGCATCTTAGTCCCTGTCTTCATTGGAATGAAGTGAGCAGTCTTCGTGAGACGATCTACAATGATCCAAATCGCATTATTCCCCTCCTTAGTAGTCGGTAAACCGGAAACAAAATCCATGGTGATGTGCTCCCATTTCCACTCCGGAATCTCTAATGGTTATAGTAAGCCAGGGGGTTTTTGATGTTTTGCTTTAATCAACTGACAAGTTAAGCAACGAAACACAAAAGCTGCTATTTCTCGTTTCATATTATTCCACCAAAAATGGTTCTTCAAGTTGTGGTACATCTTTGTACTACTCGGATGCATAGAGTACTTTGTACTATGGGCTTCGGTCATTAACTCATCTTTCAGTTCATCCACATTTGGCACACACAACCGGTCGCGAAAGTATAGTACTCCGCTCACCATCCTGAAATCTGGACGCTCTGCAATATGCTCCACAATCTTTGCTAAGTCCGGGTCCTGCAATTGACTATCCTTGATCTTCTGGATGAAGGTGGGTTCCGATACTGTCATATTTGCTAACATTACACCACGTTTTAGCGGTTGCACTTCTACTCCGAGTTCTTCAAACTGCTGGAAAACACTGACTCCTCTTAGACTAGCCATGACCACCGATTTTCTGCTCAAAGCGTCAGCTACTACGTTTACTTTCCCAGGATGATATTTGATTGGAAAATCATAGTCCTTAATGTACTCCATCCACCGCCTCTGCCTCATGTTCAATTCCTTCTGTGAGAACAAATATTGTAAACTCCGGTGGTCTGAATGGACTTCAAATTTTTCTCCGTAGAGATAGTGCCTCCACATCTTCAAGGCAAAAACGACTTCTGCTAATTCCAAGTCATGAGTTGCGTAGTTTCTCTCGTGATCCTTCAACTGCCTCGAGCCATAGGCGATCACTTTACCATTCTGCATCAATACACAACCTAGTCCCACATTCGAAGCATCCGTAAAAACAATAAATCCGTCACTGCCCGACGGTAATGTGAGGATTGGAGCTGTAGTTAGCCTCTTCTTCAATTCTTGAAAACTGGACTCACACTGATCTGTCCACACGAACGGCACACCTTTCCGAGTCAATTTTGTCAAGGGCACTGCAATAGATGAAAAACCTTGGACAAATCTTCGGTAGTAGCCTGCTAATCCCAAAAAGCTTCTAATTTCTGTCACATTACTTGGCTTCTTCAAGCTGACAACTGCTTCTATCTTGGATGGGTGCACTGATAAACCTTCCTTGGAGATGATGTGGCCTAGAAAAGCAACCTGCTCGAGCCAAAATTCGCATTTACTGAGCTTCGCATATAGCTGATTGTCCCTCAGAAGTTGTAATGAAGTCCTCAAGTGCTCTTCATGCTCTTCTTGACTCTTGGAATACATGAGGACATCATCGATGAAAACCACTGTGGAGCGATCCAAGTGTTGTGCAAAGGCATTGTTCATGAGAGCCATGAATATTGCGGGTGTATTAGTCAACCCAAAAGGCATCACCAAAAATTCGTAGTGCCCATATCTTGTTCGAAAAGCTGTTTTTGAAATATCTGAGTCTCTAACCCTCAACTGATGGTATCCGGATCTCAAGTCTATCTTGGAAAAATACGCTGCTCCTTGCAATTGATCAAACAATTCATCTATTCTTGGCAATGGATACTTGTTCTTGACAGTCACGTGGTTCAATCTCCTGTAGTCAATGCACATTCTCAAGCTTCCATCTCTCTTTTTCACAAATAACACCGGTGCTCCCCAAGGTGAAACACTTGGCCTAATGAAGCCTTTACTCAACAATTCCTGCAATTGGAGTTTTAACTCTCTCAATTCTGCTGGAGCCATTCTGTAAGGCGCTATGGAGATTGGAATTGATCCTGGTAGAAGCTCAATTGTGAACTCAACCTCTCTAATTGGCGGTAATCCCGGGATTTCTTCTGGAAAAACGTCTGAGAAATCACATACCACGGGGATATCCTCCACCCCTTGGGACTGTTTATCCTCCGTGATAAACGCAATATAGGCTACACAGCCACTCTGCACTAATCGGTTGGCTTTCAAAGCTGAGATGAATCCTGCCTACGTTTTCTTCTTATCTCCCCGAATTATTAGATTTGCATGTGCTCCTTTCAACTGAAATGTAATAGTCTTGGCAAAACAGTCCATCGTCGCATGATATGCTTCTAACCAATCCATGCCTAAGATGATATCGAAATCATGCATGTCCAAAACAATGAGGTTCGCTGGTAAAACAGCTTGGCCTAGGGAGATTGGGCAATTGGGGTAATAGGTTCTACAAGTGACCTGTTTACCTACTGGTGTGGTGACAATCAAAATAAAATCAAGTTCTCTAGGTGGATTATCTATTTTCCTTGCAAAAAGAGGAGACAAAAAGGAATGGGTAGATCCGGGATCAAATAAAATTTGTGCTTCTACTCCACAAACAAGAAGTGTACCTTCCACTACGTCCCCTGCAACTTCTGCATCCACACGGTTGAGATGATATGCCCTCCCTTGCTGCTGTGGTCTGATCGGTGCCTGATTCTGTCTGCCTTGCATATTCCTGTTCTACTAGGGAGGAAGAGCAAATTGATTCTGACCCTGTGGCCTGCCCTACTGCTGCTGCTGCTGAGGCTGCCTAGCCCGATTAACTGGTGGTTGGTTCTGAGGTGCCACTGGTCGTTGCTGCTGGTTCCTATTGGCTTGATCCCGTACAACTGGGCAATCCCTGATTGCATGATCCAACGCTCCACATCTGAAACAAGCTCCTACGGCTCTGCGACACTGACTAGTCTCATGATTCTTTCCACAATGCCCACATGCTACTTGCCTTGGAGGATTCTGATCTTGCCTTGGCTTTTTGTTCTGTTGTTGCCTCTGATTCTGCTGTTGGTACTGTTGTTTCCTGTCCTGAATAATCAGGTTGTTAATATTCTCAAATCTATATGCCCGCTTGACAGCTTCATCATAGGCGACTGGTGGAACAACTCCTGTAGCATCTCTCATGATGATCGGATTCAGCCCTTCCAAAAATTTAGTTATTTTCTTTTGTTCCGTGTCAATAAGCTCGGTGGCATATCTGGCAAGCCTCTCGAACTTCGTGACGAACTCTAAGACTGTCATGCTACCTTGTTTGAGCTGCTGGAACTCAACGGCTTTCTGCCTCTTGACGTGTGAAGGAATGTACTTGTCCTGAAATTGTATCTTGAATGCTGCTCATGCATCTTCGTTAGCCATTGTCATATACAGTTCCTTGACCGTCTGCCACCACTGATCAGCAAGCCCATAGAATAAGGAAGCTGTAAGGTTGACCTTCTGCCTTCCTGTGCATGTAAATACATCAAAGAGTTGGGCATCCCACCCAACAAGCTGAGCCACACATCCGTATCTATCTTTGGATACGATGGGAGTACTCAAAGGCCTATCGGCAAAATCAGGTTCAAATTTCAAATCGGTGATCTTATCTCTGAGGTCACTGTGTATGCAATAAAAACCCCCTCATGCTACAACATCCTCCTCGGACGTCCTTGGATACACGAGAACGGTGTTGTCCCTTCAACTCTACATCAATGCATCAAGTTCGTCGGCGACGACGGCATGGTACATCGTGTCTTTGCGGACAGAAAACCCTTCAAAGGTAAAGAAGTCCACTTCGCAGACTCCCAGATGTATGAAGGAGAAAAAGAAGAAGAGGAAATAGCACCCCCTGCTGAAAATCTCCAGAAAGATAAAGGCAAGGCTCCTCAAAAATCACCGGAAGAAAACAAACCCTCCGGCAAATTAGAAGAGAGTAGTCAATCTCCCTTCGTCATCTCCCTCAAGAATTCAAAACCTTTGGTCATCACGACTAAAGTGAAGAAGGCGAAACAAAAGCCTGGGGGCAAATTTGTTGTTTCTCTCGTGTCTATCATGCAAGACACAGACTCGGACTCAGAGCTAGAAGACGATGCATCGTCAAGCCAAGCTGACACTCAGCAAGTTCAGCCTGCTCTCACTCCGATGGAGACACCTGCTGATGTAGAAGATCCTACGTCTGCTATCTTTGTTGTTCCGGCAACTTCACCAAAGCAAAGACCGATCTTCTTTCATAGATCGGATGCTTCTTCATCAAGTTCCTTGCTTGAACCTTTCCAAAACGAAGGTATGCCTCAACTATCTCTATATAGTCCTGTGGCACAAGCTATCATGAAGAAAATGGGCTTTGACGCTCAGAACCCAGTCGGTTTGGGAGAAGGCCGCGGTATTCTCACGCCATTAGGGCCCGCCTTAACCAAAAGCCAGCTGGAAGATTGGAGACTCTACGGATATGTAGAAAAGTCTTCACATGGGTTAGGGTATGATCCTGATACCCCCCTGAGACAGTTGACACAAAGGCTTAAAAGTCGATTTACCGACCAAGCCTCAACATCTCAAGTCCATAAAGACATCGATCTCCCTGGATATATCTTTGAATAGTCGTTTGACAAAGATCCAGGAAGCTCCTCCAATTGGTACGATTTCTCTGATGATGAAGAGGAATCGCCCGATGACACAGACGGGTGGCATCCTGACCCAGAAGAACCCTCGTCTCCAAAAGAAATACCAGACTCAATAGGCGATTGGGACTATCTCATAGCAAGCCTTGAGGAGATCACCAATCAAGAAAATCCATGGAAAGGAACAGAGCCTTGGTCTGGTAATGCAGTTGAAACTCCAGAAGGTTTTGTTGAGTTGGAAGCCTCCGAAAATATTGTGGAGGAACCACCTTCGAACCTTCCGACAGAAGATCCTGTTCAAAAGATAAACTTGGGAACACCTGATAACCCACGTCTTATATTCATAAGCAAGAATATAAAGGATGATGAGTTACCCGAGTATATCTCTTTTCTTCGTGAGTTCGTTGATTGTTTTGCTTGGTCTTACGCTGAAATGCCTGGTTTAGACCCCAAAGTAGCAGCCCACAAACTCAATCTTCAAGAAGACATCAAGCCTGTCAAGCAAGGCCAAAGAAGATTCCGTCCGGATGTGATGGATAAAATTGAACAAGAAGTTCAAAAACTCAAAAGCGTTGGCTTCATCCGTGAGGAACAACATCCTGAATGGTTGGCCAACATTGTCCCCGTGACAAAGAAAAATGGGCAGATCAGAGTCTGTATTGACTATAGAGACTTGAATGGCGCTTGCCCTAAAGATGAATTCCCGCTCCCCATACCAAAGGTAATGATTGACAATACCTGTGGATTCGAGCGAATGACATTCATGGATGGCTTCTCTGGCTACAATCAGATAAAGATGCATCCTGAAAATGAAAAGCACACTTCATTTCGGACTCCATTTGGCGTATATTGCTACACTGTCATGCCATTTGGTCTGAAAAATGCTGGTGCCACATATCAGAGGGCTATGATGAAAATATTCCAAGATATGCAGCACAAGACAGTCGAATGTTACGTTGATGACCTCGCCGTCAAAAGCAGAAGAAAAGAAGACCATCTCAAAGATCTTCGGGAAGTCTTCCTCCGACTCCGCAAACACAAACTGCGGATGAATCCTCTAAAATGCTTCTTCGGCGTCTCGTCGGGTAAGTTTCTCGGATTCCTTGTTCGGAAAGTTGGAATAGAACTTGACCCCATAAAAGTCAAGGCTATTCTAGAAATGCCCTCTCCAAGAATCTTGAGAGAATTAAAAGGGCTCCAAGGGAGATTGGCCTACATCAGACGGTTCATCTCCAATCTTTCGGGGAAATGCCGTCCATTCTCTCGATTGATGAAAAAGGGTGTAGACTTTGTCTGGGATGCCGACTGTAAAGGCGCATTTCAAGATATCAAGTCATACCTAACCAAACCTCCAGTGTTAGCTGCCCCTGCCACTGGAAAACCATTCATCTTGTACACAAGAGCTCTTGATCATTCTGTAGGTGCTCTGCTTGCACAAGAGAATGGTGAGGGAAAGGAAGCTGCTCTATATTACCTCAGCCGCATGCTAGTAGGTGCAGAGCATCGTTACTCTCCAGTCGAAAAAGAATGCCTTGCAGTGATGTTCGCCGTACAAAAGCTACGTCACTACTTGCTTTCCAATACAGTCTACCTCGTCTCAAGGATCAACCTCTTGAAGGTCCTTGTTACAAAAGCAGGTTCTCTCAATGAACGACTGGCAAAATGGTCCATCCTTCTATCACAATTTGATATTAGGTATGTGCCACAAAAAGCAATCAAAGGCCAAGCTCTAGCAGATTTCCTCGCAGAGCATCCATTGCCTAAAGATTCACCACTCAGAGATGATCTCCCAGACGAACCCGTCTACAACGTGGAGACCTTCTCGCCAAATGCCTCCTGGGACATGTACTTTGATGGTGCAACCAGGACAAATGAAAAAAGACAGCTGATCTCGGGAGTTGGCATCCTCTTTGTTAGCCCTAACAGATACATGATTCCACATGCTTTCTCGCTATTGGAACCATGCACAAACAATGCAACTGAATACCAAGCTCTGATCCTAGGATTGGAACTCGCCATTGAATCCGGTATCACCATGCTGGAAGTCTTTGGAGACTCTCAACTGATCGTCAACCAGATGAATCAGAAATATGAAGTCAGGAAGCCTGATTTGCTGCCTTACTACAACAAGGCACAATCGCTTCTGCAAAAGTTTGACATCTGCAACATCACCCACATTCGTAGAGGTGAAAACATCCGTGCAGATGCCCTGGCTGGACTTGCTGCATCTATGGCAATTCAAGAAGGGGAAAACATGCAAATTACAGTGTGTGAGAGAAGGATCCTCCCTCCTCTTAACACACACCAAGCAGTTGCTGAATGCCACCGAGTGGTTGGAAGTCGGATCTCTATCCTTCAAACTTCAATCGGCGACTTGAGGGATCCGTTCATTGATTACACTATGTTCGGAATCCTACCTGAAGATCCAAAAGAACGGGTAAGCATCCAAAGGCGAGCACCAAACTTTCATTTGGATATCCCTTCAAAGATCCTTTACAGGAAATCCTTCAATGGAGTACTCCTACGCTGCTTGTCACAACAAGAAGCTGAAGAAACACTCAAAGAAGTTCACGCTGGTCTTTGTGGAGCTCATCAGGCTGGTCCCAAGCTCTACGACCAAATCAAAAGGTTGGGTTAGTACTGGCCTACCATGGTACCCGACGCAATGCAATTTGCTAAGCGCTGCCAACAATGCCAAGTTCATGGAGACTACATTCACATGCCTCCAGAATGGCTGCATCCTACAGCAATCTCATGGCCTTTTGAAGCATGGGGCATGGACATCATAGGTCATATCTCTCCCCCTTCAAGCAAAGGTCGTCGCTTCATCTTCGCCGCTACGGATTATTTCTCCAAGTGGTCAGAAGCATTTGCGTTCAACGAAATGAAGACCTCATCAGTTCTTCAGTTCCTGCGCACCAACATCATTTGTCGTTTCGGCATACCCAAAAGATTCGTCCATGATAACGGACCACAATTCCGGGATCATCGATTCTACAGGTTTTGCGACAAATACAAAATCCAAAGCTGTCCTTCGACTCCATACAATCCGGCAGCAAATGGATTAGCAGAAGCCTTCAACAAGACACTCTGCAAAATCCTCAAGAAAATGGTCTCTAGTCACAAAAGAGACTGGAGCGACAAACTGTCTGAAGCTTTGTGGGCCTATCGAACCACCGTTCGAGGACCAACCCATAGCACATCATTCTCCTTGGTCTATGGATGCGAAGCTGTCGTGCCATTAGAAGTCCAAATTCCTTCTCTGAGGGTATCTCTACAAAATGACATGACTCAAGAAAGCAATGCGAAATTACGACTTCATGAGCTGGACAATCTCGATGAGAGACGGCTCGAAGCTCGACAAAGCATTGAACTTTACCAAGCACGCATGGCAGGATCTTTTGACAAAAGGGTCCGGCAACGAGCCTACAAAAGGGGTTACTTGGTTCTTACAGTAAAAAGACCAATGGTCTTCGCACACAAATCCAAAGGCAAATTTGAACCAAAATGGGAGGGACCCTACGTCATCGACAAGGTCTTCTCCAACGGCGCATATGCCCTCCTAAACATGGAAGGCGACAGATGTATGCTGCCTATCAACGGCAAGTTCTTAAATCGGTACTACCCTTGAAGACTTACCCAACTGGGTAAGAGCAATGCCTGTATGGCCAAAACCTGTTCTCAGGTACTCGCTCGTCAAACCCACTCTCTTTAGAATTTTCATATCAAATGTCAAAATTTCTAGAGATTCAAAAACAGTGCTTACTTTTATCGTTTCATTGTTCAAAAACAAAAAATCCAAGTTTAGGAGCCTCTCCCTGACTTGACCAAAACTTTCAATCCTTGAACCAAAATTCATGGTTTGAAACAAAAATCCGGATTCAGGGATTTCCACCCTAGTCCACCTTACCTTTTACCGCCAAATGGTTTTAGGTCAAAATTTACGACCCTCGTGTCTTTAAACAAAAAAATGGTTTTTCAAAAACCGCGGGGAAGTGACACTTAGTCGATACTCGCAAAACTCAAAAAATCGGAAGGATGCGAACCCCATTCGATACTTCCCAAAACATCTAAAATCGTGGAGACACAACATTTCAGTTGATATCCACAACCCAAATTTTAAAGGTTCGAGAAAACCTAAAATCGTGGAGATACAACATTTCAGTTGATATCCACAACCCAAATTTCAAAGGTTCGAGAAAACCTAAAATCGTGGAGATACAACATTTCAGTTGATATCCACAACCCAAATTTCGAAAATCGTGGAGAAGCAACAAACCAGTTGATATCCACAACCCAAATTTCGAAAATCTTGGAGATGCAACATACCAGTTGCTATCCACAACCCAAATTTCAAATGGTTCGAGAAAACCTCAAATTTCAAAAAATTGCGGAGAAACGACATCAAGTCAGTACCCGCAAAACCAAAAGTTTTGGGAAAAGCAGGGAAGCGACGCTTAGTCGATATTTGCACCCCAATTCGCGAGGAAGCGACATTCCATCGATACTCGCAAAACCTAACCCGCGAGGAAGTGACATTCCATCAATACTCGCAAAACCGAATGAGCAAGGAAGCGACATTCCATCGATACTTGCCAGACCATTCAGCGGGGAGGCGACATTTAGTCGATACCTGCATTTTGAAAACCAAAATCTGGCTATAAATGCCAAAACAAAAATTTTCGGCTATAAACGCCAAAATCGGCTCTCATGCCAAAAACAAAAGTTTTGGCTCTCATGCCATCTCAAAATTCGGCTATAAATGCCACCAAACCGGCTATAAATGCCACAAACCGGCTATAGATGCCACAAAACAAAAACCCTGGCTTTCATGCCAACAAACCAAAACTTGGCTTTCAAAAAAAAATCGGCTATCAATGCCACCAAAATTGGCTATCAATGCCACCCAAACCTGCTATAGATGCCACAAAACAAACACCGGCTTCCATGCCAACCCAAATTTTGGCTTTTACGCCATAAAATTTCGGCTTCCATGCCATCTCAAAATCAGCTTTCACGCCACAACCAAAATCAGGCTCCCATGCCAAAACAATTATTTGACAAAAGATTTTCACAAAAAGACAACCTTTTGATCAAATTTTCAAACAAACACCCCATTTAGCAATTGCTTTCAACACAAAAAGATTTGAGTGAGCGTAGGGAAAACAAAAAAAAAAAAAAAAAAGAAGTACCAAAAAAATACATGTGGTACCAAAAAAACAAAGGGGGAGATAAGAGAGAGAGATGATAGTTTCTGATACTAAAATCAGGAGCTCAGCCAAAAAAGGCCTCCAGCCAAAGTCTTAGCTCCTCGAGCAAACTCTTAGACTCGGCTGTCAGAGTTTCCAAAGCGCCTTTCTTCAGAAACTTGCCATGAGACGCTGGAGTAAGGTTCAATCCCTTTTTTACACCGGGAAGATTACTCCAAACAGTCTGCCATCCTTTAACTTCTTTAGTCTTCCCCTGAAGAACTTGATCGGCATCCGCAACCCGGCGGATCAGAGCACTCTCCCTGTCACGAGCCAGCCCACTTAGCATCAACTTGTGCCTTCAATTGCTCGAGATGCTTCCTGGCCATTTCGACCTCCATCAAGGATGTCAAGGTCGCGCTTTAATCCAAGGATGACTAGCTCTTCCTTATTCTTCTCTCGGACTACCTGCTTCCTGCTCTGTGTAGCCTCATTCAGGTCAGATTCAGCCTTGCTAAAAGGGTCCAGGAGTACCTCCTTGAAGAACCGGTCATCAGGAAAGTTCATGGTCTCAAACCATTTGTCGCCCAGTGCAATGATCCTATCAACGATCGCCCTGGCACCTGTGACATCTAGACCGACTTCTTCAATATCGGTGAGAATCTCCTTCACGTCCGGGATCATGCCAAATCCTGCCTCCAAGTGTCCAGAAAGGAGAGTCTTGATTCAAGAATTCAAAACTCGCACCAGCATCTTCTTTGTAAATTGAAGAGATGGACTGGAAGAAGATTCACCTTTCTCCGTTGGCCGGCTGCTCATATCATGACCCGTTGGAAGAAAAACAAAAGAACTCTGTCCAATTGGAGCTGCCAAAGAGGGAATCTCAACACGAGGTATCTCCTCAATCATGTCAGAACTGGTCCTTACCTCTGGGTCGACCTCTGACATCCCTTGCTCTGATTCTGAGGGAAGCGATGGACTCTCTTCCGTCCCTTCAAAATCTGCCAAGGAAACACTAGAGGGTATGAATATGATCCTGTTAATAAAAGCATTATCAGGATTGTTATTATAAAGTACCTTCCCCGAAGAATGGCGGGACACTTTCTTCCTCCATGAACTCATCGAAATCATCGCTAACATTGGCGTCCAACGATGGTTCAAAATTGTCAGAATCCTCTGGCAAGTCAGCTGACAAGAAAGCAAAAGCTACGGGTTGGCAAATGACAAGCACAAAAAGAAAAAAGAAAAAAGAGAAAAAAAAAAAGTCATACCAGTCGGAGATTCCGGAGTCACTCCAGAGTCCCTCGGTTCTTCTTCAGATGCCACAACCGGATCTGTCACTGCCTCATCAGCCGGAATCTCAGGCATCATCAAGTCTTCTTCTTCTGCTAAAAAAAAAAAAAAAAGGGAAAAGCAGAAGCGGAAAGCAGATAGCAAATCAGAACATGGGAGAATCCATGAAAAGAAGTAAAGAGAGAAAGCAGAAGAATTATACCTTCATCAATGGTCTCTTCTCCACGGCTCCTCTTCTCTGGAGGCTCATCGACAGCCTCTGGCACCTCCTCGTTGATGGTAAGAGGGATTTCCATGTCAAGAGAGTCCTCATGTGGCCCCTCGCTGCGATGATGACTCCTCCTCTTCTTACCTCTACGGGTTTGCTTCCTAGAAGAACCCACCCCACTATCAGAGTCAGGTTTCTCACTTGACTCCTCACTGGATGATCTACGTCTGCCAGTAGACTCCGCGGAAACTCGCCTCTGTGCCGTTTGCATCCAAGCATCAAACTCAGCTTCCTCCTGTTCTAGCTGCTCTAACGCCTCATCAGGCACTACTCGAACAGCTTCAGAACCGATGACGCCTTGGTCACCGAGAAAGCTAATCTTGGGCTTCTCTCCAGAAAGGAAGGCCCAAACTTCCTCTCGCCGGACGCCATCCGACTGTCCAATGCCTTTTCCAGAAGACAGCTTTACATCAAGCTCCTTCTTGGAAAGCCCCCGATATGCCAAAAAGCTCTCCGCGATCCATTTCGTGAAGCCGGCAGTCCGGAAAGTTGACAACGCAGGATAAGAAATCATGGAAGTAGTGTCTTCAGCACTGTAGAAAGCCCATGCATTTCTGCCATCCTGCAAACCGCCAAAGCACTTTACCATGCTTGAAGGTGCTCCAACAACACCTTGTGAGAAGCCCAATTGCAGCGCAAAGCGAGAAGGTACATACGGTTGGATATCGACGAAAAGATGTCTGCGGTACACCATCGTGCCAACGCGTATGCTGAAAAACCACTCCTTCTCTGCATTTGTCAAGGCATAATGTCTCCCTGACCCTGCCCGGGTAGAGTCACAGGGGGCACCAAAGTCAAAAGCCTTCTTTCGCAACTCCGGAGAAAGCTTCACTGAAGACTGCCCCATCTCGACGTCCCTAAACCGTCAGATCCTCATGCGAGCAAATAAAAGAGATTCGATTACGGCTTTTCCCTTAGCCAATCGAATCATCAGAGGATCATCATCCTGCGCAGCACCAAGCCGATGGAAGCCAGGACAGTGGTATACATATCACGAATAAAAGATATGGGATGAAAATACCCTATTCATAGGAAGCCCAAGCCGAACCAAGAAAGCAGCCGCTTGCAGTTCAGTACATAGATAGGAGTAGAGAGCCGGTACCAAAGCAAGCCGCTCTCCAAACGCCATCTGACAAGCCGGAAAAATACAATGCGGCCTGATGTGCGTCCCATCTCCACCAGTAAACACAGCCTCACCTAGCTAATAAGTGAGGTAAACTGCAATTTCCCTCCGCAGTGCAATGTCAGAACAAATTACATCTGTACCTGCGAAGAAGTCTTTCAACTCTTCTTGCATGGCGGAAGCCTTCTTCCAGTCCTCCAGGGTCATGCAGTCAGAAGACTCTTTGCTGTCAAAGAAGTTGAAGAATGAAGAGCCACAACTCTTCCAACTGCTGGATCTTACCTTCGAGCCCTCCTTCTCCTTCAAAAAATCATAGAAGGCGACGAGCTGAAAGTATAGGAGCCTGAACTCCTCTGACTGCTCCTCAAGGACGCTGTCAATCGGCATGAACTCCTCGTAGAGTTTGCCAAGATGGGCAATCCAGTAATGGGGCTCAACTCCTTCAAGGAAAAACCAATCTCACCATTCATTACAACGAAGGTATTGGTTTGTGGGAGAAATGATTCCAACATGGCCATGAAGGCCTCGTCGGAAAAAGCCACGGTATCTCTGAAGGCACGGACCGCGTCAAAAATCCCGGCTTCCTTCAAAACGGCGCCCCCAATCAGCAAGGTGTGGTCAATCCACGACTTCCAATCGGAGTCAGCATTAAAACGACCACGAAGTCGAAAAGGCTTCACCCAATTACTGCCGTCACCGCTGAAAACGCCAAGGCCCACCGGTCTCAAATCGACCGACGGATAATCAGAGCCTTGGTAGCCACTAGCCGGCATCAATATGTCCATATCGGCAGGCGACTTCTCCGCATATCCGGAAGGACCGCCAACAAAAACCCCGGTCTTGATTACATTTGTCCTTTTCACCCAGCTTGGAGGATCTTCCCTCTTAGAGCACGTGGGAGCAAGGCTCATGATCGAGACGGTACGATCAAACGTCGACCGGGTAACAACAGTCTTCTCTTCACCATCAGCTGTGTAAGAGAACTGAAAACATCTCCTCTGGTATGCCACGTCGTCAGGGACTGCATCACCAAAGAAGAAGGTAGGCTTGGGAAACACCCTCTGATCGTCCATAACCCACGGCCGACTGCTTACCATGATCTCATAAAATTCCTCTCCCTTGAGAGTGATCAGTCGCTGTCTCATCTCATCTCTGTTGAGAGAGTCGCACTCTTCAAGATTTCTTTCCACAAACTGGACTTTCTCCCGGGCCTGCTGAACGGCCACATTGGAAGATCTAGCAGATTGACGAGGTATGCTTGTAGCAGGCTCTTTACCCTTGTTCGCTCTGGAGGAACCACCTGCAAAGGTTGGAAAAGA
Organism: Umbellularia californica; assembly: GCA_028538565.1. NCBI lineage: Eukaryota > Viridiplantae > Streptophyta > Magnoliopsida > Laurales > Lauraceae > Umbellularia > Umbellularia californica. The sequence continues at coordinate 69,024,110 of JAPQWN010000005.1, forward strand.
AAAAAGATCGTCATCAAAATGACAGGATTTCGCTAAAAAGAAAAAAGGGTCACTTTGTCCCACCAAAAATCTGGCGAAATTTTGGCATGACTTCGGGGCAATTCCAAAGAAAAAGGAAATACCCCGACGGAAATAGAAAGTTTGAAGATGGGCTCAACATTGCTGCGGGCTCCGAAACTCCAAACTTTCGAAACCTCAAAATCTCCGCAAAATCAGGAAGGGCTCAACATCACTGCAAGCTCCAAGTTCCCAAATTTGTAAAGATTTTCAGGTATGCTATCACATCATGCTACTCAATTCAATTTACAAAAAATGCATGCATGGGCAACAAAAAGAAAAAGAAGGAAACTTTTCTCAAAAAAAAAAAAAAAGAGCTGGCCCATGGGCCGTGGCCCACATGCCACGTGGTCGTACGGCCAGATCCGTACGGCCCACAAAAAAAATAAAAAAGAAAACGTGCAAAAAAAAAAAAAAGAAAAGGAGAAAGAAAGAAGCACGAAAAAAAAAAAAAAACAGAAATCACGTGGAAAAAGAAAAAAAAGAGGAAGAATAGAAAGAAAAGAAAAGGAAAAAAAAAGGGAGAGAGAAACTTTTTTTTATCATCCTATTCTCTACATGGAGTTTTCTTGAAAGAAAAAGAGAGAAAACTTACTTGAAGCCATTGATGGAGAAGAAGAAGGAAAAAGCTTGAAGATCCTTGAAGAAGAAGAACTCTTGGTCTTGGTATCTCTCTTGAGATTGTTGCAAAAGAAAGCAATAAGGGCAAGAGATCTAGCCTCCTCTTTGCTTTTATAGAAGAGAGCAAATCAAAGAAGGAAACAAAAAAAGAAAGGTAAGTGCTACTAATTAGTAACCTTACCAAAAGAGAAGGAATTAGAAAGATTCTTTCCCAAAAAGAAAGATACCTTGAGATATTCTCTCCCAAATTAAGGGAATATGAGAGATTCTCTCCCATAAAGATATTTTTAGATATTCTCTATCCAAATGAGATATCTTTAGATATTCTTTACAAAAATGGCCCCACATGAGATCTAAGCCATCCTAAAAAGCTTAAGGTCCCATGGGTTAGCCCATATGAGCCAGGTTTGACCACCTAGGCACTACGAAAAAAAAAATGGGCTTTTAGTCAGAAAAAAATCCCTCTTACCAAGAGCATACAAAAATGGTTCCATGCCTCTTTTGAGTTGATTGAACCATACAAAAAAAAAATTCCAAGCTTCCAAAGAATCAAACCATCCAGCCTCATATACCAAATTGAGCCAAAATCTTGAAATTGACATTCCACAAAAATCCAAACCACTCCAATGGACCCACACAGTCCCAAAGAGTGACCAAAAACCAAATCCTGCTCCCCTAACTTGCCATATACAGCTTGTTAGGTCACAAGACCAAAGCCAAAAACCAAATTCTGATCCCCTAACTTGCCACATACAGCCTGTTAGGTCTACAAGATCAAAACCAAACTGATCCCCTAACCTGCCATATATAGCTGGTTAGGTCACAAGATCAAAAACAGAAACCCAAATCCACATCCCTGATGTCATCTTCAAAACTTTGCCTCGAGATGGTACTTGATTCCTTTCATTACCATAAAATTCCCCTGGAAGCTCAAAGGCTACTCTACCAAAGGAAAGATTGCTCAAAGACTCTTGGTCAAGACACAAGCTCTCCTTCAAAAATCTCTTCGAGGCACATCGACTACAAAAGTCAAGCAACTCGTCGCTGTACTTCGAGGGGGCATTTGTTGACACCAAAAATGTCACTTTGCCTCTTCAACATCAAGAAAGTTGCATGAAGTCGCAACCTGCCATAAATAGGCAATGCAACTTCTCCAAAAAATCAAATCTTGTCAGAATCAAACAAAAACTGCAAGATCCTTCAAGACAGCCAAGGGAGGAGTACACAAGGAGTTTCGGGCCATTTCAGAATCATTTGGCCTAACTTCGCTTCTCCGACAGCTAAGTTGGCGCTCCCGGCGACGACATCATCGAAGACGTCAAAACTTCGATCAGAGCCTACGGATGACTCCAGCATGTCTCAAAAGGGCTCCATGCCAAATTTCAAGTCAAACCGACAACGTTTGACCCTCCATCAATGCTCGAGCAGCAAAATCAAGCCTCCCGGCGGCGGGAACCACCGAAGCCTTCGCTCATCAAACCAAGTGCATGAGTGGCTTCAACATGCTTCCAAAAGGCTGCATGTCGAATTTCAGGTCATTCCGACAACGTTTGACCAGGTTTCGACGCTCCGAAAGAAAATCAAGCCTACCGGCGGCGGAGATCCCCGGGACCATAGTTTCCAAGACAGAGCCTGTGGATCATCTCAAAATGACTCCAATAGGTTCCTTGTCAAATTTCAGATCAATTGGACATCGTTTGACCACACATCAACGCGCGGCATCTCCCTCGCGGCAAAATCAAGTCTACTGGCGACGGGACCCCAAACGGCTTCAAAACTCAAACAAAAGCCTATGGTTGGTCTTATTTATTGCTCAGGAGGCTTCACCTCAAATTTCAGGTCATTCCGACATCGTTTGACCAAGTTTCAGCTTCTGGCAGAAAATCAGCAGCTTTACGCGACAAAGTCTTCGGCTTTCCCGGAAAATTGGAAACTTTGCACTCTAAAAATGCAAGGATTCTCATCAGGTTTTCTACAGGGAAATCAAGCCAATAAATGAGAAGAAATGTCAGGAAAAATACAGAAGAAAACGGCGACGAAAAAGACCGCAAAACGGACCAAAAAGGGGAGAAAAACCCCCAGGGTCGCCGGCGACCATGGAAGTCCGAGTCACCGGATTTTTCGCCGGTGACCCGTTTTTCCGTCCCTTTTCGCGTTTCGCGCACTTTGGCCCCTCTGGTTTCCTGAAAATGTGATTTTTAGTGCTTGAAATTGACTCATATCCGACGACATCTCAGATCCGCCGTCAAAAGCATAAAATCATCATTGATCGCTCCAAGATCGCCGACCGGTTGACCTAAAAAGTGCTCTTTTTGTCCGACCGATCGAGAAATCGACAAGACAGATGTCACCGGCCCGCTGCTAGCTATCAGTGTCTGAAATTACACGGTCATCCGATGTCAATCAGCATGTAGATCCATCGGTGATCATCTCCAAAAGAATCCCAAAAGACGCGGCGCGGCCCGCGACTCTTCAACTGCTCGGCGACCATTTAATGCAGTTAATTGACTAGCTTTATTGCAGTCATTAATTCATTTCTTTGGACGGCCCAATCAGAAGCAAGCATCCAGGAGTTACAAATCAATTAAGTCATGGCATTCAAGCCATGAAACTCCTCCCATTATGGTAATTAAGGTGATTAAAAGCCCTTAATCTCCATCGGCCAATCAGATTCAAGGAAAAATGAGTTACAAAATCAAGAAATAAATCTTGTAACTCCTCCCATTAAAGCCATTAAAACCCATAAAAGCTCTACTAAATGGCTACCAAAAGCCTATAAATAGGAGAGCATTCCATTGAAGAGGAGGGATAAAAAAAAAGAGAATCCAGAGCTCGTATCCAGAAGAGAATCGAATCCAGACGGATCAAACACAGAAAATCCACAGAAAGAAAAAGAGAGAAAAACTCTGCTGAAGTTCTGCACCGGCCACCACTGCAAGGTGACAAAAGTCCCTTGGGGGGTATCTCCCCCCAAGGTCCTTGCCTTCTCCCACTGCTTCCAAATGGCTTAGACGTGGCTTTTCAGCCCGTCTATTTAGCTTTTAATTGGACATAGGACCTTCTCTTGGTCTTTGTCCTCTAAAAACCTGAGGTTATAGCTAAGCCAAGTGAATCAAGAGCATCCTCTGTTCTCATCTGCATGGATGATGGCGAAGCCCATACATGGCTTGCGACCGTCAATCTGAACGAGTCCCCCACAATCTCCTGAAAAGTTAGATCCTCCTTTTCTTGCTTTTCATTGTAGTTTGTATTTTTCTAAAAGAGACAAAAATCACAACTCTTGTCTTTCATTATTGATGAGAATTGTAAATCGGCTACAAACGCCAAAATCGGCTATAAATGCCAAACAAAATCGCCTTTCACGGCAAACCAAGAAAATGTCTCTTTTCTTAAATATTTGTGCAATGGAAAACTTGAAAGAAGTTGATTTCTTTTTTACTTGCGAAGGTTGATCTCCGGATTACCACTTGCAATTCCAAGTAAAATAGAAAATCTGGCACACCCACACAAAGAAATGTTGATGCACGCTTCAGCCCCCGGGCGCGAAAGGGCCGGACCCGACGGACTCCCACGTCCGCCGACCCCGGTAGCACCCTCGGCAGGAGCGCGTTCCATCAGTCCCTCCACCGGAAATTAGGATGATCATTAAACCTAGGATTGAAATTCTGATACTGGTTAGACTGGAAAGAAGACTTCTGTTGTGGATTCACAGCATTGACATCAGATGGAGGGTTACAATGGAGTAACTCCTTAATGGACGGAATGGTGGGATAATTGTCCGTACCATGATCATTCTGCGAACAAATCACACACACTTGATCCACTTGAGCAACTGGTGCAGGAGTAATCTCACTGACTCTCTTTAGCTCTAGACCTTCTATCTGACGGGTAAGCTAAGCTATCCTAGCACTCAAATTCTCCCTCTCACTCAGAGTAAACTTTCCTGCACTAGGAACACTAGGAAACACATTCGGGGTAGACCTATCATTGGGATTGGTGGTATCCCAAACCTGATACTGCTCTGCTAAACTCTCTAAATATGCATAAGCCTCGAGAGGTTCCTTAGCACGGAAAGTACCATTGCACATCATATCAATGAACTGTTTGTTTGTCAAACTCAATCCCTCATAAAATATAGTAACCAACTCAGGAATAGTAAAACCATGATGAGGAACCAAGTTTAAAGTCTCATGAAACCGATCCCAACATTGATGAAAAGACTCTTCCCCCTTTTTCAGCAAAACTCTGAATATTTTTCTTTAAAGCAATTGTTTTCTGATGAGGAAAGTACTTTTTATAAAACTTCCTTTGCAATTGATCACATGTGGTGATTCGTACAGATCGCAGATTGTTCAACCAATTTTTGGCATTCCCCTTCAAAGAGAAAGGAAACAGCCGAAGTTTGGCTGACTCTCGTTGAGCTGCAGGACACATGGTTTCAATTATGGCATTGAACTCTTTAACATGCAAATATGGCATTTCAGAGGGCATTCCATGAAAAGTGGGAATATGAGTCAAAATATTCGGTTTGATCTGATATGCATTAGCACCCTGGGCTTCATCAACAATACAAGATGGAGCATCAGTCCACCTAGGGGTCAAACAATCATCCATTATCCTAGGTGGTACAGCTTGATTATGTTGATTATTGGGGTCATCATTATTCTGTCGATCCGCCATTGGTTCAAAAGTAGGATCGGGCAGGGGAAGATCAACAAAAATGTCGATCCCTGGCCAATCAAATATCGGAACTTCCGCAAGATCTACTCTGACTAATCTGTTGTGTCTGTCCCTATGATAATAAGAGGACATATACAACCAACAACCCCAATTATCAAAATAATAACCTAATTCTAGAGGAAACTAAAATCAAAAGAAACAGAAGAAATACTCTCAAAGCTGTTTTACCTCAAATCGCCGCTCCCCGGCAACGGTGCCAGAAATGCTTAATGATTTTTTGATGTGTGTCCTAAGCGGAGGAGAAAACTTATCGCTGAGTAGTACTTCACTCTTGAAGAGGTCGAATTCACAAGGAACGAGCTAGAGGTTTCAGCTCTTGAGAACTTCTTTTGGTCGAGAGTTACCTACTTTTTCAATTGATGGAATTAAATCTATGCTGAGAACTGAATAAAACTGTTATACTAAAGAGATGGTTCAACCTTGGTTCAGTTCACCTGGATTTACATGGTTTCATCTTCCTTCTTATTACACAGGTAAGATTTGGGCCAATCCAATCTTCCCTGGAAAATTCCTTCATGAAAATCGGATAGAAATCTAATTTAATAATTGCCAAAGAGATTCTTAAACATTCAATTCAGTAATCTGGGAGCCATCGACCTAAGCACTATTTGTATCATCATAGATGAACACAACTAGTCAAAACTTAATATCCCAAGTATTGAACAATAATCTTCACTCAAATCTAATTATGTATTGATCTATGGAAGAAAGAGAGAAAAAGGGGCTGGGAAGCTAAGAGAGTTCCAGGACAACCCTAATTTTCGAGTTCTTGGGCTTTATATAAGTCCCCACATATCTAATTACAAAAATACCACAAAAAGCAGAGCCTTATCAAATCCGGCAGTTCTACCGGTAGAACTTGCGGTTGGAGTGTCTCTACCGGTAGAACTTCCGGTTGGAGTAATGAATCTCAATTTCTTTAACTCTCTGCCCAGGATTTGGCCACTTCTACCGGTAGAACTTCCGGTTGGAGTAGTTACACCGGTAGAACTTCCGGTAGACTAATGAAGTTCAATTTTTACAACTCTCTGCCCAGGATTTGGCCACTTCTACCAATAGAGCTTCCGGTTGGAGTAGTTATACCGGTAGAACTTCCGGTAGACTGATGAAGTTCAATTTCTTCAACTCTGTGCCAGATTTTTGGCCTTTTCTACCGGTAGAACTTCCGGTTAGAGTTGTGAAGTTCAATTTCCTTCTTTTTGTTGACCCGAATTTCAATTCCACTTGCTCTTTCACTCTCCACTTGATCCATTCATCCTCCAAAAGCTTCATTCTTCACCAAATTCCTGCAAATGACCAAAAACCAATACTCGTGCAAAAATTATATGAAATCAAAGGAATTAAACACGAATAAAGGTGATAGTAAGGTAATTAAGTCTCCAATTGCTTAACAATTGGGTACATCACAAATCAATTAGTGGGCCCTGCACATTTAACTTTTTTCTGGAGTGGGACCTACTCATGGATTATGCATAAATATTAGTTTTCTAGGTCAATATGTATCCGTAGTGGGCAATCAGACTGGGTTGGTATCATACACAAGCTTAATTTTTTTTATAATTGTTACGATGTGATTTGTGTGCATATGAGTTAGAACTATTAGAAACATACTAAAATTACTCATATTTATATCCACGTGCACTCATCCCATGCAATGTACATCTTTTATGTTTTTCTTTTCTTTTCTTTTCTTACACTTGTCCCCCACCCAACCCCACCCCCCCCCCCCCCCCCCCCCCCCCCCCCCCCCCGCAATTTTATTTTCTTATACCTTCAATTATTTATGGGGACCAACTGTTTCATCACTATAAATCCAAATGTAGTTTGTGGCCCATTGAAGATGAAATCATTTGATTTCCATTTTCTTTCTTCTTATCTTCCCTTTTTTATTCTTTTGATACAAAGCCATCAGTGGATCCCACATGTTAAAAACATTTCAAGGGTGGCCCCCACTGATGGATCAAATACGTTAATTTTTTTATCCCTTTCTTTTTAGAAGATGTAGATCCATCCGGTTTGTTTTCTTTTTCTTATATTTTCAATCATCAATGGTATAATATATCCGTAAATTAGATGGTCGTAATGGTCAATGCCTTTAAATTCAAGGGGTCCTTGTGTTATGTAAATTTACTTTATTTTATATTTATTTTCATACATAAAAAAAATTTTAATATTCAAAGATAATAAAAAACTTTATTTAATATTTATTTTATCTTAAAAATATTTCAAAAGAATTCTTAAATTTTAAAATATTTTCATTTTTTGCCTGGGCTTAGCACAGGCTTTGTTGCTAGTTATATATATTAAAGCAAAGGGGGAGGTAGGCTGTGAGGGGTGTCACCTCATCCCTAAAAAGTCTCTTTGGGTTGTGAGGGGAGCCACATCATCCCTAAAAAGTCTCTCTTTTTAAAGAGGGCTACTTTTTATCTCCTAAAACCTCTCTCATAAGAGATTTTTATATGAACGTTTGAATTTGAGTCATATTTCTTGCCATTATCCAAATTATAAGCAAATCTTTACAGTCTATTTTTTTTTATTTTCCTTAGATCTTCAATCATCAATTGGTCCCATGTTAAATATGTTTTGTGGGCCCTACCGATGATTGAAATCCAAACTGTTGCTCATTTACTCTCCTTTCAGTTTTTTTCCCTAAATGGATGGATCCAGTAGTGGGCACCAGTTCGTATTAAATATATTTCAAAATTGGGCTCCAGTATTCGATGAAGACATGCTCTTGTAGGCCAGCATGGAGTTGTTCATACACAGTGCTGTGTTAATTATGTACAAAATATACATTAGAAATTTGGGCACTCGGCTCATCTTGAGTCTACTCGACTCCAATCAAATTTTACTTGTCTAAGATTTTACAATTTGGGTTGAACTTGGATTTGGCACATTTGGGTTTCATTAAAAGGCATCAATGGATTTGAATTCACCTAGAAGTGCAGCTTGAGTTGGGCTACATTCAAACCTGCATGGCCCCTAATTGAATGAGAATACAATTTTAGCTGAGCTTGTGCAAGTCTAAAGTCAGGCTCCGGCTTAGATTTTCATACCCATGTGGAATATGTTCAAAACACAAGATGTCGGGTGTAGTCTTGTATTATTGCGTATGATATGTTTCTATACTTGGGTTTATATATTATTAGTAGAACAATATTGAGAGATCAAAAAGTGGTGATTATCCACTAATTATATATATTAAAGCAGCAAAGGGGAAGGTGGGTTGTGAGGGGTGCCACATCACCCCTAAAAAGTCTCTCTTTTCAAAGGAGGGCTACTCTTTCTCTCATAAAACCTCTCTAATAAGAGATTTTTATGAACGTTTGAATTTGAGTCATATTTTTTGTCATTATCCAAATTATAAGCAAATCTTTATAGTTTGTTTGTTTTATTTTCCTTAAATCTTCAATCATCAATAGGTGCCATGTTAAATATGTTTTGTAGGCCCTATCGATGATTGAAATTCAAATTGTTGCTCATTTACTCTACTTTCAGTTTTCTTCCCTAAATGGATGGATCAAGTAGTGGGCACCAGTTCGTATTAAATATATTTCAAGATTGGACTCCAGTATTGGATGAAATCCCAATGGCCTTCTCTTAACCCCTTTTTTATAAGAGTGAGCCCCACTGATGGTGGGAGGCAAGCCTATTGGCCGTTGTCTGGTTTCTTAATGGATGCAAATCAATTAGTGGGCTCCGCACATTTAACTTATTTGTATAGTGTGACCCACTCATGGATTATGCATAGATATTAGTTTTATAGGTCAATATGGATTATGGATTATTCTCTCTCTCAACACCATCTATCTTTCATCCTCTCAAGATTTTCATCTTTTTATTTTAATATTTGGAGCCCACCTTTCAATAATTCACACTAATAAATTTTTCAGTAAAAATATCATTTTCTTTTAGTTTCCAAATAGAGCTCTACTATATTCAAAGATTGTCACACGTAAACGAAAATCAGACCCGACCTTCTGGTACACCACCTCATAGATGGGCTTGTGATAAAAATGTTTTGTGGTTGGATTTTTTCTTATTGAATTTTATAGGCATCATTTTCTAATCTGATTATATAGACAAATGACCCTAGGTTTGCTCCACCATAATTACACTTCCATGGGCCCACATAGACCCATAATTAAGAGATATAGACATTGATCCATGGTGGGCCAATTATTACTGGGATCAAATAACACTAGCCTGTGGTTTTTAAGTCTCATAATTTATGGCTTTTAAAGTTAAGATGTTTATACATTTTCTTTTTAAATCTAGAGCTAAAAAACGGTTTGATCAATTCTAAAATGATATTGGTGCTACTTCAAAGGGGTAGAAAAGAAATTTGTGCTGAGGGTTTGAAATGACCATTCGCCTATGTGAAAATAACACTTGTATTTATTATTGAAGATGTGTTGAGTGTTTTTATATAAATATATATGAATATATTCTTATATGTTTATAATTAATTTTGATATCTCATAAATTAAAAATGTAATATCTTACTTTTTACCCCAGGCTAAGCACAGGGTGTTGTTGCTTGTTACATTCTAAACCAATAAATAATATGGCAAAATCTTTAAAAATATATTGTTTCCGAATATCCCATAAGCTCCAAGAGGAATGTTGGAGAGAATAAAGGATTCCATATTTTCATAAGAGGGGGCCATTCAAACCATATTTGGATTAAGATGGAAACAATCCTATCCTAATGACATGTTAACAAAAGATAAGGTTTCTACCAAACAAACAAAACAAGAGATAAGGTAAGTCTCTTTCAAAATGAAAATTTATGTGACTTGCCAAAACAAGCCTAAATCTTTTTTTAAAAGAAAAGTTCTTTTGGTATTAACCAACTAGCACGGGGCCCCTATCACGTTGTGACGAGTCACTAGCCACCATGTTTGGTTTGTGATATTTGGTCAGGTCAAGTCGAGTTTAAAGTCTAAACTTTTTTATAAATATAGGAAATGCTCATGTGAGAAACTCTCACACTATTATGAGAGTAAGAGGATAGTTACCCTCACTAAACATTTACATATATATATATGGGAGATGTTCCTATGAGAGAGATCTCTCACCTTACAATAAGAGATAAGGTCGGGGTTATCTCTCATAATAAAGTAACATATGCTCTCATAAGAGCATCTCCTTATATAAATATATATATATATATATATATATATATATATATGAGCAAGGCTCTCCTAAGCATAAGCTTAGGATATTCTGTAAACTAACGCTTCTGGGGCCCATCCTTGGTCCATCCAAATGGACCAAACACACGACCCCCTTAAATTGCACATGCTCGCCCACTTTTGGTTAGATCTAAATTTACTAGACCGTTAGATCGACTATGCACCGATTCGAATGGACCATTGACCATTAAACTTCTGGTGCTTAGATGAAGATGATAGAAACCACAGATGTAGCTGATTTTTTTATAGGAAGGAGGGTCCTAGGGAGTCCTTACTGATTTTTTTATAGGAAGGAGGGTCCTAGGGAGTCCTTGATATCCCCCCTACCCCATTCCCCATATGGGTTCCAAAGTGGGCTCCACCATGCAATTGAGCTTACTTCAGCTTACCTTATCCTAAGCTTCAGCTTAGGAGAGCTGGCCACTATATATATAGTGGTGCTCTTATAAGAGACACTCTCACCAACTTTATGAGAGATAGGTGGGGGCCCTCACTTCCATATCCACTTTCACCAACTTAAATGTGAGGGCCCCCACCCATCTCTCACCAAGTTGGTGAGATTGTCTCTCATATGAGCACTTCTCATATATATATATATATATATATATATATATATATATATATGGGGGGTCTTCATATGCATCTATCCCTCACCATTTTTGGTGAGGGACACCTCTTTTGGGGAAAAAACAAGTACAAAAGTGGGGAAAAAGCAAAGTACACAAGTACACTTTGTACTTGAATATTACCCAAAAGGGGTGTCCCTCACCAAAAAATGGTGAGGGAAGGATGCACTTGAAGATCTCCCTATATATATATATATATATATATATATATATATATATTAAGGGAGCTCTCCTTAGATGCAGCTTATATTATCCTAAGCTGAAATCGTCTGCAAAATCCTCTCAATTGTAAACTACCCCAAATAATCGACTTCAATGCATCAATAAATCCAATCAGGATTGGACTCTCCAATTGCATTAGGCAAAAAAAACAGATAATAATAACAATGATACGTTACTATGAAAACTAGGATATAGGATAGGGACCCTCTCACATCATTGGATATGGATATGAGAACCCTCATCTCTTTGATGGTAAGGTGAGAGTATCTTCATATATATACATTAGACCAAATTTACTAAATCATTAGATCAACCGTGTACCAATGTAACTGGACTATTTACCCCGAGAGTTCCTTGAAATCCCCCTATCCCGTCCCCATATGAGTCTCCACCGCACACTTAAACTTATCTCATCCCAAGCTCAAGTGTCACCAACCCTTTTAGCTTTATATATTAAACGCATGTATAAATAAATGCATAAGAATCAGTATGGTAGGGATTAAGCATGCCACACCACCTCTTCATAGCCTTATGTTAAAGGCCCAAAACCATGACACAATGAGTTGTCTATCAGTTTAATAACAAGCATACACATATTATATATTTGGGAAGGGGTTAAGTTTGGAGAAAACAAACCAAACTCACTCCACACCGAAAAAGAATAAAAAAAATATATAAAAAGCCACAGGATCACTCCTCAAGCCAATGTACCTACCATACTTTGCGGGACCACCGAATCCGAAAATCTTAACAGCCACGTAATCCGAAGACCCTCAAAAAGCCTCCAAACGTGGCAAAACTATCCCACTAATCACTACAAAAGGAACACGTCAGCAGTAAAAGCCCGGTCAAATAATCTCCTTCTGGAAACACCATAATTCCATGCGGTCAAGTAATGGTAACCTGACGCCCCCTAAACTCCCATCGCCGGTTCACTTTAGCAACAGCACATACTCATAAACTATCATACACCACACGACTCAAAACATCATTCACAACAGAATAACAAAAGAAATTTTTTTTAATCTCATCTTCTTCTTCGTGATACACAAACTAGAAGGGAGATCAAAATCATCCCAAACATATGAAAATTTAAAAAAACTTAAAAACTATAACATAGGAAACCAAACTCAAAGATGAAAAAAGAAAAAAAAATAACAGTTCATGGGTTATACAGATTCTATCACAGGCATTGTCACTCCAGACATGCCCCTACCAGTCAACAAATTTACAGAAACTAACCCTGAAGAAAGCCCTACCCCTACATTTCACTTTCCGCCCCTCTTCGACTTTCTCGCTGGCGGCTTCTTAGCCGGGGACTTAGCCGACTTCACGGTCTTCAGCTTCTTAGCCACTGGCTTCTTCGGCGCCACAGCTTTCTTAGCAGGAGAAGCCTTTGCTGACCTCGTCACTGCCTTAGCTGGCTTCGCCTTCGGCTTCATTGCAGGCTTTGGTTTGGCCACGGCTTTCGGCTTGGGCTTTGCTGCAGCGGGTTTCGCCTTGACAGCTGGCTTTGGCTTAGCAGCCGGCTTGGCCTTCACAGCTGGCTTTGGCTTGGGCTTTGGTTTTGGTTTTGCCGCCGGCTTGGCCTTGGCTGCGGGCTTTGGTTTTGGCTTCGGCTTCGGCTTCGGCTTTGCTGCTGCAGCTGGCTTCTTCGGAGCAGCCGGCTTGGGCTGGGAAGGTCGGCTCGGGGGGAGCTTGAACGAGCTCTTCACCTTGACGAGTTTGCCTTCCGCGACAAGCTTCTTGAGCTGAGACAATATCAGCTTCTTGTAGTTGGCCGAGAGATGAGACTTATGCTTGTCCTCGATGAACTTCGTGATCGCGTACTGACTCGATCCTGTCCGTTCTTTCAGCGTCACGACCGCCTCGCTGATCATCTACGGTTACAGATCCAACAAAAGAAGATCAGAAATCAAATTCAGATCGAGTAAACAGTTTCAGATCGCAGAAGAAGAACAGTTACAGATCTAAGAATCATTTGCAGAGAGATATTACAGATCTGATCGTTGTTTTACCTCGAAGTACGGAGGATGTGAAGGAGCAGACCTCGGCTTCCTCGGCTTCGGCTTCGGCTCCTTCGCCTTCTTCGGCTTCCCGGCTTTCGATGTCGCCGCTTTCTCTTCAGCCGGCTCAGCCGGAGCCGGATCGGCTATCGGCTCGCTCGATACAGCTACTTCATCGGTAGGCGCCATGGAAGAGAAAGAGAGAGGAATAGGGTTTTCGGAAATGAGATTAGGGATTTGGAGGAGAAGAAGATCGAAGGGAATCGAAGGACGAGAAGAGAAAAAGCTTGCAGAAGCTTGTGAGTGTGAGGAGAACGGAGACGATATAGATCAGTTTAAATACGAATCGGGTAAGGAACGGCAGCGAAAAGGCGAGCGTTGATTGGTCCGCGAGCTTCTCACCCGGATCTCTCCCTGCTCAATTTAAACGTGGGCCGTTAGATCAAGCGTTATCAACGGTCGAGGGCGCTCCTCTGAATGAGGCTTGAGTGAGTTGCAAATGATGTTGGGGGTCATATGGTTTTGGGTGTGCTTTTCACCTGTCTTTCTCATGACATATCTTGAGTTGTGTTTGGTGGATTTGAGTGAGGTTTGTTGCATTTGGAAGGTTAGGATTTTGGCTTTCCAATGAGTGCTTGGTCACTTTTTGGAGTTGAGTATGTAGGGAGGATTTTGATGTCAAAGGTGTATTGGTCTTGGCTAGGGTTTTTTGTGAGTTCAATTGTGTTTTAGGGGATTTTCTTGGAGTGTTTGAAAGTTCATTGTAATTTCATGATTTGATTTGGTTGTTCCTTTGTAGATGAATCCATTGGTCTTGGAATCGTTGAAATCGGATGAGAAATGGATGGGTAACGATCGATCGGAAGGCCCCCGAACTTACACATGTCAAGTATTAGTATGAGTTTATGATTACTTTAGCATGCATTTTGTCTATAACAAATTATCCATGAAAATGTTTCTTGATCTTTAGTATATGTGTTGTTCATTAGCTGCTAGTGCAAAATCGATGATGAAGAATGAGCCATCTTATATCTGTTGTCACTTGTCTGGATCTTTTAGTGTAATCACATTGTTTGGAACAATGAAATGCAGATGTATGAGATAGGTGATTTTTCTTTTTTGGTGATTGCTTGTTTTTTATACTTAATGCCAATAGATTTCTAAGCCATGACCTAGTCATAGCAATCTAATCTCACAATTTTACCAAAATCTATGATTATATACATGGACCCCCTTTTTCTTTGGAATTTATGCTGGCATGCATTTTGAATAGTATCATCTCAAAGGTTATCACAAGATTTTTCACTAGTATGTGCAAAAACCAAAATGAAATGCCCCTCTTATAAGAGAAGAGGATGCCACATAAACTCCTCAAAACCCTAAAGATATTTTATTCTCTCTTTATTTTATGCTTCAACTCACTTTATATCAATTCACCATACATCCAAACATGCAGAGATGCTTCACCTCACTTTACATTAATTCACCGTACATCCAAACACGCCTAAACAACTGTTTAGGCTCATAGTAGTACATCTTAAACATGTTGCAATAGAACTACAAGTTTTAAATGTTAGAGAAGGAATAAAATCAATGTGATACTTAGATGTTTCTTACAGAAATCGACAGGTAAGATGTAATCTGAAATACATGCTAAATGAAATAACCTAGAGGCATACCTGTAGCTATGAGAAAACAAGATAAACAGGTTAGATATTTGATCAAGTGCATGAAAGAGACAAAAATGATTCTCAACAATTATTCCGTGGACTATAACTCACTTTGTATGGTATACCCAAGATTGAATCTCTTTGCCAAGCTTACTTCACCAATTGTACACCAGTGGTACACAAGTCCATTTGATTGTTCAAAATTTGAGATGTTGTATCAACTTCTTTTGCTAGTTCTATGACTGTTCGCATGTTCACATAAAATTAACTAGCAAAAGGTGCCATGGGCAACAAAATTTGCAACATAAAATTTGCATTTTGTATAAAATAAGATATTTATTTATGTTCATATATATTACAAGGATGGACATAGGATTTATTTTCCTAGTATCAAAACCCTATGAAATTGATTACTAACCAAGCCCAATGTCAAGATGGCCATCAGAAACCAATGATCAAGTTGAATACTATGGATTATGAGTCTCACTTTATCAATCCATGCCTCAAGAGAGATCCAAGGTACATTCTTATACCTTAAGGGTGTGTTTAGATGTGTGGTGAAGTGAGGTGAGGTGATGTAAAGCCTCCATTATCCAGACAAAAAAAGACAATGGGTCGTATCAAAAGTACACAATTTCAAAATTCTCTCCATCTTTTTCAAAAAAAGTCAGAAAAGCAATCTCCTTTTTCCACTAAAAGACAAAAAATCTCCACTTTCCATAAAAAAGTCAAAAAGATCACATATCAAACAACTAAAAACAAAACACCATCATAACACCTTATATTTTATTTTATCTTAATTTGATGCTTCACCTCACCCTACTTCAATTCACCATACATCCAAACAGACCCTAAAGCTATAATTGTTGGGAAAAAGGTCAGCTCTCTCTTCTCCTTAAGTCACATCAATCGTAAGAGTTGTTATTCACAATCTCAATTTACATATTTACGGCCCACTAAGCACATCTTACATTTACCTAGTTATGATCCACAATAAGCAACCCACTTATCCAACCCATCCTTTGGCTCCATATACATTACACCCATTACATTTAGCCCTTCCACCCTTATCTAGAACCCACTAATAAAATATTCACCATTGGATCTCATAGGTGGATAGATTAGTTGGATCTAATGAGTATCATGTGGGACTACTACCAAGGGAGGAACTAGGGAAGGGCTGGCAGTAGGGTTGCAAACGAGACGGTTCTGGATCGGAACCATAGTGGACCCGGACCCGTTTTTAAATAATGGCTCCGGTTTTAAATCGAAATCTGTTTTGTTTGTTTCAGACCTGGTTTCAATAAGAAAATCCGGATCCGGTTCCTGAACCGGGTCCACCTAAAGGACTCGAATCTAGTTTCAAAATCGATTCTATTTTCGTTTTATTCTTCATTTTTTCTTAAAATAAGCATATCATTCAACTTATAACAGTGCATCAACTCCACAACATCTAATATTATTCATAAGAATGCCCAAAAAGAGTTGGTTTTAAAGTACAAACTGCAATATCAAAGACTCATATGCCAGGTCCCAGGTACACAGATCAAAACCTATATGGAACCGAACCCATTTATCAATCAGAACCTAAATTAGGTTATGGACCAGGACCGTTTATGAATTGGAACCTAAAATAGGTTCCAGACCCCGTTTTTTTGCGGATTGGAACTTCTGGGTAATCGAATAATCGGATACCCGTTTGCAACCCTTGCTGGTAGGGGCTAAGCCAAGCCCCCCCACCCCCCGAAAATTTTTATTCACAATGGCCCTCACAATGTCCATATCCTAGTTCCGCTCTTGTCTGCTACCATTAAGAGGGCCCAATATATGTATCCTTACATTGTTTATGTGATCTCATAATGATTATGTTATGTAGGGGAGCCCACCTTCACATTTGATTTTAGCGTCAAATAAAGGACATCTTAGTAATCCAGGAGTCAATTTCTCATACACGTGCAATCTATATAAGTGAATATCTGTCTATGTACACATAAGATAAGGGCCACCCCGCCCGAGTCTTGAGAGCATCATCTAGGAGCACCCTTTTTGGTGTCGATCGACCTGAGACCATGGTAATAATGGGGATGGTGGGAGATCAAAAGATCTGAATAAGACCTTGGGCATACAAAATATAATTAGATCATCATAACTCTTTAAATATATGGCCCTTGAATCTAATAGTTTTAAAAGCATCATTTGTTTGGATTTTAATCTAACAGCGAGTACAACTTGGATAAGTGTCGAATTTGGGTTTGTGCCAAGGGTGTTTGTGAGTGTGAGGGGGTTACATTGATCTTGGGGCATCCCACATGTTGGTAAAAATAGGTGCTTATAGAAGGTGCTAATTTGAGGGTTTTCCTTTAACTAAATATACAAGTAGTTGAAGTTGGAATAATCACAAATTAATTTACATATGTGTGTGTGTGTGTGTGTGTGTGTGTGTGTGTGTGTATTTTAGCTAATTATGTTAGGATATGAATTTAGATTTTAATGGTCACATGAATCACACTGGCTTTATGCTAGCAGTAAGAATTAACCTTAAATTGGATACTTTATAAAGGACAACTCATGGTACTGCAAGGTCAACTATCAAGAGAGAGAGAGAGAGAGAGAGAGAGAGAATATCAAAATACTAGGATGTTGTAAGAGATAAACACCAACTGAGTTTGAAAAATTCTTTCCATCACACTTTTCTTTTCTTAACAGCCAAAATTCACTCCTTGATAATAGGGAATGTTACAAAGATTTTGGTAAGTTACAACTAAATTTTATCCCCTGTTCATTTGAAATAAAATTGTTGTTGGGATCTATATTCAAATCCATCACCACAATTTACTCCCTTAACAATAGGGATTGTTACAACAATTTTGATAACTTCCAACCAAAGACTCTCCCTACTTGTATCATGAATCTTCATGTGAGAAGTACATGCCATTTACCAAATATGACAGTTACCTTTGAGTCTCATAAAAATCACATTTTAAGAAGTTGTTAAACATTGAGGTCCCTTAATCAATGGTTGTTTCCTCAAAATCTTATCAACAATGAGACTTTTCCATCACACTGTCCCTCCATGAATGGCAAGCATCATAGTGGGTCCCTCAAGTGACTTATATTATAACCCAACCTAGAAACTCAAAGGGCCTATTTATTTGTATTATAATACATAGAAATTGAATACATAGGATTCATACTATTAGTGGATAAAAATAAATGTTAAAAGTGACTTTTTAAAAATGAGCACCAAATAACCTTTCCTTTTAAGAAAATAGAATCAAAAGATGGGAAATGAATAAACTAGCCATCAACCTAGTAGTTCATTTCCCATTTTCTTTTTATTCTATTTCTCTGAAAGGAAAGATTATTGTATGCTCATTTTTAAACATTCACCTTTGGTCTTCATTTTTACCACTAATGTCGTATTTTATGAATTGAATCATTTGTATTCAATTCATATGTATTTTAATGTAAACAAACATGCCTTAAGAGATCTCAGGTGAAAATTATCATGTTGGAAGACACCCAAGCATTTTTGTAGCAAATAAAGCCTCTTTGTACTAGGTTCACCTTGAGGATGCAAAAGGGTTGATTCCAAGCCGGAACCGTATTGGAATCCTGACCCATTTCTAAATGATGATTCCGGTTTCGACTCAAATCATGTTTCACAACAAGATCCGACTAGAGAAAGGGATCCACTTCCAAAGTCAGTTCTAACTTCTTTGTACTTTTTTTTCGTTTGCTTAAAATGAGGATATCATTCTAACAGTGTATCGAGTCTACTAATTCTAGGTTTAAACATGAAATGTCTAACCAAGTTGACTTTGAGCTACAGTTAGTAACATTAAAGACTCATGCCAGATCCTGAGTCCATGGGTGGGAAGTTGCAAGGACCCAGAACCGGACTCATTTATTAATTAGAACCTAAATTGGGTTCCAGACCCATACCCGTTTATGAATCATACCCTAAAAGAGGTTCCTAACCTGATTTTTTCGGGTCAAAACCTCTAGATAATTGGAGAATCAGCCGTTTGCACCCTTAGTTCACTATATGCATGAGAATCACATTAGGCAAGAGGATGGAAAGATTTGGAAGTAGATGAGACAAATATGATATATTAGCCTAGCCCTTATGATACTTATCCTTAGTTTTAAGACCTTAAAGTTCAATGGCTATATGATATGAATTATTTTTATGATGAAAATGATGCTTGGAGTTGTGCCAATTTATGTTTAGTGTGTAAAAGGATTGGATTGGTTGAAATTGAGCCCCACGCTGTAAAAAGGAGGGGATGAAGAAAGGGCATTTTGTAGAATATTCCATATATATTCAAATGCTAAGATGAATAGCCATCATGATCTCCATAAGATCGATGGTGGTGATGATCTTTGACCACGCTTAACGCCCCCCACCCCACCACAAAAAAATTAAAAAATCCAACAATGCTTTATCAATTACATTGACCTTCTCCCCAAAGAATAGAAAATCATGTTGCTGCCACACTCTGATAATATCCATGCAAGATGATTTGTAGTTGAGATGAATCGGACATCAAGATCCTTGATAGCTACCTTCCATGGACAGTATGAAGTCACACTTTATGTTGTTCTATTGGCCATGGAATTTTGCGTTCAGAGATAGATGTGTTGCAACATAGTGTGGGCAATTTAGACAAGAACATCCAAAGTTCTTTGAATAATGAATGCAGCTATAAAGGTTTAGTTACAGTTTTAGCTAGGGCACGACAAACTCTGTGCTGAGTTCTGTCACAACTTGCTATTTGCTAGACTTCCAAGGAGTAAACCCTATATGTGCTTGGACCGAGCATGGAAAACTGTATATATGGCACAACACTGTCCATGCCACAGTGTGGGTGGCTTAGAGTTTGAGCCAGGAATTTCTTGAAATGGGTGGGGGTTTGGCCCGTTTATAGTCTTAACAAAATCTCACTTAAATGGTCTATAGTAACTTTTATAGCACTAAGATAAAGATTATAAATATATATATGGAGAATATTCAAGTGCATCCATACGCACTTCTTTTTTGTACTCAAACTTCCCAAAAAGGGGGGTCCCCCTCACCACAATGGTGGGGGATGGATGTACTTGAATATTCTCCATATATATATATATATATATATTTGTAGAGAACAGTCTGATAGTACATTTTGAG
This sequence comes from Umbellularia californica, assembly GCA_028538565.1. Taxonomy (NCBI): domain Eukaryota; kingdom Viridiplantae; phylum Streptophyta; class Magnoliopsida; order Laurales; family Lauraceae; genus Umbellularia; species Umbellularia californica. The sequence continues at coordinate 69,044,420 of JAPQWN010000005.1, forward strand.
TGAAATATCTCATAGAAGGGAGGATACTTATTTTATGGCATACTAAGTATTTCAAAGGCTCCAATGTTAACTATGTGGTACACATAGGATAAAAGAAGGGAACAACTACAAGTGGGCCCACCTATGAAAATCTAAATCATTGGAAAAAATGGTCTTCCCATTTTGTATATATTCTTATTAAATTTTATTCAAATGACCCATCTTTAAATTGATAACTTGTAAAACACATATAAAGTATTATAAATAATTCAAATATTTCATATAAACCAATTTAAAGTTAGCCCCAAATCATTTGTAAGGTTTAAATTATTTCTAGTGGGCTATACTTAGGAGATCGGCCCTAAGGATCCACACTCTGCACCTATTTTTATTTATTTTTAACGTCCCACAAAAGAGCTTCATGGAACTCTATTTGAAAGGTTACTCCAAAAAAGAAAAAAAGGAAAAAACTGCTTGAAAGAATTTTGAGACATGAGATCCGCCCACTTTGAGGAGAATAAGAGCAAAATTTTTTGAGAGGATACGAAATGTTTGTTACAAGTGTATCCTTAACAAAGAAGCACAAGACAAAAATGCCCTTATGATTTTTTCAAATTCACACTTCCTTGCAAACAGCAAAGAGTTTTGAGAAGGGGCAAAATTAAAAAAAAAAAAAATTAAACAGTCATATCTACTATTCCTAAAATATCTCTTCTTCAACAAAGAGGAGAAAATATTGAGGCCCCTCCTCGACCTCCCCTCCCTCCGCCACTAACAAAAATATCCACAATTTCTTGAGTAATGGATGTCGCTATATCAATTTGAGTTCAATTGCGGCTCAAGCTAGGGTAGGGTATTTGACTTTGTGTTGGCTATGTTACAACTTGTTGTTTGCTACACTTCCAATAAAAAAAAATGGATTCCATCGAAGCAACTAGTGGATTTTCAATCATTGTGGCAACTTCCCCAATATGCATTAGAACTATCGAAAGGTGCCCATGTTGATGGCAGGAAATTGTGAAAATAATTTTTGGGATTGATCACGAAGTTCTAACATAGAAAAAGGAGAAACTTTTGTATTCATTTCTCTAATTCATATTACATGGGTTCGCATTTCAAGCCTCATGGATGCAGGCTGTTTACAAATTTTTTTACAACCACTCCATCTGGCCTTAGATGGTTTTAGACTGAACAAAAGATCAAAAGTACAAAGATTACACATAATATATAACAAAAAGACTGGAAAATCAATTTTGTGAGTCCATGTCCGAGAACATTATGTCTGCTCAAACATGGATTTCTGCCTGTGTAAATTTCCCTTCTTCTCCCATATTTTCTTCTTCAAACTCCTTTAAAACCTTTGATAAGGGTTTAGAATGGCCCTACTGATCGACACTTAGATGTGCAACACTTAACCACAAAACTACGATGTCGTCAAGTAGTAAAGGACTAAAGAGTCCGGATTATCGATCCCACGAAGAGCGGATGGAACAAGCAATAAATCCAATTAAAGTAGAATTGAACTAAGATGTAGCTAATAAAGACAATTGAAGTGAGCAATTAAAACTATTAAACTATGCAATGTAAATAATTAATTAACAATCTAAGATATAAAATTAATTAGATCTAAGCTAATCTAACAAGCTACACCAAACTAATGGATGACTGGTGGTGGAAATGGAAGATTTAAGGTGAAGATGTGGAGTGAAATGTATATGATTTTAAAACAAGTTATGTGAGATGTGCATCTAACAATCTAGAAGTGAAAATGACAAATCAAATAAAGATTAAAATTAACAACAATCAAAATAAGATATTAAACAATCCAAAATCCACTAAGTATGCAATTAATTCCACCAATGCATGTTCTAATTAGACTCTCAAATCTACAATCCAATAAGCAATCTCTTGCCTAATTAGATTGGATGATATAACAATAAAGATTAAAATAAATAATATAAAAGGTTAAGATCCTAAATCATCATTTAGCTATCCTAATAATAAATCATCAGAATCAGGCTACAAAATATCAAAGATAGGGGCTCTACAGCATGCTATGTGAGAGAACTTAATCCAACTACAAAGCATTAATTGAGATTATCCAAGCTCCTAATTACAATTTGAAAGTATAGAGAAGGTAAATAAAATTGCTAAAAGAGTAACTTGCCAAAATACTCTTTTTTTTTTTCATTTGATTCGTTCATTTACTTTCACATGTTAGGATTTGAACCCATAACCTATTTCATTGGAACCCAAACTCTGACCAATAGACCAACCATTCCTTTGTGTTAAAAAATGACTTCTTTTATTCTTACAGTTTTCTCTTATTTTGGAATTCTTCAACTCTTCCTAAGATTTCTTCATGTAACTTCTTTATCGAAATCTCTTCTTGATGCCTTGGGATACTAGCCGGAAGGTTGGGGTAGTCGCGGGGTCCACCTTCACAAGAGAAATTACATAAAAATGAGCTATAAATAATCGGATTTATGCGTAATAATCTAATAATCCGTTAATGTGATAGAATGATAAAATCTTCATATAAAGCAAATGATATACATATGAGATGCTGATTAAACTCGGACTAATGAGGGGTAAAATATGCAATATTTAACACTTATCACCTACTATGTACATAGATGGGTGAAAATCAATTTTGACTGATAGTTATCTTTCACAATCATCATTCGTTTGTGAAGGACTGCATTTGTACAATCCAAGGGAGTTACTGATTTATGTGCTAGTAGGTGCTTCAAAGTTGTGTCATTTTGGGCTATACCAGTACAGGGAACCAAAATGAAGCCATGGAAAAGGGTTTGTACAACTAAGTCTCAAACAGAGACACCATTACTCCTTTGAATGAGAAAGACAAAGAATGGAGACTGAACAATCAATTTGGGTTGAAAGGGAGGGGTAAGGCCACAAACATCAGTCTCTCCCTCTAGAAGAACATCTCCAGAGGTTGAAGACCGAATTTGGAAGGCTGAGATGGGTGCTTGCAGAACTTAGAAATAGAACCTCACCTTCTTGAAGAGGTGATTAGAAGAAATGAGGAATCTTCATAGAAATTCAAAGTTAGGAGAAAGTGGTAGAGGTTTGGAGAGACTGAGTGTTCTTAGGAGTGATTAGGAATGGTTTTTACCCCTTGAATGGCCGTCCAAAGGCCATATTTAATTTATAGAGTAAGAGGGCAGTATTTATAGAATAAGAGGGCGGTTGCAACGGTTCCAGGGAGTTAGAATTCAAATCCAGGTATCAGCAACTTACTGGTGTGTCATGTCTGAGAGGGCTCATGTCCGAGGAATATTTTTTCTCAGACATGGAGTATTGTGGGTTCATTTCTGAGGAACAATGTTTCTCGAACATGGAGTATTAAGGGTTCATGTTTGAGGAACAGTGTTTCTCGAACATGGAGTCCCGTTACATGGGAAGTGAGTCCAAATGATGTCCTGATGCTTTGAAATTCTGGGGAATCCATCTTGGGATAATTTCTAGACTTTGAGGAAGATTTCATCTTTGTTTGAGCTCTGGAAATGGTCTTTGGTCTTCATGTCTGCTCACCTCTTTTACCTTGAAATTTTTGTATCAAATAGTCTCCGATGAACTTGAAATTGTAGGAAACCTTCTTGGGACTCATGATAGATCATTAGGAAAGATCTCATCTTGTTCTAACCTCTAGAAATGGGTCAAAGTGGGTCCCATTGGTTCATGTCTGAAAGCCATTTAGACATGAAGGGTTAATATGTGAGAAATGGATCCAAATGACCCCAATTGCCCTCTAGCCTTAGGAAAACTCCTTTAAAGTTCATCCTTAGTCTTTGGAGTTGGTTTTGTCTTGATCGAGTTTGTGAAAGTTGCTGAGAGCATACTTCAGCCTTCCATGTCTACACAAGTTTGACTTGAGTTGACTTCACCCGTTCTTTGCTTGGATCTCAACCCAAATGGCCATGAATTTTTTTAAACTTATATTTGACCTTATGAATCAATTTTTGTCCGCTGGAAGTTGGTGGAATGTAGAATTCCAATTCATGTGTGCGAGCTAGGGTTTGGAGACCCTTAGGATTTCTTTGAAACTTTGGAGAACGCCTTGAATATGCATTCTCTGACCTTGGAGTGGGATTAATCTTGATTTGACCCCTCTGAGCTATTATTGAGATCCATGTTTGAGAACTCTAAAGTCTATGTCCGAATTTTCAAACATGGAGTTGATTTTCAGTGTTGAGCTTCTCCTTGAACTTCCAGTGACTTTTGAAGCTTCTATCAATCTTCATTCAGCTGAGTAATGCATTATTGACTCCTTGTCTATGGTGCAGACCTTCGCACTTGCTCTTGTCTGATTATATCTGTTGGGGCGCATGTGTGATTTTTTACATGCCAACATATGCTAAGCACGAGCAAGTAATGGAGGACATTTGTCGAGAAAATAATTGAGGACATTTACAACACAAAATTTGTTTTACATATTATAATTGTTGAAGATGTCAAATATGGGGTAAAGTGGGATTGTTGAAATGGATAATTCCTTATGGAGTGCTTTGTTATCGGTGCATGTTGCAAGATTGAAGGAAAAATTCCACAGTATAGCGATTAGACCAACTACGACCTATCGAGGAAAGTGCTGACCGACTAGGAAGCAACATATGCACAAAAAGGATGTAGCATAATTGAAAATGTTTAGGTGGATGTGTGGTAAAATAGTAACGATAAAATTAGAAATGAGATCTTTCAAGAACATTTAGATGTAGTATCAATAGGTGATAAAATTAAAGAGACTCATTTGAGATGGTTTTAGCAAGTCCAAAATCCTCTCAAAAGGGGAAAAAATAAAAGTTGTCTACTTTTAGATATCTTTTAAATAGAGATATTTTAATTAGACCGTTTTACAAATAGAACGTTTGATGTCTTGTTCAATTAGAAATAACAAACTTGTCAGTAAAAGATATATGCACAATATTCTCATATAATAAAAGTAGCAGATGCAAACTTGTCATATAACAGAAGTAGCGCAAGCAGATGTCATATAGTAAAAGTAACGTAGCCAAACTTGTCATAAAGTAAAAGTTATATGGGAAACTTCTAAAAAAACACTTGCCAAAATGGCTTTAGGTCCTTGCTCTCTCTTTTTTCTTCTTTTTTATGAGTTCGCAATTATTAAATGGTGAGATAGATGTCTGAGCGTCAAGATACGACCTCTTTTTATAGAATTGGATTGGGTCCAGGGCGGCCACGAAGATGAAATCAAATACAATTAAGATTCCTCGTGATTGTTGCTAATTGCAAGAATACCACCAATCTCATTGGCGACAAAGCCTGATTTTTAGGGTCTCCTCCAACACATTCAATGGTAAGCGTGGTTTTGATGAGTCTGGATCCCCTGTTTTGTTGAAACAGAGAGATACCGTTCCATCCAATCATGATTTGACAACTGTATAAAATCTCATGCCAACTAATGCACCCTCTTAATCGCTTCTTCAAAAGAAAAAAAGAAAAGAAAAGATTTTATATAGTTGGCAAATCATGATTGGATGAAATAGTATTTCCCCATTTCAACAAAACAAGGGATCCAGACTCTGTATTGGTGGGTCTAATTACTTGGAACAAGCTTTTCATCTAGACCAATGATGTGGCTCACAAAAATATTGCCGATACCATCGACGATAAGGACTCTTTTTGGTTTTGAATCTTTGGATTACGCAAGTGTATGCCGAGATTATGGATCAAAGCACTATTGTAATGCTCATCAGGTTAGTGATAAAGCAGTATCATGTTGTATAAAATGCGAGCTTACATAATCCAAGAATGATTGTGCTTATTAAAATGTCATCAACCTGAATTCTACATTGAGGTCTACATGACTTTTGTTTCTCCATTCGATCTATCGTGAGCCAGATCCTTAGATAACTTGCATGTCTTCAAATCTATTTTTACTACCTCTATCTACGTTTGATTCAGCCTTCCCCTTACCCTTAGTAGGTCATCAACCTTATAGCCAAACTTTTTCTTACCGACGCCATTGCAAGCCTGTGTTAGACACGCCCAAACCACCTCAAACGGATATCCCTAATTATATCAGAAATTGATGCTACACCTAAATACTCCTGAAAGCACTCGTTTCTAATTTTATTTTTCCTAATTTTACCATACATCCACATCAACATTCTCATCTATACGATACTCATTTCGTGCATATGTTGCTTCTTGATTGACTAAGATTTTGCTCCAAGCAGGCCCAAACATATCTAGACACTCATTTTAGCTATCTTTCACACACAGAAGGCTCAATGCAACCATTGACCAAAGGTGTTCTACAAAGTTTTAGAGTAGACTAAGACCATTTGGATACAAATTCAAGTAAAAAGCAGTCAAAAGTGATCCATGTCTCATTGATCGAACATCAGACTTGAAGTCAACACCTAGTCAACTTTCAGAAGTCAAATGCTAGCGAAACCTTCCTCAAAGTAAAAGAACATATTTTATAAGTATTTCGCGGAGTTTCAAGACAATTGAAAATCACTTGGATAAAATATCAAGCAATGGACAAACAAGATACATGGACAAAATGTCCAGGTTTGACCAAACAATACGGTCGGACATGGGATCCAATCGGTTCTTATCCATATCCGACCAAGCATGTTGTCATACATTGAACCCAGTCAGTTTCTTGGAGAACTTTCTTGAATTCAAACTTCTCAAAATTACTCCAATAGCCTATAAATACCCCCTTAGACGTGCATTTGAATATATACTGAACACCAAAACCAAGATAATCCTCAAGAAGTCTAACCTTTCTCACTCCAAAACCCAAAACATCTAGTAACCACGTTTAACTACCTCTTCAAGAGGTGAGACTCTACCCAAAACTCTAGAGAAACACTCTAAGACCTTGAGACTTTATTTTCAATCTCTAGAGTGTCCTTCTAGAGAAAAAAATAAAGAATTCATGGTTTTAACAACCATTGACATCCAAACCATGATTTTCAGGATCTTCTTTGATTTTCTCGCTTAAAGGAGTCTGGATGTGTTGGTATCCTTGTGTATTACAACACTTGGCTTTTACTCTTCTTTATTTATGAGTTTCCCACATCGGTTGTGGAGAACATTTTAGTATCATTTAATAAGTGTACTCACACATCACTATGATGATAGTCTCAGTAGAAGGCTAAGGTAGTGGTGACCAGGAGCGCGTCCGTTTGGGCCGTGCGTGGCAAGGGACCGGGCCGGGCCCGCATGCGCATGCATTATTTTTAGTCTCAGTTGGGTTAGGTTTGAGCCAACCTGGATCTGACCTGATTATGCGTAGCCGATTAACCTAGTAGCTTTCGTAACATCTCCGCTTTAATGCGAAGAATGTTGGGTTTTCCATTCCTCACCTCCAATCCAACGAGTTTTTCTTCTTCCACCTTTGAATCTATTGAGAATAGTTGCTGCAAGACCTGTAATTATGGGATTAGAGATTCTGATCCATTCAAGTGCATAAGTGGTGGACATCATCCGATAGGAAGCCATCTTATCCTGGGACAGACATCCATAGATCCATCTGCACCTATGTGGGAGCAAAATCAGCCTAAAGAAAGCATCTCCTAAAGACATGATTGTGTTGCCAATTGTTCGGTCATTTCTTACCTTTACTTTTTTTTTATTTTCTAATTTTAATTTATTTACAATTTATGCAAAACCATTTTTTCCAACAGTTTAGGCAGATTTTCGTGGTAAAATTGTTTATAAATTAAAATGACTACTCGGGAATATTACCCTAAAGTCTTTAATTTTGAAAGTAAGGACTTTAAAATGTCGAAGATGAAAATGGAGTATCTCCTCAAAGTTATGAAAACTCTATATGTGCTATTAACTGATTGCCCTGAACCTTATGGAGATGGACCCGCTGGAACATATGAAAGTGAAAAATGGAAATATGATGATTTTGATGTCAAAATGAAATTTTAAATCATTTGGATAATTACTTGCGCGGTGTATTTTCAAATTTTAAAACCCGCAAGGAATTATGGGATTCTACTATTAAATATGCTACTGAGGATGCGGGTACCAAAAAGTATGCTATTGAATAATTTTTAGATTTTTAAATGGGAGAAGGAAAATCAGTGATAACACAAGTTAAAGATTTTTCAGAAAATAATTCATGAAGTCCAAAATGAAGGAATGAATTTGCCCAAAGAATTTGTAATTGGCAGTACCATTCATGAACTCCCACCATCATCGAAGGACTTTGGGATCACCTTAAAACACAAGAAAAAAGAGATGGAATTGGAAGATCTCATAGTCAGGCTCAGAATCCAAGAACATCATCGGGACCGTGATTCTACAAGTAAGGATTCCGAGCATGTGGGTAAGGCCAATCTTATTGAGGCAAAAAATGATTAGAGAAAACCCAAGCCCAACAATTCCCAGGGCAAGAAATTCCAAAAGAGAAATCAAAACCAAGCTCTTAAGCCCCGCAAGGATATCGCCAAAAGAAAAGATATAGAATGTTTTGTCTACGGGAAAAAGGGTCACTATGCAAAAGAATGCCGCCACACAAAAGGCATTAAAGGTAAAATTCAAGCCAACCTTGTAGAAGAAGATTTTGTGGCGGTACTGACAGAGGTGAATCTGGTCAACAATTGTAGAGATTGGTGGGTTGACATATGCGCGACCTAACACATATGTAGTGACAGAAGTGCGTTTGTCTCATACGAGCAAGTCGGAGATGGACAAGAACTCTACATGGGGAACTATGGCCAAAGTAATTGGTCAAGGGAAAGGAGTTCTACACCTCTCATCCAGCAAGTCTTTGACTTTGACCGAAGTACTTCATGAGCCTGAAGTGCGCAAGAACTTGGTGTCTGGTTCGGCGTTGAGTAAGAATGGATTTAAATTAGCTTTTGAAGAAAATAAGTTTCTATTTACTAAAAATGGAGTGTTTGAAGGAAAATGTTTTATCTTAGAAGGCCTTTTCAAGATGAATGTTAATTCAGTCGGTAATAAAAATTGCCTCTTCTTCTACTTATATTATTGTGTCTCCTGAATTATGGCATGCGAGATTAGGACATGTCAATTATTTATCTTTGAAAAATATGATGGATTAAAGACTACCTTCAAAATTAATTTTAAACCAAGTTCTTGTGAAATTTGTGTTCAGTCTAATTTTTTTAGAAAACATTTCAAAAGTGTTGAAAGATGTTCTAAATTACTTGGTCTTATCCATAGCGATATTTGTGAATTAAATAATATTATCACTTGAGGTGGAAAGAAGTATTTTGTTACTTCCATTGATGATTTTTCAAGACTTTCTTATGTTTATTTATTGAAAAACAAATATGTGTCTCTTGAAAAATTCGGCCTTTTTTTAATTAAAGTTGAAAACCAATTAGGAAGAAACATTAAGATTTTTAGACTTGATAGAGGAGGTGAATACCTATCCAATGACTTTATAAAGACCAGTAAGACCCTAGGTATAGTTCATAAAGTGACAGCCCCTACTCCCCTTAACAAAATGGTGTGGCTGAAAGGAAAAATAGAACTTTAGTTGAAATGATGAATTCTATGCTGAGTAGTTCTGGCCTATGCAAGAACTTGTGGGGTGGGGGGCCTCTTCTTACTATCACACTCCAGTCCTGAATTCACCTGGCCAAAGGTAAATCTCGAGGTGTGACGCGTGTACTCCCGTGCTCATCGCACCTGTTTCGGGTCAAGTGCGAGTCACGAAGGAGAAAATCACAAGTTCCATTCGTGAGACATGCTCACAGACACCTGTCTTTGTACATTTATCAGCGAAAGCAATAATTCAAGACATTTAAAGGTATCATATCATGAGCTGTCCAAACATTCAAGTTCGTTAAACAAAAGATGATTTCATTTACTAGTAAGAAGTAGAGATTTTAAACATACTCCACCTCAATAATACAAAAGTATTTATATACATTAATACCAAAAGTAAGTTTAGTTTGTTCAATTTCACAAAAGTATTCTATCAACAAAGAAGAAATGTTACGCTCTGGGAAGTACGTACGAGCTAGACAGCTCCTTCAGCAGTCCATTCTTCTATCCCTGGAGGTACCTCAACGGCCTCCTCCTCTCCCTCCGTAGTTTCCTCAAGCAATGGTGGACCCAGGATTTTCGTTTGAGGGGTGCGAAATGATGGCAATTGAAAAAGTCCAAAGATATTATTTTGTGATACTTTCTTCACATTGTTAATGACAAAAGAAAAAATGTATTACATTTAAATGATTACAAAATATTCAAGTGTATCAACTACATTTTCTCATCAAAAGTCATATATCAACTATACGACAAAACTTTTACAATTGCCCTCGACGGTTCTTCATGTTTTGAAAGCGTGGTATGATTGTCTCGTTGTCAATGCTATTAACAATATCCCTTTCGATATATAAAAGTAAACAATCATTCATCCAATCATCTTCTATTCGATTGCATAATCGACTCTTCACAATTTTCATATCAGAAAACACCCTCTCAACAGTAGCAGTAGCAATTGGTAGAGTTAGCGCCAATCTCAAAAGAAAGAAAACCAAAGGATATAGGATGTCTTTTTTTGTTTCAACCATCTTCTAAGCAAGGCCACTAATTCCTTTCACTTTTAAGAACTTGCTATTGGTCCGCATGTCAATAATGTAAATCTTCAGTTGATTATCAAGTATTAATTGATTTGAGTCTGAAAAATCATCTAGATAGAATTGAGAAAGGCAGATCAATTATTTTCTTGTTGAAGGTAGAGAATGAATCACTTGGATTGAAGTATGCCACACAAAGAAGCAATTCGGTGGTCACCTCATTTAAGCGATCGTTGAGCTCTTTAAGTTGCATGTCAATAGTAGTATAAAATATTTCAATGCGGTAAAAATATAGCTTTGTCACTTTAGCTTTGCGTCAAGATCGCTTTCAATCAACAAACAAATCATCCATATTCGAAATGGGGATTTCATATTTATCACAAAATAAATGAACTTTAGAGAGGAGAGAATCCCACCCATCGTCTCTCATCATTTGCAATTTTTGTTTTGATATTCTTACCATTTCCATGGTATTGACAATATCTTGATCTTTTTGCTGCAATGCCTTTGATAAGACATTCGTGATCCCCAAAATATTTGTCATCAAATGCATTTTAAATGCGAAATCAAAAAATTCCAATTGAAGCAATGAGCGAGCCGCACTAGCCACATTTTCATTTATATCATCTTTTACAATAATCTCAAGCACATCAATCACAGAGGAGAACATGTGGATCAAGTTAATCAATGTACCATAATGCGAGCCCCATCGTGTATCTCCCAGCCATTTGAGACTAGTCTTTTGATCCAAACCTTGTCCACTTTCAAGTTCACCTGAATTGAGTGCATCAATAACTTTAGCAGCTTGTATATTTTGGAGCATGTCATGGAGTTTACAAGAGCCTCCAACGACATTAAAAGTATAGCAGACCGATTCAAAGAACATGCAATTGGTACGTGTTTTTTTTGCAACAGCAATGAGTGCCAATTGAAGCTGATGTGCAAAACAATGAACGTAAAATGCAGTAGGATTCTCATTTTGAATGAGTGTTTTGAGACCATTAAGATGACCCCACATATTACTAGCTCCATCATAACCTTGCCTGTGCTAACTTGTTATGCTCAATTCATGTTTGAAAAATATCGCATCGATTGCCCTTTTAAGTGATTGGGCAGTAGTGTTTGTGACATGTTCTACTCGAAAAAAGTGCTCAATCACACATCCCCGCTCATCCACATAGCGTAAAACAACGGCCATTTGCTCTTTCATAGAGATGTCATGAGATTCATCCACCAAAAGAGCAAATGGCACATCTCCAAGTTAAAAAATGATAGCCTGAGTGGTCTCCATAGAAGTTGCATTTACAATATCTTTCTGAATCTTAGGCGAGGTAAGTTTCAAATTTTTAGGAGCATTTTCCAAAATGACTCTCTTAGTAGCTTCATTTTGATTGGCAATTACTTGCAAAAGCTCAAGGAAGTTACCCATGTTATTTGAATTCTCATATTCATCATTACCATGAAAAGGCATCCCTTGGCGTAGAAGAAAACGATTGGCATCAAGTGTTGCCTTTAAGCGGATTCAATACTCAATCCGAGCTTGAACCGATTGCTTGACAATAATTGTCTCAATGTGTTGCTTTTGATTTAATAAATTTTGACACTTCTCATATGCTTGATTGTTGTCGCGACCCCGGACCGGGTTTACGGCCTAATCCAGGATCGGGAATCAATAAATAAATGGAAAGATAAACAAAGATGACAATAATGGTATGTTTGTTTGATGTCAAAGCGTACACGGGTTAAAAAGGGACACGTTACCCGTGCACGTAATTTCTCACAGGTGTCCGCGGTAAGGATATCACAACGACATGAATATTTTGTATGATTGCGGAAGCGTGTATCAAATCAAGCATGTAATTCATTTCCATAATACTAAGACTGATTACATTTGAATAACAAGTATCAGAATGAGCAATGATCATTAGCGTAACCCCAAAGTATTGTTAAAGTTTAAACAAAAGATCATTTAGTTACATTTCCCAAAATTAGAGGCCAACAAAGGCCAACATAAACAAAACAATATCCACCAAAAGAAAAACTAGCCACAACCCCAAAATATGACGTCTCTCGAGGCAACCGGATGTTTAAACAACATCATCGACATGCCACTCAACTAACTGCTGCGGTTCTCCGACCGCCTCCTCGAGCTCCTCCTCGGGGTAACCAACAACTAGACCTGAGTACCAAAGAAATGGATCAGACACGACGGTCCGGCCGGCGGGTGAAAAGATATAACCATTCGATAATAAAAGCATTTACCTTGGAAAACATTTAAACCTGTTTAAACAATAGCTTTCATGAAGTAAATGAATCATTTAACTGAAAACATATATACAATAATAAAACATGTACTTGTATCCAAGGAATTCGGGAAACAAGTAAGATGGCGACTACACGAAGCTAAATCCTCTATCATTGAAGTGATAAGAGCAAGCATATCAAGGGCTGACCTCAGTCACAGAAGTGAGGAGGTACAACGAAATTTACATATACATATATAATATACGGGACATGACCATGATAGCGAGCCGGGCATCAGGAACCACGGTAGCAATCTGCGGTATCGAGACAAGACCACGGTTAATAAACCGAGTAGCGAGATCCAAACTGTAGCTGGCGGGACAAGAGAGGGATCTCCAAGTCAGTGGATCAGACCGACAAGGTTATCCAAGCTTAGTGGTGCCGACTCATAGGTTAAATCATATAAATCAAGACATGTGTAAAACAAATCAAGTGCAAGAATATAATCGGGTAAGACGAGGGTGCTCAAAGGTACAACTATCATATCATGTCGGGCATGCATTTCGGGACTAGCAATTATCACAAGTATCTTTTCAATGCTTTCGGGAATGATAGTCACATAGTGTAAATCTCGGGTACAAGGAAATACAAATGAATTATTGGAGTTTTAGACAAAATATTGGGTTCAAGATTTATTTAAGGTGAATAGGGATCTCGTATGTCGATCTTAATAATGACTTGATACTCTTTGAATTTGGAGACATTGCGGAATACTTATACACATTGGAAATTTCTAAAGGCTTCAATGGATCTTTGTGTTGTGGTCTTTCTTCTCAAATGGACTTCGAACATTGCCTCATGGATCTCTCCAATGCTAAGAGTCCCTTTAAAAACGATTCCTAAGCTCCAAAAGTGGTTTAGGGTCAAGGGGGGGTGCGCTCGAGCGGACCAAAGGGCGCTCGAGCGGACCTGAACCGCGCAGGAACCCGAGCAGGCAGCAAAGCTGCCCGCTTGCTGCCCGCTCAAGCGGGCAGTCTCGCTGCCGCCCGAGGTGCAGTCAGATTGATTGCGCGCTCGAGCAGGCAATCAATAATGCTGCCCGGGATGGACCACTATGGCCTTTCTTCCTCTTCTCTTCTACACATTTCATCCACAATAAAAAGGCCTCCTTGCCCCCAATAATCCTTCATCAAACCTCCTCAAACACCACTTAACTCTAATCAACTTCATTGAATATTAACGCCAAAACTCCTTCTCCACATTCCAACCCAAATAGAAGGAGAATAACCACAACCACATAAATTCATTCAAGTCTTAGATAAGAGATAAAACAAAAGCTATAAATCACATTTTCAAGACAATAAATGGGCTAACCAACCCTTTTCAAGAGCATTAAAATCACATTGAATGCAAGTAAAACAAGACATTAATGGAAATACAAAGTCAACCATACTTGTCATGAAAACCATGCAAAACTCAAAATATCTAATCATTTCACTTGCCTTAGGGTCTCAAATCAAGGAAATCAAGCTTCTAGTCAACTCCTCCAAGCCAAGAACACAATCTACACAAAAAACCCTCAAATGGGTCAAACAAGGACTAAAAAAGAAAGAACTCTCAATAAGGAAGATGAGGCTTCTCTATAGCTAGGAGAACACAATATCAAAATATTAGGAGGAATATTTACTTGGAAACTCTTCAAATGAGTAAGACTAGCTCAAAGAAGGTCTTAGAATGGAGTTCTCTCTTCAAGAGTTGTATCAATGGAGAGCCCAAGTGATGAAGAAGAAGATGATGGTTCCCATCTCTCAATTTGTGCAAGGTTGGTGATGATTTGATGATGGAAAAGTAAGAGGAAGAAGAAGAGAGGAAAAAGCCCTAGCTTTTGATGGGTTTGTGCTGGAAAAGAGAGAATGGAAGAGAATGGTCTCTTATATACAAGTTGAGTGTGGGCTCCACCATGGGAAATCTCTTTGGGCTGAAATCACTACTCCCGGGACCTCGAACGAAATCGACGAAGAAGGGAAAAATGATCACCGAAATATCTAATTTCCAAAAAATATATTTTTCGCGGGTTTTGGGGATATCAAATTTTGGGTACAGATTTAGTGTACAAAGACTGTTTTGCCCACAAAGCTAGGAAAATCGGGTTTCGGGGTTCCGGACGGTTACGGGATCAACATGAAAGTCGTAGGGATCGACAAGATGAGTAAAACGGGATCAATACAAGAATTATAGGAATCTCAAGAATCCCCCAAATAAAAGCAAGACTATCAAAAAGGAACCTCCAAAGGCTCCCACTAAACACAAGACACTTAAAATTCCACAAAACTATACCAAGAGCTATTCTAATCCAAGCTTAGTCAAATTCTAATCACGCTTAGCACTAACACGCGACTTAATTAGCACTAATCGTGGACACTCGGGTCGGGGTCTTACAATTGTGAGCTTTCTTCGGGCCTCCCAAGTGATCTCCAATTCTTTTTTTTTTCCTCCAATTTCTGAATCCTTGAGTTATAAAGGCATCATGACGTCCATGCTCTCCAAAAAGATAACATAAGCAAAATGCAGCATCTTTTTTTTTATGTTGTATTCCAACCAACTACCATAATCCTTAAAATAAATCAGATTAAATCGCCTCTTATCTTGTGTAGACTCCGTAAAAGGAAATTTATGATCACGAGGCTAACAAGGACCCTTTTGTAGATACGCTCTTTGGATTTGGTCTCGATCCACAGGATGATAACTCAAGATTGGATTTTGTAACCCAGGATCTGCAGGAAGATCAGCCATGTTAACTTCTACACGACTTTTCTTCGAAGCTGATGACACTTGATCATTGTTATCATTCTCTAAAGTTGGACATGATAGGCTAGGAGTTGATTTTCTTTTGAAATAATTTTCCATATCTGATTCAAAGATAATGAAAATTTCATCAAAATCAACGCCTGCCTAAAAACACATAACTTAGTAGAAACGCATAACTTGATTAGAACAGAACTTAGTTCAAGCACATTAACTTAATTGATTATTGGCAAGGTTGGGACACAAACACATGGGCATATGAAAATACTTAAGACACAAATCAGCCATGACTATGCATATGTAAACCACATCCATCAAATTAAAAAATATCATAAAAATATGAATATTTGTACATCAAATTGCTAGTATAGAGTTCAAAGCATAAAGCTCTAAATCAAATCCACAATTTATTTAATTTGACTATGATATACAAATTAAAAAAGATTGAGAGAGGGAGAATACCTGCACTACGCTGCCAGAGAGAGGGCCCACCAAAGTTGTAGAACTATTAGATGATGCACCTCCAATAAATAGCTAGACAGCTTTCCTGTGTATAATGAAAAAATAAATCCATGTAAATAAAAAGTTTATTGATTTCTAATCACATTTTTTATTAGAGTCTATTGCAATAAAATTAGATATAGAGTTAGATGATTGAGGGATAAGGCTGTGAAAGGAGCTGCAATGAGCCAATGATCAAAGTCAAAGGTAAATCCAACTATCGAAGTGGACCCCAAAAAATTGAATTGCACATATAGTCCTCGTGTATTGCTCCCTTTCAAATTGGAAACGCTGACTATTAGAACTTAGAAGCTATTGGAAATGGGATCATGTAAACAAAAAATGGCCTCAATCAAATTACCCAAAACCTTTGATTTTAGGACTTTATAGTTTCGCTATTTAAACAACTTATACTTGCACTAATGGTCTAACATGGGGAAAAACGAAAATAAGAGATTATCTATGAAGAAACAATACATGGGGGAGGAGAGGACACTCTGTGAAGGGAATATGTCTCCATACAAACATGAAACACCCTCACCATCCTAATTCCCAACCCAACTCCTAAAAGAAAACAACTGAAACTATAATAAGTAATTGTCTAGCATTAATGACATTATAAGAAAAAAGTTCTAAACTACTACCACTAGAAGAAATTTGGGATTGTTCCTCTTGCCCCTTACCCCTCCTCCCCCTTCCCCTTAGGTCTATCCAATATGTTTTGGTTCACATTTATCCTTATGCCTTTTCAAATGGCCGGAACCCAACCCCAAGGGGTTTGCCGAGTGGTCAAGACCACGGTTCCTTCCCCTTCCGAAGCTAGAGGTCTTGGTATCGACCTTCGGTTCTCCCCTCTTCAGGAACAGAAGGTTGAGTCCACTTGTGCTACCACCTAAGGGCCACAAGGGGTTTTACCAGGCTTCTCTCTGGGCCCGGAGGGATTAGTCCAACATAAAGGCTTGGGAACTATCCGTTAGCTAAAAAAAAAAAACGGCCAGAATCCCCACCTGAACCGACAACATAAATCTTACCACAATATTTACATTTTGCCTTATCAATCTCCTTTCCATTTTCGTCTTTAACCTTAAAAGTAGTATATGCTTCCCAAACTTTAGAAATTTTGGGTCTCTTAGATGTTCTACGATAATTGGAAGTTTCTACTTGGGGTTCTTCCTATACTTCTTCTTCAAATTCGACATTATCTTCTTCTTCCCCTAAATTAACGGAAGAAAACTCTTGGGGAGAACTCTTGAAGATCGTCCAACCATATTCAATAAATTAAACTTGAAAAAAAAAAGATATATAATGATAGTAATAGAGATGTTTGTGCTAATTAATATAATAAAGGGGAGAAGATGAGAGGTAATATAATATATTATAGACCATATAGAAATATGGAATCTCAAATTTAAATGAAATAGGTACCTCAAAATTTTTTAAGGCCCTTTAATCTTGTCTCTTGATGACTTGATCTTTGGGCCTCCAAAAACTTCTTAGAAATTTGATTAAAGAGAGATTTGGATGCTTTGAGAGAGTTAGAGGTGTTGAGAGAGCTCGATGAGTGAGTATTGAGTTTGGTGAGAAATCAGAATGGGAGACCCCATTTATAGAATTTTAAAAATTAAAAAAGACAAAAAAAATGTTCCTAATATTGACTATTTTATGGCCGCGGAGACGTGGTAAAATGGTCAAAACATGCAATATGACCGTTTTATTACCGTTGGGGGTAAAATGGTCATTTTACACCCTCCGACGTGCCATGCATGCCGTGTCTGCATGCCACAAGTGGGCGGGCGGTGTTGCATCCGTGCCACATGCCTGGAGCTCAGGCCCGGCACGGCTCATGCCTTCTGGCCGTCTTGGTGGATTATGGTGTCGGGTCGGTCCATGCCACGGCATGTTGATTGCCATGTTTGGTCGGCCCGGCCCATTGGACATCTCTATTTTAATTTTTGAAGGCTTGAAAGGGATTTGTTCAAGTATAGGGCACCTTCACATGTCACTTTGACTTGAATTCGACCAAATTCTATGTTTGGTCAAAATTGGATCTAATAGCCATTTCGAGGGTTAACTCCAAGAAGTTTTGGGGGCTATGAAAATGCTTGTGATTATTTTCCATGTTAGTAGGGATCTAATGTCGACCTGGAAGATAATTACTTCATGTATGAAGCAAATAAATTAGTGGGTATCTAAGTTCTGCAACATAAATACAAATGAGGTTGCAAATGCTCTAGTAAAGTTGAGACCGTGATCTATCAACTTCCGAAAAACATTACCAGCTGACATTGATATTCTATATGAGCAGCCCCACAAAAAAAAAAAAAAAGATATTCTATATGTGTAGGAACATCCAGAAGCTGATTGGGGTTGCTACAGCTGTAGGATCTAAACCTTAACAAAAGATTGAACTCAGTATCATAATCTGAAAAAATAAAGTCATTGAAAAACTCAATATTAACTATCCCAATGGAGAATGTCCATGTAACAAATAAAGTAATTTACAATCACTCATTGTTCTCATGAAATTTAGTAAAAGCTTTAATGGAAAAAAGTAAAAAGAAGATGGAATAACAAGATATATGGAATGAAACTAATTTTAAAAAAAAGTTGAAAACAAACCTTTTCTGGCCATACATGATTAGGCAAAACACTCACCAATTTCAATATAGATCGATAGTCTGGCCTATTTCCTATTAAAATTTCTCTAAAACCTAGCGCCAAATACATACCAAATTCAATAAAACAAAATACTAATCAACCAAAACAGTACCCAACTCATAGCTTTAAACGAATTAACAACAAATCACAAGGATTCCAAACAATCTTTGGCATTCTCATCTCTTCCTCTGACAAGCAAATCGTGTCTTTACAAGCATTGGGATCGAAGTGGAATTTTCTACACATGAAAATCTCAACTGAAATTTCTCATTTGAGTTCTTGCAGCAAATGAACAAATTCTTGAAACACAACCCTTTTCATGATCATTTAAGCTAAGCATTTCATTGAAATATAATAATACGAAGTGGGGCCTACAGATGTGTAGTTCTCTTTAATTTTATATATATAATATAATATAATAATACTAAGTGGGGATGACAAGTTCTTATACCAAGTGGGGCCCACAAATGTGTAGTTCTCTTTTATTTTATATATATAATATAATAATACTAAGTGGGGTCCATAGATGTGTAGTTCTCGTTTTATTATATATATAATATAATAATACTAAGTGGGGCATACATATATTATAATAATACTAAGTGGGGCACACAGATGTCTAGAGAAAAAGCATGAAAAGTTCTTCTACTAAGTGGTATAATATAATAATACTAAGTGGGGCCCACAAATGTGTAGATGTAGAGAAAAAGCTCGACAAGTTTTTCTACGAAGTCGGGCCCACAGATGTGTAGTTCTTTTTTATTTTATACATATATATAATATAATAATACGAAGTGGAGCCCACAGATGTGCAGTTCTCTTGTATTATATATGTAATATAATAATACTAAGTGAGGCCCACAGATGTCTAGATGTATAGAAAAAGCATGACAAGTTTTTTTTACTAAGTGGGGCCCACAGACGTGTAGTTCTCTTTTATTTTATGTATATAATATAATAATACTAAGTGAGGCCCACAGATGTGTAGAGAAAAAGCATGACAAGTTCTTCTCTTTTATTGGGGCCCACATATGTGTAGTTCTCTTTTATTATATATATAATATAATAATACAAAGTGGGGCCCACAGATGTGTAGAGAAAAAGCATGACACTTTTTTCTCTTTTATAATAAGGGCATAGATATTATATGATTATTATTATCATATAATAAAAATATATTATTATATTATATTATATTATAATATTTTGGGGGGGGGGCACAAAGGTGTAGTGAAAAAGTATGCAACTTGTCTTCTCTTTTATAATAAGGATATAGATATAGATATCTATACATTTTACATTATTATTATTATTATAATATAATAATCTATTATTATATTATATTATATTATAATATTTGGGGGTGGGCCCCACACAGGTGTAGTGGAAAAGTTTGTAATTTCTCATAATAATATATTATTATATTATATATACTATTTGGAGGCGGGCCCCACAATGGTGTAGTGAAAAAGTTTGCATTATAATATTTGGGGTTGGGCCCTACAAAGGTGTACTGAAAAAGTTTGCAATTTCTCATAATAATAGATATATTATTATATTATATTATAATATTTGGGGGTGGGTCCCACAATGGTGTAGTGAAAAGCAGTTTGCAACTTTCCCTCTTTTATAATAGTAATAGATAGTAGATAATTGGAGGCGGGCCCCATAATGGTGTAGTGAAAAAGTTTGCATTATAATATTTTGGGGTGGGCCCCACAAAGGTGTAGTAAAAAGTTTGCAATTTCTCAAAATAATATATTATTATATTATATTATAATATTTGGGGGTGGCCCCACAATGGTATAGTGAAAAAGTTTGCAATTTCTCATAATAATATATTATTATATTATATTATACTATTTGGGGGTGGGCCCCACAATGGTGTAGTGAAAAAGTTTGCATTATAATATTTGGGGTTGGGCCCCACAAAGGTGTAGTGAAAAAGTTTGCAATTTATCATAATAATAGATATATTAATATGTTATATTATAATATTTGGGGGTGGGCCCCACAATGGTGTAGTGAAAAAAGTTTGCAACTTTCCCTCTTTTATAAGAGTAGATAGATAGATAGATAGATATAGGAGTAGTAGAAGTAGATATTAGATAGTAGATATTTGGGGGTGCGCCCCACAATGGTGTAGTGAAAATGTTTGCATTATAATATTTTGGGGTGGGCCCCACAAAGGTGTAGTGAAAAGTTTGCAATTTCTCAAAATAAAATATTATTATATTATATTATAATATTTGGGGTGGGCCCTACAATGGTGTAGTGAAAAAGTTTGCAATTTCTCATAATAATATATTCTTATATTATATTATACTATTTGGGGGTGGGCCCCACAATGGTGTAGTGAAAAAGTTTGCATTATAATATTTGGGCTTGGGCCCCACAAAGGTGTAGTGAAAAAGTTTGCAATTTCTCATAATAATATATTATTATATTATATTATAATATTTGGGGTGGGACCCACAATGTTGTAGTGAAAAAAGTTTGCAACTTTCCCTCTTTTATAATAGTGTATATATATATATATGTGTGTGTATATATATATATATATATGAGCAGGGCTCTCCTAAGCTGCAACTTAGCTTATCCTAAGCTGGAATATGGCTGGCCTCACAGATTAAACTTGATTATATCTGTTTTTTGCATAATGGAACTGAAAAATCCAATTATGATTAGATTTATCTTGATTTTAGAGATGATCATCATCCAAAAAACAGCATAATCGACTTTGATTTTGTGGGACCAGCCATGTTTCAACTTAGGATAAGCTAAGCTGTAGCTTAGGAGAGCTGACCCCTATATATATATATATAAGTAGTAGAAGTAGATATTTGGGGGTGGGCTCGACAATGGTGTAGTGAAAAGTTTGCATTATAATATTTTGGGGTGGGCCCCACAAAGGTATAGTAAAAAAGTTTGCAATTTCTCCAAATAATATATTATTATATTATATTATAATATTTGGGGGTGGGCCCCACGATGGTGTAGTGAAAAAGCTTGTATGAGATAGATAGATAATAAGGGTATAGATATTATATTATTATTATATAATAATATATTATTATATTTTATTATAATATTTTGGGTGGGCCCTACAATGGTTGGGTGAAAAAAAGATGTATATTATTATATTTGATTATAATATTTTGGGTGGGCCCCACAATGGTTGGGTAAAAAAAAAAGATGCAGATATTTGATTATAATATTTTAGGTGGGACCTACAATGGTTGGGTGAAAAAAAGATGCAACATTGCCTCTTTTATTGCATCTTTTTTAAGAGTAGATGGAAGTAGATAGATAGATAGGGAGCAGTTTGTTTTGATGTGTGTTTGTGCTTTAACTCTCTTTTAATTTTTTTTTTTGCTTCTAATACATAAAAAAGAGAGGAGTGGGCTAAGGGCCCGTCTGGATATCCGTAGAATATATTATTTACAGATTCAAATAATAATAGAAAGAAATAGTTCAGAGTATATTAGCATAATATTATAGCATTGTAGTACTGTTGTTGTTTGGCAGTTTTTTAAGAGTAACATATTCTTGATGAGGTTGTTTGGCTATTGGTGCAGACTATACTATATTTTGAAATCAATATGTGCCACAATTTTAGATCAAACAAACATTAATATATTACTTTATAAATTTCATAAACGTTCAAAAAATAAAAAATAATAAAATAATTTTCTTCTTAAATAATATTATTAATAATAAAATAATTAATAGTAATAATAGTCATTAATGGAATTTCCAATTTTCTTTGTTTAATATATTCTATTTTCCAAAGAAAGAATTTATTAGAAAGATTAGAAGAAAACCCAAAGATATAACATAGAAATACCCAACTTCATCGGAAACAAAATAACTAAGAAAGAGGATTCCTAAGAATTCTAAGAAATCCAAGAAATAGGTAAATCAAAGTTAGGATTCATCTCCAACTCCACCTCATATCCTTCAACCCTTACCTCTCACCACCATCGTTTTGTTGGAGCCCATTTTACCCTTAATTTCTTGGAATTCAATTCCAATCAATGCAAAAAAACATACCCATAAAAAAATTATAAGAATAAAAGTATGTGAAGAGACACTCGATTATGACAATGAAGATGAGCATGACGATGGTTTCATTGATTGATTTTGACGACATCTAGAAGTTCCCTTCTTCACCATGGCTTGAGTGCTCACAATGAATTACAATAGACTAGATGGGAGATAATGAAAAACTTGCAAACAAGCCAAGCAATCAAGAATATGTATACAGAAAGTGAAAAAATGTCAGCAAAATAGAGTGCTGGGATATAGGAGAAAGGGGATGGACCAAATGTTTGGAATGGATCATGGATATGGCATCTCATAGAAAGCAACAAAGGTTTGGTTTTAAATTTTTGGAAATAAGAAAGCAGAAGGTAATAGAAGATAGAGGGCGAGGGAGACGGAATAGGGTGAGAGGAGAAGAAGGGTAAACGAAGGAAAAGAAAAAGAAGATGAAGAGAATAAGCATGGAGAGGGCATCCTAGAGAGAGTGTTACCTTACCTGCAAGGGAATGAGTATCCCATGGAGAGGAGGATGAAAAGATGAGGAGCTTGGCAAAGGGCAAAGGGAGAAAAACATTTTTTTTTTTTTTTTTTTGCGGGGGGGGGGGGGGGGGGGGGGGTTTGCACCCACTGTTCAAATCATCGCTAATACTGGTTTGTGTAGGTCAATCTGTACTAGTAATATCAGCTTATACCGATCTGATATTGCCATGCAAATTGGTCATGGGTCTCATCTTGGCAAAAAAACTCCAAATTATTGGAAGTTATTGGTTGATGTTTTAAAATATTGGCCTTGATTGATTTATCGGTTGATATTCTTAAAATATCAATCGATATGTACCTGTATAAGCCTATACCGGTCTGTTATCGGCTTGCGAATTGCTCGAAGTCTCATCCTAGCAAAAAATCCAAAAATTATTGGAATTTATCGGCCGATGTTTCAAAATATCAGCCTTAACTGATATATCGATTGATATTTTCAAAATAAAGGCCAACAGTGTTTATACCTGTTTTTATCTCCCATTTTATACTCATTTTTCTTCCTCCTTTCAAATATATTAGATTCTACCCTTCTTCTTACCCAACACCTATTTCACTTTCAAGCCATAAAAAAGTTTTATTTTCGCGAATTTCATTTAGAAAAATTATATACAACTCTACCAAGGTGAGTATTATGAGTTTTTTTTTTTTACAATTCTTTCTAAGGATATATGTAGAAATAGCTTAGAAATGAAGCTTGCATGCTCTTTTTATTGTGAATACATTTCATTCTCTTCTATTTACACATTTTGAGGCTAGATCTACTAATTCGGGTTTTGAAAAATGGGATTTTTGTTGAAATCTTATAGATATTTGTAAAATGGTTTCTGAAAATTGTTTCGAGTGTTTAAAATGCTTGTAGCTTCTTAGTTTGGCACATATCTATTAAATAATGAGTAAAAGCTATTTTATTAAATATAAAGCTAATATGTCCTAATTATGATTGCATTTCATAGAATTTGTGGCATTTCAACTTTTTTAGTATATACATGTAAATCTATTTACTTGTAGATAAATTTTATATAATTTCAAACAAGAAAATAACATATGATGTTTTGACTCAGGGAGACCAATATTTTGGTTTATATTTGTTACTAATGGAAAAATATTTTTTCCATGATTTTATAATATTTTGGATTTTTAATAAAAAAACCTCGGACTCTTTTAAGACAAAAGAAATTTTACACTGCAACGACAGTGATATACCGCAAACCCCAACCAATACAATACCTTATCGGTTTTCAGGAGTCAGCCGATACCACAATCGATACTACGATTTTAAACCATGGCTGAACCTATGGGTGTGACCTGTGATCTTGATTTGGAACTCACCTCATGGATCTAGCCGGAAATAACTCGTCTCATAGGGTCACTTGCGCAATTTCGCATAAAATCGATGTAAATAAATAGCTGACGATCCAGATCTCCTCAGAATGTAAACCCTAGTTTTGGCCGCAATCGACCTGCAGTTCTCGTCTCTCTCATCCAAGGAGCAGAGTTTCTAGGGTTTCTGTCCTGTTCATCATCTCGAGCCCTAGCCATGGTGAGATCCCGATCTTCTCCATCGCATCTCTTTACTACTTCATCAGATCCAATAGTTTCTCTTTCTCTCTTTCTCTTCGAAAACCATAGATTGTTGTTTAGATACATACACGCATACATACGAACGTATCTGTAATTGTTGTTGTTGTTGTTTGCAGGCGGATGTGGATGCAGATGTAGCCACCGGGCAGCCGAAGAGGAGAACATTCAAGAAGTTTAGTTTCAGAGGCGTGGATTTGGATGCTCTGCTCGACATGAAAACCGATGAGCTTGTCAAGCTCTTCAGTGCTCGGGCCCGGAGAAGGTATTGTGAAACTAGCAAAAGACTTGTTTACAGATCTGATGTATCCTTTTCTTATTCTTCAATGCATGTTGTAGGTTTAACCGTGGTTTGAAGCGGAAGCCTATGGCTCTGATCAAGAAACTGCGCAAGGCGGTAAGCTTTTATATATTCTTGGTTAATGATTACTTGGTTACTATTGTGTAGCAATTTTACTTTGTGTTGTGGATTTTGATGATTATGAGCTTTTAATCATTTTAACCTAATGGTCATTTGCTTAAGTTTCAAGTTTTATCCTTTGGGGTTGTGTTTAAGTTGTTTGCTATTCTCTCTTTGTTATGTGGGTGGTGACCCTTGTTTCTGTCATCTGAT
Source organism: Umbellularia californica (assembly GCA_028538565.1). NCBI lineage: Eukaryota > Viridiplantae > Streptophyta > Magnoliopsida > Laurales > Lauraceae > Umbellularia > Umbellularia californica. The sequence continues at coordinate 69,069,947 of JAPQWN010000005.1, forward strand.
TGTTTTTGTATTTTGGGGGAATCTTTTTAGATTTTGTGGGTTTGTTTAATTTTTTGGCCCAAGGTTGTTATTTACATGGGATGAGGAGGGGATTATAGGGAAGGTTTTGTATGCCTGAGATGATGTGGGTAAGTGATATTTTTCAGTAATGAGCTGCTTGGTTCTGTTTTGGTGACTGCATATGGGTTGTGAAATGAGTGGGCTTGGTGTTTTAAGACTGTAAATGTTACTGTTGCAGCCTGCAGGGAAAAAATGGGTTTTTGATGGCTGAAATCGGGGCTTTATGGACCTGTTTGTGGTGATGTGGACTTATTAGGATAATTTGTACCCAGGACTTTACCACTTATGAAGCTGCATTTGGAAGAACAAAAATGGGTGATGGGCAACATTAGTTTAAGTCAATTGCATTGCATTAGAATGAATCTATAAATAAAATCTGCTTGAGGTTCCTACTGAAATAACTGTTTAAGTTAATGTTTTAGCTTTATAATGCAACTCAAAGTGCAGCTCAATCTCAGATGTATGCCATTTGTACTCTGCTCTAATAGGATGTCTATTATGTAATGGTTTATAGAAATATCTTATGGTGTTGAAATTGGAGATGCCTTGTAATCCATGCCATGAACTAAATTGTAGTCCATTCCATTCAATAAATGATGAGCTCCGATTTAGGCTCCAAAGTCCAATCTCAACACTCAAAACATACTACTAAACCAAACCAAACCAAACCAAGCCTTTTCCCACTAGGTGGGGTCGGCTACATGGATTTGACGACGCCAATCAAATCTATTTAGGGCCATGTCCTCCGTTAGATCCATGTAGGAAAGGTCATGTTTAATAGTTTATTTCCAACTTCTCTTGGGTCTCCCTCTCCTATTCCTGGCAATCTCCATGCTTTCACACCTTTTAACAGGTGCCTCCGTTGGACGCCTTCTAACATGGCCGAACCATCTTAGTCGATTTTCTCTCATTTTATCTTCAATTAGTGCTATTCCCACTTTGCCCCTAATATCCTCATTCCTAATCCCATCTATCCTTGTGATCCCGCACATCCATCTTAACATTCACATCTCCGCAACTTCCATCTTCTTAACATGATTATGCTTTCCTGTCCAACACTCTAATCCGTATAACAACGCTGGTCTTACCGCCACCTTATAATACTTTCCTTTAACCTTGAAAGGGACTCTCCGATCACACAAGACCCCTGAAACACTCCTCCATTTGGTCCACCCGGCCTGAATCCTGTGACTTACATCAGTATTAATCTCTCCATCCTGTTGCACCATCGATCCAAGGTATCTAAAGTTTTCTTTCTCTACAATCTTTTGTGTGCCCAAACTTACTTCTATGTTACCAAGTGTCCTGACTAAACTTGCATTCCATATGTTCCGTCTTGTATCGACTTAGCCGAAACCCTTTTGTCTCTAACGTTTCCCGCCACACTTCTAGCTTAGCATTTACTCCTCTCGTCTCATCCACTAAAACAATGTCATATGCAAATAGCATATACCACGGCACCTCATCCTGAATATGTCTTGTAATCTCATCGATAACTAGGGCAAACAATTACGGGCTTAACGCTGAGCCTTGGTGTAGACTAATCGTGATAGGAAACTCCTTAGTCTTTCCGCCAGTCGTCCTTATAGATGTCATGACTTTATCATACTTATCTAAATCAAAATTTGCGATGTAGATTTTAATCTGAAATGAGTGCAATAAAATACTAAATATGTTGAAGATTTTATTGTTACTTTCATATTATTTTCATTTTTTTTTTCTATGCAACTCATTTCTCCACATCTGGGTCAGATTTGGACATAGTTCCTAGACAGTGCTTGATTAATGCCCACTAAAAAGTGCAGCCTCCAAATTCTGAGTGGGCCCTACCGATTCAAACATCGATGTGTGATGACAGAGGCTACTATTTCAGTCTGAAATAATGATTTTGTAATCCTTCGATTATCTATTTTTATACAACCAACAATGATCATTTCTACTTAAATTCTTTCATCATTGTCTATAAACATCTTTTTGAATTTGATAAATTATATTATAAACTATAAGTATGAGAAAAAAAAAGATTGGAGACCGCTGTAAAACTGCACCAAGGATATCAATCATGGTGGCCAATTAGCCAGTCATATTACAGTTTTGATGCTGTTATTCCCTTATGTGGCTGGTCAGTAAGCTCACCTACATTATAGTGGTGCTGGTCTTTTTTTTGAGTGATGTGAGTAACTCTACTTGTTTCTCTGTCACCCATGGCTAGCACCAAAATATAAATTCTATGAAACATTCCTTTTTCAACCATCTGTAGTAATGCTTTTGATTTTCCTCTTAGTGTTTACCGCCAGCTTTTGGGTTCATGGGACTTGGACAATGTAGTTGAGCAGAAGACTTGAGAGACTTTAGAAAAGAATAGTGACGGAGAAGGAAAAATTTTATATGGACCTTTTGAAGTGAAAAGGCAAGATCAATCTATTCCCCGTATGATAGAGATAGAGTGCAGGTGGGGAAGAGATGGCACATCAGCGCTGCTGAAAAAAGAATAGAATTCGATATCATAGGTCATAAAAAGTAATCATCATGCCTGGTTGGTCATAAAAAGTAATCATCATGCCTGGTTGATGTGAATCAAATAGCATCAACCGTCCCATTGGGATATGTAGAGGAAAATAAGGAAAAATTTACAAGAGACCAGAAAAATTAGCTGTGGAAAGCAATGGGAATTGAGCCCCCATCTAAAGAGGCATAAAAGGAGGCCGTGCGGTGGAAATGGGAAGAGAGCACATGATCCCTACTAAGGAGGAGGAAAGGAACGAAAAAGTTGATCTCAAAGGACATAAAAGTTAATCATGATTTCTTAATGTGAACCAAATTGCCCAACAGTTTCATCAAATGATTACGATAACAATTGAAATGCTAAAAAACCATGAATCCATCATTTGGTATACTTTTGCCCACTCTGCCTTGATGTTTGCGTTGAACCACCAACACTCGACGTGCTTGTCAACTTTGTATCTTTTCTCTTGATGCCTGTCCCATAATGCTCTTTCATGGTGCAAAATACTGTGGGTGGGCCTTTAATTCTCCTTTAATTTTGCCTAATTTTTTTAGGTATCTTCTTTCTATCTATTTGTAGTAATTGTAGTTGGACTTGTCATCTCCTTTCTCTGTGTCTTAATGCTTGTCTGTTTGGTATACTTTTACCCACTCTGCCTTATGAGATGTTTGCTTTGAACCACCAATACTTGACATGCTTGTCGAGTCAGTATTTTTTCTCTTGATGCATGTCTCATAATGCTCTTTCATGGTGCAAAATATTGTGGGTGGGCCTTTCATTCTCCTCCTTTAATTTTGACTTTTTTCAGGTATCTTCTTTCTATCTATTTGTAGTAATTGTAGTTGGACTTGTCATCGCCTTTCTCTGTCTTTATGCTTGTCTAGTTTTTTTCTACTGTCAAGGTTATGAGACGTTTGTGTTAAACCAACAATGTTTGATTACCATGTTAACTGCATCTCCCTTTATATATATATATATATATATATATATATAGGGGAATTCTCCAAAATGCACCACTTTAAAAACGCCTCCTTTTCTGCCCCCCACCTTTTTTCTTCATGGGACTCACCTTGAGTCAATCTAGTCTCTTCACCGTGCGTGCTGGTAACTAATGGTGATGAAACAAGCTAGGAGAACCCTGGCCTAGGGAAGTTGCAGGCATTTAAATATTTGCTAATGGCAAAAAGTCTAGCTAAATGGGTGTTCCGGATAGACCCACTCCTATAAGGGGTGGGTTTGGTTGTGGGTCTTGTTGTGTTCAAGACTGGTATGAGATTTTGGTTCTTGATCCTAGTTGGGTTTGGGATGATATGAATTTTGGATCTTGACCAAGTTCAAGTCCTGGGTGGGTACATTTTTTGGATGCCTCTGGTCACTCGCCGTGTTTGGTGTTTGTGACTCTTAAGATATTAGCTAGTATGGGGGCTCGCTTGTTTGCAAGAATTCTAAAAAAATCTTTATTATTATTATTATTATTTTGGGGGGGTTGGGGGGTGTGGGGTTATGAATTCCCCAAGTGGTGTCTCACATCATATGCTTATGTCCAATGTAGCATTTTGGGAACTAGAATTTTGATAATTCTACAGTCCAAAAGTGACATTTTGCAGGGCTGGTTTTATGATATTTCAGCATTCAAATAGGGAATTTATAATACTTGCGGGAAATTGCAATTCTTGTCAAAAGATTTCCAAACAAATGGGCCTAAATTGTTATTCACAAATAATGTGGTCATGTTTAAATTGTAAGTTGTCGGGTTTGATTTCTCTCCACCACAAGTAATGGTTTATGGTACTGAATGTTTTTAATTATATTTTAAAATAATAGATGAACAATCAATATCGAATTTGACCCGTTTAATATCCTGTCACAGGGCAGGTTTGGTATCACAAATTATAACCTATATGGGTCAGGTTGGGTATGAGGCGGGGCATTTTTCAATGTTTTGAGTTAGGGTTTATACTCACCCATCACCATCCCAGGGAGTGGCTAGTTTTTTCCTAGCCTTGTCAGTTTGAGAAATTCTATTGAGTTCTGGCAATTGGGTATTGTATATTTTTAAGGCAGTTTCTCTGACCTTCTGTGAATAGAAGGTTTGTAGAAGGATGTAACTAAGTGGGGATAAAGAAAGAGGTGATGGACATTGACGATTTTCTTGTTAAGGTAAGATACATAAGTTGAACTGTGCTATTGAGTTCAAACATATACATAGAAGTGCAAATGAGATGGTAGGTGCTTTGCTAAATTATAGCACAGAGATAATTTGGGATGGTAATAGGTTGTGTTTGGTATGGTAGTCTTAAATTTGAACCCGAATGAATCAAAACTTGCCCCCACCACCTGACTTGAGCTATATATATCAAAGGTTTATAGTTTGTGATACCAAACCCGCTCTGCGAAGGGTACGAGTCGGATTGGGTTTGATACCAATTGTTTTTCTCATATTTTAGAATATGAAAAATATGCACAACCATTACTTATTATTATTTATTTTTTGGAATCGAACCCAACAATTAAGAAAATGAACTCTTACCATTTTTACCGGTAGAGCCATCGTGTATAAAACTTTATTGTCCCGGGCTGGAGCATAGCTGGTTAGGGACATAAGTAATGCCTCATGATGTGTGAGTCTGTGTTCCTTGTAAAGGAAAAGAACAACCTTTACTAACTAATATCTAAAGAGCCACAAATGGGTTATCCAAAACCCAAAACTGACTCAGGTCAAGATCTAAAATCCCAAACTTGCCTCAACTGACATCCCTATTCCCTACTACCAAACTAGGTTGCAATAAGAGGGGTCATCGTTTTAACCCGCCCAGCTGATTGTTGCTGCAACTTCAAAGGTCCAAACCATACTACCTACATGAAATGAAAATAAATCGAAAAACTTAATGAATACTACTGCAATTACAGCTGGCCAAGTAGGACCACTGCACGGGAAATAGAATCGACTGCATCTGGCAAATAGAAACACTCATCTTATCAAATCTGCTAAAAAATTGAATATGGTGAGCTTCATCTCTGCTGACAATAATTGTAAAAGATCTGCTCAATATCCATTTCTCATCAATGTAAGAAAATTAAGGTTAAAACAAAAATACCACCCATCTTTACCCAATTCCAGAATCCAGAAGAGGAGCTGCTGTTCTTGGCTACACACATCATTAGCATTGAAATCATACATGATAAATTAAAGGTTCCTGGAGAGCTCAAAATGGGCATTTGGTGGAAGACAGACAAATGTTCCAAACACTAAGTGCCCTTTTTTCATGTAATTGAATACCTAGGGTTGTATTTCTATAAGAGGTTAAAAATGAAGAACCAAAGGCGATTAACCAAAAATGACAATCAAATAACCTACCCTTTTATGGAAATTGGATCAATGGAAATTGGGAAATGGATATCCTGCTATCACCCTAGTAATTCAGTAACTAGGAAAGTCAAGATCCATCTTTACCTTATATCCTTCACACCTCAACCTCTTTAATAACCTTGGTGGAGCTCATTTCACTATGATGTTCCTATGCATTCAATTCCTATGTTTTTTATTCAAACAAATAGGCCCCAAAAACTTGTTAAGCAAATTGACTCATAAGCCTCTACTCTTAGGGTTTTAAAAATGCTATTTTTGTGCTTTAGAAAAATGGTTGAAGAAACAAGTAAATTGTGGAATTGCTTAGTTGCTTTCAGCAGGTGAAACACATGGAGAGGTTCACTCAATGAAAAGCTTATGATTTTCATCTGGTGAGACTATGGAAACGAATGTAGTAGTACAGCATCGTGGCTATATTTGTCTAAAGCAGAGGGCCATTTATAGAAATCATGGTTATTTTATTAATTTAATATGGCTCTTTCAGCATATTTAAAATACATTTTGTCAATTCTAAACTCTGTAGAGATTAAGATCAAGTGAAATGTAGTAGTACGGTATCACTTAAAAAAGACAAACCTCAGTTCTGTAAAACTTATGTTGGCTGGCTCTAAACACTGGATGTAGATTGCCTTAAGACAGTTTTGAAATTAAGTTCTACTATTAGAAAAAAAAATATTCTGTTTGTGATTTGTGTTTGTCTTGTGTTTTCCGACTGAAGATATCTACTTGGTGCATACTTGACATTTTAGGATTACAATTTTAATAACTTCTATATGACCCAGCCCCTAATTCAATTATCAAAGCTATCAATATGTTAAAACATTGTTTGGTATATTGTTCTTTTAGGATATAATTTTTTTTGTTGTCGCCGTGTATGTCATGTTTTGGGGCTTTTCTGTTGGAAGTTTCCAAGTTGGAGGACTCCTTTTATAGCATTTAGGGCACATGAGTACCCATAGATCATCTTAGTTCTGTGCTATTAGCGAGGGCAATGACCGTCACTAGTCATGCAATATTTTGTTGATTATGTGAAATCTTGCTCTGGTACTGTTATATTGTACCCTCATATCAAGTAATTCGAATCTGTGGTGCAGGTCTAAACATGTCTTTTATATTTTACCTTCCATTGTAATGATTGATGCCCATTTTGTGCTGAATATTAATTTCATTTTATTTGCATTAATATCTTATTGAATCAGTTCGTTCCTTTTTGATATTTGCAATCCAATTGATGATAGTGTCAGTCATCAATCCAGCCTATCAAAGAATTTCTGCCCTATTTCCTAGTTATTTTTTTTTAAAATATTCTGTACTTTATGCTGTCCATGCCGTCCCACTGGCCCATTTTTGGTTTCTATCTTTTTAACATTTATTATTATGGCTCGTTGGTGTTGATATTGTTTATTTTATAATGAGAAACAGAAAAAGGAGGCCCCAGCTGGAGAGAAGCCTGAACCAGTTAGAACCCACCTCCGGAACATGATCATAGTGCCTGAAATGATTGGCAGCATCATTGGGGTTTACAATGGCAAAACCTTCAACCAAGTGGAAATCAAGCCGGAAATGATTGGCCATTATCTGGCGGAGTTCTCCATATCTTATAAGCCAGTGAAGCATGGAAGGCCTGGTATTGGTGCCACCCACTCATCTAGGTTCATTCCTCTTAAGTAAAAAAATGTTTTCATTTACCAGTTTATTTAGTATTTTATTCTATGGCTTGGAGACTCTCCGCAAGAAACATTTTGTAAGAGATTTTTGATTTGTTTTGACTTTAGATGCATGCTTGGTTATGGTTATTAGCAATTTAAGGGCATGTTGTTTTAGAAACGGAATTAAGAAATGAAGAACCAAAGCAGCTGTTTCCTGTTGATAATCGCACTGAAAGATATCTTGTATCAGGCAACCCTACTTTTCAACAAGGATTTTGTTTCTTTATTCTTGTTTACGTTTTGTTTCTATATATATCAAAATTTGCATCTGAGTTGTTGACCATGTTGGCAAGGGTTGCAATTTTTATTACACAGGTAAAGGTTACAGCAACCAGTCACCTCACGACAAATCTCTGGAGAAGTCCTCTTGTTTGCTAATTTCTACCATTTTCCATCTCCAGACGCTCTTATCGGCGTCTGGGCCTTTTTAGTGGGTCATGTACCGTGATAGCATTTATTGTCTCCCCATAGTACCGGGCAGGCAATGTGCTTCAGGGCTTGAGTAATTAACAGAAATTTTTATGTTTAGGGATGTAAATGGCCCTGAGAGCTCAGGGCTAGTTTGAGATTGGTCTGTCCGGTTTGTTCATACTATTGAATTTCTTTTCCTGCCCTGGCAGAGCATAAAGCCTACGCCCAGCATTTAGCCGACCCATTTCTTGTAGGTTTGGTCCATGGGCTTCTGCAAATCTTCTGGCCTCGCCCATTTACATAGCTGCATGGAGCTTATCTGATGGTTTAAATCATCTCTCAATCATGTGACTTGTCTTTGGATGAACCCAAAGGAGTCAAGCCGAAATTTATTGTCCCGGTAGACTTTGGATCCTATACTCTTCGCAGGTTAAGAGTACTACTCGTTTTCCTTTTTGAATTCTAGGCAAAAGCATACAAGGAAATGGATTTAAAGGTACTTCCCAAGTACTACCTTTGGTAGCCACGTTTAAGGGCTGCTCTTCAATTTAATTTGTACAATGTGGCTAGTATCTTCAGTAATTGTGGAAGGAAAAGTTGAGGAAGAGCCATAGTTCATAAATAGAACTTAAAATGTGAGGTCGGTTTGAACTGCACGCTTGAAAAAGATTGGCACAGTTTTTAAGGGATTCCACTTCTTTTGAGCTGTGATTGGAAGGGCCCCATGATCTTTAAGGCTGTCAATGGGCCTTGAGAGGCATCTCTTGTTCCGACGGCAAGACCCATATCCATGTTAGAGTTTGAAAATCTAAACGGGCTGGGTCTTAAGCTCGATGGACTCTGATCAGGCCCGTTTGATTTTTAAATGTATAAGCGTGTATTATGAGAGAGAGAGAGAGAGAGAGTTTTAAGAATAGTGTAAACCATGGAGCCCACTTGTCTTATCATATGATTATTGAAAGCCCTTCACGCACTGCTTGGGAGTTTTCAGGTCCCTAAATTGATCCTGCGAAATTTGACATAGGTTATAAGATCTTTCAAACTCCTAAGCCTCTCATGATTGTTGTAAGGCTGTTAGTACGGCTCTTTGATTAGGGGGTATGGGTCGGCCCAGCCCATAAAAGCCCTCAAAACAAGGGCTTTTATTTTTGTCGATTTTGAAAAGCCGGCATCCTTGGGGCCTATTTGGATAATTGAGGAGTGGAGAATTTAACATGAGTGAAGCGGAAGAGAAGTGAGTTGAAGTTAATGTAGTACTTTACTCAATTTGGATACTTGGTGTAGATCCACTTTTACTCAAGGAAATTGAAGTATTCAAGATTGAAGTGAAGTACATGCGGCGTTGAGAACACTATTTCATCTGTTGGGCCAGACTTATCTAAACAGGGTAAAGTTGAAACTTTAGATTGTTAGGGCCTATTTAACTTTATTCTAATCTATTTTTTGCCTATCCAAACACGCCAACTCGCTTTCTATTAACACACGCACACACTAATACATATTATATTATCTTCTACACATACACGTTATAAACAATATATAAATAGCAATGCTTCTTTAGATTTTAAATGCGAGTGAGGCAGTTGTATTTTTCTTTTCAATGTTCAATTCCTACTTGGGGAAGATAATCTTTTTTTTTTTTTTTTTCATTTTGAGAAAATTATTTTAAGAAAAAAACTGGAAAAGGGCCCAGTCGTTTTAAACCCTAGTTTGGCAAAGAGAGTCTTTTTTTTTTTTTTTTAATATGAAACTTAAACAAAATCTATTAAGAAAAAAGGCATATACAAGGATAAAACAAAGGTGAAGAGAGTATTTGAGTTCCTGGCTGGTCTGAATTTAGAGTTTAAGCATCAAATTCTGCCATTCCTGAATCGAGTTTATGCTCTTTTTCAAAAGAAAGAGCGGCTACAGGCCCCTTTAGGATTCAAGACAAGGTAAGTTTCTGGACTTTGTAAAGTAAGTACGTTGGTTTTCTCTTCCATGCTATCAAGATGGAGTTCGTTGATTAATCTTCACTTCAGCGTGCTATACCTGCAACATCAACATGGCATAGCGCCAACATGATTAGAGTGAAGAAGAGAATGCCTTCTGACCCTCCTGTGCGATACCAAAAAAAAAAAAAAAAAAAAAAAAAAAAAAAAAAAAGAAATACTCCACCCCTTGTTTTGCACTGGTCGAAACGAGTACATCTACATATGAATTTTTATATTTCTTCTCATATTTTTCTTTATTAATTCAGGCTCACTGTCAAACCTGGATCCATGGAGGAATGCAATAATGAACTTCAGACTTTAAACTGTAAGAATCAGTGATCGATCTGTGGGCACGCATGTGATACAAAGGTGCAGTAACTCTAAATCATGAGTGTGTTGGCAGATGTAGATCCACTTTTGATGGAGAGCTTTCACAGCACTTCACCATAAACACATGATGCCACCTCTAAGAATGTGCTTACTAAGAAGTGTCATCACATTCTTGGAAGTGAAGTTTTTTTCAGTACCCAAGAAGGGGGCTGGGACCCCTTTCAAATGACAACCTGCATACACAGAGCAGAAAGAACAACTTGCATACTGCACGAAAGGAGCCTGGTTACTGCAGGTAAGATTGAGGAACCCAAAAACCAAAAAGAAACTACTCAAATTCTCATGAGAGTCTTTTGATTACATATTCAAGACTTTTTTACAAATAGGCCTCTATATTTTCAATATGGGGCCACGTTTAGAAATAGAACACAGGTCCATCGTGTTTGGATTATAGCTGGTGTGGGCCCTACGAAGAGAAGGAAGGGATCCACTTTGATGCAAGGTGTTTCTTTTCTCACCCCGCTACTATATCTCTACTTGTGGGACCCACTTGATTCTAGGTAGGCTTTTTAACCTCTTCTTGTGGGCCCCACATACCTGTAAGGTTTTTTCCCCACCACTGACTCAGTGCATCTATGCTCGTGGGACCTATTTAGATTTCAAGGTGTTTCTTTTCTCACCTCTCTATTGCATCTCTAGTGGCGGGACCTAGTTAGATGCAAAACCTCTGTGCGTGGGGCCCATTCAATGTTTTTTTTTTCCACCACCGACTTATACAAAAAGACATAGCAGATCAATTTTGTAATGAAAATATGGCAAAAAAACTTACACATAATTAATGGGCCAATACCATTTTTAAGGGAAAATTTCAAAAAGGTATAAAACTTTCGCTTCATTTTTATAAAAAACTGAATATTTCAAAATAGTATAAAAGTTTTCTATATTTTTTTCAATCAATTACTTATCATAAAAAAATAAAATGACAAAAATACCCTTATGTCATTTTTCAAGTTTTCCTTCTAATAAATCATTTAAGAGAAATGATCAAGCCCAACCCTAATGACCTAGTGGGGCCCACTTCTCAAAATGGTTAGTTTTGTCTAGGAAAAATGCTAATAAAAGACAAAAATCTTTTATGTCAATTTTTAAAATTTTTTTTAATGAAAAAGACTTGATTGAAAGAATTGTGAAAAACTTTTATACTTTTTGAGATATTTAAATCTTTATGTACTTTTTTGAAAATAAGCCAAAGATCTTATACTTAAAAAAAAAATTTGGTTTTTAATGGGTTAAATAAGATTCGAGCCTACGCTAAATTCGACCCAATCGAATCCAACAATATTCCATGTGTGGTGATGTGCAAGATGTAGCACTTGCATCATTCCATTAGCCATATGTCACGTTAAATTTGACTCAATAAGAGAAAACCCAAAGAGAAATTAATTATTTACAACAAATGCACAAACGCCATTCTCATATGCCTTTCTCAAATGTAAGAGTATGACACTTCATTGTGTGCGCAAAACATTCATTTTGAGGTCGGTCACATTCGGGGGTTTGGCCACTTATATTTAGGAGGAGCGCGAACGAGTTCAGAACGTAATGTCTACATTTCTCGGCATAATTCCAATTGGAATGAAAGTTGATATAGGTAGTCGACAAAGTTTACTTTATTTTTACCCATTTGTATTAATATAGTTGGATTTTTAGTCATTTAATATAACGCATTGTTTGAAAAATAAAGACTTTATTTGATTTTAAATTAGTAAAGTCTCAAACGGGTCTAAGATGAAACCAATAACAATATCTCTAAGAATTCACTGGGTCCCCTCTCTAAAGAGCTCAGACCGTTGCCCTGTCGTTACATCAGTCTTTCTCTTGAATGCCCTCAAAACAAACAAACACTAGACAACCCTCACTACAAGAATTTGCACTGCCGGCAATTTTCTTAGGCGTAAATAATTAAACGGCGGGAAAAGTATAACTTATACCGGCGCAAAAGCTTATTTTGCCGGATTTTTCAAAACCAACCCCCCCCCCCCCCCCGCGGCTTCATTTGGAAAATCTCGCCTTTATTTGGGAAATTATTTTTCCAATATATTTTCAAAATTATTATTATCATCTCCAGTCTTATAATGGTTTTTGCCGGCGCGAATAGATTGTTAGCCCATAATGATAAAACTATTCAATCGACCCTCTTTGTCTATTGTAGTAGTGTCTCCCTTTAAAACCCCTTCTGCATCTCCCTCAAATCGCCTTCTGCCTCTCGGTCCCTCTCACATCCTCTGCATCTCCCTCCCTCTCAACGCACGCAGCGCCAGCTACCTGTCGCCATCTCCGTCTCGTCCAGCCCCGAGCATGCGCCCATCTCGCCTCCATTCCTCATCTCTCTGACCCATCCCTCTCTCGCCCGCCATCCTCTCCATCACCACCCAGCGCAGAGAATCCACGATCCCCATCTCTCTCTCTCGATCCCTCCGTTTCCCTGCGCCGAGCACCACCCTCGCAGAACGCTCCACATCCCTCACCTCTGCACCTCTCTCGTCTCCCTCGGCATCATCTCTCTCACGCTCACGGTCTCCCTCGCCAGCGCATCCTCTCCGTCCCTCTCTCGCAGCCGGACTCACACTCACAGGTAATACAAGTTTTGTATGAATCAAATTTGATGGAGTTGTAAGAATTTGAGTTTTTTTTTTTGGAAGGAGCTAAGCATTTAGGGCTGTTTGATTGTAGGGAAAGTCATGAAAATGGGAATAACATGCAAGTAGGACCCATGTGTTTACAAAAGCTTCTATTAAGAAGAACCGTGTTTCTTTCTTTCCCGCCTTCTCTCTCTTACAACAACCTTTTAAATTCTTGCTCTTCTTTTCAAGACCTCAAATGCGTCCATGCCCAGATCCTAACACACGGCCTCTCCCAAAACCTCCTCTTAGCCACCAAACTAATCGCCCTTGCCTGGAGCTTTGCACCCGCCATGGACTATGCCCACAAGCTGTTCGATGAAATCCCCCAACCAGACGCCTTCGCTTGGAATACCCTGATTCGAGGCTATGCTGACTTGGGTCCTTGCGAACAAGCTCTACTCCTCTACAAACAAATGCATCTCTCGGGATTATCGCCCGACCACTTCACTTTCCCGTTTGTTGTCCGGTCCTGTGCGGTCCTCTCGGCCCTGAGAGAAGGGAGGGAGGTGCATTGCAATGTGATAAAGAATGGGTTCGATTCGGATGTCTTTGTTCAGAGCTCGTTGGTGTCAATGTATGCACAGAATGGCGAGGCTTCGAGTTCGGAGTTGGTCTTCGATGAGATGGGTGTGAAGAACATTGTTTCGTGGACGGCAATGATTGCGGGGTATGTGCAAAATGGGTTTTATTTGAAGTCGTTGGATGTTTTTAGGAGGATGGTTATTTCGGGGACTCAGCCAAATGCAGTTACACTCGTGAGTATCCTTCCTGCATGTGCGGGATTGGAATATTTGAAATTGGGGCAGCTGATTCATGGGTATGGGATTAAATTGGGTCTGGATTCAGATCTTCCACTGGTGAATTCTATGATTGCTTTGTATGGGAAGTGTGGGAATGTCGAGATCGCGAGATCTTTGTTTGATAGTATGGGGGTCAGGAACATGGTCTCGTGGAATGCGATGATTGCCACTTATGAACAGAATGACATGGATTCCGAGGCAATTAAGCTCTTCCAAAAAATGAAAAATGAGAAGGTAGAATTTAATCATATTACAATGGTTAGCATTATCTCAGCTTGTGCTAGTTTGGGTGCTCTGAACACTGGGAAATGGGTGCATGAGCTTGCCAACAGCAAAGGGCTTGAAAGCAATGTAGCAGTAACAAATGCACTTTTAGACATGTATGCAAAATGTGGGAGCATAGATTTGGCAACAAATGTTTTCGACAAGTTGCCTCAAAAAGGTGTAGTCTCTTGGAGTGCAATGATAGGGGCATATGCGGCTCATGGGCACGGCGAAGATGCCCTCAGGCTCTTCTCTAAGATGCAGCGGGAGGGGCTTAAACCAAATAGTTTCACCTTCACCTCTTTATTGACAGCTTGTAGGCATTCTGGCCTCGTTGAAGAAGGGATGAGGCAATTCAACAGCATGAGGAAGGACTATTCGATTGTGCCTGGTGTAGAGCACTGTGCATGTATGGTGGACCTCCTTGGCCGTGCCGGCCTATTAACAGATGCATACGAATTCATTGAAAGGATGCCCATTGAGCCTGATGTAGGTGTTTGGGGAGCTTTGCTTGGTGCTTGCAGAATTCATGGGAATATTGAGATGGCTGAGCTTGTGGCAGCACATCTGTTTCAGTTGGATCCTCAAACTGTTACATACTACGTTCTAATGTCGAACATATATGCGGAAGCTGGTAGATGGGATGATGTAGCAAGATTAAAGGAGCTAATGAAGGAACGGGAATTGAAAAAGATCCCTGGTCGTAGTTTGGTGGAGATCAATCGAAGGTTCCACGTATTCCACTCTGGCCTAAGATTGCATCCGGCATGAGAGACCATATTTGAGTTTCAAATTAATTTATGGCCCCCACCCCAGGACAACCTGATACAGATACGGAAACATACAATCTTGCAGGAAGAGCACATAAGAGACTACAATTCTTGCAATTTAGGATATTGCCACATTCATGGGTTTCTCTACCACTGTCAACGCAACAGGAGGACTGCTAGAAATTGAGAAAACAGTGAAAATAATACAGTTGAATGCTGTTATCAAGTATTTGTGCAATATATTGTAACTTCTAATGTAGGTTTGATGGAAAAATAGAACGCTTGAAGCTGAGCCCAGATAGGATAAGGCTTCAATTTGGTTACAATATACCAGTATTCTAACCAAATACAGTGACTTGGATATCCTACTGAGAGGCTTGGAAGCTTGGTCCCAGAACTTTTACTCGATGATGTTGTGTATTCACATCATGATGCTTGTCATCATCAATTGGGGCTAATGGATCACGGGGCACTTTCTATTCTCCAATGCAATTCTCCCGGCCTTTGTATTTGCTAGCACCTGTGAGATGATCTTCGCCAGCAGACTACATAAAGCAGGGCAGTATTGGACAACAGAAAATGGGTTATTCAGCCATCAAACACCACAGCTCGGATTTGATAGTAAAAGAAAGTACCTTTCAACCACCTGTTAGCTGGATGCATATAGATCTGCACTTGCATAGGGTGAAGCCTGTGGAGGTGGTCATGTGAAAGAGGGTACGTGAATATAAATTAAGATGTCTAAATATAAAAAAAGAGAAAAATTTAAGGGGCCCAAAAGTAATTATTCCCTACGAATATTTATCCCCAAAAGGCCAAAACCCTACCCAGTACCCCCATCGTTCATTCATCCCCAAAAGGCCAAGAACAAGAACAACCCTAGCCGGCAGCGGAGAAAACCCTCTTCCCTTTCCCATATCTTCAATCTCTCTCTATCTCTCGTGTTTTCTTCATCTCCCAAGAACAAGAAGAACCCTAGACGCAACCACAAGAAGAAGAAGGAAACCATTATTGCTTCGATCTCTCTCTTTTGAGGTAAGACTGTTATCGCTTGAATCCATTGCGGCTCTTTTTTTTTCCTCCACTGTTTTAGGAAGAAACAGCTTCAAATAGGGTCTGGCTTTTTTTCCCCTTCTTGCATTTTTAGATTCTCTCTCTATCGGTGTTCTCTTTTTTTGGTAGGGATGTTGGGGTTTTATGTTTCTTCTTACTTTTGCTTTTACATTTTTTTTTTATACTTTCTAGGGTTTTTGAGACTCTGATTTTACAATTTTTTTTCTAGAGCTAAGCCATCATCTTGTACCAGTGGCTTTCACTTCTTTTACCTTATATTTGTTGCCTTCATACTTCTTATTTCCTCTTTTGCATGAATTTCGGAGTTGAAGTTCTTACCCACAATCAAATCTTCCTCCCCTTTTTTTAGTGTCTCGGCATGCAATTGGAAACGCGTGTTTCATTATAGTTGAAAGCACGCTACTTTTTCGATTATCCTAAAGCAGTGGGAGATTAAATATACATATCTTTTTAGATAACAAAAAAAGGTACGAGATTCAGTGATCTCTGGTGTTCTGTTGCTGCTACTATTTAAGGGAGCAATATTACACACAACTTCCAATCTCCCAGTTTTCCAAAGATGTCTAGCACTAGTGAGCACTTTACTCCTAATCCTTCCAACAGTATGACAGTGACACAACCCCAGCCGGAGTGAATTGAACTGCAGACATCAAAACCTTCAGCCAATGCTCTTCCTCCTGCAGGGGCTTCTAGTGATGTATTTAGTGAGGTAAATACTTCCAAAAAAAGGGGTCGATTATCTGAGGTTTGGGCACATTTTAAGAGGCCTAAAGATTATGACCATAAGCTTCTGATTACTGTCAACTGTTTATATTATGATGCTGCTTATTCTTGGATTAGTTCTAATGGGGCTACTACTTTGAATAATCATTTGAAAATATGTATCAAGAATCCTTTAAATGAAGCAACAAACAAAAAACAAAAGCGGATATCAATCATTAAAAGATGGTGAGACTGTTAGTAACATGGCTATTTGGAAGATTGGCACTCGCTAGAATGATAATTACTGATGAGTTGCCTTTTAACTTTGTGGAGCATGAAGGGTTTCGTAATTTTTGTAGTATCATGCATCCAAGTTTCAAACATGTGTCACATGTTACAATTGCCAGAGATTGTTTGGAGTTGTATGATGAACAAAGAAAAAAAAAATTGAGAGACATGTTGACAAACCAAAGGTTTGTCTTACTACAGATTGTTGGACCTCAGTCCAAAACCTTTCTTATATGTGCCTTACTGCTCATTTTATTGATAAAGATTGGAAATTCTACAAAAGAATCCTAAACTTTTGTGTCATTTCTAGTCATAAAGGTAAGTCCATTGGTCGAGCTATGGAGGAATGCTTGGTTGACTAGGGTATTAAGAAAATTTGTACTCTTACTGTTGATAATGCGTCTTCCAATGATACTGCAATTGCATTTTTAAAGAGAAAGTTTGCTAAAAAAATGTGACACTCATCATTCAACTTGAAAGGAAGTGTGAAAATTTTGAGGGACAGCAGTAAACACACAGTGGTCATTGAATTGTTACAATACAAAGAGATCTAATTATTACAAACACATAAAAACAAATAGCAGTCCATCAGTATCCATCAATCATCACCAGCTTCAACTTCACGCTTGATATCAACTTGTGAAACCTACGAACATCAAGTACTATATTAGAATAATTTGATTAAACATTGAAGATAACTTAAACATAATTTTATAAAAATAAAAAAATACCTGAGTCCAGAGTCTCTAGATCAGCAAACTCATCCATAAGTTCTTCCACATCAAGAATTGATGTATCATAATCTCTCAACCAATCTTATGTACAAATTAGGCATTCCAAAATTTTAGGGGGAAGAGAACTACGTAATCGATCTAGGACAAGACCTCTGGTACTAAAGGCAGCCTCAGAAGCAACAGTAGATACAGGAATGGCTAAAATATCCCGTGCAATTTGAGAAAGAACAGGATACCTAGCCGAATTTGTTTTCCACCAACTCAAAATTTCAAACTTCGTATTTCCATGTATCTTTTCACGAGCTTCCTCCAAATATGTGTCCACTTCTGATTTATCTCCTTCACATTCTTATTCTTCCAGATGTTTCTCAAACGTTGATGAAGGGTCACTTGCTTGCAAACTTGATTGGCCACCCTCCATTTCACATGTCAGACTTGAAGATGATGCACTAGCTGACCCATATTGTTCATACTCCTCATAAACGCCATTTAATGCATTTCTTAACTTTTGGGTTAGATCAATCAAGTGAGATACTTCAAGCTTGAAATAGTTGCCATAACAATACTTCACATATTTCAACTTATATCAGGGATCTAACACAATCGTAACCAATAACATCACATTCATTTTATCAATGGGTTCCCAATACTTATCAAATTTCAATCTCATTTTAACAGACATACTCCTCAAAGAAGAATCTTCCATCATAGACAATTCATTTAAAGATCCAACAATGTCACAAACTTCGGTAGAGTACAAATTCGAACTCACATGCAAATAAGCAGACAATCGATTAGTAGCATCATAAAATTTCTTCAGAAATCTTTTTATTAGCTTACAATCATCCCAATCCATAGGAGGAGGAGGTCCATCTAATTCCAATTCATCAAATTCCTTACTAAATTTATCATCTTCTTCATCCAATTTGTCAAAAGCTTTTTGAAACTTAATTGTTGTTTCTAGCATGAGGAATGTAGAGTTCCACCTAGTTGGAACATCTAAAGAAAACAAACTATCACTTTCTATTCCCTTTTTTTCCACACATGTTGTAAAGAGTTTTTGTCTTTGTGGAGAACTCCTCAAATACTTAAACGCAGAATGAACTTTTGTTATAGCACCTTTCAATTCAGTTAACCGATCTCTCACAATCAAATTAAGAACATGTGCAACACTCCTCATGTGAAAATGTTTTCCACCTAAAATAACACTGTCACATTTTTTAGCAAACTTTCTCTTTAAAGATGCAATTGCAGTATCATTGGAACACGCATTATCAACAATAGGAGTACAAATTTTCTTAATACACTAGTCAACCAAGCATTCCTCCACAACTCGACCAATGGACTCACCTTTATGACTAGAAATGACACAAAAGTTAAGGATTCTTTTGTGCAATTTCCAATCTTTATCAATAAAATGAGCAGTAAGGCAATATAAGAAAGGTTTTGGACTGAGGTCCAACAATCTGTAGTAAGGCAAACCCTTTGGTTTGTCAACATGTCCCTCAATTTTTTTCTTTGTTCTTCATACAACTCCAAACAATTTCTGGCAATTGTAACACGTGACACATGTTTGAAACTTGGTTGCTTGATACTACAAAAATTACGAAACCCTTCATGCTCCACAAAGTTAAAAGGCAACTCATCAGTAATTATCATTCTAGCGAGTGCCAATCTACATGCAGGCTGACTAAATTTCCAAACAGCCATGTTACTGACAGTCTCACCATCTTTTACTGATTAATATGATGATATCCGCTTTTGTTTTTTGTTTGCTGCTTCATTTAAAGGATTCTTGATACATATTTTCATATGATTATTCAAAGTAGTAGTCCCATTAGAACTAATCCAAGTTAAGCAGCATCACAATATAAACAGTTGACAGTAATCAGAAGCTTATGGTCATAATCTTTAGGCCTCTTAAAATATGCCTAGACCTCAGATAATCAACCCCTTTTTTTGGAAGTATTTACCTCACTAAATACAGCACTAGAAGCCCCTGTAGGAGGAAGAGCAGTGGCTGAAGGTTTTGATGTCTGCAGTTCAATTGACTCCGGCTGGGGTTGTGTCACTGTCATACTGTTGGAAGGATTAGGAGTAACGTGCTCACCAGTGCTAGACATCTTGGAAAACTGGGAGATTGGAAGTTGTGTGTAATATTGCTCCCTTAAATAGTAGCAGCAACAGATCCACCAGAGATCACTAAATCTCATACCATTTATTGTTATCTGAAAAGATATGTATATTCAATCTCCAATTGCTTTAGGATAATCGAAAAAGTAGCGTGCTTTCAACTGTAATGAAACACGCCTTTCCAATTGTATTCCAAGACACTAAAAAAAGGGGGAGGAAGATTCGATTGTGGGTAAGAACTTCAACTCAAAAATTCATGCAAAAGAGGAAATAAGAAGTATGAAGGCAACAAAAATAAGGTAAAAGAGGTGAAACCCACTGGTACAAGATGATGATGGCTTAGCTCTAGAAAAGAAATTGTAAAATCAGAGTCTCAAAAACCCTAGAAAGTATATAAAAAAAACTGTAAAAGCAAAAGTAAGAAGGGAAAAAAAACGCCAGACCCTATTTGAAGCTGTTTCTTCCTAAAACAATGGAGGAAAAAAAAAGAAGAAGAGTTGCAATGGATTCAAGCGATAATAGTCTTACCTCAAAAGAGAGAGATCGAAGCGACAACGGTTTCCTTCTTCTTCTTCTTGTTGTGGCTAGGGTTCTTCTTGTTCTTGGGAGATGAAGAAAACACGAGAGATGGAGAGAGAGATGGGAGAGGGAAGAGATTTTCTCTGCTGGCGTCTAGGGTTCTTCTTGTTCTTGGGAGATGAAGAAAACACAAGAGATAGAGAGAGAGAGAGATCGAAGAGATGGGAGAGGGAAGAGATTTTCTCCGCTGGTGTCTAGGGTTGTTCTTGTTCTTGGCCTTTTGGGATGAATGAGCGATGGGGGTACTGGGTAGGGTTTTGGCCTTTTGGGGATAAATATTCGTGGGGAATAATTACATTTGGGCCCCTTAAAATTTTTCTCTTTTTTTATATTTAGATATCTTAATTTATATCTAGACCACTTAAATTTTTTTTATTTATATTTAATGTCAACGGATCGGATCGGATTGAATCCGCTGATTGAGGATGAAATCTGCCACCGATCCGTTGCTAACGGATAACATGTTTTTCAATCCGTCACCAATCCGTTTACCTTCGGATCGTATTAAAATCCACGGATCGGATCGGATCGGATTTACGGATCGATGGATTTTTTGTGCACCCCTAGGTAAAGGTGCATGATTGCTGTAGATTAGTGTTTCTCATGAATAAAAAAAAAATGTTGCTGTCACTATTTTCAGGAATACTGAATTGCTGGGGTTATTGATTTCTGAAGGGATAGATGTGGATTCACAAAGTGATGCTGGAGCCATACTAACTTGGGCTGCTGGTCATGGACAACAGGATGCTGTCAAGGTTTTGTTGGAACACCATGCTAATGTATGCTGGCTTTCAGCTCTTCATTCACAGGTCAATACAGTTGGCTTTTTCTGTCAGTACTCTAAAATTTTAACGGTAACCATTGTGATGGCATCAGTATCTTTCCTGTGTTTGAAATATGCAGTCTTGTCAATGTGCATTGTCTCCATTAAATCTTCAAATTAATTGATATATCATACCAACTGGAGTCACTTCTTATTAGCAGCTATATTCTTAGATTCAACATTTCAGATTGAGGAAAGTGGGAGTCGCAGTGGATATCTTTCAGTTATACACTGTGCTTTGTGGTGTATCTGTTATTCTGGATACACTTGATCATTTCTCACTAGTCCTTCAGCTCTGTACCCAGAGCAAAGCAAACTGACATGGCCAAGCGAGGTTTCAGCTCTCTTGAATGACACAGACAATTTTTTCCCTAATCATCACCAGCCAACTGAGAAACACCATGAAGACCACCAGATGGCACAAAACACCTCTCTCTAACCAAAATCAGTTAAGCACTTTTATATGTGTTCTTGGCACATCATTTATATTCACATGGTGAAACTAAAAGATGCAACTTGACTCGGTAAACCTGATTTGGCATGAACCCACCTTACTAAAAGTGACATTTGGGAGGGCTCAGACCCAGATTTTGAGATCCATGTGGAACTAAGGTTTGGCCCTGGCCTCGGACACCCTTGCTCTTTCTTACATGTACACTTCATCTGTTCATGTGTTATCCCAAACGCTGACTGCTGTCTTTCCAATGTCTGGTGGCTATTGGTAATCCAACGTGATCACAATTTGAATGCTTTTTAATTGATTCGTTTAGTAATTAATATATTAAGAGAGCAAAGATGGGGGAAACTGTGGCAATGGGTGGTGGCCGCAAAACATGGGGGGTGCTTAATTGCTTTTAATTCGAGGGCAGTAGTTTGTTTAATCAGACTGGCTGAGAAAAAGGGGAATTCCCCTTGCAAAAGCCAACGGCCTTTGTGACACGTGATCCTATGTGAGGACTTTGCAATTTCACTAAACTAACATGATTCTCATCACCTTAGGTTGGTTTATACCGTACCTCCCCTTGGATGTTTTCATAACGTGGGCATGAGTTATACTTACACAAACCATCAATCAAGATTATCAAAAATCACATGTTACAGCTTGGTAGATTATTCTCTCTAGGATGACCCCACATGATTGTATTCCATGTGTACAATGGCATATAGGAAAAATACCAATGCACCATCAATCAAAATATTACAAACCACATATGACAGCTTTAGATATATTATTCTCTCCTGGACAACCCCACTGGATTTTATTCCATAATTCTATGTGTCTGATAGCATATGGGCAAAATACCAATCAGTCATGTTACAACATTGGCGCCGTAGATGGATGCTATCTGCTTGATCCTTGGATCTTGTCCTGTTTTGGTGGTTTCTTTATGTTCATTACCTCTTTTCGATGACCCTAATCTGTTTGGCTTCCCCAAGGATGGTCTCTTTAATTTTTCAGTAATTTTTTCTGATGTGCATTTACTCTCTTATGTGTCACTCTGCGGCATGTATTGGACAAAATTCCAGATAAAAGGATGAGGGTTTTGTCCATAATGCTAAATATTGTCAGATATATAATTTACCAGCCAGCTGATATCTATAATTTTTTCCAAAGAACCTGATGCAAAGTATGAAGGGTCGTAAACTGGTTGGTTCCGGTTTCGGGTCTAAACTGGTCGATTTCGGTCCGGGTCCATGGTGGACCCGGAACCGGAATCGTTAAGAAAAAGGTGGAATCGGACCCGGAATAGTTTTGGAACCGGTTTCTTGGCTGCGGAACCGGAACCATATATAGGACAGGTCCAGATCTAAGTAGAGAATAATATTAAAAAAATATGATTTCTAAGAGATATTTTCTAAAATTTAGGTAATATGTCGGGTCTTGTGTCCACGATTCCGAACCAAGGTGGAATTGGACTTGGACTGCATTTACTTATCGGGACCTAAATAAGGACACAGACCCGGTTTTTAACTGGTCCGAACCTCCGGATAAACGGAGAATCAGAGACCCATTTACATCCCTAAAACCGGTGTGGTTCTCAGTTCACATCTTATCAGCCGCATGCCAACATGTTTCATTTGAAAAATAATTGATATCTTTAACCAGCAGATAGAGGTTGATCCTGGCCGATATGGTCTAGCACTGACCTTACAAACTATTATTCAATATTTTCCACTGAACTGAAACGCACTGATAGAGATACACCAATATATATATGTGTATCCTTGATGCAGCTCATATATATTAGTTTTTTAGCCTGGCTCAAGACAGGTTCTAATGTCAATATTCGAAACCATGGTTGATTGGATTTATTGTCTGTATTGTATAACTATGAGAAAAGTAGCAAACAGCTAATCCAAGTCAGATGAGATAATCTCTGATAAAGAGGTGGTTTCAGATAAAATGAAAATAAATGCAGTGGATATGGATGTGGGTATGATCACCTGAAACTACATAGATATGGGGTCCAAATGTATTATTACATGTGCTTCTGTGGCAGTAAGATGATATGAATTATAGGCCAATTTAGGTCACGTCCGATGACAATTACAGATCCACCATGGAGCATAAATTAGCAATAAGAGAGCAAAAAGTAGGATTCTGTGATCTTAATCCATCATATCTCTTTCTTATCTTCAACACCTGCTGTACTAGGAATTCTCTACAATGACATGCATTGACTTAATGATTCCCTCTACTCTCGACGGAGTAAGATAGCAACCTGTGAGTGATTCCTTCTTTTCTTTGTTCCTGATAACCCCACTTCCTTTTTCTTGCTATATATAGGAAGAAAATTGTGTTTTCTCAATCACAAGGGGTCATCTGTTTAGGAGAGAAAAGACGGAGAAAACACAAGGTTAGCTGTCTTGAGAAGAGGAAGACAAGAGGTGGTATTGATTTGGCTCACCTCTTTCTGAGTACATTAAAACTAAGGGTGAGCCGAATCAATATCACTCTTGTATTACTCATTCATATCATGGTCCAGCGAGGTTGATTTTGGTGAAGATAAAGAAACACTTGCTTTCAGGTTAAACTTTTATGGTGTGATTTTATCGCCATTTTTGGGGTCTAACGACCTGGACCCGCTGTCTTATTCCTGCGGAATTCCCTTTCGTGGTCATATGATATTGTCTACTCTTGCCACACTGATTTAAAAGGCCTTATGTGGAATTAAGACCAGGTCACATACATATATACCCAATATTAGGACTAACGTGTTTTCAGTGTAGGACGTATACACCACTGCATACTCAGTCCCAGTCCTCATTGAATCCAACGCCTTTCTACAGAAGAGCCATAGGTGTGACATACTCGATTGAAGGAGTTGTACTATGAACCTAAGTAAATTTGATGCACTAGTACAATTGAAGTTGATAGTAATTTAGATCGAGCGTCTGTCATTTACATAGTCATAATTGGTGATATGATTAGGGCTGAGCAATAGGTTATTCGGTCGGTTATTTATCGAGTTTTTGACCAAACCGGTTTTTTTTACAGTAGAATGTATTAACCGAACCGAACCGATTTGCTGTTTTGTAAAACTTTTAACCGAACCGAGCCGAACCGAATTATTTAGGTTCGGTTTTCGGTCGGTTCGGTTAATGTGATGCATTTTGTTGGACTTAATAATTGCCCAAGTTTTTGAAAATTTAAAACTAGATTGCTATATTATATACATTTCATTTGTGAAATTGGGCTTAATAATTGGCCCATAAATCCATTATCCATAAATGATATATCATATACATTAAATACAATTACACAAATAGACAATAACCATAAACAACACTCCAACTAACAAGTCTACAACAGATAACATTAATAAGTCCAAGAATTTCAAGTCTGAAATCAACAACGTGTAAAAAGCACCACAAGTCTGAAATCAGCAAGCCTGCAAGCAGCCAAGCAACATGTATCACTTCCAAGTTCCAAACAGCATAAAAAGCAAGCCTGCAATTACAAAAACTGATTCAGATAACTCAGCAGAGTAAATTCACTCAATACAAGAAGAGTCACCTAATGAAGGTAGCAGAAAACTACTTCCACTAATCCACTCTCCTCCCCCAAGAAGAGCCCAATGCATCATATTCATACAAACAAATGAAGAAGTATGCATATTTTAACTCTATCTTACTCTATCTTATTTTTTTTTACCAAGTAGAAGTACTTTCAAAGTTCAAACCATTTTAATAAGCAGTTGCTAACTTATAACATGGATCAAATCTAAAATACATTAATAATTATAATGACTTGCATCTTATAGTACTAGTAACTCAATAAAACTTGGAGCTTCAGAAAACATTAATTTCATAAAAATTATTGACCGAAAGTTGAAGAAAATAAAGAATGCATGAAATGATTGTTTATTGCCTATTTTCTTCTACACTCTTTCAGTGAATGAATAAACAATTATGAGACAAGTTTACCAAAACTTGGCAGATGGCAACTGAACTGAATTTAAAAGAGTAATATTTATGTATTACCTCAAACTCATACATCATTGATGTCCGGCTCCAATCCGAGTTTAGACAAATCTAATGCATAATAGAACATATAACAAGTTTAGTACTAAAATTATGCCAAAATACATAGATGCATTGCAACGACTCGTATACAATTTATAATCACCATATGAACACCTTCTTCTAATTTCTCAATTGCTTCCGTGTCCTCCTCCAAGTAGCTACAAATGGGTTCTCCAGTAAGCCAGTCCTTCGTACAAATTAATGCTTGCACCATCCTCGGAGTTAAAGAAGTTCTATATGGATCAAGGACACGTCCACCGGCACTAAAAGCAGATTCAGAAGCAACAGTTGATGCTGGAATGGCCAACACATCACGAGCCATTTGTGATAAAATTGGGTACCTTGAAGTACTAAGTTTCCACCATCCCAATATATCAAAATCAGCAGTTGCATCTTCAATTCCTTCAGAAAAGTACTTGTCTAAGTCTGTTCTATTTTCATCTCTAATTTCAGATCTGAACCTTTTAAAACTAGAAAGGTAGACATTTGTGTAGCTGTCACCCGCTTCTTCTTGTGCCGGTGTGTTTAGAGCTTAGGATTTATCAACAGACTGCCCACTTGAATAAGAGAACTTCTTTTGATAGTCACTAAACATATCAGAAGTGGCAGCTCTCACATCATTCACCATCTTGTCACCCATTTGCCCTGGGTGCATTGTTTTCAACACATATTCCACATACTCCATCTTAAACCTAGGGTCAAGAGCAACTGCAATATATATGACCATGTTCATCTTCCCAAAATCCCCCCCAGTACTTATCAAATTTCAGTTTCATTGCACTCCCCATTATACTTATTTCAAGGTCTAAATTGTTCTTCCATTGATCCAAAAGACAATGTACTGAACTGATATCATTAAAAATCTGATTGGATGTCACATATGAAGTTCCAGAAATCCTCAAAGTTAGATCATAGAAGTGTATCAAAAAGATCACAAATTTTTTCACCTTTTCCCAATCATCATTCTCAGGAACTCCCTTTCCCGCTTGTAGTTCAGTTGCATACATTTGATCCAAGTCTACGTACCTTTCAAAAGCCGGTATAAACCTTTGCGCGACTCCAACATCAAATACGTGGAGTTCCATCTAGTGCTCACATCAAGGCACAAGAATTTCTTACACTCAATTTTTTCCATTTCAATGCATTCTCTAAATCTAGCAATCCTAGATGGAGAATGCCTCACATATTTGATAGCCCCACGAACATGTTCAATAGACCTATTCATCTCCCTTAACCCATCTTGCACAATTAAATTGATTATATGTGCCATACACCTCATGTGAAGGTACCTAGCTTTCAATATACTTCCATCTTTATTTGCCATTTTTTTCTGCAAATTCTTCATTGCTTGATCATTAGAACTAGCATTATCCACCGTAATGGTGAACACATTACTTATTCCCCACTCAACCAAGCACCTCTCAATTGCCCTAGCAATTGAATCACCTTTGTGGCTATTAATTGGGCGAAAATTCAAATTTCTCTTATGCAATTTCCATTCCTTGTCTATGAAATGTACCGTGAGACACATATAGTTGATCCTTTGCAATAATGTCCACGTATCAGTCTTCAAACAAACTCTATCGCATGAACATTTTATAAAGGTTTTCAACTTAGCCTTCTCATCTATAAACAAATCATAGCAATCCCTTGCTACTGTCCACCGAGATGGAACACGAAACCGAGGTTGCAAGCTTGCAACAAATTCCCTAAAGCCCGCATTTTCAACATACTTAAAAGGTAACTCATCAATCACCACCATTTTAGCAAGTTTGTTTCTACTAGCTTGTTGCTCAAACTTCCAAGATCCTAATGTACCTATCCTCTCACCTTCACATTCTCCCCCACTTGCAATTGACAATTGTGATTGGCTTGTCCCCTCAACTTTTTTAATATGCTTGCAACGACTCATATGGTAATTAAGTGAACTAGTGCCATTCGACTTAGAGTCAGCTAGGAATACTTTACCACAACCTTTACACTTACCCCTAGTGCGACCATCCATGCCTTTTAATTTGGTGAAGTGATTCCAAGCTGGTGCTCTAGGTTCCATGTCCTTCCTCTTCCCTTTAGCACCATCAATAGCACCATCAACAATATTTGGTGCATCAGCTTCAGCTCCACCAGTTTCCGGAGTTGCGTTGGAACCAGATTCATGCGTCATCTAAAACAGAGAATGAATCAATTATACAGATTTGCAGAGAAAAACATATTTCATATAAGGAAATATTATTGTATAAATATGTGGGTACAAACATGAGACATTAACTTAGAAAAGCTTCACACAGGTAAAGAAATATATTTGCCTTCTTAGGGGGCCACAATTGAAATTTTCGTACGTTATAGACATCTCACAACACAAACCCAGAATCATATATAAATTCCCAGAATAACAAAAAAAATTACTGCAAATAAGTGGGTACAAACAACTCACAAATAACAAAGAAAAAATTACCACAACCAAATTTCACCCTCGTCGTCGGCGACTCCGTGAGACAGAGATGAGAGGCGAGAGACGACTGCCGTTTGCGAGAGCCGAAAGAGTAGATGGGAGGCGAGAGTTGAGAGAGACAGAAATGTTTTTGATGCTCAGATCAGATGAGAGACGAGAAGAGTGGAGAGAGGTCACTCAGGTCACTGGTCAGAGAGACAAAGAACGAATCATTTAGGTTTAGGTCGAAGACTCGAAGTTACTTAGAATAGAAAACCCTACAAATCTTTACATGGTCATCAGGTCAAGGACTCATGGAGTCATGGATCAATATTTAGTGGGCTGTGGGTATGTATGGGTTGGGTAGTGAGTATGTAAGTATATTAATGTGGTTGGGCTACGTTATGTATGGGCTGGGTAATGGGTATGTAAGTATAAAAATATTCAAAACAAAATTGCATATAATTCGGTTAATCGGTTAATCGGTTAAAATAAGATCATCGACCGAACCGAAATTATATAACCGAATTTGCCGGGACATTTACCTGAACCGAACCGAATTACCCGAAATAACCGAACCAAAATTAAATTTCGGCTATGGTTCGGTTTGGTAAATCGGTCGGTTCGGTGTTTGCTCACCGCTAGATATGATCAAGTAAGCACCTCTTTGTAAGCGCCATCCACCCTACGTGTTGGTTGGATTAGTGTCAAATTCCCCCAAGTACCAATTAATGGGGTGGAGAAGTATTGAGTGGAAGGGGAAATGATTCATCAAAAAAGCCTATCTTGGCAAAAAAAAAAATCCTCTTTTTATCTGTTGAGAAGTAATGCCTCTCCCACCCAGCTCTGCTGGTGGAGGCATCTAATATAGTAATATATTTTAATATATAATACTTTTTTTTTTGTTATATTGTGATGCCATGCTTGAACCCTGTTGAATCATTGGTCGAACTGATTTTATTAGAACATTGGTAGAAATGCAAAATTCCAAGTTGCTGTACGTCAAGTCTTTCTTAATGGGTTTTTTTAGTCACTCAGCATGCCATATTTTAACAAAGACGAATGTCTCCTTATCTATATGAAATTCAACGGCCTTTTCTTTAAAAAAAAAAAAAAAAAAAAAAAGGTAGATTCAAAATTCTATTTATAAAGGGGTTGTATCAATTTAGATGCGGCCGAGCATTGCCATATACATAGAGTACTGATCCAGTGCGTGTGCGTGCCTCAACGTGGGGCCCCACCTCGGACTGGGACCAGGCGGGATTGAAGATCTCCCCTAGCCCTTCTTCTCTACAAAAAATTAGCCCTATCCCTGATCATCATCACCTCTATCTGGGCCACATAAGTTTAACGGTATACAGTCCATTCGGATGGGTATGCAGTCGATCCAACGGTGTACAGTACATCGGATGGGTGAAAGCTAGACCCCATGCGAAATTCAGGGCGTGTTGTGTGTGTGGTCGATTCAGATGGACCATCAGGTGGGCTCCACCCGCTGTGCGCAAGATGCGTATCGAGCGCACCGATAACTACTATATCTATATATTTATATATATTACTGATTCAAAGGTGGGCCCCATGTGAAAATGATGGGGGGGGGGGGGGGGGGGGGGTGGTTTGGTCCATTCCGAGGGACCATCATGTGGGCCCCACCCCTGGTGCGCTTGTGCACCGAAAACCACATATATATATATGGAAATAGTTAAGTGAGAATTAGTTCTCACCTATTATATGAGATCTTTTTTGCGAGGCCCAACTAGCAACCCATCAAGACCTAGCAAACAATAGGGAACCCCCTTATAGTCACTAATCATAAGGATTGGCATACATCCGAATGGACTGAACCATTGGATCGAGGGTTGAATAGTTTTTTTTAATATGAAGCCATTAAATTTGTGGGCACGGATGAAGGGGTTAGGGGCATGGATTTGGGGTCAAACTTGATACTTGTGGTGGTCTCACATAGCTCTTTCCATCCCCCCGGGTCCCATCCCCATTGTGGGCCCCACAAAAAAGTTCTCACATAATATGTGAGAACGATTTCCACCTGAATATTATCCATATATATATAAGATGCTCTTGTAAGAGTAACTCTCATCGTAGTGTGAGAGTAAGGGGTGGAGCCCTCACATTTAAGATGTTGACATTGAATGTGAGCCCTACAACAATTTGTATTTTGACTTAAATAAATAGAGGCATCTGGTTTTTTAGTTTTTGAAGAAAACACAAGTTGGATCTTGCTTAAATTAGAGCTAAACTTTTTTTCCTTCTAAGGAAAGATCAGAGACTTTATAGGGGCAAAGCTCCCCAGTCATAATGAAGATCACACTTAAAGACCGTGTCAAAGGATATATATATATATATATATATGGGAGAATTTCAGAAAGGTCCTTAAGTTTCGACCTTATTTAAAAAAAGGACACAAGTTTCAAAACTTTTCAAATTAGTCCCTAAGTTTTTTTGAAAGTTTTCAATTAAGGACATCCATCTATTTAAAGTTATTTTTCGGCAACTTTTTTTCTTTTTTTTTAAATACCCAAATTACCCTTCATTATAATAAAACTCTCCTTCACTTCCTCTATATTCTCCTCGTCTCCTTCACCGGTGTCCTCATAGTGATCAAGGACATTCAGTATTCCTACAGCGATTGGCTGCATGTAGTGGCTGCCGAAACCATGTCATGGCTTTAAATGAAGGGTAATTTGGGTATTTTTAAAATACCGAGGGAAAAAGTACTCACCAGAAAATACCTTTAAATGGCCAGATGTCCTTAATTAAAAATTTACTGGAAAGCTTAGGGACTAATTTGAAAAGTTTCAAAACTTGTATCCTTTTTTGAAATAAGGCAAAAACTTAAGGCCATATTTGAAAATTTCCCTATATATAATTATGTCGCAAACATTTCAGAAGATGTTACAAGAATAATCTTTAAAGTACCTTATATGGACTCTAATTATTTAAAAATGATTTAATTTCAGTTCTTTTTTCCCAATAATATTTTGCAAACAAAGTCTCAAGATTAAAAATATCCCCACATTCCGTGAGAAAATAACTTTCCATAAACGTGTGATAGGGCCATGCCTGGGCCTGTTGACCGACCCTGCCCGACCCGACAGTCCCCATTGGACCATGTTGGGCCAGGGCTGTCAGGCCCGAGGCATGGCCCGACACAACCCTAGTTTTAATGCCCTAAGCCCGCGAGTGGCCCGGCCCAGCCCGAGGCACGTCCTAAACACGGCTCGAGGAGCCCAAGTGTCAGATTTTTGAAACCCCCCTCTCAAAAAAAGGGTTAAAAATGTAATTTTTTTTTTACATTTTTAACCCCCCTCCCCAATAGCTATAAACAGTCAAATGGGGGGTACTAGTGTCTTTTGATCTTTTTTACCATTATAGCCCCTAACTGCTATAAAACGGTCATATTAGGGGGTATTTTATGTCATTTTATCACTTAGGAATTCTAAAAATAGCCCTAATTCCTCTCATTTGTCTACACTCATCTACTCTCTCAATTCTCACACTCCCTCTAAGGTTCTAAGGCTCTAAGCTCTATTAAGTTTCATTCTAAAGTCTAAGCTCTCTATAAAGTTTTCTAAGAAGTGAAGAGTAAGAGTGACTTCTCTAAAGCGGAGGATTCAACTATGAAGGACTTCTCCATTAGCTCTCCTTCTCTCATAAAGGTATTTATTATTTTTAATTTTGAATTTTATTTAGTAATAATATACACAGTAATATTATATATTAAGTCTCATCTTCTCCCCTTTCTTATATAAATTATCACAAAAAACACATTATACATAATTATTTATTTAAGTTTTTTTAAGTCTTTTATTTAGAAAAATGGCTAGACCATCACAGCCTTTCAACCTTGACTTATCTCTAAATGAGGAAGATCCTGGATTTATTTATTTAGATCAAAGTGAGGGCATAGAAGTAGATAGTAAATAATCCTCAAGATCCTGTATGTTCGGTTTCTACAACTAAAAAGAAGAGAAAAACAAGATTGACTTCTCCTGTATGGTCTTATTTTGTTAAAGTTACTATCCCAAGTCTCAAAGGAGGAACAGAGGAAAAGGCACAATGTAAATATTGCAAAGATCTCCTCAGTGCTAAATCATCAAGCGACACTGGCCATCTTAATAGACACATGAATAAGTGTGTGCCCAAACACACGAATACTGTTAACGAGGGGTAAGAGGTGGGATGATCCAAACACAACTTTCTCAAGCATATTCATCTGGTGGTTTAGGAGTTTTCAACTATGACCCTACTAATGCTAGATATAAACTTATTAAGTTTATAATAGTTCGCCAATTACCATTTGTACTTGCCGAAAACCGATCATTTGAAAGATTTTTGATGACCGCCTTTGTTCCTTCATTGCAGAAAATATCTAGAGTTACTGCCAAAAAGATGCAATACAAACTTTTTTTAAAGAAAAAGAGAGTTTAAAGCAGGTTTTTGAAAATACACCTGGAAAAGTGGCTTTAACTTCAGATTTATGAACCTCTAAACAAAATTTGGGGTACATTGCAATTACAGCACATTATATTGAATCATTGATAGTAATTGGATGATATAGAAAAGAATGATTTCGTTTTTTTTTATTAGAGTTCCCACACACTGGTCCTAAGATAGGGTCCACCATCCTTGAAAAACTTAGAGAATATAAAATTGAAAATAAAATAATTTCTATAACTTTAGATAATGCAAGCACTAACAATGTCGCAGCAGATTTACTAAAACATGCAATTCAACTTGATTTAAATGGAGATCTATTTCACAATAGATGTGCATGCCACATCATAAATCTTATCTTACAAGTAGGGGTAAAATCTATTAGAAATGATTTAGAGAGAATTAAATGGATTGTAAGATACATTTTTTTGTTCTCCCTCACGAAAACAATGGTAGAGGGACATATGTGTAAATTTGGATCTAAGATCAAAGAAAATATCACGAAAAGTAAATCATAGATGGAATTTTACCTATAAAATGTTAAAAGAAGCATGTGCCTATAAAATGGCACTAAATCAATATTGTCAACTTTATTTGGAGCATGAAAATAATTTTATAAGTGATGATAGATGGACCCTTATGGAGATAATAAGAGATTTTTTAGAAGTTTTTTAGGATGTAACATTTTTTTTCCGGGGTATATTATCCCACATCAAATCAAGATTTAACCCGTTTTAATGAAATAAGCCTTACTTTTAAAAAATATAGAGATTTTCAGGTTTTTCAACTTATGTGTGTACAAATGGAGGCAAAGTTTTCACAACATTGGAGAATAGTTCCTTTAACATTTTGTATACATGCTGCATTAGACTCTAGATTGAAATTAGAAGGTGTAAAAACCATTCTTGATTAAATAAACTTTAACATGAATACAACTAATATAAATGGCATGTTTAAAATTAAGACACAATTAGAAACACTTTATTTGGATTATGCTACCCGATTAAGTAGATCCATAGCACCCATGGTCCCAACAGGCCCTCCCTAAGTACATAAAGGAAAAAAGAAGGCCATTTGGAGTATTATGAGGAAATCTCATCTTCTTCCGGAGAATCCTCTTACAACCTTAATGAATTAACAATGTACCTAGGGAGCGATCTTATTTCAATCTCGGATGATGAAGAAGATGCTTTTGATCTTTTAGCATGGTGGAAATCATTTGAAACTAAGTTTCCTGTGCTTTCCGCCATAGCCCGTGATATACTAACAATACCAGCATCTACAGTTGCATCAGAGCAAGCATTTAGTGCAAGTGTACGCCTTATTGGCCTCAAGAGGACTATGCTTATAGAAGAAACCATTGAGACCTGCATGTGTTTGCGGGATTGGTATCAAGTAGAGGATAGGGAACAACACATCGATGGTGAGTTTGAGATAGAAGATGAGCTAGTGGCGTTACATATATCATAGTATAATTTTTTTAGAATGTATAATAGGCTTTCAACTTGTAATTTATTTTTTAGAATGTATCATACGTTTTTAAAGTTGTAATTTATTTTTTAGAATGTACCATATGTTTCTAAAGTTGTAATTCTTTTTCATTTATCAGAAGGTTTGAATTTCAATATATATATATATATATATCCAAGTTCAAATTTGTTATTTTTTTGAACTTTTGTAACTTAAATTTCAAGGAAATACAATTTATTTGATGTATTTTTTCAAAACATTATTAGTGTTATTCTACTTATTTATTTCTCTTAATTTTTTTATTTTAATGAAATTGGTTCAAGACCAAGAGTCTAAGTCCAAGTTTGTAACTTTGTGTCCATCCAATTTTTAAAAAATTTAAAAAAATTAAAAAAGGGGAGGAGGATCTGTGAGCCGCCCACGGGCTGCACGACCCAAGCCCGACTGGGGCCCGGCCTAGTGCTATGCCCTGGATTGTCCTGGGCTGACCCCAAAGGGTTGGGCTCAGCACGGCATGGCCTGCATATCAATCATGGGCTGTGCCGGCCCGGCCCAGGCAAGACAGGGCCAAGTCTTGAGTGGGCCGTGCCTTTCATGCCTTTTACAGTAGAGCCAATGAAACAAAAATGAGTTGCTCGGTTTGCAATCTTGCACGTCACACGCGCAAAAGCAGTTTCCTAGAGTCCAGATCCTCTATGGCAACGATCACACGAAGCCGTGTAGCACTTTTCTGTAACTCCATCGTGGGCCCATATAAAGATCGTCCAAACCGTTCAATGTGAATTTCATTCAATCCAATCATACATCCTCAAGTATTAATTCAAAAGGACTACAATTGAGCACCGTGGCCTATATAGATAGGCAAAAATTAGAGTAAAGTGAAGTTAAATGGGCCATAATAGTTTAAAATTTTAACTCTACCCCTGTTTGGATGAGTCTGGCCCGATAGATAAAATAATATTGTCAGCCACATATACTCCATTTCACTTCAACCTTTAAATACTTAAATTTCTTTAAGTAAAAGTGGATTCTACTCCAAACATTAACTTCACAATAAACATCAAATAAAGTGAAGTAGATTACTATAGTTTTAACTCAAACTTACTACTTCTCCTCCGCTTCACTCCATACATGAAATCCACGTCAGTCTACTCCACTACTCAATTATTTAAAACGCCAGCCGCAATTATAAAGTGAACGTTGAAACTAGAAGGTAAAGGATTTTACTTAAAAAATCCCAGAATATAGCCATTTATCTAGAAGGGTCCTGGCCAAATTTGCAGCACTAACGTGGTCCGTTAGTACCACTCTGGTTTTTTTTTTTTAACAGCCGAGCTAAGTGACGCTAGCGTCGTCGTTCGCCGCATTATATACCCGCAAACCCTTCTCATTTTGACCATTTTCGAGACTGTAACTTCTCCTTCTTCTCCAGAACGACGACGCCGCTACATCTACCTTCTTCATTCTCTATAATCCATCAACTTTTATCCGATATCGCACGAAAACGCGAAGGTATGTAACAGCAGCAACGTCTTTGTAAATTTTTTTCGGACATTATGGTTGGTTTGGAGTTCTTGATGCATCGTGAGAGGTCTGAAATGTGTATTGTGTATTTTCGCATCATTATGTATGTTTGGAGCGTGAGTTCTTCACTTTGTTTCACTTTGTAACCTATTATGTTTGTTTTACTCTCTCATTTTGTCATTTTCACTTTGTCTGCACTCACGCACGCTACTTGTTCGATGAAATGTGACATTAGAGGTCCTCCCTGATTCTTATGGCAAAAGAATTACTATCTTCTACAATTTGTTGGTTCACAATTCACATCACATGAAAATCTATACCATACTCATGAATTGGATGAAAATGTCATATCGTATCTTAACATTGCTAGAAAAAAGAGTATTTCATCCGGTTTCACTTATACAAGAACACAAGGAAATAAAATGTAGCATTCTTTACAATATGAGATTAGTTGTTTGATGAGACCCTTCTAACCTCTAGGTTTGATCCACGCAATCCATCAGAATACTAGTACTTGTCACATTTCCTATTGCTTGTTTCACATTTCCTCCCTACTCACATTTATTAACTGCATCAATAATGCAAATATTACAAAAAGTAAGTACACTAATCATGTTCCATACATGAGGGCATTTACAAGTAATCTTATCTATAAATATAAGCATACTACTATAATGCACATATCAACATCATCAACGACTTGTCCCAAAAATAATGCTATAGTTACTACTATAGGCAATAAAGCAAACTACTATATTACCCATTAGAATGAAAAATGATATATAAAAGGAAAAAAAAAAAAAACAAAACATAGTGAGTGGAACAATGATCTCAACCAATTTCAATTACCTGCAATAGTCAATGTCACCTCAGCCAAATTTTGTCCATGAAGAATGTTCCCTTCAAAGGCATGAATCATTGCAAATGCAGATATTGCCAGGCCCATATTCTTCTTTCTTTCAAAGTGATTGACGGAGAGGAGGTTCCACCTGACCATCAGAAAATTTGAAAACTTTTGTGCCTAATAAGAAAGAAAACTAAATGCATTACTTTTAAATTTGTTTTGATATTATAACACCCATGATCAGCCACAAATGATGCGAATGGAATAAAAAAATGCCATTATACTATATTAAGCTAAGAGGTTTTCAATCTAATTTTGAGCTTCTCTTCTGATTTTGACTGTCAGTTATTCCCTTCTCCTTTATCTCTTGTAACTGCCAACTTCTCATCCTATGCAACACTAAGCATCTCATATAACTACCCATTTCTCACTACCCATGTAACTACCCATGTCTCTTGTAACTTCTTCATTTTTCCTTTTTAGTTTCTGCAAAAGTTCCTTTCTACTCACATCTCTTATTCCCATTTCTACATATTTTTATGTTGTTTACTTCATTTCTCCTTCAAACTATATGTCATTGACTGCCATAACTTATAAGCAACATGTAAAGCCCCTTACATCTTGAACACAAAGACTATTGTTCTCTCTTCACTGGTTTCACTTATTGGTTCACAATTCACATCACTTGAATTTCTATACCATTTATCATGAATTGGATGAAAAAACATTGCTAGAAAAAACATTGTATATCATGGAAATAGAAATATATTTACAAGTGGATTGGTGAACTCATACTTGTGCATGCTTCATATTAAAATGTGTGAAACTGAACAGATGGTGAAAGACATCAAGGGTGATGACGAGGGAGAATTATTGTACGAACAAGACTCACATGTTTCCAAAGCCACATTAAAAGGAGTTGAGCCGGGTACTTATAGGTGCATCAATACCAACCCGGACAAAAAGATATGGGTCTTGACAGAAAAGCAGAGAGAGCATGTTAGGGATGTAGGTCTATCACATCTGTCAGAGATAGACTATAGGAGGATAGACCATGCTTTAATATCCGGGCTAGTTGAAAGGTGGAGGCCTGAAACCAATACGTTTCACCTACCCACGGGTGAAGCAACGATCACTTTGGAAGACGTTGCATACATTTACAGCCTCCCTATTGATGGTGAACCGGTTACAGGAAGAACCTTCAATAATACATTTGTCCCGGAACTCTGTAAAGAACTGCTCGGTCTTACCCCACGGGCTGGAAAAGACAGAATTGGCCTCACCATAAAGTTCAAATGGTTGGAGGATAATTTCAAGCCCTCCAAGAAGAGGAATGAAGTATGCAAAATAAGAGCATACCTTTTTTTCCTAGTCTCTGGACAAATATTTGCAAACTCTTCTGGTGCAAGGGGGCCAGCTTGGCAGCTAGAACTCTTTCAGGAGTTCAAGCCATATGCTTGGGGTCCAGCATGCCTTGCAAGCTTGTACAGGATGCTTTCAAGGGCTACTAGATAGTTGAGAGATGAACATGAGAGCGAAGAGGAAGGGGATGTTGAGGAAAAGAAAGAAAGTGGAAAGATTACATTACTGAAGACTCTTACAGGCCCTCTACAGCTGTTACAGGTGATTAAATTTTAACCAGTGAACTCGATTTCTTCGTTATCAGTAAGCAAAACTCTACATTATGTGTTAACTGTTTGTGTTCTTTCATACTTGCAGATTTGGGCCTACTCTAGGATGGCAATTGGGAGGTGCCCTAAACCCGATCCAAGTTGGAAGAAGGATCTTCAGTTTCCACTTTTTAAGACTTGGGAGAAAAGACTAGAAAATACAAAAAAGTTGACAAACATGAAAGAAATACGCACCCACATCAACAGCCTGCAAGATGATGGGGTACTCATTTACTTCTAGTAGCCTAACAATATTTTCAGTGCATTCTGTTTACTTATGGAGTTGGTTATTGGTCTTGTTTTCTTTATAGTTCATATGGCA
Source organism: Umbellularia californica (assembly GCA_028538565.1). Classification (NCBI taxonomy): domain Eukaryota; kingdom Viridiplantae; phylum Streptophyta; class Magnoliopsida; order Laurales; family Lauraceae; genus Umbellularia; species Umbellularia californica. Next base: position 69,108,400 of record JAPQWN010000005.1, read on the forward strand.
ACCATACAAAAAGATGCCGAAGAAACTCAAAGACCTAGTGCCAAAAGGAGACAAGCAATTGTTCACGTCGACCACTGTCCTTATCCATTATTGGGTCTTCGAGAGGCACAATGCAAATCGCGTAGCAAAGCAATTTGGCATTTTACAATCAGTTCCCCCACCTTTCACCTTGCCATTCAAGAGGAATGAGCGAATAAAACGATGTGTTATTGACTACAGTCAAAACCATCCAAATGTATTCAAGATGTGGGAGTCAAGGAGGAATTCTGTTTTAACCGGGAAAAAAGACTCTTCCGCCAAGTACAGTGACAACTACCTTCTTTGGTATGGCTTGAACACTATTAGGGAGATTGTTTGTGGAGCGGATGGTGAAGGACGGCGGTCACCAATTCCATCCCAACCAGCAACTGAATTGAAATCCAAACCAAAAACACCATCGAAGAGGGTAACTGATGAGAAAAAGAAAGGCATCTCGGGTACACACCAATCAAAGGACATCGAGGGTGCCAAGCATGTAAGCATCATTCTATTGAGTTTGTACTCAGTTGAAATAAATGTAAAATCTTGTAGTTTAAAAACTCCGTGTTTTGAAATCATTCTATTGATTTTGTATATCTCAGGTTGTTGATTTCTTGGACCACATGGAGCGATCATCCTTTCGTGCAGAACGCAAGAAGATTAAATTGGAAGATTTTACAACCAGGTTGCGGAGGAAGATAAAAATATTTAAAGATGCTTTCGCGAAAGCATTCGAAGGAATGAGTGCAGAATCTTGTTCTACCTCCCAGTCGGACGAGGTAGAGAAAGAGGTAATTTTGAAGCGACGATTTGATTCCGTCCATATGTCAATGGAGTTAGAAACGGACATCCTAACATTTTTTGTAGTCTTTATATACTTTTGTTTGTCCTTGCAGGTACCGCGTACATATTTGAGGAAATGGGCAATCCCAAAGGCGAGAGAACGAACGAAGATATCGCCGGCTGCAAGAAAACTTCAATATTCGCCGGAGCAAACTTCAATGAAGGAGCCAATACATGTAGATTTGCCCGTAATGTCACCTCCGGCAGCAACTACTCTCGCATCCCCAGTCGTGCCACAAATAGATGATGTCTTCATGACTCCAGTGACGATAGCACCTCCTGAACTTCAGATAGTTCTACAAACACCCAAATCAGACATCAACACATTGATTTTCAGGATAAAAATGTTGCATCGTGAGAGGAAGATCCCTCGTTATTTCGAGGATTATGACCACGATCTGGTGCGGTCGGCTTACGCTCTTACGGAGGGAGAGTTGACTCTACTAAAAGGTTTCCTTGGGTTCTACAAAGAAAAGTACGCTCCCTTGCTAGATTACTGAAGACTTAGTCGCTACTTGCCACTTGCCACCATTATAACCTTATTCAAAATATTTTGTTATTATGATCTCTGCAGGCGGGATGAGCTTGACACAAATATAACCTTATTCAAAATATTGCACGATGGTTTCAGCTGGTGCGTTGAAGAAGGCCCTCAATGCCGGCACTTGGTTCGACACAAATATAATGTATTGGTGGTTCGAGGTATTGAAGGAATGGTACCCTGACGTGCATTTCTACGATCTCAGTATCTGCGTAAGTCCGTACTGTCAGAATCTTAAATTCATATTCGATTGACATCAGTGTACATCTGTTGAGTATAACTCATACATGTTCTTAATGTAACAGAGTTGGTGGCGATCTAACAATGTCAAAGCATTACAAGATAATTGTTGGGGCAGGGATGGTGCGAAGGTTTGGAAAGCAAGGGAAAAACGGCTGTTAGTATTCGTACTTTGGCATGAACATCACTTCAGTTTGCTTGTAGGATATAACGAAGAAAGAAGATGGGAGTATTACAACAGTTTGAAGTCTGACAGGACTACTGTTAATGTGGCTAAAGAATTTGTAAGCACTGTCTACCCTCAATCTTTTATGTAGTATTACGAGATACTGAGGGTACTATTCATTTATCACCTGTCTTCTAATCCCGTTTCATCTTTTTTGAACAGATTGACTTCATTGGCAATCAATACTCAAATTATGGATGGTACGACACTGGTGTTTGGTCACTACTTGTGAAGACAAAGATACCGTTTCAAGATAATGGAAATGATTGCGGGGTCTTCGTGCTTGCATACGCAGATCATCTTGCAGCCCATATTCCAATTGACTTCACAGCTGCTGACATACCATACTATCAAAGCAAGGTTGTCGTAGACATCTATGGTCGAAGTTGGGAGCTGAACAGCGAACGTCTACCAATTGATCCGTTGACTCAATGACCATGTCTACAAATTTATTTTCTCCTCCAAATAGATAATTAGAACGATGTAAATAGAGATAGACTTTTTTGTGTCTCAAATACGGACATTATAATTCTGTACAGATTGTTTGTAGTTGTTTCTAGATTACTGTAGGCAAGGATTGCCTTTTATTTTGTAGTTGACTGTCAGTATCTATTATGTTTTGTTTGGGATGATGTGATTGAATTTTATTCTGCAGATGGTTGTCTCATTGGATAGAATGATTGTAGCAAAAAAATTTTTGCGCGAATGAAAGTAAAATGATATTGATTTCTGACTGACGTATGTGACAATAGCGTCACATACAATGTCTTTAGATGCTTTTGTAAGTGACGATATCGTCATAATTAAACAAAGAAAGTTACAACTTTTCTCTGCGCACGGTGACGATAGCGTCACAATTAAACCATGGAAGTTACAACTTTTCTCTGGCACAGTGACGATAGCGTCACAATTGAACCATGGAAGTCACAACTTCTGCCTGAGCACAGTGACAATAGCGTCATATGCATTGATTTTTGATGTTTGCAAGTGACGATAGCGTATATTGATGGTAGAAAATGGTTTTCTACCTCTACTAGCCCCATGATCATCCCTTCAAAACTATCAAAATTCAAAAACATCACTTAAATAACTCTTACAACAGATCATAACTGCAAACTGATTATCCAAAGGGACCACTCATATTTCTGATGATAAAATTTATATTTCAATATTCACAAATGTCTCTTACAGAAAGTGATGTACAAAAGTACGATAATTACAAAAGTAGGAGTATTGTGCTGACATTGGTCATCACAAAATACAAAATATGTAAGTATTACTTTCTTACAAAAACATCTATACAGTAGTAGTCACTGGTATTAATGAACACAATCTCTTACAAAAAAGGGAGTATTGTGTTGGCATCATTCCTCACAAAACATTCACGATATCAGTTTTGAGCTGGGGGATTTCGACAACTCTGACGATTGTGGCCTCTCTCGTTGCAATTGGAGCAAGTGAACACCCTGCGCACTCGATGATGATCCTCGGTTCGTATTCGATTCTTCTTTGGTCGACCGGGCTGTCTAGAGGCAATAGGAGGTAGAACTCTTTCGTCTGAAATGTGCTCCCATTGTTTGCTATCACGAGTAGCGTGAATCACCTCACTGTACGTGGCCTGTAGTACACTTGTTAGATACCAATTATCGCAAAAATCATATGGATTATAACTCCTAACTCTCATGGCAGCGATTGCATGTGAACACGGAATTCCAAGAACTTCCCATTTGCGACACGTGCAACTCCGACGATCAAGATGAACAATGTCTATATAGTTTGCAGACTGAACTTGAAACTCGACTAGACCGGCAACGTGTACGTGCAGCCTTCGGGCTTCTTCTGTTTTGTATCCTAGCATCTTCTCAGCGTATGGAGTCAAACGACTGGTAATATTGAGGTTTTCAGCACGTCGTTTTTTGAAAAAATCCATCAATTAGCTCTTATCTCTTCAACTTGCTTAACTATCGATAAAGATCTAGTGTCTTTCAACATGCTGTTGGTGCACTCGGCGGCATTACTTGTAAGCATGTCATATCGCCGGCCTTCAACAAAGGCATTTGCCCAATGTTACCGACCAAATCCGTGTATATAATTATATTCATCTTGACTGACAGATCTAATGTCTTCCATAAACGCCTCATGTTCACATGCCCTGTATGCCTTTGCTACACACCAAAACTTCATCACAACTGCTGGATCTTTGAACGTTGCTTTAATATTTTCTGCGAGATGGCGACAACAATAAGAATGAGTTGCACTTGGAATAACGTTTGCCAACGCAGGAACAAGGCCCTTTTGTCGATCGCTTACAATTGTCAAATTCGTAGGTTCTCCCAATGATACAGAAAGATTGGCGAGGAACCACTCCCAGCTGTCGCGCCTTTCTGCCTCCGCAAACGCGAAGGCTATTGGGAACAGCTTGTGGTTTGCATCGAGGGTCACGGACACCATCAAAACTCCTGGGTACTTGCCACGGAGATGTGATCCATCGACCGCAATCATTGGCCTTAGCGATGATCTGAATGACTGAATGCAAGGACCAAAAGCCCAAAAAAATCTTTTGAACCTGTCGTCGTCGGACAAGTCAATATTGGTGACAGTACTTGGGATCATCATTTTTAACTCCTCACAATACAGAGGGAGGATCTTAAAAGATTCTTCATACGAGCCTCTAACCTTGTGCAGTGTGATGTCCCTTGCCATATGTGCCTTCCTGTAAGAAATTGTGATGCCAAACTCCATTTGATAGTCATGCATTATTTCCTTTGGCCGAATGTTATGATTTAGCAGTACTTTCTCCAGAATGTACTCTGCAATTAGTTCTGATGATGCCTGGCGATGTGCAGTGCCCATCATTGGCTTCGAACATTTATGGATTGGGTTGTAGGTCCGAACCTTGAAGCGTGGTCCGCTTTCAATCATGGATGCATGAATGCGCCATGGGCAATCACTTTCCTTACAGCGTGCAGTGACCTTGAACTGTTGTGTCTTCAGGTGCTGAAGAGTGAAGTTGTTGTATATTGCAAATTTAGCTATAGTCCTCCTAAATTCATCACGATTCGGAAACTCACGCCCTAGCCACATCTCCCGAGATGAATTGTGCTCCAACTCTGTATCATTTTCTTCCGGGACCATGTCATCTTCGAATATAACTTTCCATTTATGGGAGCTAGGTCCCGTGACATTCAACATCGGAGGTCTTCTGTCTATTTCAACTGAATTGCGAGCAGGATTGGTTCCCGTCTTGCCAGTTTCAATAGGGACAAACTCTCTTACATCAGGAAGGTCCGGTACATCAACATGGTCATTGAGAACGCAATAACTTTCTTTCTGCAATTCATCACTTCCAATGTTCTGCCCTAGTGAGAAGTGAAAGTCATTGTCTTCGCATAAATTGACAGTAGGAATTTCATGACTTTGTACGGGACGTTCATTGAACTTCATATTATGATTACTCTCCGAACAATCAGTTTGTTTGCCTCGTAAGGAATGCATGTCTATCTCAAATGACCTTCCAGAAAAACACATGGAAAGAATTGTATCAGCCATTAACTGGAAATGGTATCATGCATTAGTTATAATACATTTAAAATGACTTATGTACCTTCTCTGTTCTCTGATGTGTTTCGCGTGACCAATTTGTTTTCTGCTGATGTATAGTAATATCCCATTTGTATTGTAGTTTGCAAGTGTTAACATGCACTTGATGTCGCTATCATCCTCTATGGCAGCCAATGAAAACACGTGACCATTGTGATGGAGATAACGTATGCATAGGTTCTCGCAAGTTTCCTCCCAATGTGAAGTTTCAAGAGCTATGCTCATCAATTCGGGATATGTTATGTCGCTTTGAATGAACCTCATCTTCTGATTTCTGCCTTCGTATACCGGGTGAATCATGTCAAATTTAAATTCCCCATCGTAGTGGAAAATGACAATTAACTCACCACCCGACATCCTAATTGAAAACAAAAAAACGAATATTTAGCCATTATTACTGTACCAACATATACCTACAATGCCAACAACAAACTTTTAACCAAAGAAGTGTGAGATTGCAAGAGGCTAAAAGGCATAACACGAGTGGCCTAAAACGATCTACAAACATAAAAATTTTAAAAAGCCTAGGGGAAAAGGTTGAATACGTTAATCTATGCCCTAAAATACCCAACACTCAGAAATTATAAAAAGTGGCCGGGGTTAGAACAATATAGAAAGCGAAAATCAGAATACAGTACAAGCAATGAGTTTCACACTCTAAAATAAGCAATACAAATTACACGGAGCTTGTCTAACAACTTTTATACCAAAGTAAAAGCAAAAGCATCAGAAATGAGACATTATATTTGTTTTTTTTTATGTTGCTTTGCAAGAGTAAACATAAATGCGCATATACCTCTTAAATGGAGATCAACCACCACCAAAGTGAAATCAAAATGACCGAGGAAGTGAGAATACAACCCCATAGAAAGTATCTCCCTTCGATTGGATGAGAAGAACGTTTTCCGAGGAAGATAGGGTAGAAAAGGAAAGGAAAACAGGGGAATACGCGAATATATATATAGAGTGCGCATAGTGACGATAGCGTCACTCAGTCTGAGTGACGCTATCGTCAGTTGGAAAAATAAATAAAAAAAATACCAAAACAGGCGGGAAGACCCCATTAGTGCTGCAAATTTGGCCGGGACCCTTCGGGATAAATGGCTATATTCTAGGATTTTTCCAGTAAAATCCTCTATAAGGTAATATGAGATGAAAAAGGTTTTATACTAAAAGATGATTTTAGACTTTATAGTGCTGCTAGCCTGCTATCATCATGATTTATATAAAAATCTACGTTCCCACCGAACTACGATCTTAATAGACGGTCTGGATTTCTCTGGGAATTTCCACGTTCATGAGATTGATAAAACGACCATGCACGATGACATGCCGTACAACGATAGTAAATTCTGAACCTACTGCTAGTAGTCCCGGATCCTAAAGCAGGAATATGCCACGTGTCTTTTTTGTTATGGTCCTGCCAACTGTCAAATACAAACAAAACGAAGGAAATAGAATATTCAATACGGTGGAGGAGACCAGAGGGAGAGAAGCGTCTTCAACGGGAGAGGAAGTCATCCAAACAGAGGGAAGGAAAGTTCAGAAAACAAACGATACAAAAACACTGTTTTTCTTTAAGAAATCAATCGTCTTTGCAGTTCGTAACAGAAGCATTTCATCCAACATTGAGCAATTTCTTGATTTCCTCCTCCAACACTTGCAGATTAGTGGCTTCAATTCAATCTCAGAGTCGCAAGGTCCAAAAAAAGTAGAATTTCATTGATCAGGTGATGTTCTCAAAACCCTAGCTTTCTGATCTGATTTTGACTTAGATCGACTTGATTCGATTCTTCTCTTCGTGAATGTTCCTTCTTTGATTGCATCTGATACCAGCAAGTAGAAGCATTTTAGTTGGAAAAAATCCGACCTCTTTTAACCTAATCTCCATTAAGTTCTAGTCAGTTGTTTGAAAAACAAATGAGATACAACAGAACCTGTGAAATTTAGGTAGAACATGAAAGGAAAAGTTCAATTGGAAGAATAAAAGTCAATCTGGGTTGAATATTTATTTGGATGGTGGAACTTGCTTGATTGAATTTGAGGCTCTAGAACTTTCAGTAATTGCTTATGGAGTCTAAGGTATGAAGAGAAAGCGATTTATTATGTAGAGTATTGTAGCTTGGATCTCGAGGAGCGAAATGTTGACAGATATGCTTGTAAGCGCCACTCTAGTCCCGGCATCAGAGGCCCTTTCTAAGATTATAGAGGAGATCTTTGAGACTGTAAAAGCTGCTGGGGACGTCCTTATCGAGAAAGAGAGCTTTGCAGAGCTTTCTGGTTTCTTGGGGAGGATTGTCCCCGTCCTTAAAGAGCTGATCAAGAAAAGGATCCATGGTTCTGAGAGTGTAAATAATGTCACTCAGATTCTAGCTAGACAGATCAAAGTTGCAAAGGGGCAGGCTTTGGAGTGCAGCAAGAGAAACAAGGTCTATCTATTACTCAATTGTAGGAGGATAGTCAAGCAGCTGCAAGAAACAACTAAAGAGATCAGCAGAGCACTGAGCCTTATCCCATTGGCCTCACTTGATCTTTCATCTAGTATAAATGAAGAAGTCAGTAGGTTGTGTGATGATATGCTCAAGGTGGAGTTTAAGGCGGCCGTGGTGGAGGAGCGCGCCCTTGAAAGAATTGAATCTGGATTACAGGAAAGAAATTATGATCGCTCTTATGCGAACGGTCTTCTGGTTCTCATTGCAGAAGCTGTTGGAATCTCAACTGATCGATCTTCATTGAAAAGGGAGTTTGATGAATTGAAAAGGGAAGTAGAAGATGAACGAGTGAGAAAAAACCAGGCAGAGGCTATACTAATGGATCAGATCATTGGACTTCTTGGAAGAGCAGATGCGGCTTTGTCCCCAGGAGAGAAAGAGGAGAGATATTATAGAGAGAAGAATTCGTTAAGTAATCAGCCATTGGAACCTTTGGAACCATTTTACTGTCCAATCACTCACGATATTATGGTAGACCCAGTGGAGACCTCGTCGGGGAAGATATTCGAGAGAAGCGCGATAGAGAAATGGCTTAAAGATGGGAACACCACCTGTCCCTTGACCAATATTCCCTTAGACAGCAGGTTTCTGAGACCTAATGTTATTCTTCGGAAATCAATTGAAGAATGGAAGGAAAGAAACACTATGATAACAATTTGTTCATTGAAGGTGAAACTCTGCTCAGGTGAGGAGCAAGAGGTGCTTCCTTGCCTGAAACAGCTTCAGGACCTTTGTGAAGAAAGAGACTTGCACCGTGAATGGGTAGCATTGGAGAATTACATACCAATTCTTGTTGGCTTTCTTAGGGGAAGGAATCCCGAGACGAAGAGCCGTGCTCTGGCCATCCTTCATTTATTAGCAATGGACAGTGATGACAACAAGGTACTTTTTCTCCTTCCCTTTTTGTTAATAAGAATTGATGTAAATAGTTTGATGGATAAGTCCATAACTATGGCTACTTATTTCTGTCTGGACTAGATTAATCCCATTTATAGATACTACTACATCATCATTCTGTCAGGAATCATCAAAGAATATATAATTTTTTTTGGCAAGTTAATGGATGTTCTTGCTTTGGGTGTTTGAATAAGTTGAGATTGAAACCTGCAGGAAAGGATTGCTGAAGTTGAAAATGCCATTGAATCTATTGTCAAGTTACTTGCACGAAGCACTGTGGAAACTAAATTAGCGGTGGCCCTGTTACTGGAACTATCAAAAAGTTTTGTAGTTCTTGACCGAATCGGAAAGATACATGGCTGCATACTGCTCCTAGTGACAACTTATAACAGTGAGAACATTCAAGCTGCAAGAGATGCGGAGGAACTGTTGGAGAGTCTTTCATTTGATAATCAGAATGTGGTACAGATGGCAAAGGCGAATTATTTCAAACCTTTGTTGCAACTGCTTTCATCAGGTTCTTACTCTAACCATATATATTTATTTATTTATATTGTAGACTTTTGTTTATAATACCTGAAAATATATAATGCCTTCTGGTTAAGTATCTCTGTAGAAATTCAGCAGTCCCACAATACCATTGTTGCAGGAAACTTATACTGATTCTTCCAATCACTTGGAATCATGCTCCTTTCTTACACTTGCAAAACTTGAGAAACAGCCAGTTCCCACCTTTTTCACTTGAAGTCCGTGGCGGGCCCAGGATTTTTGTTTGAATGGCAGATGATGATCGATTGAGATTTTCAATTATTCATTTGCTCAATCAGACAATGGACCCCACTCCTGTTGTCATAAAACTCTAGCATATATCCCTGCTGGGTATGAGATTCATCTCAAACGATCCAGATTATCTCTGAGTGGGCCCCACGATGGAGTTCTGGATTCCATCATTCACTCAATCAAACGGTGGGACCTACCTTTATTGAAATAAAATTTTAGGATATGTCATTGGAGGGTTAACATTCATTTTGAATGGTTCATATAATCATTTTGTGGGCCCCATGATGGATTTTCAGAACGTATTATAATAGCTACAACAGGAAATCAAACTCGTCCTCATCACAGCTGAATTAAACTCAACTCCCTCTTTCTGAAAAGATTCCAGACCTCCATTTTTTTCATTTTTTCAGTTTCTCCTTTCTTCTTTCTTCTTCACTTACCTTTTTCATTTTCTTCTTCTTCTTCTTCTTCTTCTTCTTCTTCTTTCCCCTCTTTTTTCTCTCGTCTCCTTCTCTCTGCCTCAAGGGTGGGACGGAATCCATTTTGAAGGTGGGGCGTCAGCCATACCACCATAACCATTAGCCCATCATGGGAGTTTTTCCAAATCCGATGGGTGCAACCTCACCCACATGCAATAAGTGGGTCCGCCCCTGCTTGAAGTCTCAAATCTTCCCCATTCTCACTCCCACTTTGTCCAACTATGATGCTTAATCTACAAATTGCAACACTCTGTATGGCAAAATTTGAAAGCAATTTTCTTACAATTTCTGTTGTTGACCCAACCCCTATTAGTTGAGTGTTTACTTGATAATCCATGTTGCAAAACCTTTTGCGGAACTTAGTGACCAATGATATTGCAAATGGTTGATTCTTTCTTTAGTCTATGAGTACCTTTATAATTGTTTGACAACTTCTGCACACTCTATTTCTTGCATTATATCATATAACGAACTGCTGAAAAATGAAACTCACAGAAGTGGTGATTTATGAATGATGATCCGACTTCTAATGCTCATCTATCACTAGAATCATAGTTGCTCAAATACAAAAAGCATTCACAAATGGGTAACAGTCATAGGTATCTAGTACAGTATAGATTAAGTACGACCGGTTTGTGATTTATGAATGATGACCCAACTTCTAATGCTCATCTATCACTAGAATCATAGTTGCTCAAATACAAAAAGCATTCACAAATGGGTGACACTCATAGGTAGCTAGTGCAGTATAGATAAGTACAACCAGTCCTCTAATTTCATATTTCATAGAATACACTCAAAATGATTTCCATATCCCATAGAAGTTCTAGTCTTTTTATTAGATCATCACTCATTTGGTCACAATCTTTGCTATTCTTTTGGAAACTAATTTTCGATGTGGTATTTGATATTATTTGGTGTAAGTTATTTATAAAAAAAAAATTCCCAAAATCCTACTAAAACGGTCATAACATAGTCAAATCCTCCAAATACCAAAAAGGAAATATGCTCGTGAAGCGCATAATCATTTCCAATTCTCCAAATACCAAAAGGAAATATGTTAATGAAGAGCATAATCATTTCCTTCAAAGCATAGATAAAATGTGCCAGTGTGTTTCCATGTGCTTGTGCATGGGTGATGGTTATTGTGTGGGATGTTTTTATGATACCGAGATTACTCTTAGTTTAGGTAAAAGTACCAACTAGGTTTAACTTGACCTCTGCTTTGTCCAGCTCGGCAGCTGTGCCAGCTGGCACTGAGCCCGAGCTGGCACCTACCTACTTAACTCACGCAAAGCAACTCTTCTCTCGGTTCGAAAAGGTTGAAGTCAGGCAGATCAGCAGATATTCCAATTCTCATGCCGACGCACTCGCCAAGATGGCCTCTGCCGTCGAGGCCGGGAGAAAGAGAACTGTCGAAGTGAGAACGCTAAATAAACTGAGCACGGATCTCCAGCCACCTCGGCAAGTCTTGTGCGTTGACCTCAGTCCAAGCTGGATAGACCCAATCGTCACCTACCTAAGGGATGATAGGCTTCCTGAAGATAAGAGCGAGGCTCACAAAATCAGACTGAAGCCAGCTCGATCTTGATTATCTTCTGATGGCAAACTCTACAAGAAATCATACACCGGCCCTTACCTCCAGTGCGTTCACCCAAGCAAAGTCGAAGACTTCCTTTATGAAATCCATGAGGGAATATGCGGCAGTCAAATTGGAGGATGATTGGCGTATTAGGCTATCAGCCAAGGCTACTGGTGGCCTTACATGCAGAAGGACGCTCAACTCTATGCCAGAAAATGCGAGAAATGCCAGAAGTTCTCTCACTCACTCCATCAGCTAGCGCAGGACCTAAGCCCACTTTCTAGTCCATGACCTTTTGCCTAGTGGGGGTTAAACCTAGTGGGGCCACTTCACCAAGCTCCAGGGAACAAGAAGTGGCTAATAGTAGCTACCAATTATTTTACCAAATGGATAGAAGCCGAAGCACTGTCTTCCATCACCGAGCTTGACACGAAAAATTTCGTGTGGAAGAACATCGTCACAAGATTTGGAGTATCTCGAGCCCTGATCACGGATAACGGAACCCTGTTCGATTCCAATTTCTTCAAAAACTTCTGCCAGGAGCTCGTCATCAGAAACCATTATTCCACTCCAGCCTACCCACAAAGCAAGGTCAGGCTAAAATTTCCAACAAAGTGGTGCTCAACGGACTTAAGAAGAGGCTCGACCGAGCTAAAGGGAGACAGGTAGAAGAACTTCCAAGTGTCCATTGGGCGTATAGGACTACACCGAGGCGCTCCACTTTGGCAACACCCTTCTCCCTAGCCTATGGGATGGAAGCTGTGATCCCGCTCGAGGTCAGCCTTCCTACTTTCAGGTCAAAACTGTTTGACCAAGGCCAAAACGAAGTAAACCTCGCCAAAGAGCTTGATCTGGCTGAAGAACGAAAGGATGCAGCAGCCATCCACTTAGCTTTTTACCATCAACAACTGGCCAAAAGGTACAATCAGAGGGTCAAAGAAAGGAAGTTCTCAATTGGAGAATTGGTCTTGAAGAAGACGCTTCCGGCAGATAAGGATCCCAGCGAGGGAAAACTGGCACCGAACTGGCACGGGTGGTTCAAAGTGATCTCAGCCGCTGAGCAGTCAGCTTATAAGCTTGAGGACTGGAGGGTAGGAAGCTACTACGTCCATGGAATGCCACGCACCTCAAGAAGTATTATTTTTAGACTGTACTCAATCTTTGAAATCAATAAAATTAGTTCTTGTAGAAAGATGTGCTTTGTTGCTTTCAAATATTGTCCAAGTTACGGAACTCGGAGTCTGCACCCAGCTCAGCTATGGAACCAGCTATATCGACCCGGGTCAAGGGACCAGCCATCACAATTTTGCGTATAAACTCGATTTCTTGTTCTGGTTGCGGAACCGAACTCAATCGCTTATACTGGTCTGGTTGAGAACCGAACTCAGTTACTTATTTTGCTCTGGTTATGGAGCCTAGCTCAGTTACTTAATCTTGTTCTGGTTATGGAACCTAGTTCGATTACTTATCTTGCTCTGGTTACGGAACCTAGCTCGATTACTTATCTTGCTCTGGTTATGAAACCTAGCTTAATTGCTTAATCTTGCTCTGGTTATGGAACCTAGCTCGATTACTTATCTTGCTCTGGTTGTAGAACCGAGTCCAAGTACTTATTTTGCTCTGGTTATGGAACCTGGCCCAATTACTTTGTTTTGGTTGCGGAACCGAACTCAATCGTTTATCTTACTCAGGTTATAGGACCTAGCTCGGTTGTTCTGGTTAAGGAACCGAACTCAGTCATCTCGTTGAAGAACCGAGCTCAGTTAGTTTGGACAAAACTAAGAGATTCATCAAAACAGAAAGCATACACACGTTGCAAATGGAAATGAAGAAGGATTGTATTCATTATAAGAAGGTATTTACATCTGAACAAAAATTACATGTTCAAGCTCCCCAAGTACAGAAGAGAAAAAGGAAATACATCAACAAGCATCTTTTTTAGCCGCCCCGGCACCGGCATCTCGGACCTCATCTGCAGGCGTCTCGGTCACAGCTGTGGCAGGAGGAACCCCCGAAGAGGAAGGAGTCGAAGCAGTGGAGTCGGAGGGAGGCTCGAGGGACGCAGCGGGAGTGGACTCGGGCTCGGGCGCGGATGAAGCGAACTTGGGAGGGTTCTGGAATACGGGATGATCTTCGAAGATCCCCACCTCCATCAGTGCAGCCCTGCACCCAAGCTCGAACAGCGTTTGACTCAGCCCCTCTATTCGAGCCACATAGTCTTTCGTTGCGGCGTCCACTCCGTCCTGAAATGCGGCATCCACCTCGACCTGTAACGATTCTTCGAGGTTAGCCTTTTCCTTTGCCGCGGCTTCCTTCTCAACTTGCAGCGAGGCTTCGGCGTCAGCTTTCAGTTTCACCAGGGATTCCAGCTTGATCTTCTGTTTCATTATCTCAACCTCGAGCTGGGCAGCCCTCTTTGCCTTCACCTCGGCCGCCCCCCTCAACTCGTGGGTTTCGGCCTTTAGTCTTATGATTTCGGCCACCGCCGAGTCCATCTCTGCAGCGAGTTTAGTATTCCTCTCCTCCAACTCCCACGACTTCTCGCTGCTCGCCTCCAAGGCGGACGCGAGTTTCCTTTTCTCCCCCTCCAGTTGGGAGACCTTGGAGGTGCTTTGAAGGGCTCTCTCCAATACCACTTGAAGCCTTTGCACATTATGCAAAAAGAAGACAAATGTCAAAAAGGGAAACGAAGCCAGGAACTCCACAAAATTCACGAAAGAGCAGGACTCGCCGCAATGGACGCCTACATCGACGTCATCAGCAGACCCACGACCTCAGCCTTCCTGTGCCTCTCCATCTCACGAGGGAAGGCACAGGCCCTGGAGAGTGCAGCGAGGACAGAGGTGCTGGCAGCCAGCCGGTCCTCCATTGTCAACGGCCTCCCAGGCCCAAGCATGAGGTCCGGCATCCATGGGTCTGGCCCGATGAGCCGAGATGAGGGATCCGGCCCGGGACCCCCCCAACCAGGCCCTCTTTTCCGAGGAAACGCTCCCCTTCCCGAAGTCCTTCTCCGCCGGCCCCTCCGACCTGGGCCTCTTCTCTGCCGGAACTCCCTTCTTCGGGACGTCGGCAGGGCGCCGCTGAGCTTCGCTTAAGGAAGCATCGGGCGCGGCACAAGACCCAGCGGCGCCAGAGGCTGCAGACATGGGGACGGTGCCGGTGGCCAGGGGCAGAGAGACCGAAGGAGCTCGGCCCCCGATTACGTTGGACTTAAGGTTCGCGACTTGTAGAGGGGGCCGACGTCGCTCTAGCAGCATATCTTCTCTTCGGAACTCGAGGAGGAGGGATACGCTTCTACGGCTTGTTGAGGGTCGGTGGGTTCCTGCTTGGCTCCCGAGGTGGAAGCTTTAGCTCCCAGGGCTAGCAGGGGCTTGACGTCGGTGGGTTCTTCAATCGACGGAGACGATCCGGTCCTCCTCGAGATGAAGGAGCGGTACCGGGGCTTGTATCCAAGTAGATCCTAGGCCGCCCGACCGTGATGGCCCTTGTACGCCTTCACCGCCCTCAACCACCCGTCGTTCCTCCTCCACCCGACCCGGTTCGCTTCCTTCTTCCTCTGGCTATGACCTGCTTGGCAAGGAAAAACAGTGAGCTCGGTAAAAATAAAGATAAAAGAAAAAAGACAGGACTGTGAGCTCGGTATTTACTTGGGGCGGTCCTGAGGCGACGGGGTCACTGTGCGCCCTAGCTTCCACCGACTCGGATTCTCCGAACTCCCAGCTTCCGGAGATGAATAGACGATCGTCCCCGGCGTGTCTGTTTGAATCCTCCAAGTCGTGAACAAATGGCTCCTTCCTCGGTTTCCCTCGAAGATAGTAGCTGTCGTCACTCCCCGCGGACTTACACAGATCATAGATGTCCTCGATGTCATGGACACTGAGGTCGATCCCCGGGATTTTGTTCAGTTCGACGGTGCCCATTATTACTTTGAAGCTATTGGGCATTAACTGGCAAGGGCACAGATTCCACTTCCGAAGACAGGTTTCAAAAGCGGATGGATGGGAAACCTAACCCCACCTTCTATTATTACTACCAGGGGGAATGGCATCCAACCATTCCGGAAGGATCGGCAGTCAAAGGCGTCCTCCGGGTCATCTATCCTAATCAGGACCTCCTCTGGGATCCTATACATAGTCCTAAACCCTTCTAGGACCTTAGGGGTATCTACCCAGTGCTTGCATACTCCTATTTCTAAGACTAGGGGATGAGAGGAGATGAAGGACGGAAAACAGGGGAAGAGGGGCCGAACCCTACAAGGTGGGGATCCTAACTCGAGTCCTAGGAAGGACGGGAAGCGCAGAAGCAAAGAAAGAAGAGCGGAAGGAAGACTCACAAAGTCGATAAAGGTGCAAAGGACTCCGGGAGAACGGATCGGAGATCTCTTTTCGTAGGGGGGTCTCTTTCGCAAACGGGGCTCTCTTTTCTAATCGCCAAAATAGAAGAAAAATGGAAGAAGGTACTGTATATATACAGCAAGAAGGATGCCCTTTCGGATTTCGAGGACGCGCTTTCAAAACGTCGCTTCGGCAGCCATATGTGTCGCTTCGTAACAGCCGTACAGCCGATCAGATAAAGACACGTAGCAGTGACGATGCATCTCCCTCGGTAGTCCAGCCAAGGCAATTGATCATCTCGAGCAGGCGAAGCGACATCGACGCGTTCTGGCAGGTGAAGCGATTTGATAAAGATCGGAGTCCAGCAATCAATGTCAAGATATAGAGCTACGAGCTCAGCGTTTAGAAAACTCCCTAATACTTAGCTCCCGACCTCAGAAAGTTGAAGAACTCTCAATAGATCAGGAGCTAGGGGCAATTGTGTGGGATGTCTTCATGATACCGAGATTACTCCTAGTTTAGGTAAAAGTACCAACTAGGTTTAACTTGACCTCGGCTTCGTCCGGCTCGGCAGCTGTGCCAACTGGCATCGAGCCCGAGCTAGCCTTAATAAGGGTACCGACCACGCTTCGCTGAGCTCGGCCTTGCGCATCTCGGCAGGAGTGTTCGAACTCGCGCTCCCCGACCTCGGCGACTTCTCCAATTCGGTCCCATTGGCCGAGGTGAACCCTATCAAGTCCCAATTATATGATGGGACAGCTATGTTGCAGAGCGAACTGCCAGTCAGGACAGCCGCCAGATAACGATAAGGGGTTATCCCTATCCGACGATCATGTCCGCATTTATGTGTGGGATTGAGGAACAATTCGATGGGACAGTACCCTCATTTACCTCCACTGAGGATATGAGGTGTGGGCTGATGGGACAGTGCTTTCACCTACCTCCACTAAGGGAGCTTCTGATGGGACACTCGTCTATATATATATGCATGGGTAAAACCCATGAAGAGGTATACATTAAGCAAAACACGCTATACGCACCCTGAACTCTCTTCTTCCCTACTCACTTTTCCTTTGTTCAGTGACTGCATTAACTTATGCATCAGAGTGCCTTCGGTTGACTGTAGCCAGGGGCTCTGACCTTTGTTCCTTCTCTCCCTTTCAGATTTAAGGCATTTAATCCGTCCAGAACAATATATAGCAACAGCATCACGAGTCTAATACTCGCCTAATCAAGTCCGTATTATTTAGGCACTTAGAGTTATGAAAGCTAACATATAAGTAAACTAATTTCAGTTTTTTTGGGTGGCTAGGAAACATCTTACCAAGACGGGGAAATATATGATACAAATAAAGCTGCTGTAAATAAATTGTACAAATATTGGTGTGGTAGTGTAAGAGCAACTTATTCCGGTTCTGTCGTTATGGAGAGACCCGGTGAAGGGAAGTGGGTTCAAATTCAAAGCAAGAGAACTAAGACATATAGGAAGATCAGGTGGGGGATTTAATCTCTGTGTTCGTGAGTAATTTTCCGGAAAACACTGCCATGGACTAGCTTTGGTCCGTCTTTTCTCCCTACGGATATATTTACGATGCTTTCATTCTTGCTAAATGTATAAGGGGGGAAGGGTTTTTGTTTTGGTTTTGTGAGGTTCAGTGATAAGGAGACAGCTGCAAGGGTAGTGCAGAGTATGAATGGGAGGTCTGTTGGAGGCAGGAGACTGTTAGTGAAGGTAGCTAGCTTTGGTTGGTCACAGAGAATAGGTCCTAGAAAGCTCAACAACTCTGAGTTGAAAATGCAACGTTTTGTGGAAGGTTTTAGTAGTCAAGATGTAGGGGAAGGAGTTTCCAAGAGTTTTGTTACAAAGCCTACTCTTGGGATGTCCTATTCAGATGCAGTCAAGGGTCATTGTCCTATCTCTTGTAGTTTGGTTATAGTAGGAAGGGAGATTGTAGTAGCCAACTCAAAGTGATTGGCTAACAGTCTACTCGGGGAGGTGAAGTGGGTTGGAGTCATTCCTTCTATACTAGGTCTCTGTGCTTCATATGGGTTGGAGGACGTGAAGATGGCAAAACTGGGAGGTAATAAGATTCTTCTCTCTTTCGGAGATGTGGAGGAGGCTCTTTCTATCTTCAAAGAGTTCGATCTTCAATTTTCCGATGTGTTCTATTCCTTGGAGAGATGGGTGCCTGGTCCTAATCTCTCAGCTAGAACAATTTGGCTGAGATGTTTTGGAGTTCCCCTTCACGCGTGGAACCCTTTAATCTTTAAGGAGATCGGTGGCCGGTTCGGAAAGGTTTTGGGGGTGGCAAAGGAGACTGAAGAGAGATCGGAGCTCATTTTTTGGAGGGTTTGCATCAATACAAATTCTCACCAATTCATTAATCGTTTGGTTGATCTTGTCATCTTAGGGAATGTCTTCCCTATTATAGTTAGGGAGGAGATTGTGGAGTTTGGATTTCCTGGTGTTCTTAGACAGGAAATCGTGTCTGTGTTGGGTACTAGAGATGCAGATGATGATGCACTACGGAAGGAGAAGGATTCCTCATCCTCAAGCAACTCAAAGACAAAATATTCACAAGCAGGCCAAGCTCTTCAGAGAAGAGCAGCTGGAGACACTGTTTGTCACCGCAGTCATCGAGGTTCATCCTCTTCTTCACCGAAGAAAGAAGCGGTCGCCGGGAATTTTTATCTTCCCTACCCTGCTAGGTCCGGCAGCTCGTCAGAGAGCATGCGCTGTCCGCAGTTTCCTAGGGAGGAGCGCTTGCCAATCCGTTTCCTAGCTAAGGAAGTTAGGGTGGATGGGGCTGGCTAGGGAGAAGGTTTATCATAGAAGAGGAAAGGGGAGAGGCATGGACCCTGGTGCGGATCTCATAAGTGCCTCTGTGGCAGCAGGGTTAACGTGTTGTAGGTATGGGAATAGGTCTACAGCAAAGAAAGGCAACAGTGCCAACCACGTGCTTCCAATTGGCTCGGTCAACCCCTTCACTAGTGGAGGAGGATGTGAGATGGGCGGTGTGGACATTCAGTTACTGGATAGGATGGAGAAAATAAATGCATCAGTTTCTCTGGGAGCTAATAGCTGGCCTGATGACTTGGCAAAATGTTTGGCCAAATGTGCCCAGTCCCTTGCCCGCCAGTACATAGTTTGTCAATCGGTGGATCCCATTTCATTTCAACCAGAAAGTTTGTCAAGGAAAGCAGGCTTGGGCATTTTTGTTGAGCCTGTTTGTGCTAATCAAAGACCAGCTATTCTTTCCACCCAATTGGAAAGCCATTTTTCTGCCTGTTTTGCTGCTCAACAGTTATCTTATTGTTCCTCGAAGGGTTGGAAGGGTAGTAAAGGAGGTGCTAAAGCTAAGAGATCGGTTTCATTCCCTCTTGTTAAAGCTAAGCTTAAGAAGTTAAATGAAGCCTTTAAGGGGAGAGAGGGTAATGCTCCTTTTAGGAGGAAGGTAGTTGCAGTTTTTGTTGCTTCTTCCTTGGGGGCCTTGAGTGTGTCTGAATCTGATGGTCACCAGGAGAATTTTGTGCAGATTGAAACTAAGTCCAGGTCAGTTGGTGGTTGCAATAAGGTCTCTCACACCGAAGCGTTGGAGGTAGGTCACTTGCTTTCGCCCACATGAACAAGATATATTGCATCGTATTGAAGTATTGGAAGCTGAAGCTCCTAATGGCAAGGGTGAGGAGGATGGTGGGTTTTATCCGGTGCGGATTGGGAGGGCGAAGACAGCTTAAAGGGCTGCAGAAATTGGGGGTGTGTATTCTTTTTGTTTATTCATGATTATCATCAGTTGGAATATTAGAGGGCTTGGGAAGCCAGCGAAAAGGGCGGCAGTAAGGAGTTTAGTTAGGATGCATAAGGTTGATTTATTACTCCTACAAGAGACAAAAACCCATAAAGATGTTGAAAGTATTATTTTTAGTGTTTGGGGTTCTAGAAGGTGTGGTTGGGAGTGGGTGCCTTTAGAGGGAGCTTCGGGGGGCCTAATCTCAATTTGGAATGAGGATGCTTTCAGGAAGGAGGATGTTTCCTTTTCCCAAAGTGTGTTAGCTATTAAATTCCTTTAAGTGGTTGATTATTTTAGGTGGCTAGTTGCTAATGTATATGGGCCAAATGAGGATTCTAGTAGGGGTCAATTCTGGGATGACATATCTTTAACTAGTTTGCTTTGGTCAGTGCCTTGGTGTGTTAGCGAGGATTTTAATATGGTGCGATCTCCACAAGAGAAAAGGGGGGCCTCATTCTTGTCTCGAAGCATGACTAGGTTTTCAGATTTTATTGAAAGTAATGAGTTCATAGATTTGCCTCTTTCTGGGTCAAAGTTCACTTGGTCTAATAACCGGGTTAGAGTGGCTATGAGCAGATTGACTGCTTCTTGGTGTCTATGGAATGGGAATAAAGATTTGCTGCAGCAATTCAAACAACTTTGCCTAGAGGTACATTGGACCATAGGCCTATCAAGCTTCACTCTAATGAGGTTGATTGGGGTCCAAGACCTTTTAGGTTTGAGAATTACTGGTTATTGCAAAAGGACGTTTTACCTTTAGTCAGAGGTTGGTGGGAGCAGTCTAATGTGCAAGGTTATGCGGGTTTCAGGTTAGTGAAAAAACTTCAAATTCTCAAAGGCAAGATCAAGGTGTGGAATAAAGAGGTGTTTGGGAGGCTTGAAGCTTCTAGAATTTCAGCAATCAAGGAGATTGAGAAGTGGGATTTATTAGAGGAAAATAAAGGGTTGAATCAGGAATAGAGGGAGGCCAAGGGAGTTTTTGTCAAAAAAATTTAGGATCTGGACCATTTGGAGGAAATATCTTGGAGGCAAAAGTCTAGAGCTCTGTGGTTGAAGGAAGGGGACAGGAATATCAAGTTTTTCCATCAAGTAGCTAATGATAGAAAAAGGATAAACTTCATTGGTAAATTTCAAAGAGGTCACAGTTTCACCAGTGTGCCTGTTGAGAGGTTGTATTCAAGCGAAGTCTTTCCAAGGCCTACCCTGGATGGGATGTCCTTCCCTGTTATGTCCGATAGTGATAGGAGATGCTTGGAAAGAGAGTTTGAGGAATAAGAAATCAATGCAGCTTTGTTTGAATGTGGGGGAGATAAGGCTCCAGGGCCGGATGGATTCAATTTCTCTTTTCTTAAGGCGGCTTGGGATGTAGTGAAACAAGACTTCTGCGACATGTTGTCAGAGTTTCATAGGAAGGGTAGATTGAGCAAATAGATCAATGCAACTTTTCTGACTCTAATTCCGAAAGTTCTTAATCCGGAGGATCTGAGAGAGTATAAACCTATAAGTTTGGTGGGCTGTGTATACAAGCTATTGTCAAATATTCCGGTAAATAGGTTGAAGAAGGTCTTGCCATCTATTATAGGCCCTTTCCAAGGGGTTTTGTGCAAAACAGGTAAATCCTTGATGGAGTTTTTATTGCTAATGAGCTCATTCACACCCGAAAACAATATAAGAAAGAAGGGGTTATCTTGAAAATAGATATGGAAAAGGCATATGACCATGTGGAATGGGGCTTTGTGGATTACATGTTGAGGTGGTTTGGTTTTGGGGAAAGGTGGTGTGCTTGGATTCAGGAATGTATTTCATCTCCTTCTTTCTCTGTCTTGGTCAATGGTTCTCCTTCACGCCTGTTCAGAGCTTCTAGGGGGCTTAGACAAGGTGATCCTCTCTCTTCCTTTCTATTTACCATAGTGGTAGAAGCTCTCAGTGCTCTTCTGTCCAAGGCAAAGGAGTGTGGGATCTTGGAAGGCTTTGAGGTTGGCAAAGGGGTAGAAGCTATTACTCACCTTCAGTTTACAGATGATATCATCTTGTTTAGCTCTACAAGATGGGAGGAGGTTGTAGTCTTAAAGAGAATTCTCAGGTGCTTTGAGCTTTGCTCAAGTTTAAAGATAAATCTTTCCAAGAGTCTAATGGTGGGGGTTGGGGCAACGGATGAAGAGATTCAGACTTTAGCATCCAAGTTTCACTGCAAATCTAGTAAATTGCCTCTACTTTATCTAGGTTTGCCTATTGGGGGCAAAGTGAAATCTAAAGAGGTGTGGAATCCAGTGGTAGAAAATTTCAAGAGGAAATTGTCTATGTGGAAAAGAAATTATCTTTCCTTAGGAGGAAGAGTCACCTTAATCAAAGCTTCCCTATCTAAATTGCCGGTTTATTATATGTCCTTGTTGTGTATGCTGGTGGCAGTCAAGGAGAAGTTGGACCGTTTAAGGAGGGATTTTCTGTAGGGAGGGAGGAGTGAGAAAAGGAAGTCGCACCTTGTAAAGTGGGAGGATGTGGTCAAGCTTAAGGCCGCCGGGGGATTGGGGTTGTGTAACTTGGAATTTAAAAATTGGGCTCTTTTGGCTAAGTGGTGGTAGAGGTTTGGGGATGAGAGAGAGGCTTTTTGGAGGAGAGTTATTACAGCTAAATATGGAGAAGATATTTGGGGTTGGGAGCCTAGTAGAGTTCCTAGGCATCATTTGTCGGGTCTATGGGGTAATATTTTGAGGTTTGGAGATCCATCTTTTGCAGGGGAAAGTTATTTAAGAGGGGGGTTGGTTTCAAAGGGGGGGGGGGGGGGAAGTCGTGTTCGTTTTTGGGTTGATCATTAGGTGGGGCTAGGTCCATTGTCCTTGTCTTTTCCTAGATTGTTCAGATTGGTGGTGAACAACTAGGCCTTTGTCAAAGATTGTTATGTGGGTGAGGGGGGGTTTGGGTCTTGAGATGTATCCTTCAGGAGGGTCTTGCGTCCTTTTGAGGAGTTTGAGTTTGGGTCTTTGAAGAATCTTCTTTCTAAAGTTTTTTGTTGCAGGGATGTTGTCGATTCTCGCATTTGGATGCCTTGCTCCTCCTGTGCCTTTTCTTGTAAGTCCTTTTATAAGGAATTGGAAGGCTCTACAAGTATCAAAACTTCAGCTTCTTTGGTTTGGTTAGGTTTGGCTCCTCCTAGGGTGGAGGCTTTCATGTGGTTGGCTTTATCCGGAAAAGTTTCTATGACAGACAACCTCAGAAGAAGAGGACTAACTTCAGTGGCTATTTTAGACATATGCGTGTTGTGTGGGAAGGATAATGAGAAGGTAGACCACTTATTTGTGCATTGCGAGTTCTCTTATTCTTTGTGGTGTAGGTTTCTAGCGCGATGTGGTGTTCTTTGGAGTCTACCAAGGTCGTTGGTTAGGTTAGTTGAAGCTTAGAGGTTTTCTTCTTTTTTTGATAGTGGGTTGATTCTCTGGAGGATTATTCCTTTTGCTATCCTCTGGTCTGTGTGGAAAGAAATGAACAATAGAATTTTTAGAGGATCGTGGAAGAGTTAGAGCAATTGGTGGTTGTTCAAATCGCAAAATGGGCTTCTTTCAAGAAGGAGTTTGATGCTCCAAAAGTTTTTGGTGTGTTGCATAACTTGGAGGCTTCCTTGTATTGTGGGGTGAAGGTGAAAAAGGTGATGAATTGGGCTCCTCCCAATGTAGGGGTGTTGAAGTTTAATGTGGATGGGGCGGCTAAAGGATAGCCTGAGTTGGCGGGTATTGGTGGGGTGCTTCGCGATAGTGGAGGGCTTGTGTTGGTAATGTTTTCCAAGCATGTTGGGACTATGGAGTCTAATGAAACGGAAGTGTTAGCTAACCTAGAAGTTGTTCGAATTTTTGCCTCTTCCTCATTTAATTCAAGGTTAGAGGTGGAAAGCGATTCTCTGAATGTTATTTCGTGGGTGTCCTCTTCGGCTGTCATTCCTTGGAGATTTCAATTTTACCTTAATGAGATTAGAGCTTTAGCATCCGCATTTCAAGTAAAGTTTCAACACGTTCGGAGGTCGGCTAATGGTTTTGCTGATTTGTTAGCTAAGCAAGGGGTGGATATGTCTTCAAATTTGGTGGCTTTCATTGAGTGATGTTTCTTTGCCTTTTGCTTTTCCTTTTCATTGTATAATTTTTTTATACCATTGTACTTTTTTTGTTTATTCGTGTGGTTTTTTGTATCTGACTTTCTCTTTTAATATAATTTATCGTTCATGTTAGAAAATAATAATAATAATAATAAAGCTGCTGTCTAATGAAAGCCACGATCACAAGTGCAGAAATGAGTTACTAAACTTCTAGTTTGAAAGAACAACTATCACGTCCTCTTAATTGGCAAAGATACAGTATTACTTGATATATGCAAGTACTGAATTTGTTTTGTGATACAGGGTCAGATGTCTCAAAGATGATCATGGCAACAGCTTTAGCTGACATGGACATGGAATTGACAGATCACAGTAAAGCTGCTCTATTTGATGATGGCGTGCTGCAGCCGCTTCTTCATTTGATCTCAAATGGTGATACACAGGTCAAGCAAGCAGCTGTGAAAGCTCTTAAGAACCTGTCAAGTTTACCACGAAATGGCTTGCAAATGATTAGAGAAGCAGCTGTAGCCCCACTTCTTAGCCTCCTATACCTTCACATTGGATCTTACCCAGCACTTCGAGAGCAAGTGGCGGCCACAATTATGAACCTTGCCATATCAGCAACGTCACCTGAAGCTGGTGAGACACCAATGATGTTGCTTGATTCTGATGATGACATCTTCAGACTTTTCTGCTTAATTAGCCTAACAGGACCAAATGTACAAGAAAGCATTCTCAGAACCTTCCATGCCATTTGTCAACCTCCCTCAGCAAGAGACATGAGGGCCAAGCTAAGACAGGTACGTACCATATCAGGTTTTCTTCTTCTGCTGAAAATGTGATGTGTACAGTTCCATCCATGCTTGTTGCTGCATATATGGGTGTCTACCATTTTGCACGAATGGAAAACATGCCTCCCATGTCTGGTTACAAGCGTGGTGCTAGGTAAAAGGCTAATGCATTGAAAATTGTGATAGTAGATTTTTGTAGTGGTCAATTTTGCCTCGGACCCCATTTCAATTTAACTCCATACCGATAACATTTTGGCCAGTTTGACACATTAGTGATTTAGTTTAGAGTTCAATATCCCTAAACTTATAAAAATAAAAGAACGTAAATAGAAAATTATGAAAAATAGTAAAAAAAAAAAAAAAAAAACAAAAGCAAAACTAACAATGTACAGTTATATATTTTTTAAATTCAATCTATGACATCAAAAAAGCAATATGTCATTTCTACATGTCAAATAAATAATTTATAAACCATGTGTGTTGTAAAAATGTGAAGTTTTGACATTCATTCAGAGTTCTCATCTCCAATTATTAGTGTTGTAGCAAGATAAAAAAAAAAAGAACATAAAAAAAAAAACCTTCACATGATCATTATAATGGGGCAAACTAGTACCTAAATCAATGTGAACTGTGAAGCAATTTTTTGTTTAAAATAAATTGAAAAAAGAATTGCACCTCTATAACTGTTTGACCAAAATCTGGCCATTTCTTCAGCTGAACAGGCTGGAATTTGGACGACAATGGACTTCGAAATCTAGACTTAGATTCTTCACAAGACTGTTTAGTTAGCCAAGTTTGAGGATTTCGCTCATGATAGATTGGAATGGAGAAAAAAATTTGATATAGCCGACCCCAATATAGTTGGCACAAGGCTTTGATGATTGTGATTGTTATGTTTGATCGCCTGACCAAACTGAATAGTTTTGTTCTGTTCAACTGAACTGAATGAAATTGACTACAATGTTTTCAGTGCTTTGGGGCATAGGAATTCATCTATTGCATGTAGAATCTTGATTAGTTGCATGAGAAATGAGGATAGGAATTCATCTACTGCATGTAGAATCTTGATTAGTTGCATGAGAAATGAGGATAGGAATTCATCTATTGCATGTAGAATCTTGATTAGTTGCATGAGAAATGAGGATGGTGGTTTTCCTAATAAATCCCCATGACAGACTAGGAGGATATTAAGGCTCTAAAAGGAGCATAGAGCACCATAATGAAGCATCTTTGGCTTTTAGAGTTATCCTTTTTATAAGTTCTATTTCCGAGAACTGAGTGTATCATTTTATGTGAGAATTAAGTAGGTTCTATTAATTGGGTGTCTTCCCCAAATTAGAGTTGAGTGAGTCCTCTTATGTGAGAATTGAGTGAACTGTTGGGCATGTGCTTCCCCCATTATTAATTCGATTTATCAACAGTAGTTATACATGGCTATATCATTATCAATAACAAAATCCTTTGAGTGCCCTTTATTCCGCAACTTTTCAGCATCAAACATTCATTTTAGAGCAGTTTTCAATCTGGCAAGAAAATTTGAAAAGATGAATGGTTAATCAATGTAAGCAACCTAATAGAAGGAGAGTTCTGTTCCAGGTGGAACTGAGTTGATATCGGTATGGTACTTTGTTTCTATTGGGTTTATTGGCTCAGCTTCAGTTTTAGAACATTTGAGAGGCGTGTTTATTTCACTGTCAATTCTTACTTGACTGTCAGTCCTATAGTTACTTTTTTAACTTATCAGAATCTGTGCAATTTACAAGGCAATATACATGCTATCAAGAAATCTCCTATGGTACTTTTTCAATTTATGAAGTCTCTGTGAATGTCTTCAGCAATTTTTAAAACAATGGGACTCAGTACACTCCAGGAGGCTATGGCAGCAGATTGTAAATTTTATTTCCTTTAATATAACTGAAGGTTTAAACATCATATAGTCAAGATTTTTTTAAAATCCAAATTAACTTGAGAAAACCTTTGAAAATCAAAATGTCTCGAAAAACTCATCATTTTTGTGATCCGTGAAAATACCATTTAGAACATGTTGGTTCTTACCTGAATCAGGTTCTTCACTTGTATAACCACAGTAATGCAGTCAAAGGGTCTTCATAAAATATCTTTTCCGGATGGTTATACCAAAGACAATCATCTGGTTATTATGGAAAGAATGGTAGGGTCTTCAAAAACGATGAGTACTTGTCGAAAAAGCTCAAAGAGATTGTTACACTTGTAGTAGCTAAGTGGTTTTTGGGGAAACAGGAGTTCAAAGGCTTAGGGCAGGGAAGTCATCTATAAGTTGGGAAGCATTAAAGTAGGAAGACGAAGATGGCAGGATCATTAATGGGAACGAAAAGACGACAGAGAGCTATATGGCATATTATAAGTTTTGAGCCTGGAAGTGTGTCCACAGAGAGAGGAGTCTGATAGCATCATAATGAATAAAATATTAGGGAATCTGGCACTCTATGATGGGTGGAGGCTCAAAAGAGGAAGATGATAGTAACATGGACTTTCCACTAACCACTCGTCTAAAGTTCAATATTGATGGTACGTCCAACCTCCAAGGGTCCCGCTAGAATTAAGGGGAGTTATATTATATGAGGCCTCATGAAAGTAGTATTCTCCTGTACTGTAGGTCTTAAAAGACTCAATGAAGTGGAAGCTTTGGATATAAGATATTGTTTTTATTGGTTTTTTTTTTCTCTCCATTAAATGCTCCACTCATGCACCTACACACACCATACAAGTCCTTAATTAACCAAGCAACAACTAGAGATTGATCCCTAATCCACCCTGTGGAAAGGGATCTACCTTACCATTGATCCATCAGGATCAGTGAGTTGGCATTAAAGGCTTTTCTGAAATGGTATCAGAAAAGTTACCAAATATTTGATTGACATCATGAGAAACAAGTGGGACTAAGGCAATAAGGGCATTTTCATCACCCTTAAGAATCTTTATAATTAGAGGAAACTACCAAAAAAAGGACCCTAAATGGCCATTAACCGAAAAAGAGGCCACTGGTCAATATTGCACGGAAGTGGTTCCCTGTGACCACTTCCATTTTTTTATTAAAGATTTAAACGTGTGACGACGTTGTCGCTTAATCGCTTGAAACCCCATTTTCCCCTTCTTCCTCCCATCATTTTCCCCCTTTCTCTAATGATTTCATTTCCCCCTCTCTTTGGGTTAGGAATCTCAAGAACCACAGACAAGCCAATTGATGGAATGGCTCGACCAAAAACCCCACTCATCTGTGGTCTTCCTATGCTTCGGAAGCATGGGTTCCTTCTCAACTGAACAACTCAAAGAAATGGCATTGGGCCTTGAACGCAACAATCACCATTTTCTATGGTCCTTGTGATGTCGCTCATCAACCGACACAGATCTCAACAAGATCCTACCAGATGGGTTTTTGGACCGAACCAAAGGTCGTGGATTGGTACTGCAATCCTAAGTCTCACAGGTGACCATCCTTAGACACGTTGCTGTAGGGGGATTCGTTTCACATTGTGGATGGAATTCGATGTGGATTATGAGAAAGATAGGTGGGTTAGTGCTAAAATTGGATAAGGGAGTGAGGTGCTTGATGGGAGAGTGTGAGGAGGGGCGGAAAGAAACCGTCAGAGAAAGGGGAAAAATGATGGGAGGAAGAAGGGGAAAATGGGGAAATGGGGTTCTAGGTGATTAAGCGACGACGTCGTTACACATTTAAATGGGATAGCGACAACGTCATCACACGTTTAGATCTTTAATAAATAAATAAATAAATAAAAAGGGAATTGGTCATAGGGAATCACTTTCGTGCAATATTGACTAGTGGTCTCGTTTTCAGTGCCATCTAGGGTCATTTTTTTGTAGTTTCCTCTTATAATTAATATAAATTTTATGTATTTATATATAAATATATTAATCCAAGGTATCTTATGGTGAGAGGTGATTCCACAAATGGTATTAGATGAGTATCAGATCTTGGAAGTGGTCGTGCATCTTTTGACGAGAAATAGAATTTGTGCAAATCAACGTATTTGTTGTCCTACAAATTTTGTAGGCAGTGGATAAGGTCACCTATTAGCTGAACAAGGAGCAAGTCCAGCTACTATGATAACATGTGTATGGATCTCCTGGTGTAACTTCTTTTTTGCTTGTCCTTTTTTACTTTTGTGTTGACTGTCCTTTTTCTTGCATTTTCCAGAGAGACTCCTTTACCAAAATCATTTAATTTTTAAGTGTATGCCACTAAGAAAAGTAGATGAAGCATCAAGGGAGAATCTGAGTTTGGTAGTTATTGGTTAGGTACTAAGGGATAAGAAGAGCTGGATGCTGCTGTCATCTTCCAAACTGATTGGGGCGAAGGATGTATCCATGGAGGGTTTAGCAATTAGGGAATCATTGAGGACATCAGCAGGGACGGCTCGAGATAATTTGAGGTCTAAAGCGACAATCCTAAATGAGGCCTTTTCTATATTTTAATATTATTATAAATATTTTATTTAAAATTTGTTTTTCTTGTCTTTTTGTGATGCAAAATTACTAATTAAGTTTTTATATTCAAAGTTCAACTAACCTATCTTAAGTCCACCTCCAAAGCCCACATAAAAGTTTTGGGCCCATCCCCAAAACTCACATGGAAATCTTGAACCACAAAATCCAACCACCTATTTGGCTCCCCCCACGCAAAACAAAAATCCAAGATGTACTTCAGAGGTGTGCCCCAGGCCCCCATATGTAATGTGGGCAAGTGAATAAATTCCGGCGGAGCCCATTGTTTATCTTAGATTTTAAGATCTATTATTAGGGTTGAAATCCTATGGATCTAATACAACCACATCATGGATCAAATCTGAATGGGCCCCTATTGACATAGGATACACAAAAATAATAAGAAAGGCTCGTGAAGCAAGTTCATGACTGAATTAATGATTGAGATTTCTAAAATCAATTCGACTCCTAGCAATAAAAATATAAGGGGCATATTTGGAAATATATATAATAGGCCATAAATGACACTTTAAGGCCCCGTGAAAATCTTGGTAGGATCTTCTTAAGTAAGAGCTATTATGGGCGTTATATTTTGGGGAGGAAAAAAGAGATGGCAATTGACAAGTTTTCTTTTTTGGAATTTCAAAAGATGTCGGCTGCTAACCCACTATTATGGGGCCTTTTTTTGGGGCCTAAAGCAATGACTTTGTTGGCCAAATGATACAGTCGGCCCTGGCCATCAGGGCTTAGCACTTAGAATAGTATGGTGTCTCGGGCCAGTTTGGCAACTCTACTAATAGAGTCAAGTGAAGTAAAGTTGATTTTGAAGAAATAATAAAATATAAGTAGGTTATAATGGTATTTTGTTTTTAGTTGTTTGTTATGGAATTTTTTTGACTTTTTGTATGGAAAAATGGATTTTTTTTTTTTTTTTGTATTTTAGTGGATAAAGGTGGTTGCTTTTTTACTTTTTTTTTAAATGATGGAGGGAGTTTTGAATTAAAGTATTTTTTATGTAACATCTTGTCTGAAAAATGGAGGCTTTACTTGATTTTTTCTATGCTAGTAAAGGCCAAACTAGCCAAGTCGATTCCAGGGTGGTTTGATTTTAGTTGGTTGTAACCATGCTCTCTCTCCCTCTTCTTTGAGGCTAGGAAATCAGGTGTCAGATCTCGCGGGAAGAACTATGTGGAAGGTCTCCTTTGAATAGTTACTTGTGCTGTCTGGAAAGACAGGAGTCCAAGGGCCCATTTGGCATCATTCCCACGATGTTCTTACTCGGGTGTGGGATCAGGTTGTGCTCAAAACAGGTTATGCCAAGATCAGACACTGCAGAATTTGTTTGATAACATGCATCACCACAAATCAAATGGATTGGGTCAAAGGCGATTTTTTGAGAAATATGATCAAGCTGACGAACAATTATTTC
This sequence comes from Umbellularia californica, assembly GCA_028538565.1. Taxonomy (NCBI): domain Eukaryota; kingdom Viridiplantae; phylum Streptophyta; class Magnoliopsida; order Laurales; family Lauraceae; genus Umbellularia; species Umbellularia californica. The sequence goes on from JAPQWN010000005.1 coordinate 69,139,009, forward strand.
ATTTTCCATGCAAACAAGGAAGCCTAGGAAACCACATGAGTCTTGCAATTATCAGAAATTCCTAAGGAACCCACTTTATCATGAATTCCTAACAATTCATTTCCGTGCAAAATAATGGGCCTTTAATGGAAAGAATTCAGCCAAATCATTGATACCAAGTTTTGACCCTATGGTAGTTGCAATAAAAATTAATTCAAATAAATGTTTAGGAGCTTCTATTTTTGGCTCCATGGATCCGCTGCTGTTTGGAGACATGCAGCCTTATTGAAAACAGAAATGTCTCAGCTTTTGCTTGTGCTATATATATAGATGCTTACCTGTTGGGCAAGTCATTTGATTTTCACTTTATATATATTATTTTTTAATAAATATTTTTTCTTTGTTGAGTAATGATGCCCCACTTCTTTGTTCATTTTTTGCACCCTCTTCCATATATGTCTCTTATGCCATATAGCTCCACCTTTATTAATACTATCAGTCACTTCTAAAAATAGTAATTAGGGAAGTGTTAGGGCTTATTATAGCATGGAAAACATATAGTGGAAGGAGATCTCATGCAGTGGCTAAAGCACTCATATTTACAAATTACAAAGGACGCACCACAACATATCACATAGGTCCTGCATGATGGATTATGAACCCTTCACTGGAGTTTGCTGTATTTGCATCAGAAAATTCCCTTGGTTTTGCAACAGAAAATTTCCATGGTTAGACAAGTGGATATTTCAATTTTTGGTGAATTTCAGATGTAGTCAAGGGTCCTATTTGGTTAGGCATTAGGATTTATATGACTTGCATAGGCATACATTACTTTAAATATATGTAACTCCTAGCACTAACAATACAACCTATTCTGATTCCTTACACAGACACAAAGATTCTCTACTATTTTGCCTTCAGTGATTTGTGTTAGGAGAAACTACCTCCCTCCCATTTGTGCTGAGTCTTAATGGAATCCTTAGATCCTGACTCCATGGTTCTATCCACTGCAAAAGAAGCCCAAGTGCTGACTTGAAGGTCCAACCTGCATCGAGATTCTAATAACTTATTACAAGGGCCAATGGTCCCAAAAAGAGATGTTGGGAATGCCTTTCATTTTTGCTATCATATTGTTCCGTACCCTCTAGACATCTACTTTTCTCATGCCAGTTTAGAAGCTATCAGATAAACTGAATTTTTTTGCATGAGCGGTACTGATGGCTAGAAGAAGAAAAAAAAAATCTCATTTTACTGCCACACTCACAACACCATTGTACACAATGTAATGCCTGCATTTTATGTTAATAGAAATCCTTACTTAGCATAAAAGAACAAGTACTGACGACAACAATTGAAAAAAAGAAGCTCATCTACTGCCCTATGTATGTTACTCTCAAATGGTAGTTCCATTTTTTCTTTCAGCTTTGATTAGTAAATTTAGTTGGCAGTCCCTCTCATATTTAGCATTCTGAGACTTAAGTGACAAGTCACCAGTGTGTCGATCTTTGGAGCTTCTCATTCTCCAGATACTTAAAACAGCTACTGAACTTCATCTGTTTTTTTTACAGTTTCATATGTGTTGCTGCTTTTTGCTGATTCTGAATTTTTTTTTTTTTTTTTCTTTTTTGTGTATTACAGCTTTCAGCTGTTCGACTATTGGTTCAATTGTGTGAACAACGGAACCCTACCATTCGGACAAGTGCTGTGATGCTGTTCTTTTGCCTGACTGTAGATGGTGATGATGACACATTAGCACAGCATGTGGACCAGAGGTGCTTGGAAACTTTACTCACGATTGTCCGAACTTCTCATGATGAAGAAGAGAAAACTGCTGCAATGGGTATTATTTCTAACCTCCCCATGGACCATACCCAAATCACACAGTGGCTTCTGGATGCTGGGGCACTTCCCATCATTGTCAGTTTTCTCGCTGATAGTATGCACAGCAATTCATATATGAACCACCGTGTAGAGAATGCTTCAGGAGCCTTACGCCGTTTCACTGTATCAACAAACCATGAGTGGCAAAACAAAGCAGCTGAAGCTGGCATTATTCCACTGCTGGTCCAACTTCTGGGAACCGGCACCTCTTTGACAAAGCAGCATGCTGCGATTTCGTTGGCTCAATTTTCAGAGAGCTCATCTAGCTTGAGCAGACCAGTAGAAAAACGACTGGGTTTTTTGTGCTGCTCAACGCCACCTGAACCTGGCTGTCCGGTCCACTTGGGTGTGTGTTCAGTTGAGACATCATTTTGCCTAGTGGAGGCAGGCGCGGTCCAGCCATTGGTGAGAGTGCTTGGAGATTCAGATTTTGGAGCTTGCAAGGCTGCACTGCGAGCACTGTCAACACTGATAGATGGTGAAAAGCTACAGAACGGCAGTAAGGTGCTCTCCGAGGCAAGATGCATTGCAGCAATTATAAAGTTGTTAAGCTCCCCTTGTGCCGATCTGCAGGATGAGGCGCTCCAAATTTTAGAGAGAGTTTTCCGACTGCTAGAGCACAAGCAGCAGTATGGTGCTTTGGCGAAGATGCCTTTAGTTGACATAACTCAGAGGGGAAGTGGTACTGTGAAGGCTCTTGCAGCCAAAATACTTGCTCACTTGGACGTGCTTCCCAATCAGTCTTCCTTCTTCTAAAGTTGGATAGATCAGACATTAACAAAGCATAGTCTTTAAGCATAAACATGACTACCAAAGAGGGTATGTAGTGTGAAGCCTTCTTATAACCTGCAAGTTCTGAGTCACAATCTTATGAAGCTACCACTCCCTTCTTTTGGAGCCATGAGAAGAAAGAAAACAGTACAGAAAGAAATGAATCGAAGCGCCTTTAAGATTGTAGCTTCATCCTCAATATACCACAAATTAAGCGGTGGGCCATGGGTTTTGGTTCATCTCATTGAAAGAGTAGAGCATATCCCATACATGAAAAGCTAAATCAAGCTTTTGATTATGTTGACAAGGATCCAGTACAGCCTCGGAGCATAGGTCGATGGATAACCATCAGATGTTTGTTTAGAGAACGGGGAGATGTGTATGTTGTTGGATAGAAACATTACTATTTGTGTCAATGGTGGTTCTACATTTATCGATGTGAGCATTGTTTCTCCTCGACCTCTTGGACATGTGAATGGCGCATTGGGGCTACTGCTTTCTTTGGCAGTCCGGCACTGATATCATATTGAAGCTGTAAGCATCTGGAGGTAGGACACCCTGAGTTTATATTATTCCGGTATGAATGTTTGCTATTAGGTAACTTAAGTGATTCTGCCTAGAATTTCAACAAATAAAATCTCTTCTGATTTTCATACAAGTTTGTATCTTCTGCTTTGTATTGGTTCAATTAGAACCTTTTTGTTTGCATAGAATACATACGAATTCATGGTTCTATTCTATGAATTCATGGTTTAGAACCTAAAGTTGTGAGGACGATAGGGAGACGGTATAACACGTTTGAAAGGAACAGTGCATAAAATACATATGAATTCATGATCAAATTAGCTCCACCAAAGGATTGTTAAAGAGGTAATGAGTGAAGGATATGTAAGAAACCATATATGAATCCAAAAGCTTAAGCTGATAGGTGGAAGGCCCATACAAGTATATTAAGACATGTCAAGCCTATTATTTAAGCGATGTGGGATGTCGGACTTCCCAATAGAGAGCTTGACTTTCCAAGGGTTCTATTATAGGGTGGTGGCTGAGAATTTTCCATGATGACGTTATTTGATGGTCATTTTTGGATATACCTTGATTCTTCATTTTTTAAGCACTTGTTGGAACTCGGAGTTTTCGAAATCTTAATAATTCAATTACATCAAACAAACAGGCCCTTAAGATTATTATAGAATTTGTTTGCTCTGCCATTCTTTGTTCATTCTTACTCACCTTGAAACATAACAAGAGTTTCTATAACAAGCATTCCCTAGCCTTTCGAAACAACCATATTTCTTATTTCAGGTTTGTCTGCTGTACATGGCCTCTTCCAGGCAGACAGTTGATAATTGGATAGTTCCCTCTGCCAAGTGAGGCTCTGGTGAAGTCAGTAAAAGACCAAGATAAGACAGCTCGCTATACAACACATGAAGAAGAACATTCAGGCCTGTTTCTTTTGTAGAATTTCTACCAAGAATTCACCATGTCCAGGAATTCCTGGACATGATGTGACATGTTGTCCCCTGGAATTTCTGAATCCCATATTTCTTTAATAGCATTTTTGGATTCTAGCCACTTAAAAGTTCTCTTTTGACCCTTGGGAATCCAGGAATTCCACTCCCTTTGCAATTTTATGGAATTCCTGAATGCTCAAGCCCAAGGGGAATTCAGGAATTCCACTATGTCTGTGAATTTAGGAATTCCCTATACATGAATTCCTGGAATTCCAGTAAATAAACAGGCCCTCAATGTGGAGGTGAGTGGATAGCAACCTTTCCTCAAAGTAGCCTTGAGATTTGGTTGCACTAGATCTGGAAAATGCTAAGGAGAATGTCGTTACAAATGAGAGAATCTATGGGAATCTGGGACGTAGGTTGTCATTCTTTTCAAGAGCTGCTAATGCCATATCCCAAACTTCTCCATGTTTGGGGTTTGGGGGGCGGCATATTTTAAGAACAATGTACTCATGTGTGAAATTACCAAAATGGACATCATTTATAGTTTCATACCTCACCCAATTTCTCACCTAAATTCATCCTTCTTCATAGTTTGGATAATTACTTCACAAGTTTTATTTGAACCTACTTGTGAGGATCATATCATTTTATAAAAGGAACCCACTAACCAACTGTTAGCCATAAGTGGGTCCGACTCTTATTTGAGTGAAATTTGAAACCCATAGAAGTGGGCCCCATGAAAGAACATCAAGACTTTCTAGAAACTCCAAAATAAATTGGAAACCAAGATAAATGGAATAAGGCATCTTATGGGGCATTTTAAATTCAAAAGCTTGTTATAAACGTCTGCACAATTGATATGCCTTGCAAAATCCCATATTAGTTGGGTTACTTTCATTGGAAACAAAAGAGGGGGCAAAAATTCCCCTTTTAAGACTCGCACGCAATGCATATGTATATGTACATTATGGGTAATTCTCTAAAACACCCCACTTTAAAAATGTTCTTTTGTCCACCCTTTTTCTTTTTTTTTTTTTTTTTTGTGTCATGGAGCCCACCTTCAGTTAGGACCATGGATCAAAAGGTTAGGATGATCCTATGAAATAAAAAATTTGCATATATATATATATATATATATATGTATATATATGTCTCATATAGAGCTTTAAGTTATACAAATAAACAATGCAATTTAGTCTAGAAAATAAAACCCCTATAGTATATTTCTTTGATACATTCAAACCATATACCATTCTATATTTCAAAACAATTCTTTCTTTCTTTTTTTTATGGTAAAAATATTTCAAAACAATTCAAATTCAAGAATGTTGTCCGACAACACTGGTGATTTTGCTAGTTGGGAACAATTTTGATAGAAAGTTTGTCAAATAAGTTGATAATCAATTTTCAGAATGGAACATTGTAAGCGTGGCCCTTTTCATGGAAAAGGAATAGGAAAGCATCACTCATACTGGAAATTCAAGTCCCAGGAAGTAGAGGTCTCATCTACATTTCTACCTTCTATCCTTCACCCCTTACCTTTTCAATGACCCAAAGGGTTGGCCAAGGGGTCAAGACCACGGTTCCTCTCTCTTCCAAAGCTAAAGGTCTTGGTATCGACCTCCAGTTCCCCACTCTTCAGAAACCAAAGGTTGAGTCCACTTGTGCTACTACTTGGAGGCCACAGGGATTTTACCTGGCTTCTCTTTAGGTCCAGAGGGATTAATCCAAACCAAAGGGTTGGGAACCCTCCGTTAGTTGGAAGGAACATTCTTTAATAACCCTTTTAGACATCCCCAAACGACCCATCTGTGAGTTATAAAAAGCTGAAGCTCGATCATCAACTTACCAGTGGACAAGCGATGAGACAGAGAAATCAAAAAATCCAAGTGGAGCGCTACTGGTGGCATTTCTTGCAATCGATTAGTGATGGTTGGACATTTATTTTCAACCCCAAATAAGTTATTAGGGGTACAACGTTGGACCGAATATTAAAAAAGTTGGCCAACCCAAGCCCGGTAGAAATTGGATTCATTCAGGTAGGCCTAGCTCAGTGTTGTGTTGATATTATTTATAATCACACATGTCATACGCCAGCAAAGTTTTTTTTCTCATTTGTTGTCAACGCAGGCGATTCGAGGGCTCACTCTGCATCACGTCTGCGGTCTGCCTTCTAAGACCTTGTCACTCCATCACATTGTATTCTTCTGATGGATTACCAGTGTTAAAATATACTCATGACATCCACACAGTACACTCTGTACAGTGGAATCAATCCCTTTTTTTTTTTTTTTTTTTTTGAGGGAGGTGTCTCAACACATGAAGGCATGCACACACGCATAAAACACAAGCAGCAGCAAGCACTTGGCATGGATTAAAGACCTCGCACACGCACAATGGGGAAAAAATTGGGAAAAATGAACCCTTCCCAGCAGAGATCACAAACACGGGATTTATTTCAATCGAGCCGAATTTGCACCACTTGGCGGCAGAACTAGCACTAGCAGGCATCATTGAACAAATTTCTCAATTGTGTGGTTTAGCCCTTTTAAACTCGGGAAAAAATTGTTTTCACAATGGCAATAAAAACAGAGATACATACACTGTTTGTTTATTATGGATCGTCATCACCTAAACAAATATACAATGTTGTTTATTATGGATCGACATCAAAACCAACCACCAATTAGGTATACGTAAGGCCTGATCCTACCCTTCTTGAGACAGCGATCGTTCATTGGCCACACCTAGTATTTCTTTGAAGGCTGGACAATTTGCCATGGACATGCAAGGCAGCCCACCTGTGATCAAGTTACCAACCCACACGCACCACCACCGCCCGCTCTGTGATCAAGTTAACCAAACCCCCCCCCCCCCCACCCCCCAACCAAAAAAAAAAAAAAAAAACACAACAAACACACTATCTACCTACTAGAACACGCCCAAATTTGACAATTCCAAACCAACAGTCACTCAATAGTTGGATTCAAATCCACAGGAGGTTGTCTTCCAAAACTGTTAAAAATGGGGCCATAGATTGAGGGGTTGGGATGATCTAATGGGTTTTATATTTTGCACTGATAGGTATCATTGAACACATTCCATCACCTGCCTTCATCACCATCATTATCATGGCCCCAGGTCGATGTATAGGGTTCATCACACCGTCTGGTCCATCACACTAGGTCACTATATATACACTTGAATTCAAAACATCCGGCCCCTAATTTAAGAAGGATGCACCACAGCTGGTACCGTATTGTTGGAGATTTTATTCAAGGACTCGCCAAAACTCATGAAAAATACAAACAAAAGCAACTTATGATCAAATTTAAGCATCTTGACAGAATTGACACCAAGTATTGGAAACAAAAGTGCTTAAAATAAGTTTCTTGAATCCCGACAGAATTGGCTGCAAGGTTTGACCAAGTCAACAGCCCCAATAGGTCAACCTAAATCAGACCAACACTCAATAGAGGACCAAAATCAGTAAATCAGCTGGGCTTAAAGTTTATAAATAAGGTAAAGCCCATAAAGTTTATAAATAAGATCTAACATAATAAACATTGTTACAGCCCATACACCAGAACCTAATATAGAAAGGGCCCAGCCCATGGGGCACATTTGGATGGCCAAGGATTAAAACAGAAACAAGACCTACCCTTCTCTTCTTTTTTTTTTCACTAATAAGAAACAAGACCTCCTTGCCCAGGGCCGCTTTGACATTTTTCATGAATGTAGTGTCAGGTACGAGAAATCAGCAAGGCACCTCAGTAATACCCACATGTGAAACAAGCATTCCAAATTATTCTCCAAAGGTTGAGCAGTGAGTAAAATATAATTAAAAAAAATATCAACTGTTAGAGATCAATCTAATGATGGGCCCTGCTCCCATCAAGGTTAAATCTGGATGCATCCATTCCTTGGGATCTGGACACTCACTACTGAAAAGAAGAGAAGCTTCCACATTTAAATGATGGGCCATTTAGGGTCATACATGTATCTAACGGGTACACCCCATTTGCAGAAAAACAAACCCGAGATATATATAAATGCCTACTAGAATCTTAACACGGCAAAAATTCAAGGGAAATGACTCACTTGTCCAGGCATAACCATATCCCAGGCATGACAAAGATTGAGACTCGTTTCCACATTATGTTTGAATTTCAATGTTGATCGATAAACGAATAGACTATATTGCATGCTTCACCCGACTACAAAAGACACTAAATTCTTACTGCGCGAACACAAATTTCACAATCTCCCAATGAAAAGATCATGCGTACTAGTTCTCTGTTCTATTATGAAATCGAGTTCTCCTCGGATTGGTTTGTTTCAAGTACAATGTTTCATAAAGCCCTGGTGCGCCTAGGCACTGCATGAATTAAACCATCACCTAAAGTTTCCAAATATAACCAACAATCAATTACCTAATATGCCTCTAACCTTGCAGAATCTGCTCTCAATTCTATAATTCTTTCAACTGAACCAAGAAGTTGAATAAGCAAATAAAACTCTCCCAAAAGACGATGAAATAGATATCTTCAAATTTAATTCAGCAGTTTTTCTTTTCACTTTCACAACTACTGGAATCAACATCCCTAAAATGCCTGCCTCCAAATTTAATTCAGCTCTGGAATGCAAAGATCCAAAGCCATCATTAAAACACACGATTCAGAAAGATATGCTCCACTTACTCACATGCTCCTAAGTTAAATCTCAGCATCAACAACCACCTACTCATAAATGTTTCTGTAAATAATATCAATCACCGACTAAAAGAACTGAAATATTTCATTTTGGATTGCAGAGATATGACCCCTAAAATACCAACATTGATTTCAGAAATTTGGCACATTCTTCAGGCAATGCAGCATCCTACATCCAACAATCTCCATACACTGAAAGCAGCAAAACGTTCAAGCTTCAAACCCATCTTGCCACATTGATAGTTGCCTTCACACGAGAAAGTTTGACAGGGAGAGGAACTAACCAGTAGGCTTGTTGGGAGGAATTCTTGGTAATTTCGAGGAACAGAGAGTAGATATGCAGATGAAAGTTGATACGAAAATAGAGATAAATATAAAAGCTGAGTTACACAACAACTTCAACCTTGAAATGAAAAAAGGAAGCAATTTACGAATACAAGGATCTTAGCTTTCTTTTAAGAATTCTGTCAAACAGATATTGACAGTGTCGTAAGCAATTTGAAAAACACTTTTTTTAATTAAAAAATCCATTATAGGAAGCCAAAGCACACACACACAGAAGCCCTTTCTAAATAAGCAGAAAACTCTGTTTACCAAAGGACAACTAGAGATGGAAAAATACGACCTGACCCAACCAGCCAACCCATCCTAAGCCAATCCACATATGACCCACACAACCCGACCTGCAGAATATGTGGGTCGGTCATGGGTCAATGTTTTCTGACCCGTGGATAAATGGGTCAGGTTAAGTTTGACCTGCCTAAACAGCACGACCCATTGAAATTTTCCTTTAAATTTTAATTATTATTCCAAATCCCAAAGAGGCAAAGACCCTAATGATACCCACTTTCTATTGCACCCTCCACTATCCACCAGAAACTCATAATCAATTTTTAGTATCTTTTTATTTTGATATGTTTTGTTAATAAAAAAAATTTTATTTGATTTCTATTAGTTCTGCTATTCAATTTCTATAGCTGTTCATATATATATATATATATATATATATGGGAGATGCTCCTGTGAGAGCATCACTCACCTTATTACGAGAGATAAGGTCGGGGCCTTCGCATTTAAGTTGTTGGCATTGGATATGGATGTGAGGGCCCCCACCTTATCTCTCATAGTAAGGTGAGAGTATCTCTCATAGGAGCATCTCCCTATATATATATATATATGGGGGATCTTCATATGCATCTATCCCTCATCAAAAATGGTGAGGGACACCCATTTTGGGGTTGTTTCAAGTACAAGAGGGAGGTACAAAGTACCCCTCTTGTACTACTATTGTACTTGAAACACCCCCAAAAGGGGTGTCCCTCACCATTTTTGGTGAGGGATAGATGCACATGAATGTTCCCCTATATATATATATATATATATTTTTTATATTTATAGATATATATATATATATATACACACACACTTAAGATTTAAATAATTCTTTTTTCTCTTTTTGCCCCTCAAGTATGCCCTTTGTGAGCTTTTACTCAAGAACATTTTTATATGGTCCTCTTTCTTAGGCTATGGATAATGGATATGAAGAAAATACAATAGACATGACATAAAACAATAAAAGAGCTAAAACTGAATTGGATTGCTTCAATCCATGGGCTAGAAAAGGATGAATGGGCCTTGTCCAACTGGACCCCACCTTTTATGGAAAGAAAACTGAGTAACCAATCTCATGTCCTTACAACGATGTCGAACTTCGTCATTCACAAAAGGGCTAGAGTTTGCCTGAATTGCTTCAGTGTATGGAAAATAAAAAAGTTAATTGACCTTGGCCTCACTTTCCACTGATGGAAAGCTAGGTACTCACCTCAAATGATTGTTGAAATGAAACTGGGCTCAAGTTAAGCTTACAAGTCAATTTGGGTCGGGGAGGGAACAGTGGTAAGGTCGATTGATCCACTAGATGGAAGCGGGTCATACCAACCCGCCGTAGCTTGCAATGGTTATGCAGGTTAAAGTGGGTCGGGTTGGGTTGACCCGCAGTGGCTGTGGGTTCGGTGTTTCTGACCCGTTTAATAAACGGGTCCGAAGCGGGTTAGCAACTTCTGCCCAACAAGGTACCCCTTAAAACTTTGGAGACCCAATAGGTAATACAAAGCCAAAGCAAGCTCTGCCCAACAATACAGTGGAGAGAGCATGGGGGATAAGCAAAAGAAAACCCCAAGTTATAAAACATCAAAATCTGAAGGTGATTGTCTAACTCTGGTTTCTTCAATTTAGAAGCAGACAACCTTATCTTGGGAGATCATGGCAAACTGGAAGAAAACTATTTATATCCCGACCCGTTTAGATATATCGTCTCTTCAATATTGTAAACAAACTGTTAATGGGATGTTAGTGAGATTTTTTTTTTATCAAAGCTGGACTATCCTCTCTTTACTTCCTCATTATGTGTATGGCAAATATCATATGGAAAAGGACAGGGCCAGAATGTCAGCAGGACTGCATCTGGATCATCAGGCATTAGATATGGAGATTGGAGACACAGTCCAGGCTGGTACTGAAGATGTTACGATGTTTCAATTCCTGGTATCCTGGATCTTCTGTGTTTTGAGGGGTTTATTGTGGAAGTTATGGTTGAGCTGATTCTGTATGTTGGGGTGTTCTGCGGATGTGTTGGTTGGGCTGAATGTTCTTTGGGATGTTTTAGTTAAATACTTTGTAAGGGCTGTGCTCTCAGCTATGTAATCTATCCTTTCATTAATGATATCCCCAGGTTATAGCGAAAAACAAAATCTAGAGTTTTAAGAAACCAAAGTTATAAAACATCAAAATCTGAAGTTTATCTTTAAAAAGAGAATAAATTTGTAAGAGAGAAGGAAAATAAGCCCAAATTACAAAACATCAAAATCTGAAGTTTATCTTAAAAAATAGATTAGTTGTATCAGAGAGAACTGAGAAAATAAAAACTTGAGCTGTGAACAGGATCTTAGCCCTAACACAACCAGCAAAGATGGATAAGTCACAGATCTATAGTGGGCTAGTGGAGTAACAGTACCATGGCATTTCTACTATAAATCGAAAGAGAAACAGAGGCAAAAAGGAACAAAGGCATCATTTCATCAGGTTCCATCAGAAACAACCATACAAGCCTCAAAGCTTGCCATATCCAGTGTCCGCAAGGATAATCTTATTGACACAGTAGAGTAGCAAGTCTTCGAATATTTTCCTGTTTGTTTCTCACATATACTGTTATTATCATAACAGACTGCCTATTGATTCAGCTGTTTGTCAATAGAAGCTTCATTATCTTGCCAGTTGCCACAAAACCAAAAAAAAAGTAACAGAAGAAAAATGTAACACACTCACCAGTCACCACATTGCCCACACTTCACTTTATCGTTCAATAGATACGAGTATTATAGTAAAAGGTAAATTGTCACACTTAGTCCTTCTATAACCAATATAAGCATACTACCACCAATCTAGCGAAACGCACAGCAGTACTTAAAGAAGAGCAACCGAAGCTATAACCGCTTCCATGTTCGTCGCATTTTTAAGGAAAGACAAACCAGACAGCAAATAATCTACTGACCATCCCTCACTATCTGAAACCCGCCAATTTGATTACGCCTACAAAAACAGTGCCCGAGTGACAAAATTTCAGCATGATTTGTTAAACGTATTGTCGTTCTGCAGTAGAGTCTATGACCAAGAAATTCAATAGACTACGAATGTAAGAATCGCATCGTCACCTGAGAAAAAAGCACACCACTCAACGTTTTCCACGAGGCCCACCGCCCGACCTCGGACCAGGAAAGCGAGCAAATTGCAGCCTCAAAATGGCTGCTGAATCTCGATCGTGCTCATCAAATTTATAACCTGCAAAATCAAATTGGACGGTTTTATGCAGCTCAAGACACCACGGTTGAACGGAGCGTTAAAGGTAAGGGCATCTAGACGTGCAGAGATAGGAGGCACATAATAATCACCTGCCAGTAAAAGTCCATGCAAACTTGAACAAACAACTTACTCACTTGGCTCAGAAACATCTCTGTTGCTCACGCTTCGTCCAGCTTCAATTTCAACAAATACAACTACCTAATGGCCTTCTACCCTCAAGTCAACACATTAATCAAAAGTACCAATCCAGTAAAAAGGTTGACCTCTTAAGCAATCTGGTTAACAGATATTGTTGGAAGGCAAATACTACGGTTCAACCTGGAAAGGTTTGTGATCCTCTTGCACACTTTTTTTCCCTTTTGTTGGGCAAGGTGACTTGAAACCATAACCTCTTGGTGGCAACAATGAGCAGCTTATGAATAAAGTTGGTTTGATAAATTGGCCTAAATCAACTAGTTCATTTTACGTTTGTGGGAAAGTAGCACAAGTTCAATAAACGGGTAAATACAGTGGAGATGAAGCCCGTCAAGAATATAATTGGGATTATCCCAACCTTCCACTAAATCACTAGCAAAGAATGTCTCGTTCTAACATCAGAAGGGCAAAAAGAGAGAGTCTGCAATTGATCTCGATTCTCCAAAAGTCCCCCTTGCAGATAGAAGCACAACTCATCAAGGCTCAAAGATAAGACAGTGCAGGGACCAAAATCCTAAAATGTGAAGAACCGGGATTTTCAAAGTATAGAATCTAGACAGGACCTAAAAGAACCTCCTGGAATTTGAAGGGAAAACTAAAAGACTGTCTTCAAAAGGGTACAGGACCGAGAGGTTGAAACACAACGTAGCACGTGTTGAGCAATACAAAACTATGGCAGTCAATGAACCTGAAAAACCATTTGAGCTCCTTACTGGTAGGTATCAGCGGGAACGTCAAAAAGAATGAACTGGCTAGCGTTAATGCAGGTCCTTACCATCTCATCTGGGTAGTTTTTCCAATGACCTGGCAATCATATTGCATAATTAGATCTCAGTTAAATTACTAGTTAAGTCAAAAAATTGCTTCCGAGATGGCAACAGTCAATAGCGACATGGAAAGACAAGGTGACTTCCTCCAATGGGGTCCAGTCTTCAGAAGAAACCTCCGGGATTCAGAGGAAAGAAGTTTCTATTGCCTTATGGACATTTTGAGCCAGGTTCCTATCCATGAGGGTGGTCAGGATTTTGGGGTTTGGGCGAACGGCACCCTCTCTGTGGCTTCTTTCTTTCAGGTATTATCAGAAGGTCCTCAGGTGACTAGCCCATTTTACAATCTTTGGAAATATAAGAGTCGCTGCCTTTGGTTGGTTAGCACTCCCTGGAAAAATTCTCACTAATGGATTATCTTCGCAGGAGGAAAGGAATAATTGTCAACGCTCGCCCCATGTGATTGGCTTCGGAAGAGACTGTAGACCATCTTCTTCTAAATTGTAAAGTGGCTCAAAGTATGTGGACTTCAGTCCTTGGGTGGTTCGAGTATAGTTGGGCACTTCTCCACTCACTGCAACATCTTTTTAAGGCTCAGAAGATGAGTGTGGGGTCAGCTAGAGGGAAGATTACGTGGAGATAATCCATTTTGGCGGTGTTTTGGGTCCTATGGAAAGAAAGGAATGCAAGGTGTTTTGAAGGAGTTTCCTTGTCAATTGCCTCCTTAAGTGATAGAATTAAATTCATCGTGGCTTCTTGGGTGTCCATCCATCCTTCCTTCCATGGTGTTCCCCCGGATCTTATTCTTCTGAATTGGAAGGAGGTGGCTTTTTCATAATATGGTTTCCTTTTGTACCCTTTGGAGTTTGCTTAGACTCCGTCTTTTGTAGTCTTTTGTTTGGGTGTTTTTGCGTTGCTTGTTTGGTCTTGAGCTTTTCCTCTGTTTGGTTGTTTTGCTACAGTATATCTCTCTAGTACTGATTAGCTTTCTTTTCAATGGTAGTTAACATTCCAAAAAGTAATAAAAAAAAAAAAAAATTGCTTCCAAGCCTCTACCTGATTAATTCGTGACTCCACAATCAACCAACTGGTTTTCCAGATTACAGTGTAAAAAAGTACACAAGTTTTTATCCATCGATAAACAGTACCAGACCATCAGGCATCAGTTGACACGCATATCAAATAAGTTCACAATGATGATTATGATGTATCACTAACTATCAGACCATTGATTTACGCTAGGGCCAACTCAAGGGCAGCCCATGATTTGTTCCAGCCAGCTGTAGCAAACTCAAATACATGGACCCAGACATAAAGTGACTAAAATGGACAAGTCAGTCCTTGTGATTGGAAGTTTGGAACATCTATAACAACACTTATAGAATGAAATCGATAAGATAATCAGTCAAAACTAATCAGATGATGATTGACAGATCGTCATTGCAAGTGATATTGCAACTAAAACAGCAAAACTCAACCAATAAGGCAATTAAGTCATATCAGGTTAGTTTGTATTTGTTGACACGAAATCCATTGATGCTAAAAGTTGGACCAAATGCAATGAAGATATGTCAAAAATTATGGCTGCTTGTAGCATAAAATAAACAACAGGTGCAAGCAACAAATCAGATATAAAATAGATGGGCTAAATTTTTCAAAGAATAATAAATAAAGAGGATGTTTGCTTCACCTTGTAAGGCATCCAATGCAACTGCCGCATGGGCTGGAGTAGTGAAGTCCACAAAGCAAAGGACCAAAGGTTCTCCTCCTGGCTGCAATGATTAATTTAAAGCATAAAGGGAAGCTGAACAAATGATTAGATTTATTTTTTCTTTCTTTCTTTTTTTAGAGAGAAATAATAAAATGATTGGATAACTAAACAAAGATAATTATGTAACCAGATTCATATCACTACTACATAGTAGCAATACTTTAGGGCCTGCATGCTTTCAGGATTCTAGTAGGAAATGCTCTATCCAATTTAATTTTGTTCTGTAAGGCCTGTTTGAGTTTCAGGAATTTTATATCGAAATTCTACATATAGGCTATTCCGAAGTGGGCATTTGGTTGTTATTGCTCTGAATGTACACAGCCCCACCCCCCCCCCCCCCCCCAAAAAAAAAAAAAATAAATAAAAAGCAATTTCAGCCGCTGTCTATAGAATTCTTATAATTCCTTGTTTGCTTTGCAGAATTCTAGAAAGCTGACATTTGAGATGGTGGCCCATTCTTTTCTTCTTTTTTTAAGGCAAAATGCATCCACTACCTCGAGGTTGCTATAGTGAGAACCATTTCAAATGGAACTTTTGACCTACCAAAAATTCTAGAATCATGAATGCGAATTTCGAAGGGAAAATATGTATAAAATTATGAATTCTCCTAGCAATAATCCTCCAATTTCCCCTAATCAAACATTATTGATATCAAGTCAGAAGGGATATCCATGTTCCATAACAACAATTTGGACATTCAAAAATGCATATATATATATATATATATATGGAGATGCTCCTATGAGAGATATCTCTCACCTTAAATGAGAGACTGGGTGGGGGGCCCTCACATCCCTATCCAATGCCAACAACTTAAATGTGAGGGCCCCCACCTTATATACGGGCAACGCTAGACAGCGCCCAAGCGTTTAGGAGAAAAAAGCCCCTCCTAGCTGGGCCCACTAGGATGCATAATGATCATGAAAGTCCATTGTATGAAAAGATCTATATGAGACCTACCTATATGCAAATTTTTTACTCCATAAGATCATCCTAACTTTTGATCCATGGCCCTAAAATTTAATGGTTTCCAAGCATCATTTTATTATGATTTCAATCCAATGGTGAGGAAAAGTTGGATGAGTGTGAAACTTAGACATGTGACTATTCATGGGAGTGTAGTCCACGTGAAAAGACTAGATTGACTCAAGGTGGGCCGAGACCAAAAAAAAGAGTGCCGAAAAAGAAGTGGGGGGGGGGGGGGGTGGTGGGTGGGGGGGGGGGGGGGGGTGGGTGCTGTTAGAATTACCTTATATGTGTGTGTGTGTTTTCCAACTTACCAGTTACCATATTCATACACATGACAGCATTAATATATATGTAGACAGGAAAAACTCCATAAATGACAACATAGTCAATCAACAACACAACATTTTCGTTCCATAAGAATAAAGAAACTTACGTGTCTAGATTCCTTGTTAACAAGTCTGACTTCTTGAAAGCCCACAAAAGGACGAAATATATCTGGAAAACCAAGTGAAGGAACAGCACTAGATGATGAAAGTTCGAACCCTGGTTCAGAATATGTCGTGACTGCAGAGAACTTCATGGATTTAGAAGGATATCATCTATTATGATTGTAATCCAAGTTAGAGGAATGGGCTTGATGAAAATTAACAGAAGGCTTGTTTGGCATCATTCATGTGAAAAAAAGAAAAAATTTAATATGATAATGAAAATGTTGGAATGTGTCTGCCAACAGTGTTTGGATCATTCTTGGACAATATTTCTGTGGAATATCTTTCCCTTGGACTAAAAATTTAGAAATAAATAACTAAGGGAATATCATTCCATTGGAATCATTTTCAAGCGGGAAACACCCAAGCGCACCCACAAAAATCTCTCTCCCTACTACTAATTGACAAGGTTAATGACTATAGGAATTTTTTTTGTTCCTTTTCTATTTCTAATCTCGATGATCACTTTTTCATTATTTTCTGTATATTTCTTTGTTGTTTGATCAACTGATTGATTATCTAGATCTTGTGGGAAGTTGTGTTGACTGTCCCAATATTTCCTACACTAATTTCTCATTACTTTTATTGAGTTGTACTCCAATGTTTCGATTTTTGTTTGCTGATCTTCTTGTTCCTTCAACCTCTTTATTTCAGGAGTTATGTTACTTTATCTTTTTCTTATTTGAATCTATAAATGAGAGAGAGAGAGAGAGAGAGAGAGAGAGAGAGAGAGAGATAATATATTTAAACATAAATGTATTATACATTGATGAGTCAGCATGCATGAATTGTTTAAACACAATAAATTTATGACTCTTGCAATAAGAGAGTCATAATGAATCTAACTAAGAGAGAAATAATATATATATACACACACATAAATATATTATACATTGATGACTCAGCATGCATGAATTGTTTAAACACAATAAATTTATGACTCTTGCAATAATAGAGTAATACTGAATCTATAAAACTGATCAAAAAATAATGACTATAAATAAGAGAGAGAAATAACATACATATACACAAATAAAATATAAATCTGTAATGACCCAAGCCCGCTCTCCACATGATATTGTCCGCTTTGGCTCAAGGGATTCCAACCCAATTTTGCTGCACAGTTTTAAAAGGCCTCATGTGGAGTTAAGGGGCAGGTCATACACATATATACCCAAGATTAGGACTAGCATGTTTTCGATATGGGACTCATGCACCATTGCATACCCAGTCCTCATCAGACCCAACGCCCTTTTATAGGGGAGCCACAAGGAAAACATACACCACCACTAGAAAACAAAGCCGTCCTCGGCTTTGATACCATCTATAACAACCCGAGCCCACTCTCCACACGATATTGTCTTTGGCTCATGGGATTCCAACCCAATCTTGCTGCACGGATTTAAAAGGCCCCATGCAGAGTTAAGGGCAGATCATACACATATATACCCAAGATAAGGACTACCGTGTTTCCAATGTGGGACTTATGCACCATTGCATACCTAGTCCTCGTCGGACCCAACGCCCTTCTACAGGGATGCTACAAGCGTGACATAAAAGAGTCATCGTGCATGAATTGTTTAAACACAATAATTTTATGACTCTCGCAATATGTATGGTACTTCCTCATGTATAAACTTTCTCATGGAACATTAATTTCATAGACTTAATTTTAATAAATATTCAATATATCTAAGTTTTAGAACTATTATAGGAAAATTAATTTCTTAATGGATAATTTTTTTAATGGTTCTTAAAAGAAACAATTAGAATAATTGAGCATTGCCATACAAGTTCAGCACAGCCAATTCCTAGAAAGAAATCATTCTCATCATAGATAGAAATATTCTAAACATATGAATGATGCCAATGGGCCCGAATATTCAAAATCCAGAATTTTAGATACACATGAATTGTGGCTTTACCTGCAAAAAAAAAGGCCACAAACTAGCAAATATCCTAATCATAGAGAAAAAAGTCCATAGCACATTTGGAAGCTTCTCATGGGCAAACAAAAGGTCAACGAACTAAATGTATGACGAAAATGATGGATACAAGATGCCATTCAAAATAAAATCAAAGGATATGAGATGCGATAATTTAATGCAAAGTAAGCTTGACTTTCCAATTTTGTCTAACAATAGCCAATAATAGACTAAATGCATTATGAAATGAAAGCAACATAGAAAATAGGATACGAGATACTTCTCTCCGAGTACAGTTTGACGGAAGACCCTCAACAAATAGCGTATTTGAAGCATCCGGAGGGAGAGACATCTCAGATCTTCCCCCTCCAAAACCCATGCTCCGACTTTTTCCACCCATACCTGGATCTATTCCCCCAACGCCCATCATACGTGGATCATCAATGGGATGACCTGGCAATCCCCTAGAGAGAGGCCTAGGAGGATCTCCAGCACCATAAGAAGACATTTGCTGGAAGCATTTGGACCAACATGTGACATACTCGCATTAAGAACTCAATATAAATATATAGTGGTTAAGAATTTGAAATAAAGATAAGTACTCATGACACAATACCCCACGTAAATAACGATCATAAGATGCTCCATATGTTTCAGCTTCTCTCGTAAGACGGTGTCCTCCTCTTTCTTCATCACGAGGATAAAAACCAGGCAATTCATGCCCTCCAGAGACATCTACCAAGTTTAGAATGAAAAATCAACAAAGACAGTAAAAGAAAAACAAATAATGCATGACATGAAAAAAGCACACAACTATATCGTATTTCCCATGAACTAGACAATAAGCTTAAGCTTAAGATCATGTCCACAAATGTTTTTCCATTAGAAATAAACAATAATTGAACAAGACATGTAACTTGGGGAATCATTCAAAGTTCATCCAGCAAGGATATAAAACTTAATTGGTTTTCTAGGTTATGAATGCAAGTGCCAAGTTCATCTATCCAAGAAGTTCGTTTAACATTTTCCGTTGGTGAAATTAATAATAATGGAACAAGACATGTAACTGGGGGAATCATTCAAAGTTCATACAGCAAGGATATAAAACTTAATTGGTTTTCTAGGTTACGAATGCAAGTGCCAAGTTCATCTATCCAAGAAGTCCATTTAACTTTTTCCATTGGCGATGCCACTTTCATAGATGGTCTACGCCATTGATGATCTTACTTTCATAGGAAATCTACAGATTATACAACCAAAGCAGCATAATCTTTAGACCTTTTCTGTTTAATGAGGATCCCTGCAGTATTTCATTCCTCAACAACTCACACTTTCAGGCCATCAGTTTAAAGGTCAGGGATTCATCCCCCAAACTCCACCAGTTGATCGGACTGCCTGTCCCAAGCGGGGTTGTGTCAAGTAGGGGTTTTCTTTTTTTCTTTCTTTTTTTTTTTTTTCTTTTTTGGTAAAGTTGCGTCAAGTAGGTTGACAGTAAAGTGTAAAACTTTTGCCACAATCCCAACCTGAATTCCAAGAATTGAGAATTAATAAACAGAATTCATGTAGCGGACCCTAGAATAATTTGGACAAAGGCTTTGATAATGATGATGATTCATCCATCTCACAGACTCTCTAGATGGACCACCACCATTGATCTCTTGTCACATCAACGGTTTAAATAAGTGAACAATGGTCCACACATGAATTTTAAATTATCAGTGTCAGACCCCATACTGGATGGGCAGATGAGACCAATATATATCAAACATGCTAACTTCATTCTCAGCAGAAAATAAAAAGAGGTTTAGTAGCCAATGTCAGCCCATGTATGCCCGTATTGGGGAGGCGCAATGCTGTATTGGCGATACAAGAGTTAATAAAGTTATCATGCCAATACTCCCATTTATTGCTTAAAACCCAATAGGTATCAACCGATCCAGTATCATCACCATATAAAACCATGGACTGAAGTGTCAGATTGGATGACGTCATTGGAACAAATACGTATATAAACAGAAAATAGAAATAATGTCAACAATGGTCTACATAAACGAGAAAAATCAATCAACTGGAGTGCCTGGATCCCCCAACCATATGATTTGAAGAGAAGCGAATCTGTGGCATGGTCGCCCAACAAAATAATAACACAAGAATCAAGCATCAAGCCCAATTCATATGCAGCGAACCCATGGTTTTTAAAACTCAGCACAAACCGCGGAGTACCTAAAGGTTTCAGCCATCATTGATGCGCAATTTTTTTTTTTTACTTGTTCATTCCGAGACCAAAAAAAATGCATTTGGATCTCCACTCACCACCTTTATTTTGTTAGTTTCGTTTTAAATCGATAGCTGATAAATCAGCCCATACTTAAAACGTTTCAGCAATGATCGTTAGAGGAACTCAAACTCTTTTAACAGCAACAAAAGCAGCAAAAGAGTTAGCTTAGATTCCCCAGTCCTATAATCCTCATAATCACTACATATGAATGAAAAAAAGAACACAACTTCAATCAGTAACCCTAATTTCAGATCTGATGTTAACCTCCATGGCCAAAGATCGGATCTTTTTACCTCATACGTTTGGACAACCAGAGTTACCAACAAATCACAGCTGTTTTGTTCTTTGCCACAACCAATTACATAAAAAGATAAATTCAAAGTCGTAACTACTTAAGATTTCCATGAAAACCAACGTCCAAAAATCCAAACTTGGATCTGAACTCGATTTCTCATAAATCAAGTCACATCTTCGACGAGTACCGCCTGCTCGATTTCCTGCAATTTGGTGATGGAAAAGAACAAAACAACAGCGGTTTACGTGAAACCGAGGGCATCCAAACAGACAAGAATCCATCTACAGGTAAAAGATCCAAACAGGAGAAAGGAAATGGAGATGGAAAACGATGAGACGTGTAGAAAGGGAAGAAGGCGCGAGATAGCGGCGTACCGTAGTCGGGGCGCGAGCGTTTCACGGCGGTAGGGACGGACGGAGGAGCTATCGGCGGCTGTCGCGCGTCTGCGTACCGCCAGTAACTATCAGACATGCTGAGAGAGAAAGAAAACCCTAGAGAGAGAGTGAGAGTCACTGAGAGGGATGATGTCAGAATGAGAACCCTAGAACACTGTACCCCTTTTATAGAGGGGTTGCGGAGGTAAAGATTTTACTCGGGCCGAGAAGTTGCGGGAATTGCTACGGCCTTTGGAGCTTGGAAGTCCTTGAAGTTTTGAGTTGAACCAAGAGAGAACATGGTCTAAAATATCAAGACCCATTGGCTTCAAAAATTGGTTCGTCCAATTATCATCCAATGTGCATGGAAAGGAGGTCATGCACTCATGCTAATGTGTGGGACGAGTCAGTGTGCACATTTTGGCCCACTCACTCTTTCTTACTTTCACCATCTTCATGGCACCTATAATGAAGTTATGGCTGCAGCCAGCACAAGCAGTCGAGACCAGTAGGATGAGGAAAGGATCATCAGGGGGCATCAGGGGGGTAACAAATCTTTACAAGAAGCATTTGTGCAGAGTGTCAAAGAGGATGGAAAGGCATCGATCTTTCCAGTGTCTCCTTCATGCTTGCGTTTGCTGCAATGTTGTTTCATTCATGAAATTGGATGGCTTTTTAACGCATTCTTTTCATAAATAACGGCTCCTTATCGAAATGGTAATTGGTTGTTCAAGGTTTAAACTCCGGATACGTCACCTCTTTATGCTTGCACGCTCCTCTTCCACTTGAGTGGACTACTCCTTCTTGTGTGTGTGCAAGCTCTCTCTTGGATTATAGCCAAGTGTAAAAAATAGTGATTTATTTCTGTGCTTCTTGGGATTTTTTGTTCCTACCACGAAAGTCGGACTCCAGATGCTGCGGAAGGGAAAACGTGATTTCCTATTATGCAGCTTGTTATAGGATATCAATAACTACTTTCTTTTTTACTTTATGTAGGTTTCGCTTCAAATTCAATAGTAGCGTTCAATAGGTTTCTTTCTGCTTGGTAAGTGATGTTAAAGACTTTTCGTTTAAATGCAATCCCATCATTTGGTAAGAACAAACATTGAAGGATGAGATCCTCTTTATTTCTTTGACTTAGAGAAGTTTACAAATTATGATATTTTGTTAAAATTTATAAATTACAATTTACATATGTGGTGTTTTTATAAATTTGGCTTGAATACGATGACATTTGTGACGTCCGGGAGTCTCACATCGACTATAGAGAGGAAAGTGAATCGGGTTATGTGTAGAGCTTACACCCTTACCTCCTTACCTTGCATGAAGCCTTTTGATGGTTGAGGCCCATCAGAAGCAAAACCGTGAGGCCCGTGGGCCAAAGCGGACAATATCATGCATGTGTGAATGATGGGGCGTTACAAATGGTATCAGAGCCGACTTTCTACTAGTTCGAGTGTGGGTCCCCTGCCGTGGTCTGGTGCAAGTGGGCGAGGCTACAGGGACTGGCAGGCTACTGCACAGGGACGTGCAGTCCTAAGGGGGGCGGAATGTGACGCCCCAAGTCCCACATCGACTATAGAGAGGAAAGTTAATGGGGTTATGTGTAGAGCTTACACCCTTACCTTACAACCGTGAGGCCCGTGGGCCAAAGCGGACAATAACATGCATGTGTGAAGGGTGGGGCGTTACAACATTTATAATACCTCCATCTCGTCTCCTAATTCTTGATGTTCCATCATTTGATACTTCCACTTTTCTGCCAAAGACCAGTCTCGAAGAACGCAGATGTCTCCACCATCTATTCTTTTAACCTTGCCCTGGAGGTGTTGATAATGCGTCCATTTGAGCAAAAAGCCTACTTTAATGCAATTATAGGCACAAAAATTATTAGTTGATCACGGGCCATGGCAAGAAAGCATAGGAAATCTGTTTTAACTTGCTTGCCACCAACCCATTAAGTCGAAACTGATAAGGTCCTCCTATACAGTGATGTCATGTGGACCAGTTTTGAGATGCGTCGATAACTCATCCATAGCTCATCCAAAAGACTTGTCGCCTCGAGTGCAAACAAGAAAATTATAGGCAAATGACCGTCCTACTTGCGGTCGGGGAGTGGGTAGGTTGAATCTATTCTGCCCATTTGGGTAGAATACTCCCCAAAAAGTGCTTCTAAATAAGCTTTAATATTACTCGTACTATTTTTGAATATTCTATTTCTATATTTTTATTTATTTCATTAAGTTTTTCTTTTGCGCCTATTAATTTAACTATAAGATCTAACATGGCAGCTAAACAAATTGTTAATGGAGCATGTCTAGTTTTAAGAAGTAAGAGTAATAACATAAAAGGGTTTAAGACTTGAGTTAAGATGGGATGATATACCTTCAAAATAAGGTTACATCATGAAAAACTTATTAAAAAAATCTCTTATTATGAAAAGAAGTTGTCAATCATCTTCCTTTATAATAAATTCTTCTAAATTTATAGCGCAATACCAATTAATTACATCTTTATAATTTAATATTTCGTTTTAACATTCCATAGGTGTAATTCCACCTAGGCTTTATATCTTATGGCCTTTTACCTTTGAGAATCGGAAGCAAAATGATGTAGAGAAGCGCTATACGGTGCAAGAGAAGAAAATGATTGCTATGGTCCATTGCCTTAGAACTTGGAGACATTACTTGTTGGGTCCTAGCTCGTTGTGAAGACAGATAACATGTTGCAACCAGCTGCTTAATTCCTCTCTCAAAAGAAGCTATCACCAAAGCAAACTCGTTGGCAAGA
Source organism: Umbellularia californica (assembly GCA_028538565.1). NCBI lineage: Eukaryota > Viridiplantae > Streptophyta > Magnoliopsida > Laurales > Lauraceae > Umbellularia > Umbellularia californica. Next base: position 69,163,519 of record JAPQWN010000005.1, read on the forward strand.
CTTCTTGACTGAGTTCAATATGATGTTGGTGTATGAGCCAGGTCGAACTAATCAACTGGCCGATGCGCTAAGTCAAAAGGCCACACTGACTGGCAGCATTGAAGTTAAAAGAGCAATTCGAAGTCTAAATAGTATTTTTCAGGCTATTTTATTAAAAAAAAATCATATCTGACACCAATATTTTTTTCCAAGATGGAGACAAAAAAAAGTTAGATATAATGTGTTTAATAGTGCCTATTATAAGCTTAATAAATCTAAATCATCTTGTATTATAAGTTTAAAAAATTTATATCATCTTCTAAATGGCCCACCTATATTAAGTGGGATCAAATCTTTCATTAGTTTGATAACACCATTATTGGCACTTGCATTATATATGGGGAAATATTCATGTACATCCATCCCTCACCATGTTATGGTGAAGGACAACATAATAGGGTTGACTTTATAACAAATCCGAACCACCCACACACATGGAACCCCCATAAGTACACTAGACCCATTGAATTTTCACATTTCCAAATTGATTGGACCATTGGATCAATGGTCAAATTTTTTCCTTTAATATAAAGTCATTAAATTTGTAGGACACAGATGAAGGGGTTAGAGGCATGGGATTGAACCCAAATTTAATATATGGTGGCATCCAAGGGGTCTCTTCCCATCCCCCACAAGTCCCATGATTAGTAGGTCCCTAGGTGGGCCCCATTAAGTTTGGCCTTCCTCATATGGTGACGGAAGGATGCACCGGAACATCCCCCAATATATATATATATATATATATATATATATATGAAATATATCTCTTACCTTATATGAGAGATAGAGATTTAAATTATTGGCATTGAATATGAATGCGAGGGCCCCCGCTCAATCTCTCATGGTGATAGATATCTCTCATAGAAGTATCTCCATATATATATATAGTGTGTGTGTGTGTGAGCAGGGCTCTCCTAAGTTGAAATAGTGCTGGTCACATAAATCAAAGTTGATCATATCTGTTTTTTGCATGATGGAACTGGAAAATCCAGTTATGATTGGATTTATCTTGATTTTGAAGACGATTATCATGCAAAAAACAATGATAATCGACTTTGATTTGTGAGGCCAGTATTGTTTCAGCTTAGAATAAGCTAAACTTCAGCTTAGGAGAGCTGGACCCTATATATATATATATATATATATATATATAGAGAGAGAGAGAGAGAGAGAGAGAGAGGGGGGGATGGATGTTAAGAAATGAGGGGCAAATGTTACAAAAATACCCTAAATATGACTTTTTTATCTTACTGTTGATGGGGGTAAAATGGTAAGAAAACCGTCAAAAGTCTCCGCTTAGGCACCTTTGCCCAGCACAACCCTGGATGTAATGGGCTGCACTAATGCTGGGTTGCTCAGCCCCAGCCCCAGCCCCAGCCCAACTATTATCCTCGTGTACAACTAACCCTCTGAAAGCAAAACCACAGGCCTTGCTAAGAGGAGTGAGTATCTTGTGATTGCATGGGTATCACCAAACTTAGTGGTGGACCCAGAACTTTCATTTGAACGGCACAGTCCCAAAAAAGTAGTTGCAGAGTATAGAATTTTTACGTGAGCTTTAGAGATGTACTTGGGATTTTCATGTAGGGTGTGGAGGTGGACACAAAATTTTCACATGAGTTTTGGAGGTGAATCCAAATTTGCCCAACCCCCCTCCCCCCGCCCCAAAATCTTCACATGAGTTTTGGAGGTGGATCCAAATTTGTACTTGGGATTTTCATGTAGGGTATGGAGGTGGACACAAAATTTTGACATGAGTTTTGGAGGTGGATCCAAATTTGGGCGACCAACCCCACCCCCCCCCCCCCCCCCCCCCCACAAAGAGAGAAAAAAAAAAAAAAAAAACCCTTCATACGTGTGTACGCCCATAACTAAAGCTATGAGGTGATTATATGCTTCTAATTGAGGTCCTTTGTCATGTCATATAAATGAGAATTTGGAAGAAGTTGATGGAGGTTTTGACGGTTGTCCCATATTCGCAAACTAGCTTTTACAAATGCGCTTGAAAGAGGTAACGGATTCTCTAACCAAGCTCGTGGTTCCTCGCACATGTTAGCCAAACAAGGTGCAAGTCCCCCCATTGCATTTATACCTTTCTCGGCCTTTCGGCTTAAAATCATTTATACATAGATTCCTGTAGTTACTTCTATTTTGCCTACCTTCATTGCTTTTATTTTGATTTTCCTTTCTCTCGCATTTTTAAGAAAAAAAAGCAACCTCCTTAAACAAAACAACTTCAATTTTTTTTTTCGCAAACGCAAAATGAAGATGGAGCATCAAGTGGCAATCCAAGTCCAGTAGAGATCAGTGAGGTGTTAAGGGACAAGAATAGCTGGATGCAGCGCCCTGTCATTTTCAGGACTGATTGGGGTGAAGAATGCATAGAGAGGTTAGCAACAAGTTGAATCAAAAGGTCGTTAGCGTTTGGCAATGTGTCTGAAAGTGTTTTGTTGTAGTTGGTTGTTACCATGCTCCCTCTCCTACTTCTTTGACGATATGAAATTGGGAGTAAAATCTCAAGGGGAAGATCTATGTTGATGGTGTCAAATCTCCTTTGAACAACAATTACCTGGCCTATCTCGAAAGACAGGAGTCCAAAGGCCTATTTGGCATCATTCCCATAATGTTTTTTTTTTTTAACTCAGTGCCTGCGTTTAGGTTGTGCTGAGAACAAGTTATGCTAAGATCAGGCTATACAAAACTTTTTTGATAACATGCACCACCGTAAATCGAACGGGTAGTTTCGAACCGAATGCACTGCTACTATTTTGGCACCATGGATCCACCACTTTTTGGAGACATCGCTATCTCGTGTTAGCTTGCTTTCATAGAGATCCACCTCTATTAAAACATCACTTTATTCTTTAAAAGGAAAATTAGAGAAGCATTAACATTTATTACATAGTGGAAGGAGATCCTCATGCAGTGGCCAGAGCACTCAAATTTTACAAAGGAGGTGCCACACAGCATCACATGGGTCCTCCATGACGGAAGATGAACCCTTCACTAGAATAAACTCTTTTTCTTTTTTTGATAACCAAGGGTATCTCCCGCCCAAATAAATTTACTAAATTTATACCTGTTGCTGCTTTTTTGCCGATTCTTACCTCTTTTTTTTTCACGTCTATACAGATATCAGTTCAACTATTGGTTTAGTTTTGAAAACAATAGAACCCGACCATTCGGGCAGGTGCCACTGATCACTGATGACACATTAGAACAGCATGTTGACCGACTGTTTTTGGGAACAACTTTACTGATGATTGTTCAAACCTCTCATGATGAAGAAGATAAAACTGCGAAAATGGCAACACAGTGGCTTCTGGATGGTGGGGCACTTCCCATCATTGGCAGGTTTCTCACTGACAGCATGCACAGCAGTTCATATATGAACTACCTTGTAGAGAGTAGTTCAGCGGCCCTGCTTCACCGTATCTAACAAACAATGAGTGGCAAACAGAAGCTGACATTATTCTGATGCTGGCCCGATTTTCAGAGAGCTCATCTAGCTTGAGTGGACCAGTAGAAACCCATGGAGGTTCCTGTGCTGTTCAACGCCACCTGAACCTGGCTACCCAGTGTGTGTTCAGTGGAGACGTCATTTTTACTAGTGGAGGCAGGTGTGGTCCACCCAATGGTGAGGGTGCTTGGAGATTCAGAGTTTGGAGCTTGCAATGCTGCACAGCAAAGATTGTCAACACTAAACAGATGGCGAAAAGCAGCAGAATGAATGTAAGGTGCTCCCCAGGGAAAGAGGCATTGCAGCCATAATAAAGTCGATAAACTCCCTCATGCCAATTTACAGGATGAAGCCCTCCATATTTTAGAGAGTTTTCCGACTGCTGAAGCACAAGCAGCAGTATGGTGCTTCAGTGAAGATGCCTTTAGTTCACATAACTCAGGGGGAGTGGTACTATGAAGCTCTTGCTCACTTGGATGTGCGTCACAATTAGTGTACCTTCTTCTAAAGTAAGATGGATAAGACATTACCAAAGCATAGTCTTTACAGGGAAATCTGAGCATAGAAATGTCAAGCATCAACCACATGTAGTGTGGAGCTTCCTTGTAACCTGCAAATTCTGAGTCACAATCTTAAGAAGCTCGCATTCCCTTCTTTTGGAGCCACGAGAAGAACGAAAACAGTACTGAAAGAAATGAACCGAAGGGCTTTTAAGATTGTAACATCGTCATCTTATTGCTCATATACCACAAAATTAAGTGGTTGCTAATGGATTTTTTTCTTCTCATCGAACGAGTAGAGCATATCCCATACATGAAAAGGCTAAATCAAGTTTAATTATTGTTGAAAAGGAAGTCCACTACAACCTCGCAGCATAGGTTGATGGAAAATCATCAGACATGTTTAGAGAATGGGGAGATGTGTATCCTGTTGGATAGAAACATGACTATTTGTGTCAATGGTGGTTCTTCATTTATGGATGTAAGCATTGTAAATGTGAATGGGGCATTGGAGCTACTGCTTTCCATGGCAGTCCAAGAGTTAATACAATAGGGGAGAGAAAAACAAAGTGGGGAAAAGTGGGGTAAAACCCTGACTTAAGTCACATCAAAAGCTAACTTCCCTTCCCCTTTTTCCATCTACACACTCATGAAGTAAAACTTTACATCACATCAGTTTAAATCCCCTTTACTTCTTCCATCCAAAATGCATGAAGTAAAACTCCTTTACTTCAGTAAAACTGTCATATCAAACACTTTTTTACTCTCCTCTTACTCTACTCCTGTTAAACAACAGGCCAAGGGATCATTTGCTTGCACTCATTTACATATATAAATGATTCACGTGCGTATCGGTTATGCATGATCATGTTTGCTTGCGCACATTTTACAAATGTGTATTAGTGTCATAGTTAAATCCGCACTTCCCTTGGGTTGTCAATTCCGTTACTAGTATATGATCTCGACGCCGTAAGTCACTCAAGTTATATCAAGACCAAGATGTGGAAGGCCGTACTCATCAAGTTACACTCTCAATGTATGCTAACCTATTAGGTCAAAGTAGGCTAGAGAATGTCCTTTTCATTCATGGCTTCTTAGGGTTTCGATGGGACTGAACCACTATAAAATTGTGTGCCTACATTTATATAGTATATGCATGCCATGAGATGTATGAACAGAATGTATGATATTTAAATTGACCAGCAAGAACTCGTATTAGATTTATATTCATAATTACTATGGTTGATTTCTGTATTAATTTCTGCATAATTGATATCTTACTGCTTCCACACTCGAATTTGATATTTATATTGTTAAGAGATTGATTGTGTGTTTGGGTCTCCTTAAGTGTTAAAATAGCATAACTAACTAATCAGTCCTACTCTTTCTCTAGCACCTGGACATACCCTCTTTGAGCACTTTTCAATTGGTATAAGAGCGGGTTACACTGTAAAGGGACTAACAACCGAGAGTTGATCCTTGCTTATCTGTGCAAATATGTCTTAAATCAGAAGGACAATCCATTACTCGTCCTCTATTGACAAGCACAAACTACGCATAATGAAAAGCCAATATGAGGATTTTTCTATAGTCATTGGATGAGTGAATTAGGCAAGTTGTCCTCGATGGTTGGACCACTCCCACTAAAGAGGTGGTTCATGAGAATGGAACCAAGACTGTTAAATTAATTGATTATGAAAAATGGACAAAGGTCCATAAGAGCCGTAGCACATTTAATGCGAAGGCTCTTAGTGCTATTGCCTGTGCTTTCTCTAAAGATGAATTCAGGAGAATAGTGTGTCACAGCCAAACAAGCTTGGGATATCTTAGAAATGACCCATGAAGGAACCTCCGTGGTAAAGATATATCCAAACTCCAACTTCTCACAACCAATTATGAAAATATTAATATGAAGGAGAATGAAACCCTTATGGAGTTCTACACCAAGTAAAATGACATTGTTAACTCCAAGTAGGGTCTAGGAGAGAATCACAGAAGGCAATATTTGTGCTAAGATCTTAAGATCCCTTCCGGAGTGGTTCATGCATAAAGTGACCTCTGAAAGTAAAATCTCAATTTGTGACTCCTAAAAAGAAGTCCATAGCCCTAAAATTTTCAACTTTAAAAAAAAAATCAAGAAGAGACGAACTCTGAAAGTAAAATTCAAGAAGAATCAAATTCTGAAAGTGGGGATGAAGACGACATGGGTTCTCTTGCAAAAACAAATTCTATAGACATTTTCGGAATAAGAAGAGATCAAATGATAAACAAGATAAATCCTTTGATAATAAAAACAAACCAAAGTTAACTTCCTCTAAGAGTAAGTCAAAGGATATTGAATGCTATAACTGTAAAGGTTATGGTCATTTAGCAACTGACTGTAAGAAAAGTAAAATTAAGAAAAAGGGTCTGGTTGCTAATACCACAAGGGATGACACAGCTGAATCTGAATCCAAACCAGACCACAAAGGAAGTGGGAGCTATTCTGTTTTGATGGCTTCTACAACCTTCAACTTCTAAGAGAACATGGAACAAATTGTTAAATCTGATGCTGGAAACTCTGGAAGTGAAACAAATCCTGAAGATTCAGGTGATGAGGAAAATGAAGATAACCTTCAGGAAGCCTATGACTTTGTCTTCAAGGAAACTCGTAAACTTGTCAAAAAGGTAAGTAATTTAAATGCAAAAAATATAAATTAAATACTGAAATTTAAAATTTTTAACTGAAAATGATTCTTTGGCAATTGAAATTGAAAAGGTTAAAAATGATTTAAAAATTGCTGAAGAAAACTTAATGAACTTTAAAAGGAATGGAAAATGAACTTGAAAAAGTGAAATCTGAAAACTTTTCCCTTAACAAACAAATTGTTCAACTTAAGGAAACAAATGAGGTTTTTGAGCAGAAGGAAACAAATGAGGTTTTTGAGCAGAAGTTCACCCAAGGAGAAGAAAAATATGAAAAATTATTTAAATTGGGTAAGTCTCAGGCAGACATGACTGGCATTGGTTAAAAAAAGTAGAGATAGAATGTCCCTCGCACCTCTGCAATATTTGTGGAAGGTAAATCATCAACTTCCGCAACTCAATCCTACAAAGACAATATAATATGTCATTATTGCAATGAAAGAGGGTAATTAAAATTTGAATGCAAACAAAGAAAAACCATCTTTTATACACCCTTCAAGGACCTCAACAAAGGTAAATCTATAATGAAGGAAAAATCCATAAATGGATTTTAAGAAGAATTATCAAAGTAAACACCTGAGAATGAATGCTTTATTAATAATAAGGAGAACTTTTAGAACCTACCTCCATATACCAACAGAATGAATGAACTATTAAAAGAAGTTGCTAAACTTAATGAACCTTTCAATAAAAGACAGGAGGTAATTCATCAAAGAAGAAAGACTTCTAAAAAACCAACCAAGAAGACCCCTTATAAACCTGATTTTAGCAAAGCTAATGCTCATAGCTTTGTAGAGAATTATGATAAGAATTTAACTCATCCTTCTCTAATCACTAGATGAACACCTAAGCCAATAGCTCAGTTATCCATTCAGTCCTTTAGGATAGATTAGTCGGTTTGCTGCATTTTCACATTCCATTTGTAAATAGTTATATCTCTTAATGAATGTATATGTTTAATGGAATAGTATTTATGCTTAACAATTGTAACACACTGTGCTTACAACATGAAGAGTATGAGTTTTTAACATCCTATTGGTCAGATTTTTTTTTTATCTTGCTAATGCAAGAAATTGCTATTGAACTTTCAAGTAGTATATTTGAAATGTAGTTCAGCTTTATATCACATTATGCTTATAGTTATACTTGTGTATATGTGATCATCACTATTGATGAAATGCTTATTGCCAAAATCTCTTTTCACTTAATGGAGATTTACTGTCCCCCATGTGCATTCAGTTACAATATTGTTGTGCCTTCAGTTGCAATATTGTTGTGCCTTATGGTAAAATCTTTATCCTCTATTAGTTGTCTCACTCTCTTGGTATCTATTTCTCTTGAAATAAACATCACAATCTTTGTCAAATTCAAGAAAAAAGGTGAGGGGAAACGACAGCCCAAGGAAGCATTATTTTTCTCTCATTAATATTGTGCTAGTGATTAAGAGGGAAAGCATTATCACTCCAAGAAAATATCTTTTGCAGGTATATCATGTTTTGATTTCTTTTTCAAAGATCGCTGCTCAACAGCTTAGAATAAGAGTTATGAACGTCTTTATTTCAGTCTTTACAACCCTTTTTTTATCAAGTTTGTTCAAGTTTCTGGGTTATATTTTTTTGTCCAAGGTCTGCATTTTACATAAAATATGTGTTTTGTCATGAAATTGACAAAAGGGGAGATTGCTAGTTATGCTTAAATCTACATTTCCCTTGGGCCGTCAATTTTGTGACTAGTCCATGATCTTGACTCTGGTAGCTACTCAAGTTATATCAAGACCACAAGACAAAGATGTCCAACACCGTGCTCATTAATCAACACTCTCAATGTATGCCAACCTAAAGGGATATGGACCCTTAGTAATTTCCAAGAAACAGGCCCCAAGACCCTTAGCCAACTTGTCAAAATTGTTAGGTCTTAGTAAGCTAGAGAAGGTCATTTTTTATTCTAGGCTTCTCAGGGTTTCAGTAGACTGAACTACTATAAAATCAGGTGCCTACATGTCGTTATTACATTTATATATTATATGCATGCTATGGAATGTATGTGCAGAAATTGACCAGCAAGAACTCGTGCTAGATTTACATTCAAAATTACTATTGTTGATTTCAGTATTAATTTCTGCAATATTGATCTCTTATTGCTTCCACAGTTGAATTTGATATTTATATTGTTAAGAGATTGATTTTGAGGTATGAAACCATTACACACCTCTTGGTTAGAAGAGGTGTTGATATGAGTTCCACCCCAGACAAGCCTCCCTCTTATATATGTAAGCCTAAGTGCCTAACTGTTCAATGTTTACTCATGTGAAATGGTGCTTCCAAACAACTCTCACATGATATTGTGTTTCACACAGTAAATTTTACATATTTAATGTTCACATATGTAAATCTCATTTTCACATGACGTGTAAAAGACAAACGACCACTTAGAGATGCATTCCATTTATGACCCTGAATGTGTTATTATTCGTACACAAATGCTGAAAGAAAAAAACATAATAGTAATTGTTGCCTTCCAAAATGAAAAAAAAAAAAAAAAAGTACACAAATGAAAGTCGAACTAGACAACTGATTCTTCTGGTTCAATCAGTGATCCTGGTACCATTGACACAGATATTGTTCTTGGAAAATTACCATCTTTGGAGGATGGGATGATATTTCAAATCTATGGCTTTTCTAGGGATATTATTAAGGCAATGTTGTGGAAAATAAATTAATTTTCAAGTAAAGAAAAAATATATCTAAAACATTTTGGACCTCTTTGTTTACAAATTTTTCAACATCACAAAATATTGCCACAATTTTTTTTGCATCTAGCAACAATGTTTAAAAATATTGTGATGGCAATCAAGAAACTACTATTTCAAATCAACTATCGCTGGTATCTGTGACAGGTACTGGTGTTCCTGCTATCAAAGATCATTTCATCTCCTCACCAATATGATTTGACTATAACCTAAAACTAAAGGAAATTGAAATTTTTTAACCTTCCTTTTCTAGTATATCTCAAGAAAGGGAAAAGAATAATCTTTCCGTGCTTGCTTAGTGCATTTTTTTTAATTGTCAAAAGTTCACCAAAGCTGATTACTATTTACCTATTTTCTCTTTTTTTTTTTAAATTACAGAACTTGGGGGCTAAGCTAAGCATTCTGATTAAAAGATACGATTGAGATTGCTTAGGGGTCAATTGCCTTTTACACGTGATAGGAAAATGAGATCTACATATGTAAAAACTACATATGCAAGTGTTACACATTGTAATCACATTATTTATGTTCGTCAAAATTGCCATTTTTACATTAGTAAATAAGCACATCCAACAATTTTCTCAAAATCCATGAAGAATTAAGATATGAGACTAAATGTTGTGATATTGAACTATTCGGATCATGAATTGGTGGCCCACAGAAGTTAAATTAGAAGTACAGGTTGGGAGTCTATGAAGGTTTAAGATAATCAGCTTCAAGGTATTGAAGTTTATTACTTCAATAAACAAAATGAATGATTTGGATAAAAACATGGGGCACGCAGGAATGAGAAAAACAAAGGTTGTTTATGGGACACAAGAATGCAACCACCATAGAAGAGACTACACTACACCCTTTTGGAAAGGGTTTAAAGTGATTTTCACACCTATTCAGGTGTGAAAGTTTTGGTGCATAAACGGCCGTATTTACACCATTTTCACGCCTCATGAGCACAAACAAATGTGATGATGCATAATGATGAGTCCTGAAAGCACATATTTTCATACACATTTTGGACCATTTTAAGGACTTATTGATATTAAAGAGCCTCATTTAGTGTCAAATCATGTTTTTATGCATTTAGGATACATTGTAGTGAATTCATGCATAATCTGCTCAAAAATCACACTTTTTGCATAAATTTATGAAACTTGCCATTCTTGGAAATTTATTTTTGGAAAGTCAGTTATTTTGGGTGCATCAATTAGGGTCCCATGCATAGTCCATTCAAATTCCTTAGAATTGTTCTTGAATCCATTTGTTTTAATTTGTGTAGGAGAAATCAAGAATGGATCAAGGGTAGGATATCTTTCATGGTGGACCCACATATCTTGGTAATTTTGGAGAGTGTAAAAAGTCGACAATGGAAAGCTGGATTTGAAATTTCAAGATCAAGAAAGGAAACTTCAGATTTGGTAAGATCCAATACTTACTAAGTTTGAAATTCAAAAATCAAGAAAGAAATTCAAGAAAAGAAAGTGTGCTAGAAGAGTTGACTAGTCAATCAAACAAGCTTGGAAATAAACCAAAGATGGAAGGGGAGTCAAGAAACAAAGAAGGAAAGATCTCAAGATGGGGAGTCAAGAAACAAAGAAGGAAAGATCTCAAGACCCCTTTGGACGTCCACATGGGTCCCACACACCCCATTGCACAACTACATAGAAGCTTACATATGTGTATAATTATTTCCGGATTTTTTAGGAGCAGCAAAATTAAAATGGTCATAACTCTCAATCCAACCGTCGGATCAACGCAATTTACCCACCGTTGGAAAGATCTTTTCAAGTAAATATCTGAGGAGCCCAAGGCTACGTCAATCGGAGCTAAAACGAGGGAGATATGGCCTCTGAAAGTTAGTGCTACAATTTCTACTTGAGATTGCAATTTTGCACATGGAAAGTACTAAAAATCTCTCTCACCATGCCATTTCTTTGAAAACTTGTTGGCCAAGGAAGGGACTTACCATACAAAAAAGATTGCATGATAAAAACTTGGAGCAAAGATGGAAAGAAAGAGAGCAAAAAAAAATCTATAAATTGAAAGCATAGGCATCCCTCTCCTCTCATGGGAAGATAGACCACCTCTCTCTAGAATCACTACTACAGTCCATCTTCTTCCTCTCTCTTTCTCTCCATTGGAGTCCTCAAGGAGATTTGGCCCGGAAATCACACTACACCCTTGGGTTTTTCATCTGGAAGAGGCTTCTCATCCTAATATGTAATTGTCTTGGTTTATTATTTATCTTATGTAAAGACTTTGCATATTATTATACATGCCGGTTTCTCTTTTCAATTTTCTTTCTTGTACTTGGGTGATTGGTGCTTGATTTGTGTTCTTTTCTTGTTAGTGTTTGGATTGACAACCCAAAGGCCCTAAGAGCATGATTCAAATTATGACGCTCTTCGAAAAGAGTTTTGAAAAAGAAGAATAAACTTCCACACATTTAATTTTCTTTGCGTTTACCACACATTTAAATTCTTGAACTTTTATTTATTTTCTTTATTTTTATGATCAATTCAATTTTATGTTTATTTTTGCATGGTTTATGGTTGGAAAGCTTATTCATTACGTAAATCTTGTTTCATGCATATCTTTCTTGTTTTTTCAACTTTTTCAGTTTCCGTGTCTTTGTTAGCTTCATACATCATTCTAGTTTCAATTCCAACCATTAAACTTAGTGTTAGACTGCATTAGATTAGGTTCATGTTTTATTGAAAGTTTGAATCTCATATAAAACTTGTGCATTAGGAAACTTGTCATAGCATGCATTGCATTGCACAACTAACTTTCTAACATTACGATTATTTTCTAGTTTTGTTTTATTTTATTTTATTATTTAAGATAATTTTCAGAATTAAAAGATCTTTCTAACCTTGTTTTATGTGAAGATTTTTAAAATTAGAAAGTTCTTTAAGACTTGGAAAGTTGACTAAGTGTAGTTTCTAATGTTCTAATTTACTAACTTAAGTGCTTTCTAAATTGGGTGAGATTTGAAAATCTTTACTTTTAGGAAGTCCTTAACTTTAGGAAGTTCCCTTAGTTAATTTATAAACTTAGGAAAGTAATTAACATAGCATAGTTACTAATTTGGTTTAGCTTTTAAATTAGAAAAGTTACTCTCTTTGGATTTTCGATTTTAGAAAGAGAGTTGTTTTCTTTATTTTGATTTGTTTCTAACCTAGTTTTGTTGTTTGCTTCATTTTTCTAGTAACTTTTTTATTATTGGAAGTTTTAACTTGTTTATTATTTTGCAGCAACTTTAGTTTTTAGTTTAGGATTTTTAGATTCAGGAAGTTTTTTTTTCATTGGATTGTAATTAATTTAATTTTTGGAAAGTAGGAATGGTGGTTCTAATTTTTTAGTTTTTAGGCTACTTTTAGATTTTTAATTTAGGGTAGGTACAAGTTGAAGAGGAACCTTAATTTACATTGCTCCCTGTGGATCGACCCAGTCTCACCAATTTATTACTACATCGCGGCTCCACACTTAGAGCTCACGATCACATAACAAAACAATTACACATGGGAATCATTTACATATATAAATGACTACAAACAAATGACCCTTGTTTGCCTTTTAAATATGTGATAAGAAATGGTTCTGCATATGTAAATGTTACATATGTGAAACACTTAAACATGTTTATCAAAATCACCATTTTCACAAAAGTAAATGAGTACATCCAACCGGTTTAGATGTATTTCGATTTTTTAGACATTTTTCACATATTTCTTAACATCAATGAAGAAATAAGATATGAAAATAAACGTCTTCATGTTTTCCATTAACATATGAATAAGAATGGTATCATGAATTAGGAGCCCACAGAAGTGCAGAAAATTATATTTATAGGTTTAGACTTTTTGGATGATTTTCAAAATTTTCTGAAAATCCATTAAGATTTAAGATATGAAATTAAGCGTCTTCAGGTAGCCCTATAAAGCAATTGGATGGCTTGGGTCATAAATTTGGGGCCCACAAAAGTCAGAACGAAAATTTCATTAATGGGATTCAAATCTATAACCTGACTAGGCGTTCTAGATTGTACCCCCACCTTGCTATGATGATGTGTTTAGCCATTTTACCATCTCTCTAGCTACGTAAATTTTCACGTGAAAATGACAATATTTACACACCTCATTTATGCATCACATGCGTAAATTAGCGCAAACAACTGGAACAATGCATAACCATTAAGCATGTGATTCATTTGGGATGTGTATGTTTCATGCAACTGAACTCCTAGGAATCCTAGGACTTCTATTTTTACAAAAAGTTCAATGTTTACAGTATAAAATATTTACATATTTAAATATTGAAAGAATAAAATAGTAAAAAATAAAATAGAAGAGTGTAATATTTAAATATTGTCATAATGTTGCTAGTTGGCAATTTTTTATGTTAAAAAGATTTCAAGATAACAACAAACTAATGTTTTTCATCATAGTAAAGTTCATCATTAGATTAATTATTGATAAAATATTTTTATTCATATGTAATTTATCACTGCAAATCACATTCGATGAGGCCCACCTTTGAAATCCAAACTACTCTAGTATACTCCATTCCTTAATTAATCATTAAAGAAAATTTCACCACCACCACCACAATCGTAATCATCATTACGACCACCACCACCACCACCACCATCTTCATCATCACGCCACCACTCCATCATCATCACCACACCACCACTCCATCATCATCATCATCAGCGTCATCATCATGAACACCGCCATCTACATCATTATCATCATGAACGCCACCCCATACTCATCGTCGTCGTTGTGATCAATGACATCATCATCATCACCACAACCACCCCCACCACCATTATCATTGTCGTGATCATCACCATCACTATCCCCGCACTTAGCATCATCATCATTGTCACTTCACCATGACTGCTACCAAGATCATCGTCCTCGTCGCCATCATTATCATCAACATCATCATCACCGTCACCATTATCATCATCATCATTGTTTAAGCAATCTCTCCTTTCGTTTAGGAAGTGGTTAAGTAAAGGTGAAAGTAAAGTTGACCCAAATGTGACATTCTCCCTTTACCTCGTTTGGATGAAAAGGTAGTATGGTAAGCTTATTGCCAAGTTTAAACTCAATTTTTTTGCTCTGTTAGAGACCAAAGTAAAAGCTAAAAACTTACCAGCTATAAGAAAGCTATTTTGCCAAATGATAGAGAAACTGCTTGCTTTAAAGGAGAAACTGCCTTCATAACAGTTTGCTATGTGAAAGTTCAAAGCAGTCATGGAAGCAGTTAAGGGATTCAATATCTGGTTGTCAGCCGTCTATCAACTCCTCACGGATGGTTTTAGGCGACTTTAATGCAGTTAGGTGGGGGAATGAAAAATGTGGTGGCTTAAAGCCGAACATGTGCTCAATGCAGTCCTTTAATGACTGTATTGATTGATGTGGTCTGGATAAATTGCCTCTTTATGGACCCTCTTTTTCTTGGTCAAATTCCTCTTTTGGTGCTAATCATATTGAGAGCAAAACTGGATAGAGCTCTCGTCAACAGTGATCTCCTTCATTCTGCAAACAGATTTCTGGGTTCTATGCTAAATTCTGGCCTCTCAAACCACAGCCCAATCCTCATCACTAGCGGTTTCTCATCCTCTATTAAAGCTCCTTTTCGCTGCATGTGCCAAACAAGAAGAGTTTTCCAGAGAAGTTAAGACGGCTTGGTCTACTAATATCAAAGGCACCCCTATGTTTATTGCTGTTAAGAAGCTGGCTAAGTAAAAAGGAGTCATATTCTCTGGCAAAAACCACTTGCTCCTGTTGCAAACAGAATTCTGGAAGCTAGATAAAGACTGGAAGAAATTCAGACAAAATTGGCTACCCACATTGGCAGTCCAATTCTTGCCGCCAAAACAGAAGCTGAGTCTCATCTTAACAACCTTCTTTACATTGATGAAAGCATGGCCAAACAAAAGTCAATAACAAAAGATTTTTCTACTGTTTGGTGAACTACAACAGGAAAAGGTCCACTATCAATTCTATCACTAAATCAGATGGCTGCACATTTACTCATCCTGATCATATAGAAGCTGTCTGTGAACCAGTTCAAAAATACCCTCGCAACTACAAACTTAAGACCCAGTTCTGAAGCTGATCTTACTCATGCCAATGCTACTGGTTGCCTTAGCAATGAAGATGCTGTCAACCATTCTCAGCTTGTTGATGACTTGGAAATTGAGAATGTCAACAGGTGGACAAATACGCATAGATCTCCTGGACCTGATGGTTTCAGCTTTTAACGCCCACTTCTATAAGGTTTGTAGGCCTATTGTGGGTGCAAATATTACTTTCGCTATTAAGGATGTCTTCTCTAAAGGCAAGCTCCTTCCCGAAGTCTGATTCTCCAGCATCTCCTGCTGATTTCAGGCCAATTTCTCTAATCAATGAATTATACAAAATCATAGCCAGAATCATAGCTGACAGGATAAAGGTCTTCATGGACAAAATTATAGCTAACAAGATGAAGGTCTTCACTTGTACAAAGGCTGTCAGAAAATGTGCCAAAAACTTAATATAAGCAAAGCCTTTGACAGTGTAAGGTCTGCTTTGGAAGACATGAAACTTCCTTTCACTGTTATTAATGGGTAACAGATTGCATTGAGGATCCTGCTTTCTCAATTCAGGTTAATGGTAACGGAGGTCTGAGACAAGGCTGCCCCATATCACCCTTTTTTTTTTGCGTTGTCATGGAGTACTTCTCAGCCATCATTTCAAGTCGTGCCAAGAGTGGTTTGGTTACAACTCCCTTCATTAGAGGAAACTGTTGCATTTCCTACCTTTTTTTTTTTTTTTTTCTGATAACGCAGGGTTCCCAGCCCTTTGAGCCAGAATAATCCCTACGGGCCTAGGAGAGAAAGCCGGGTAAAATTCCCCTGTACCCCAGTGTGGTAGTGCACATTTCCTACCTTTTATTTACAGATGTTGTTTTGATTTTTGCCATAGTTGATGTTCTTGTAGCTGGAAATTTAGAAGTTTTTAGAAGACTTCAATTTTCAAACTGCCCTTGAAAACAAATGTGAAAAACAACTCCATTCTCTTCTCCAGCTGCAATGATTATGTTAAAGATGCAATTTCTGAAACCTTGAACTTCAAGCTGACTAGTCTTCCCTTAAAACCTTGGGCTGCCCCTTTTCTCTTCCATACTCAACCTTCTAGACTCTTTTTTTTTTAATGGTACTCAACCTTCTAGACTGGCAGACTAGTATTGAGAAATTGAGGAGAAGGTTGGGTTGGCCAGGCAGAAAGCCAAGCCTCTGTCCAATGCAGGTAAATTAGAGCTGATCAAGTCAACACTATATTCTCTTCATATCTTTCAGGCTGCTAGTTTCTTACTTTCCCATATATTGCATTAATTTATTAGAAAAGCATACTATGAAATTCATTTGGTGTAACTTTTATAATGTGCAACATGTGAAACCAATTGCCTGGAAATCCATTTGCAGACTGTTGACCCAAGGTGGTATGGTGATGCAGGCCAGATCTATGATCAGCCAGCCCATTGGGCCCAAGTCCATTAGTAGCCCATAAAGTGAAGATCTTCACATCGTGCAAGACTTTCCATATTTTTAGTAGTAGCTAGATTTTAGGGATAGTTATGAGTAATTAGAAAGTTTTATCTCTTTTGATTTAGAGTTTATTTTAATTAGAATTGTTTTTAAAAATAGGTTAGAGTATGAGTCTATATAAAGGATTGTAATCACTCCTTGGGATAAGTTCATTAATTAATAAAATTTATCCCTTGAGTTTTCCCTCAGTTATTTGTTTGTGGTGTGAGCCCAAGACAGTTTTGATCCCTATGGATCACTATCCCTAAGCCTTTTGCTAAGAGATTAGCTTGTTGGCTATTCTCCCCTTCCCACGTGTCATTTGGGCATCAGGTCCTTAAGTGATATTGCTAATGCTGCTTTGCAGAAACAGGCCTGATTTGTTTCAAGCAAAAGGCACTGAATCTGGAATTACTCTTAAGCAATCTAACATCGCACTTCTAATTTACGAATGTTGGATATTTATTCTCTCCATATCATGTTTCAATCATTGGTTGGATGAGATGCACCATGTATATAAGTCATATAAAGTTAACGCACAGTGGGACCCATATTATATTTGGAATGAAATGTTACATGAAAAATAAATATTTATTTATCCCATGAATTTGAATTAATTCCAAATGCAATATTGCCCTATTACATAGGCATCCTTAGTGATTATCCTAGTTAAGAAAATTGTTGTATTTTTCTAGCAACAATATTTAGGTTTCTAATTGTGGGGTTACTTAATGATTCAAATTGATTTCCTATTGGAGCAACTAAAGGAGCAGAATAGATAAGAAAGGAAAAGAGTATTAAGGAAATCTAATGGGTTTCTATATAGGGTGGGACATTCAATCCTAATAGGCCCCTCCTCTTCTTTGCTATATAAGTCTCTCATAAGGTGAGAGGTAATCGAAGCACAACTAAAGAAAAATCCAAAGGGGAGAAGCATTTTCAGAGATCTAGCAATCAAGGATAGGAATCAATCTACAAAAAGGTTAGATTTTTTTATTATTCTTCTTTTTCAGATTATTTAGATCAATATGCTATGATCCATGGGATTGTTTTCCAATTTTCTAGGGTTTTCCAAAAGTTTTAAAACCTTTATTCCACATGTTTTCTGAAAATCAAATTTCACACCTTTGATCAAGTTACCCCCTTCACACTACCCTACCCCCATGAATTGGAACAAGCCCAAATTTGACACATTCAACCGACCATCACTTAATAGTTGGATTCAAATCCATACGAGGTCGTCATCCAAAAACTGATAAAATTGACGCCATAGATCAAAATGTGTGAATGATCCAATGGGTTTTATATTTTTCACTAATAGGACTCATTGAAGACATCCCATCGCCCACCTTGACCATCATTGTCATGAGCCCAGGTAGGCCACATAGGGTTCATCGCACCAACTGGTCCACTGAGCTAGGTCAATATATAAACTTGAATTCAACATCTGGTCCCCTAATTTAAGAAAGATGCAGCACAACGGGTCCCGTATTGTCGTATTGTTGGAGATTAATCAAGGACTCATCGAAACGCATGAAAACTAAAAACAAAAGTAATTTATCATCAAATTTAAGCAGCTCGACAGATTTGGCACCAAAGAGTGACCAAGTCAACAGTCCCAATAGGTAAACCCAACTTGGATCGACATTCAATTTAGAATCAAAATCAGTTATTCAGCCAAGCTTTACCAAGTCCCATGAAGACTAGAAATAAGATCAAACATAATAAACATTGTCACCGCCCATAAACCACAATATATAGAGTGGGCCCAGCCCATGGGCCAAATTTAGATTGCCAACAATAAAAACAGAAACAGGACCTACTTTCCACAGGCTGCTTCGACGTTTTTCATGAATGTAGATTGTCAGGTGCGAGAAATCAGCAAGCCACCTCAGTGGGACCCACATGTGACACAGGCATTCCAAATTACCCTCCAGTGGTTGAGCAGTGAATAAAATACCATAAAAATTTTGAAGTGTGCTAAAGATCAATCTTATGGTGGACCAAACTCACATCTAGGTTGAATCCGGCTTAATTTATTTGTAAGAGGGGGTAGCACTTACATAGAGAGGTGATATGGATACTTCCTACGGATCGAAGAAAAGAAAACCCAAATATAAATGATGGGCACTTTAGGGCCAAACCTGTCTCTCACGTGCACCGGATACATATGCAGCTAGAATGTTACACATGGAGACAATTCATGGGAAATGGCCCACTTGTCCAGGCCCATCATATCATGTCCTAATGTGCCCACGTAAGACAGCACATATTGTGACACATTTCCACATTAAGGTTTGCATTTGGACGTTGACAGATAAATAGGTGATAAATAATAGACTAAATTGCATGTTTCATCGAGTGTAAGACGCAATTTTCTTCCAGCAAGAACACAAATTTCACAATCTTTTACCTATGATCTGGCATTCTCCTAATAACCACGTCACTGGTACCAAAATAAGAGTAACATAACAAAACTCAGGGGAACTACTGAATTGAGGTGGCAAACGAGTCGGATCGGCCTAAACGGGCTGGACCCGTTTACTAAAAAGGAAGTAAGGCACTACTAACCTGCATCCAACCCGTTTCTTAAACGGGTCAGAAACTCCTAACCTGCACGCACTGCGGGCAAACCCGACCCAACCCACTTCAGCCCGGATAACCATCGCGGGTTACTACATGTCAGGTTGACCCGCGTAACCCGCATCCATCAAGTGGGTCAAGCGACCCAAACTGACTTGTAAGCTTAACTTGATCCCAATTTCATTTCAACAACTATTTGATGTGTAGTACCTAGCTTTCCATCTGTTGCAAACTCTAGCCCTTTTGTGAATGACAAAGCCCAACTTCGTTTCAAGGACATGAGACATGAGGCTGGTTACTCATTTTCCAACAAGAAAAGGTGGGGTCCAATTGTCCAAGGCCCATTCATCCTTTTCTAGCCCATGCATTGAATCAATCCAATTCAACTTTAGCTCTTTTCTTGTTTTATGTCATGTCTATTCGATTTTCTTCATATCCATAACCCATATTCTAAGAAAGAAGACCATATAAAAATGTTCTTGAGTAAGCTAACAAAAGGCAAAAAAGAGAAAAAGAATTATTTAAACCTTGAGTATAGTATATATTTTTTAAATAAGGACTTTAGAAATAGAATAGCAGAACTAATAGAAATGAAATAAAGTTTTTTATTAAAAAAACAAATCAAAATAAAAAATTACTATAAAATTGACCGATAATTTTCAGTTGGATAGTGGGGCCTAATGCAATAGAAAGTGGGTATCATTAGGGTCTTTGCCTCTTCGGAATTTGGAAGGAAAATCTAAATGGGTCATGCGGTTCAACCCTAACCCGACTCGTTTATCCACAGGTCAGAAAAGCTTGACCTGTAACCGACCCACATATTCTGCAGGTCGGCCTGTGCAGGTTGGGTCAGGACGGGTTCACTGGTCGGGCCGTGTTTTGCCACCTCTACTAGTACTGATCATCCATTCAAGTGTAGAGGGCACCTATCAAGATTCACACAGATACTGCACTAGGCATCTAATGTATGCGAAAACTTTCCTGTCCATTAGTGACCAACAAATATACATTCACAAGGAGAGGTTTTTTGCATGGATTGAATCCTGAACTTGGTCTTCCAATCAGTCGATCACGTGTACTTCAATCCCTATTTCTATTTTGGATTCAAGTTTGCCTAAGAATTGGTTTGTTTTAGGTACTAGGTTCCATAAAGCCCTGATGTACCAAGGTGTAGCATAATTCAACCATCAACAGAGTTTTCAAATATAACCAACAACCAGTTACCTGATACACATCAAACTTGCAGATTCTGTAATCAATTCTATAGGTAACTAATATGCACCAAATTTGCAGAATCTGCTCTCAGTTCTGTAATTCTTTCGACTGAAGTGAACCAAGAGGATGAATAAGCAAATAACTATTTCCCATGAGACGATTAACCAGTTTCTTCAGCATTACTAAAAGTCCTGCTTCAAATTTAATTCGGCAGGCTTTTTCACTTTTACAACTACTGGAACGCCAAGATCAAGACCATCATCAAAACACATGATTCAGAAATATATACTCCACTTATTCACATCCTAAGTTATTTCTCAGCATAAACACCCACTTATTCAGAACTGAACCATTTCATTTTGGATTGCAGCGATATGATCTGTAAAATACCAAGTTGGTTTCAGAAATGTGGCCAAAACAAGTCAAATTCTACAGCCAACACAACATCCTACATCCAACAATCTCCCTACACTGAAAGCAGCAAAATGTTCAAGCTTCAAACCCATCTTGCCACGTTGATAGCTAGCTTCACACCAGAAGGTTTGGCATGAAGTGGAACTAACCAGTATGTTTGTTGGGAGAAATTCTTAACAATTTCAAGGAGCAGTGAGCAGCGAGTGAATTATGTGCCCATGAAAGGCGATAAGAAAATAGGAATAAATATAAAAGCAAATCTACACAACAACTAGAAGCAATTTACAAAAACAAGGATTTTAGCTTTCTTAGTTGTTTGGGTAATTCACTTGTAGAGTGAAGTGAAGTGAAGACTCAATTTAAGACGAACAAAAAGAGCGATAATATAAGAAAGTACCAAATTTCAAAATTACATATTAAAAAAGAAAAAAACAATTCTCTCATTCAATTATATGACAAAAAGCCATCTACTATTTACAAACAAAAAGGTCAAAAAGATACCTTTTAAAGCCACTAAACAACAAAAGGCCACACAGGATGATTTGACCCCCATGCACTTTTAATCTCTATTGATTTGACTATTCACTTCGCTTCATTCAACAAGTGAATTATCCAACCAAACAAAACCTTGGCTCGTTTTCAAAAAAGTACTTGAAGATTTGAATATTTCAAGAGTATAATAGCCTTCCATATTTTTTTCAATCAAGTTCTCACCATTATTTTTTTTGAAAAGGACAAAAATACCCTTGTGTCATTTTTCAAATTTTCTATTTAATAAATCATTTAAGAGAAATGATCAAGTTCAACCGTAACTACCTAATTTCAACCCTAACTACCAAAGTTCAACCCTTCAGCAATCTTTATGTATGGATGGTTTAAAAAGAAGGGTTAATGTAAATATCAAATGATTAAAAACTTGCTTCATTAAATGGTTATGATAATCAAAATCAAGGTCCATATGATAATCAAGAGAAAAGAACCCCAATACCAATGCTGGCATTCCCTTAGGAGACTGAACCATCAAAATAAAATACCCCACCATCAACATTTGATCTGGGGGCCTCATAAAGTGATTTTTGGGTTGGTTTAAGGATGAAAGGAGGTTAAGAAAAGACAAAAACTAGTCATAAGGGTATTTATATCAACTTTCAAAATTTCTAATGGAGAAGACTTGAAAAAAATATGGAAAAATTTCATACTTTTATGAAATCTTCAAATCCTTATTTTAAATGAGCCAAAAAAAATCTACTTTTTTGAAATTTTCCCTTCTTTTAAAAACTGTCAAACAGAAAGAGTGGCAGTGTTGTAAGCAATTTGCAAAATGCCTTTTTTTTAATAAAAAATTTCTATTTACTGTAATGACAACAATCACACGTCTCCTCAACAACAAGATACATCTGAAACTCCGGAAACCCGAAAGGATATAGGAAGCCAAAGTAAAGCTCCAACACACGAATGCACACAGAAGGGTTTTTTTTAATAAAAAGAATTCTACTTACTGAATGACAACAATCACACTTGTCTCCTCAGCAACTGAGGTATGCATTAAACTCTGGAAACCCAATAAGATATACGGTGGAGAGAGAATGGGGATAACGAAAAGAAACCAATGTTAAAAAACATCAAAATCTGAAGTTTTCAGAAACCCAAGTTATAAAACATCAAAATCTGAAGTTTATCTTTAGAAAGAGAATAAATTTGCAAGAGAAAAGGAAAACAAACCCAAATCACCAAACATCAAGATCTAAAGTTTATCTTAAAAAGAGATTAAATTTGAGAGGCAAAACTGAGAAGATGAAAACTTGAGATGTCAATAAGATCTTAGTCCTAACACAAACAACACAGGCTGGTTAAGTCAATTCTATAGTGGGCAAGTGGAGTAACAGTACCATGGCGTTTCTACTATAAATCCAAAGAAACAAAGGAATCATTCCATCA
Organism: Umbellularia californica; assembly: GCA_028538565.1. NCBI lineage: Eukaryota > Viridiplantae > Streptophyta > Magnoliopsida > Laurales > Lauraceae > Umbellularia > Umbellularia californica. Next base: position 69,186,687 of record JAPQWN010000005.1, read on the forward strand.
AATGCAAATATACAAGCCTGTAAGCTTGCCATATCCAGTGTCCACATGGGCAATCTTCTTATTGGCATAGTAGTGTCGCAACTCTTTGAAGATCTTCCTGTTTGTTTCTCACTTTAACTGCTGTTATCGTAACAGACTGCCTATTGATTTGGCTGCTTACCAACAGAAGCTTCATTAATTTTTTTTCTCATAACCCAGGGTATCTCCCGCCCAACCCAACCCAGGAGCCTTTGGCCCTTAGCCCGAGGGACACTCGATTCTAGACAGCCGAGAACTAATCCCTAGGGGCACATGCAAACCCTCCTATCCACATGCACCGAGTAAAACTATGAAAGGTGGCCAACGAGGGTAGGTGTCGAACACAAGACCTCTTCGCAGAGTCTTTGGCCAACTGAGCTACCACTCGTTGGTTAACAAAAGCTTCATTATCTTGCCATAAAAAAAGAAGAAGAAAAATGGAACACACTCAACACATAGTCGACACTTCACTTTATGTTCAATAGATACGAGTATTATAGTAAAGGCAAACTGTCACACTTAGTCCTCCTATGACCAATATAAGCATTACTACCACCAATCTAGCAAAACACACAACAGTACTTAAAGAAGAGCAACCGAAGCTATATCCGCTTCCATGTTTGTTGCATTTTAAAGGAAAGACAAACCAGAGAGCAAATAGTCTACCGATCATCCCTCACTATCTGAAACCTGCCAATTTGATTATGCCTACAAAAACAGTGCCCAAGTAACAAAATTTCAGCATTATTTGTTAAATGTATTGTTGTTCTGCAGTAGAGTCTATGACCAAGAAATTCAATAGACTACGAATGTAAGGATCGCATCGTCACCTGAGAAAAAAGCGCATCACTCAACGTTTTCCACCAGGCCCACCACCCGACCTCGGACCAGGAAAGCGAGCAAATTGCAGCCTCAAAATGGCTGAATGTTGATCATGCTCGTCAAATTTATAACCTGCAAAATCAAATTGGGCGGTTTTATTGCAGCTCAAGACCGGTTGAACGGAGCGTTAAAGGTAAGGGCATCTAGACGTGCAGAAATAGGAGGCACATAATAATCACCTGCCTGCAAAAGTCCATGCAAACTTGAAAAAACAACTTACTCACTTGGCTCCAAAACATCTCTATTGCTTAAGCTTCGTACAGGTTGAATTTCAGCAAATCCAACTTCCTAATGGCCTTCTACCCTCAAGTCAACACATTAATCATAAGTACCAATCCAGCAAAAAGGATGACCTCTGAAGCAATCTGGTTACCAGATATTGTTGGAAGGCAATACTATAGTTTGGTTCAAACTGCAAAGGTTTGTGATCCTGTTGCGCACATTTTTTTTTGCCTTTTCTAACGTAAGGTGACTTCAACCCATAACCACTTGGCGGAAGCAATGGGCACCTTATGAATACAGCTACTTTGATAAATTGGCATAACTCAACTAGTTCATTTTATTAGGTTTCTGGGACAGTAGTGCAATATCAATAAATGGGTAGCCCGTCATTAATATAATTGGGTTAATCACAACCTAACATTAAATTGTTGGCATATGAACCAAGCTTTGCTTGGTAAATGGCTTTGGAGGCTAGGAGATGAAACAGAAGGTTTTCGGAGGTCGGTAGTGATGGAAAAATATGGTAACCAAAGGGATGGCTGGGAGGTACACGAACCTGCCTACAAACATTCAGCTATATGGAAAGGCATAATTTCCGTTAGAAAGAAATTTATGCAGAACATAAGATATCAAGTTTACTCGGGAAAGAAGATTCTCTTTTGGCTTGACATATGCGTAGGTGAGGATCCTCTAGCTTCTAAATTCCAAAATTTGTTCAATTGTGCCATAGTCCATAGAGAAGAAAGCGAAGGTGGAACATTACATCGAAAGATCCAGCACAAGTGGTCAGATTTCATGGAGTCCGAAGTTCAGAAGGAATTGAAGGAACACGAAGAGAATCAATTTTGGTCTCTCCTAACTTTGTTAAGGGACGCCCAAATTCCTGATGAAGGAGAAGACACTAGAACCTGGAAAGCATCAAGAAATGGGGTGTTTTCGGTCTCCTCTTTTTACCCAAATCTATCTACAATGGCGGGAAGAAAAAGTGGATTGGCAAGTTTATGGAGGTTCAAGGGGTTGTGGCTTTTGGATGGATTGCCCTCCAGAGAAGAATTCTAACCCTAGATAATCTTAGGAAAAGAGGAAAAACTGTGGTAAACGCTTGTCCAATGTGTTTGGAAGACGAGGAAATTGTAGACCACCTTCTCCTCAGATGTAGATATGCTGTGAAAATATGGGACTCTGTTATCAGCTAGTTCGATTGCAAGTGGGTGCTGCCGAGGTCTCTCCAACATCATTTCGAGGCGTGGAAAAACCCAATTGGGTCTTCGAAAGGAAAGGAATTGTGGAAGCTGTCGTTTCTATCTGTCATTTGGCATATATGGAAGGAGAGGAATGCTAGATGCTTTGAAGGGACAATAATGAAAGAAGAGATCTTACACGACAAGATAAAATTCTCTGTTGCTCAGTGGGTTAAGATCAATCCTATATTCAATGACTACCCTAGCGACCAAATCATGTATAATTGGAAGGAAATTGCTTTCACTTAAGCTAGGGGTCGCGGTGTAACCAACTGTTTTTGCTCTTCTTTCTGTTCTTTTGACTTTTGGGTTTCTTGTTATTTTGTCCGATTGTTTTCTTATTTTCTGTTTGTTTTGAGGTCAGTATGTGTCTCTTGTACTGATTTCTTTAGTCAACGAAAGTTATCATTCAAAGAAAAAAAAATTTAAATTGTTAGCAAGGAATGTCTCGTTCCAACATCAGAAGGGCAAAAAGAGAGAGTCTGTGCCTCTGCGGTTGATATAGATTCTCTTCAAAAGTCCCTCTTTTTAGATAGATGCACGAATCATCGAGGCTCATGGGTAGCACGTGTTGAGCAACACAAAAAATATGGCAGGCAATGAACCTGACCAGCCATTGAGCTCCTTAGGTAGGGATCAGCGGGAACATAAAAAAGAACGAGCTAGCTAACATTGAATGAAGGACCTTATCTACTCATCCAAGTAGTTTTTCTAATGAGCAGGTAACCCTAATGCATAACTAGATCTCAGTTAAATTATTAGTCAAAGTCAGAAAACTGCTTCCAAGCCTCTCCCTGATTAATTTGCAACTGCACATTCAAGCAACTGGTTTTCCAGATTCCAGTGTTCCAGAGTACACTAAAGTTTTTATCCACCGATAATCATTATCAGACAATTAACTGATTATCAGACAATTAACTGACCCAGATATCAAAGAAGTCCACAATGATGATTATGATGTATGATGTATCACGATCAGACAATTGATTTACCCTGGGGCCAACTCAAGGGTAGCCAATGATTTGTTCCAGACATCTGTAGCAAACTCAAATACATGGACCCAGACATAAAGTGAGAAAGATGGACAGGACTGTCCCTGTGATTGGAACAACTATAAGTCTATAACATCACTTACAGAATCAAATAAAAAAGATCATCACCAAAAACTAATCAGATGATGATTTACAGATTGTCATTGCAACTGAAGTTCCAACTCGAAACAGCAAAACACAACCAATAAGGCAATTAAGTTGTATCTGGTTGTTTTATGCCCAAAAAAAAAATGCCGTATCAGGTTAGTTCGTATTGGTTGACATGAAGCCCATTGATGCGAAAAGTTCTACCAAATGCAAGGAAGATATATAAAAAAAATGATGGCTGCTTGTGGCATAACAAGAAACAACTGGAGCAACCGACAAATCAGACATGAGAATAGATGAGCCAAATTTTTCAAAAAATAATAAACAAAGAGGATTTTTTATTCACCTTGTAAGGCCTCCAATGCAACAGCCGCATGGGCTGGAGTTGTAAAGTCCACAAAACAAAGGACCACAGGTTCTCCTCCTGGCTGCAATGATTATTGAAAAGCATTAAAAGAGGGTGAACAAATGATTAGATTCTTATTTCCTTTTCCCTTCTTTTAGAGATAAATAACCAATGGTTGGATAACTAAACCAGGATGGCCACATTACATAAGCAGAGCCATATTACTGCTATAATAGTAGCAATACTTGCGGAGCTTTATGGTTTCAGGAATTCTAGTACGACATGCACTTATCCAATTTAATTATATTCTGTATTGCCTGTGTGGTTTCAGGTATTTTCTATGGAATTTAAGAATATCAGCCATTCCTAAGTGGACATTTGGTAGCTGGTATTCAGAGAATTCCTGCGAGGGACAATTTATTTCTCCAAATGTTGTCCCCTACAACATTTTCAAAAAAAAAAAGTTGTCCCCTACAAATTCCCCAAATTCTCCTGTACACCCAAGCATCCAGGATACTGGAATTTGAAGAATTGAAAGGCCAAAAGGGTATTCAAAGAAAGGGTTTTTGGAATTCCACTAATCAAAGAAGAGATTCCAGGAGCTCCATAGACAGCAGCGGACATTGCTGTGAGAAATGCCCAACACATAAAGCAATTTCATCTCCTGTCTATGGAATCAGTGATGGATCCAGAAATTTCTCCCAGAGGTGGCAAAGAAGAATTAAAACCTTTGATAAATAAAAAAAAATTTATAAAAAAGTAAGAAGGCAATTTTTTTTATTTTTTTACTTTTTTTGAATGGTAAGAAGGCAAGTTATATTAACAAAGCATGATAGCCCTAGAATTCCAATCCATATTCTTGGCAGATATTTAAATAATATGGTATAAAATAAATAACAAAAAAAAGTAACTGATTTTAACAAAAATACACAAGGCATTAAAAAAAATTAACAATTGCATTTAAATATACTCATTAAAGAGGCATCCATTGAACTCAAGCAAAAAAGAAAAAAGATACAAAAGGCAGATGGGTTTTTCGAATTACTTGTATAGCTGCATTTGAGAATGAATGCAAAAGAGTTAAGGGTTGAAAAATGAAGAAGACAACTAAATAGACAATGGACGTGCACAGTAAAAAAAGACCAGGTATTTGTATCTGGAAACCAAGAGAGAAATAAGGCAAAAAAGAAAAGTAGAGAAAAAGGAGGAGATAAACTTGCCGTATAAGGAGAGTCAATATCTTGTGACTTGCATTTTGAAGAAATGAAAAGACAATTTTGCCCCAACTCCTCTTGTGATTTTTTTACTTAGTTGTAGCAAAAGGTGAGGATGGGCAAAAGTAGTAAAAAGACAAAACTGCCCATAGAAAAATTTTAAAAGACTATCCCAATGTGAGAAATTCAAAAAATTGCGGAGGGGCTCCTTGTTTGGAATTCCTATAGTTCTTTGTTTGATTAATGTAATTCTAGAAAGCAGACATTTGAAATGGCCCTTTTCTATTGGTAACATGAATGCACTACTTCAGGGTAGCCATAGTGAGAACCATTTGAAATAAAAATTTTGAACTTCCAAATTCGACAAATTCCAGAAGCATGAATGCTATGCTGCCCGAAAATATTCGGGAATTTCGAAGGGAACCTATTTATAGAATTATGATTTCTAGTGGCAAGAATTTTCCAATTTCCCCTAATCAAACAGGCCCTTACAACTCCTAGCAAATGATGTTGATATAAAGTCAGAAGGGATGTCCATGTTCCATATCAACAATATGGATATTCAGAAATGCAGATATATATCCCAACTTACCATACCATATGGATAGTAACATCAATATATATGTAGAGGAAGAAAAAATCCATACATGTGGCAACATAGTCAATCAACAACTCATGATTTTTCATTTCGTAAGAATAAAGAAACTTACACGTCTAGATCCCTTGTTAACAAGTCTTACTTCACTAAAGCCTACAAAAGGACGAAATATATCTGGAAAACCAAGTGAAGGAACAGCAATAAATGATGGAAGTTGGAACCATGGTTCAGAATGTCATGACTGCAGAAAACTTGATGGATTTTCAAGATAGCATCTATTATTACTATAATCCAAGTGAATGGAATCAACTGTTGTGAGGTTGACAAAAAATAACAAAAGGCCTGTTTGGCATCATTCCTGGAAAAAAACTTTTATTCAAATAAATGGGAATGGAAATGTTGGAATGCATTTGCCGATGGTGTTTGGATCATTCGTGGACAGTTCTGGGGAATATTGTTACCTTGGAATGAAAATTCAGAAATAAATAGCTAAGGGAATAGCATTCCGCGGAAACAAGAGTGCAACCCCCCCCCCCCCCCCCCCCGCTCCTTTCCCCTCTTCTCCCTTCTTTTTTCTCGTTCCCTTCTCCTCCCCACCACACAACCCCACGCACAAAAATTTCTCCCTCTCCCTCCTCTCCTCATTGACAAGGTTAATGACTCCATAGTATTTTTTCTATTTCTAGTCTCGATGATTACTTTTTTCATATTTTCTGTATATTTATGAGTAGATTGATCAACCGATTGATATCTAGATCTTGTGGGAATATGTGTTGATCGCCCCAATCTTTCTTTCACTATTTTCTCATTACTTTCAAGTTTTACTCCGATGTCTCATTTTTTTGTTTGCTGATCCTCTCATTCGTTCAACCTCTCTATTTTAGGAGTTGGGTTATTTTATCTTTTCTTTTTTTTAACTCTAATGAATTTATAAATAAGAGAGAGAGAGAGAGAGAGAGAGAGAGAGAGAGAGAGAGAGAGAGAGTGTTTAAACACAATAAATTTATGGCTCTTGCAATAAGAGAGTCATAATGAATCTATAAATAAGAGAGAAATAATATATGTACACATAAATATATTACAAATTGATGAGTCAGCATGCACAAATTGTTTAAACACAGTAAGTTTATGGCTCTTGCTAAATTGTTGGCTCTTGCAATAATAGAGTCATATTGAATCTATAAAACTGATAGAAAAAAATAATGACTTTATAAATAGGAGAGAGAAATAAACACAAATATATTACACATTGATGAGTAGCATTCATGAATTGTATAAACACAGTAAATTAATGACTCTTGCAATATGATTGGTTATTCCTCATGTATAAACTTGCTCGTGGATTTCAATTTCGGTACTTAATTTTAATATTTTACTCAATATATATATAGAATTATTACAGGAAGATTTTAATATACGTAAGCTTGCCTTTCCAATTTTGTTTAATCATAGGTGCAATGAAGTAAATGCATGATGAAATAAATGCAACACAGAAATTAGGATACGAGATACTTCTCTCTGAGTAGAGTCTGCTGGAAGACTCTCAACAAATAGTGTATTTGAAGCATCTGGAGGGAGAGGTATCTCAGATCTTCTACCTCCCAAACCCATGTTCAGACTTTTTTCACCCATACCTGGATCAATTCCCCTAAAACCCACCATGCGTGGATGATCAATGGGATGACCAGGTAATCTCGAGGAGAGATGCCTGGGAGGTTCTCCAGCACCATAAGAAGACATTTGCTGCATTCGGACCTACATGTGACACACTCGCATTAACAACTCAATGTAAATATATAGTGGTTAAGAATTCGAAGTAAAGATAAGTACACATAAAACAATACCCCAGGTAAATAACGATCATATGATGCTCCAAGGGACTCATTATCTCTACCAAGATTTTGTCCTCCTCTTTCTTCACCACGGGGATAAAAACCAGGTAATTCATGGCCGCCAAGGACATCTACCAAGATTATAAGGAAAAATCAACTAAGCCAGCAAAAGAAAAACAAATAACGCATGACATTAAAAAAGCACAACCATATTGTATCTCCCATGAACCGGACAATAATCTTAAACTTAAGATCATGTCCACAAATGTGTTTCCATTAGAAATAAATAATAACGGAACAAGACATGAAACTAGGGGGAGTCATTCAAAGCTCATCCAGCAAGGATATAAAACTTGTTTGTGTTTCTGGGTTACGAGTGCAAGCCCCAAGTTCATCTATCCAAACAATCCATTTAACTTTTTCCATTGGTAGTCTATTGATATGATGGTCCACGCTTATGATGCCAGATATGAATATAGATACAGACATTGATACGGGGATCACAGATATGACTCCTCACTTTTAAAAGTCTAGGACACATACGGATACGAGTATCCTAATTTTTTCTTTAGATCACTTTTGAATAAGTAAAATTATCATTGTTTTTTTTTTCCCTTTCTAGGATTTTTTTATGGTGAGAAGTACAACTATAAAAAGAACTATACGAAATAAAGGACTTTCTAAGTAACCAATGAGTGGTACTGTGGTAGCTCAGTTGGCCAAGGACTCCGTGCGTCGGGAAGCAAAGAGGTCTTGTGTTTGACACCTACCTTCGTTGGCCACCTCCCATAGTTTTAACTGGTGCATGTGGATAGGTGGGTTTGCATGTGCCCCTAGGGATTAGTTCTCAGCTGTCTAGAATCAAGTGTCCCTTGGGCTCAGGGCCAAAGGCTCCTGGGTTGGGCTGGAAGGGAGATACATTGGGTTATCATAATAAATAAATAAATAAAGGACTTTATAAGTAGGATATGTTAAACTTGGTCACTAGAAGTGTCGGTGAAGTATCAGGACCAATACAAATGTCATATCGATGCGATACGGATAAGTTAGGGTTGTACAAGTATAAGAGTATCAAAGGTCCACGTTGTAACACCCCAATCATTCTTAATTGTGTTTAGTAACTAATTAATCATGGTTAGATGCCAATTAGATTGGTTTGTGTGTTAGTTAAGTGGTTTGGTAGTTTCGAGGGGGGTTTGGACCAAGTTAGTTAGCTAGAAGGACCTTTGTAATGTTGGGAAAAAGGGTTGTCTGTAATGTCAAAAACAAGGCAATTTTAGGGTCCATTGGGTAGAGAATCTCATTCCGGGCAACTTTTGTGTTACGTCCGAGTCCATTTGAAGCCTTTAAAACCCATTTCTAGTGAATTTTAGTAAATTTCTTGATTTAAGCCCTAATGAAAATATTTGTAAATATAGAAACCTACTCAAATAAACCCAACTCAACTCACTTTACTCATTTCTCCTCTTCCTCGGTCGATCCCAGCAGCTCTCTCCTCCTTCTCATCCTTGCATGCTCCAAGTGGCCTTCCCATCCTCGCATGCTCCAAGCAACCAAGAGGCCATTGCATGTAGGATTTTTCAAGCCCAACCTCTTCATCACTTTCTTTTTCCCGAAGCTTCCTTCTCCTCCATTTCAAGTCCTACTCACTCCATTGGTAAGCAAATCTTCTCCAAACCCATTCCTTTTGTTTAGAATCAGTTATGGGAGCTTAGATTTGTTGCATGCGGGATCTTTCAACTCTTTTCTACCCATTTTGATGTGTAGGGTTTCTTTGGTGAGCTAGATTTCGTCGTTTTCCATTTTTTTATTGGTAAAAATAGGTAGTAAATGGGGGTTTTCCATTTTAGAGCTTGGTTTGAGTGTGGATTACTGTGGCCGTGGGTATTGAGTTAAGAACCAACTAAAGACAAGTAAACAAATATAATGCCATGCTTGTATGCTTTGATTTGTTGATTCTCTAGTCTATTTCATGTTAGATTACCCATTGCATGGATCAAAATAGAGGCCGCTATTCAACGCTACACTAAATGGCATTTAGCTCCGCTCACATCCGTAGCAACCGCTATGGGGCCACTACGAGGCCGCTACGTATTAAGACAAATTCCTACTTTCCAAAAAGTTTTAAAATGCATAATAAGACTTACTTATTTTATTATTCTCTCCAAATAACATTTCTACGCAACTCTTCTACCCTTTTATGTTTAAAAAAAACCAAAAAACACATGATCTTGCTGAATTACAATCGATACAGAGTTCTTCTCTTGGTATATCTTATTAGACACCCCCTTTGGTAGAGGTACTCTTTTCTATAGGTACTCTTAAGTCCTAAGTCTTGACTTCATGACATAGACATAGTTTTTTTATGAGACTTTCATTAGTTTCTAAGTTAGCATATAAATAAGCAACATGAATACATGTGAAAAAAATGATCATTACAATTATTTTCTATTTATACAGCAATACAGGACCTCATACAATGAGGATCGCTGCCCCTTATCTTAGTTACTTTTGCAAAAATATAAAAAAAAAAAAATCTCTCGTTTTCTAATATTCTAGATTTCTATAATTTTTTCAAATTTTTTTTTTACGATTTTTTCAAATCGCACCACTACGCCATTATGTAGCATTTTGGCGGCGGGCCGCTAGCAGTTACCGCTATTTTCATCCTTGACCCATTGAAACTCATGTATATGTTTTAGTTGGTTTTGGCAATTGGAAATAAGGATTTGCTCATAGTTTTGTAAATGTGGCAATACTAAATGTAGCTTTTCAAGTACCAATTTAATGTATCTAAAGCCTCAAGTGTAATGGAGAAGAACTCCACCTACAACAAACCAATTCAAGCTCGGGCTTCGGAAATGTTAAGACTTACAGCTAGCCGTGAGCTCTTTAAGGCTAACTATAGGGTCACTAGCTAACCATGAATTCCACTATTACTACTATTCCAAAAGTGTGTTTTTTAGGCCTTTTGTACTACGGCTAACCGTAGGTCACCCTGCAGCTAACCATAAGGTCACTTGGGGTTGGCTTTGAAATCCCACGGTTGCTAAGAGAAAACTGAATTTTTGAGGCTATTTGTTTTACGGCCAATCGTGAGCCAACCGTAGGTCACTCCATAGCTAATGGTGAGCTATGATGCCCAAATATAGATATGGATATGGACATCGATACAGGGATCATGGATACAACTCCCCACTTTCGAAAATCTAGGAAATGAATACAGATACGGGTGTCCTAATTTTTCCTTTAATCACTTTTGAATCAATGAAATTATCATTATTTTCGTCTTTTTCTCACATTTTTTCTAGTGAGAAGTAAAATAAATAAATAAATAAATAAAACTAGATGAAATAAAGGACTTTAACCAATTTCTTCTTTGGTCTTATGATCAAAGGATCGAGTATTGGTATACCCATCTCAAGGAATAAAGGACTTTATAAATAGGATATATTATATTTGTTCCCTATAAGTATTGGTGTAGTATCAGGTACCAACAATACAAGTGTCTTATCAAACTGTTATAGATACGTTGGGCTTATACAAGTATCCAGGTATCATAGACAGTGAGCTAACCTTGCAGTAATCATGAACCCCAGTCTCGAAGTTTGCTCTCAGATCTGTAACACTATGGCTAGCCGTAAGTGGTTCACGGAAAACTATAGACAACACATCAGCTAACCGTGAGATAACCGTAAAACCCAAGATTTTAAGGTGATTTTGAACTTAGGTTTGGGACCTTAGTTTGGAACCCATGTACCCTAACCAAGGCCTAATGATGTGTGAGACCAATGTAGATGATGTTTGAACCGACATACACCTACGGAAATGCCTAAAAGATTGATTTAAGCAATATTAAACCAAAGGTGTTAACCTAATGTTGTTGGTGTCCATTAACTTAAGTAGCACCAATGTTAAAGTAGTATGAGGACATCAGAGACCTTAGGGCTACACAGTTGGATAGTGATGTCATTGGGTAACCTGGATCATAGGATAGACTGTAACTTACTCCTTGACTTCTCACTAATATTTTGCTTATGTACTTGTATCAAGTTCCGTTTATTCGCATGGCTCGTACATGCATCCTATGCTAGTTATGATCATATGTTTCATGTTATTGGACTTGTACACGTTTAGTATGGGCTTAGACATTGTTAAATAGCGTCTCTTCATGTTTACTCTATTTATATAAGTTCATCTAAGATATGGGAATACTCTTTATGTACACTCTAGTAACCTAGTTATGGTGTATCTGGAGTCGGCAACACTCAGCTTTGATTCTATCACAATCGGTCAGACCCAGCTGCGCGTGGATTTAGCATCTATTAAACAATCTAGAGCATAGTATCTGTCTAGGGACATATCTGTGTTCCAGTGCCACATTGGACATCTGTCTGATGGCCATATCTATAAACATTGTGGTACGAAATCTGTTATCTGTCATTTGTATATACTCTCATCACGGTCACAGGGTTTGCAACCAGTGTTAAAAGAATATAGCACATGTGGTTCGTCAATTTGCTAGGGCACATCTGTTAGATTTTGTCATCTCTGAATCACCATGTACATTGTATTCATGCACAATAATGCTTAGAATGAACTTTAATGACATCTTTATGATTATCTGTTTTTATTTCCATTTGATGCTACATATTTATGTTCACTATATCTAAATAGTGTAATCTAATGATGCTACACTGCTCGAGTGCACAATACCTCCAGGACTTATCTTTTCTCTTGTAAACCTTGATGTTTGGCCTTTGTTGGCCTATGGGAATGTCTAAGCTGTTTTTGTTGTAATTAGACTTTAATGTTTCTGCACTTTAACTTTAATTCTATCTTTTGAATATGTTTATTCTCTCTAACGTTTCATTTAAAAATGCTATGGGTTACATATGTTTACCATGTCATTATCTATATTGATCATGGGTTGAATGAGGCACACAAACTTCCGCAAAAAAGCATTAATTTGTGAAGGATTTCATGTGCCACCTCACATGTGGAATCCTATGGTAACTCACGCATGGGCATGGGACCTAACTGCGCATGTGAGTCATGTTGACTTGAACCCCAATGCGAGTCACACCTCAGAATTCGGGCCCATTGTGGGGGACCCAAGTTGGGGGCGTGACACACACCATGGACAATCTCAATTTCATAGAAAATTTCCAGGTTGTGCAACCAAAGCAACACAATCTTTGGACATTTTTTTGTTTAATGAGGATAACTGCAGTATTTCCTTCCTCAACAACTCACTTTCTGCCCATCAAATTAAAGGTCAGGTATTCAGAGTTCATTCATCTTACAAACTCTGCCAGTTGTTGTAACAGCCAGTCCCAAGCCTGGAGACGAGGGTTGCATCAAGTAGGCTTCTTTTTTTATTTTATTTTTGTTAAAGTTGAGTCAAGAAGGTTGACAGTCTGGTGTAAAACTTTTGTCAACCCAACATGAATTCCGAGAATTCTAAGAAGTAAGAATGAAGAAACATAATTCATGTAACAGATAGTTGGTACAAGACTTTGATGATGATGATTCATCCATCTCACAAGTTCTCTAGACGACCAACACCATTGATCTTGTCACATCAACGGCTTAAATAAGTCCATCCACACACGAGTTATAAATTATCAGTACCAAACTTGATGGGCAAAAAAACGATACATAATGCTGATGAAGCTAAAACACATCGAGCATAAATAATTTCATTTTCAGCAGAAAAAAATAAGAGGATTAGTAGTACATGTCAGCCCATATACGCCTGTACTGGATATGCAAATTGGTGTGCTGCTAATACAGGAGTTAATAGGGCATTTTCATACCAATACTCCAATCTATAGCTGAAAAACCAATATGCATCAACTGATACAGTATCATAAACATATAAAACCATGGATTGATGTGTCAGAATGGACTACGTCATTGGAATAAATATGAATATAAACAGAAAATAGAAAGAATGGATAAGTAATTCATGTCTATATTGGGGATGCCTACTGGTATTGGTGATAAGGGAATGAATGGGGTATTTATCATACCAATGCTCTTATTAACTGCTTAAAAACCAATGTGTATCAACTGATACAGTATCAGCAACATATAAAACCATGGATTGATGTGTCAGATTGGACATCATCATTGGAACGAATACAACAATGGTCCGCATAAAATGAGAAAAACCCATCAAATGGAGTGCATGGATCACCTGACCATATGATTTGAAGGCAAGCAAATCTGTGGAATGGCCACCCAACGAAATAGTAACATTAGAATTATCAAGCATCAAACCCACTTCGTATGTGGCTGAACCGAAGGTTTTTAAGCTCAGCACAAACCGAGTCATATTGCGGAGTACCTAAAGGTTTCAGCCCTTAGCGATCCCCATTTTTTTACTGGTTCATCTCAAGACCAAAAAAAAAAAATGAATTTGGACCTCCATTCTCACCACCTTTATTTTGCTAGATTTCCTTTAAATCGAAAACACACGAAAAGAAATTCAACTAAAGTGGCAAATTCTCCACATTCTATATATTTCCTTCAATTATTTCTTTTAGAATAAAGGCCAGTGCAACTTCAAATATCAGACAATAACTGATATATCAACCTATACGTAACCGTTTCTGCAATGATCGGTAGAGGATTTCAAACTGTATGAAACACAACAAAGGGGTTAACTTAGATCATACAATCCTCGTATTCAATACAACTCAAAAGAACTAAAAGAATCCAAACAATCGAAGAAAAATAAACCCTAGATCCCAAAGAACTAAAAAGAAAACAACTTCAATAAGCACATTCCAACCCTAACCCTAATTTCAGATCTGAAGTTAGCCTCTTGGGCCAAAAGTTCGGATCTTTTGAAACCAGAAAAATCATTTTACACATGAATCAGTCCTCATATGTCTGGACAGCCATGGTTACCAACAAATCACAGCTGTTTTGTTCTTTGTCACAACCAATTACAAATAAATCAAAGCTACTTAAGATTTCCATGGAAACCAACTTCCAAAAAATCCAAACTAGGATCTGAAATCGATTTCCCAGAAATCAAGTCTGCCTTAGACTCCACTTCAAGAGTAACATTTTGCTCGATTTCCTGCATTTGGTGATGGAAAAGAACAAAACAACTGCGGTTTACGTGAAAACTAGGGCATCCAAACACATACGAGATCATCTACACGTAAAATGGATTTCACCAAAAAGATCCAAGCACGAGATGATGGGGAAATGGAGATGGAAAACGATGGGATGCGGTTAAAGGGAAGCCAGCGTAGGTTAAGGAGGCGCGCGATAGCGGCGTACCGTAGTCGGGGCGAGAGCGTTTCACGGCGGGAAGGGCGGGCGGAGGAGGCAACGGCGGCTGTTGCGCGTCTGCGTATCGCCAGTAGCTGTCGGCCATTGTGGAGAGATAGAGAGAGAAAATCCTAGAGAGAGAGAGAGTGATGACGCTGTCAGAATGAGATAGAAAACCCTAGACCGCTGTAGTCCTTTTTATAGTGGGGGAGACAGCCCGACAGGAGGTAAAGATTTTACTCGGCCCGAGAAGCTGCGGAATTTGCTAGGCCCTTTGGACTGGAGCTTGAAAGAACCTTTTATTTTGAGTGGAGCCAAGAGAGCACATGGTCTAAAATTTCAAGACCGATTGGCATAAAAAATTGGTTCTTCCAACTGGCATAAAAAATTGGTTCTTCCAACTATCATCCAATGTGCATGGAAAGGAGGCCAGGCACTCGTGTTAATGTGCGGGACGGGTCATTGTGTACATTTTGGCCCACTTACTCTTCCCTACCATCCCCATCTTCATGGACTATTACGCCTTTCATTGTAGTTGCAGCCAATAAGCACCGAGCACAAGCAGTCAAAGAAGAGTAGGATGAGGAAATGAAGGTAATAGATCTTTAGGAGCGTGTTTGTGCTGGTGGGTTTTCCACAGAAACAAGCAGCTGACGTGATGCCGGAAAACCCAACTTCTTCTTCATGCGTTCAGTGCAGCGACAAAATTTAGGTGAATCAACTATTTTTCGTCGCCACAATGGATCCTAAGTTCCCACCTCCCTACGTCGAAAACTACAAGTGTTTCCTCTTCTATGACTCCGCGCAAACACACCCTAGAAGTATATAGAGAAGCATTTGTGTAGAGAGAGCACCACGTAAAAGTCGATGAAAATCGCACCAATCTTTCCAATGTCACCCTCTTCATCGATGAGAAATGGCATTTTAATGCTTTCTTTCTTTGTTTCTTTGGATTTATTGTTCCCAACGCCAAAAGGGGACGGATGGTGCGAAAGGATAAATGTGGTTTCCTTTTATACAGCTCAAGCACCAAAGTCGAACTTTCGGATATTGCGAAAGGCAAAATGTAGTATTTTCTTTGCGGCTTATAGACAAACGTGTCCAAAATGCATATAGTATACTAATAATAATATATATTTTTTACTTTAAGTAAGTTAGCTTGAATTTTATTAAATAACGTTCAATAGGTCACATTTTGCTTGATAAGTAACGTTAAAGACTTTTTGTTTCAATGCAATCCCATCTTTAGCAAGAGAAAACATTGAGGGATAAGATCCTCTCTGACTTAGAGAAAGGCCACGCCGAAGGATTAGAATTCTATTGTAGGGACTACATATTGAAAAACCAAGCTGTTCAAAATGAATGCCTTCATTATATATGAATTTTCCCAAATCCAACTCGAATAACAATTGGACAAGATTGATCATTTGATAAATAATGTGATTAACACAATCTTATGCATTATTAATCATATTTACTAATGGAATTATTCATCCTTTCTATCTATGGGCTTGAAGGATCTCTATTATCTACTCCCGAGGAATAAGGACTCTTCATAAAAGGAGTAGAGAGGGTGAGTTCTGCTCATGGAAGGTGCTTCTAGATAGGAGGATAAGTGAAGTATCATACCCCTTTTATAAAAGAGGCTAAACTGACATGTTTTTTTCACTACACCCACTTCTGTAATGGGGTCCACTAAGATGCAAGAGACAAGATGACATCATCCTTTATGTTTTGTCTCCTCATCCTTATCTCCTTATATCTTCTTCTCTTCTTCCTTATCCTCATGTATATGATATGCTAATAAGAAGAAGGAAACTTTGGCATGCTTGTTTCACTGCACCCATTTTGTTTGGTCTGGATCTCAACTCTTGCAGGTTATAATCCTCTCTAAATAATTTTTTTTCCTTTTGGTATTGTTTTTCATTGTGCTAGCTACAGTGAAAGAAAATTGAGGTGATTAAACGTATGAATAGTAGAAGATTAGGAAGCCTCAAGGATGAAAAAAATTATATACATAAAATGGGTTCTCTACCGCTCCACCCACCTTAGGGAAAATGAAAACATGCATAGTAGCTGATCCTCAAGGATGAAAAAAAATATATACATAAAATGGGTTCTCTACCTCTCCACCCACCTTAGGGAAAATGAAAACATAGGAGGGCCTTCGTTTGAACGAGACTCTTTTATAAAGGGGGTATGAAACCCCAAATCGCCCCCTACATCAGCTCTCTCACTTTCCCTGTTGGTCAGACAGGTCGAAATCTCGTCCTATGCTCTAAATCTCTCTCTTTTGCTTGCGCTAACTCCATTCGCAGATGAAAAACAGAGCTCCCAAAGCCATGGACGACCATCTCTATTTTCAGCATGCTTTATTCTTGTAGAGCTCGCCAATCAAGAATGAGGTACAAAAAGTCTCTAGGTCCGGCCACGCTGAGATCTCCGCCTCGAGCTCCAGCCACACTGTTGAATCACCTAGAACGGCTAGAAGCCATGGTTCCATTCATGTATTTGACGAAAATCCCTAATGCCTGAAGAGTAGAGCCATTGTTACTCTTATATCATTTTATAAAAGGGGTATCATATCATATCATCATATCCCTTTTTCCCTTTTATTATTATATAAAATTAAATTAAATTAAAATTAAATTAAAAGATTAAAAGAGATATAAAAGAGACTAAATTGACATGTTTTTTCACTACACCCACCTTTGTAATGGGGTCCACTAAGATGCAAGACAAGATGACATCATTCTTATCTTTTGTCTCCTCATCCTTATCTCCTTATATCTTTTTCTCTTCTTTCTTATCCTCATGTATGAAAAAGGTTATTAATTTATTTAGATATATACTTATTTATATAGGTGTACCTTTTATTGATGATTGAATCAAGTCTTTGATTCCATATATTAGCTTAACCATGCACTTTATGCATGATCAATTAATTAGGTTTACTCTCTCATTGAGTTTTTATGGGTCTACTAAGCAAATAACTTGATGTTATTCCATAGGTTGCAAAAGACCCAATTGGGAAATAGATCAATCCTCTTGAGCAGCACATAAAGAACATTCTTACCCTGACAACCCCTTAGATACTTGTGAAACAAATAAATAGCAATTGATCTTTAGCTTTGCAGAAAGCTCTACAAATTTTCTGAATCTGTGTTTTATTGTTTCTGGATTAGGTTTTGTTAGATTTGTTCACTTATTTGAGGAGAAGTAACCATGACCTTAGGTGGGTGACAAAAAAATTCTCTGTAAAACCATTGAACTTTGAGATTAGGTACTTAAATTTATTTGATAAAACCAATATTAGGTCATTATTAATTCAAATATATAATTTTTTCTGATTTATATATGTTAAACTGATTTTTTTTAAATTATCAACTGTTTCATCAACTGATGTCATGTTTTTAATTACCATCCTGCGAATTTTCAGATTGAGTACGTGTTTGGAAGAAGCCACTGTTTATCATATCCCTACAGAACTTTTTCTTGTGAAGAAACTCATTGCAGGTAGGCCATTTTCAGAATTATTTGGGATAATAAGAATTTTGAACTCCAAGTTGAAATAATATGACCTTGGCTATATTATATATTTTTCTTATTTCATGGTAGTATTATGCTTTGCCTATGTGGATGTACCGGATTACCAGATATTCAAGAAATTTAATATTATCACGACGTGTTTTATAGAATATCGTTTTTGAAGAAAAATTTAGGCCATTATTTTATTGCGTATCAAGGAATCTGAAGTTTGATGTTGGATTGGGTGTTGCATTACTTTTTGCTATACAAATGTTTATTTGAGATGTTAGAATGACATAGAAAATGAATCTATTCTTGGTTTAGAAAGACGGTGAAAAGGAATAGTCTACACCTTATTAGAAAATGTAAAACTGCACAATTTTGTTATTATTGATCATTCCCCCCTTTTTTCCTCAGATGTAAAATATGCGCAAAAAGAGAGATAGAAGAGAATATTTCAAAAAATATTATAAAAATTTGAGCGATGACAAGAAGGCAGAACTACAGAAAAAAAAGAGAGAGGCATACAAAAGAAAAAAAGTGAGAATGGCACTTGATTCACAATTCTCTTCATCAAGGAACTCTATTTCTAAACCAGGTATAGTAATAACAAAATATATATATAAATTTTGGGAGAGGCTCTCCTCAATTGTAGTTGAGGAGAGCCTCAGCTGGACACGAGTGGGTCGCTCATGTGGGCTTAAAACAAAGGCATCGGTCTTCCGCCAAAAAATTCATCTCCCCCTTTCAAACCCCAAACGCTCATCTTCCCTCTCTCCCAATCGCTCCTCTTCTACTGGAATGAGAGGAATGAGTGAAGCAAAGCACAAATCAGGATGGGCCATCAGTTTTTCATCTCCATCTGTCATTTCCCCCTTTCATATTTGGAAGACCCAAGAGAGTTTTTCTAATCTCTCCCTCTCTTGTCGAGCGCTCTGTCTACTGTTCTGTTCTCCCTCTCTGGATTAGAGCTCTCTCGCTACTGCTCTCCCTCTTGCGTCGTCTCTCCCGCTGCATCGCTGCCTCACGACATCTCTGCGCTACAATCTCCGCCCGAATCTGGAAAAGTGGTTTTCTTTGGCAAAAAGGGAAGTGTGATGGAAGGGAGCCCACCCATTTTTCGGTTGTGGAGGACTCCATTGCATTCCATTCATTTCTACTTTGTTTTAGTAAGAAAGAAAGTGAGAGAGATGGAAGGGGTTTTGGTGAAGAGAGAAGGAAATGGAGAAAGGCGTGGCGGTGGAGCGATAGAGGGTGAGGATACCAAGTGCATTAAGAGGAGGAGAAGAGAGCCTTCTATGGCAGTAGTTGGTAATAAGGATGATAAAAGAGAAGTGCAAGACCCATCCTCTACCACAACCAGTAATGCTACTGCTCCTGTTAAGAGAAGCTCTAGATTTTGTGGTTTGACATAAAAAAATCACCGTGGAAGTTGGAATGACTCTACCAAAGGATGCTGAATACTATTGAATGATGCTATGTTATTGGATGTTGTTGAACTTTGTTACATGGTGACATTCTAAATGTTGCAGAATATACATGATTGCTGAAGTCTTGGAAATTGAATCTTGGATATTAGTTGTTGTAAATCTTATATTTTCATGTCATTTGTAAGAATCTATGGAAATTGAGTGTTTGATGTATTTGAGTGTTATGTTTTGATGTTAGATGTTCAGATGAAATTTGTGGAAATTTCATTTTAGATATTCAGATTTTGTTTGTGTTAATTTCAATTCAAGTGTTCAGTTTTTGTATGCAAGTTGCTTTTTTGCAAGTAGATGTTTCACTTGGACTTTGCACCAGTTATGTTTAATAGTGGGATTGGGTTGTGTTTAATAGGTATGGGGGAATGGGATTGACATGCTTGTGAGCATGGGTGAGTTTTTGGGTTTTGTTGAATGGATTTGAAATGTGTGGATTTGGCTCTGTTTAAGGAATTAATAACAAATGTATCCATTCACACCATCCATCTAAAGTGTAGTTTTTTCAGCTTCTGTTGAGCCTCAATAATCAGATGATTTCTGTGAATTTTTTTATGTGAATTTTTTTTTGTGCAATGCTAACTTATAGGGGCTTTCTGTGAATTTTTTTTTCCATCGGATTCATGTTTACAACTGGGAGGAGAAAGAATTTAGAATTTTTTTTACCCATGTTTGATGCATGGCTTAGAGGAAAGAGGAGAAAGAATTTGGACCTAATATTGATGCTTGGGTGTTTGTGCTTTTCATTGAAATGTGAGAAGTGGTGATGGAATTGTTGACAGTAGATCAATTTTACTTTTGTTGTTGAATCTGGAAGAAACCTTATTATCTTGGCTGGGTTTATTCTTCTGGGATACCTTGAGATTGACTAGAATTGGGTTCTAAATTCTAATTGGTGTTATTGATAATTTAATGAAAAATATCAGATTTTAAGTTCATAGTGTGGACTTCGAAAGCCCCAAATTTCAGAAAAAAAAACCCTCAGGAAGTGGGCTAAAAAGCGTCCTAAAGGGGTACTCAGCAAGGTTTGTGCAAGTTTTCTTCACCGGCTTGAAAATGTTCGCGAGTTGAAAACATCGCAAACGTGATTGTAATTTAATGAAAAATAGCATATTTTAAGTTCATAGTGTGGACTTCGAAGCCCCAAATTTCAGGAAAAAAAACCCTTGGGAAGTGGGCTAAAAAGTGTCCTAAACAGGGGTACTCAGCAAGGTTTGTGCAGATTTTCTTCACCGGCTTGAAAATGTGCACGAGTTGAAAACATCGCAAACGTGATTGTAATTTAATGAAAAATAGCAGATTTTAAGTTCATAAAATAGCAGTTTTTAAGTTTATAGTGTGGACTTCGAAAGCCCCAAATTTCAGGAAAAAAAAACTTGGGAAGTGGGCTAAAAAGTGTCCTAAACAGGGGTACTCAACAAGGTTTGTGCAGATTTTCTTCACCGGATTGAAAATGTGCCCGAGTTGAAAACATCGCAAACGTTATTATAATTTAATGAAAAATAGCATATTTTAAGTTCATAGTGTGGACTTAGAAAGCCCCAAATTTCAGGAAAAAAAACCTCGGGAGGTGGGCTAAAAAGTGTCCTAAACAGGGGTACTCACCAAGGTTTATGCAGATTTTATTCACCGGGTTGAAAATGTGCCCGAGTTGAAAACATCGCAAACGTGATTGTAATTTAATGAAAAATAGCATATTTTAAGTTTATAGTGTGGACTTCGAAAGCCCCAAATTTCAGGAAAAAAACCCTCCGAAAGTGAGCTAAAAAGTGTCCTAAACAGGGGTACTCAGCAAGATTTGTGCAGATTTTCTTCACTGGGTTGAAAAAGTGCCCGAGTTGAAAACATCGTAAGCCTGATTGTAATTTAATGAAAAATAGCAGATTTTAAGTTCATAGTGTGGACATCGAAAGCCCCAAATTTTAGGAAAAAAAACCCTCGGGAATTGGGCTAAAAAGCATCCTAAACAGGGGTACTCAGCAAGGTTCGTGCAGATTTTCTTCACCGGGTTGAAAAAGTGCCCGAGTTGAAAACATCGCAAACGTGATTATAATTTAATGAAAAATAGCAGATTTTAATTTCATAGTGTGGAATTCGAAAGCCCCGAATTTCAGGAAAAAAAACCTTCGGGAAGTGGGCTAACAAGTGTCCTAAACAGAGGTACTCAGCAAGATTTGTGCAGATTTTCTTCACTGGGTTGAAAAAGTGCCCGAGTTGAAAACATCGTAAGCCTGATTGTAATTTAATGAAAAATAGCAGATTTTAAGTTCATAGTGTGGACATCGAAAGCCCCAAATTTTAGGAAAAAAAACCCTCGGGAAGTGGGCTAAAAAGTGTCCTAAACAGGGGTACTCAGCAAGGTTTGTGCAGATTTTCTTCACCGGGTTGAAAGTGTGCCCGAGTAGAACACATCGCAAACGTGATTGTAATTTAATGAAAAATTTTAGATTTTATTTCATAGTGTGGACTTCGAAAGCCCCAAATTTAAGGAAAAAAAACCCTCAGGAAGTGGGCTAAAAAGTGTCCTAAACAGGGGTACTTAGCAAGGTTTGTGCAGATTTTCTTCACCGGGTTGAAAGTGTGCCCGAGTTGAACACATCGCAAACGTGATTGTAATTTAATGAAAAATTGCAAAATTTAAGTTCATAGTGTGGACTTCAAAAGCCCCAAATTTCAGGAAAAAAAAACCTCGGGAAGTGGGCTAAAAAGTGTCCTAAACAGGGGTACTCAGCAAGGTTTGTGCAGATTTTCTTCACCGGGTTGAAAATGTGCCCGAGTTGAAAACATCGCAAACGTGATTGTAATTTAATGAAAAATAGCAGATTTTAAGTTCATAGTGTGGAATTAGAAAGCCCCAAATTTCAGGAAAAAAAAACCTCAGGAAGTGGGCTAAAAAGTGTCCTAAACAGGGGTACTCAACAAGGTTTGTGCAGATTTTCTTCACCGGATTGAAAATGTGCCCGAGTTGAAAACATCGCAAACGTTATTATAATTTAATGAAAAATAGCATATTTTAAGTTCATAGTGTGGACTTAGAAAGCCCCAAATTTCAGGAAAAAAAACCTCGGGAGGTGGGCTAAAAAGTGTCCTAAACAGGGGTACTCAGCAAGGTTTGTGCAGATTTTCTTCACCGGGTTGAAAACGTGCCCGAGTTGAAAACATCGTAAACGTGATTGTAATTTAATGAAAAATAGGATATTTTAAATTCATAGTGTGGACTTCGAAAGAACCAAATTTCAGGAAAAAAAACCCTCGGGAATTGGGCTAAAAAGCATCCTAAACAGGGGTACTCAGCAAGGTTTGTGCAGATTTTCTTCACCGGGTTGAAAAAGTGCCCGAGTTGAAAACATCGCAAACGTGATTATAATTTAATGAAAAATAGCAGATTTTAATTTCATAGTGTGGAATTCGAAAGCCCCGAATTTCAGGAAAAAAAACCTTCGGGAAGTGGGCTAACAAGTGTCCTAAACAGAGGTACTCAGCAAGATTTGTGCAGATTTTCTTCACTGGGTTGAAAAAGTGCCCGAGTTGAAAACATCGTAAGCCTGATTGTAATTTAATGAAAAATAGCAGATTTTAAGTTCATAGTGTGGACATCGAAAGCCCCAAATTTTAGGAAAAAAAACCCTCGGGAAATGGGCTAAAAAGTGTCCTAAACAGGGGTACTCAGCAAGGTTTGTGCAGATTTTCTTCACCGGGTTGAAAGTGTGCCCGAGTAGAACACATCGCAAACGTGATTGTAATTTAATGAAAAATTTTAGATTTTATTTCATAGTGTGGACTTCGAAAGCCCCAAATTTAAGGAAAAAAAACCCTTAGGAAGTGGGCTAAAAAGTGTCCTAAACAGGGGTACTTAGCAAGGTTTGTGCAGATTTTCTTCACCGGGTTGAAAGTGTGCCCGAGTTGAACACATCGCAAACGTGATTGTAATTTAATGAAAAATTGCAAAATTTAAGTTCATAGTGTGGACTTCAAAAGCCCCAAATTTCAGGAAAAAAAAACCTCGGGAAGTGGGCTAAAAAGTGTCCTAAACAGGGGTACTCAGCAAGGTTTGTGCAGATTTTCTTCACCGGGTTGAAAAAGTGCCCAAGTTGAAAACATCGCAAACGTGATTGTAATTTAATGAAAAATAGCAGATTTTAAGTTCATAGTGTGGATTTCAAAAGACCCAAATTTCAGGAAAAAAAACCCTCGGGAAGTGGGCTAAAAAGTGTTATAAACAGGGGTACTCAGCAAGTTTTGTGCAAATTTTCTTAACCTTGAAACCTTGCCGACTTTCGTGCTATCATTTGAATGTGGGTTGACGTTAAGATCTATCATCTTAATCTCATATTTTGTGATGTGGTTTTCATGTAATTAGAATAGATTTTTATTTTCTGATTGTTTGTGTTGGTTTTTCTTTTCTCTATGTTTTTCCTTTTTCTATGTTTCATATGCACGAAAGGTAATTATATGTGTTGTTCTTCCTTTTCTCTTAACAGAAGAAAACCATTGTCACAAAATTCACAAAATATTCCAAATTCAAAACATCTCAACAAATACAAACTCTCATCATTTCAAAACATCTCCATTCACATTTAAATCAGAATTCATTTCATCATTAAAATTATATTACCATGAAATCCATTACATCATTAGGATGATTACATTTATTTGAACATTACATCATCTGAAATAAGAAGGGCAATAAGAAGTGTTCCAAATGCCCGGACGATATTCCATCACCACAAATTCAACCCCATCACAACACATTCCATTGAAACGGATTTAATCCATTCTCCACGCAGCCACATTCATACTCTATTTTACACAATCTCATTACAAAAAATCCCACACATCCACCAAGCAGTCTGAATCATCAGATAAAAAACACTGAAAATATCTCTTTCAAGTCCAATACATGATATCCTCGCCTCCCCACTACCCTCTGTCATTAACAACCATGTCATCTCCATGTCCATGGCAAGAAATTTGATCCTGCGAGTTAATAACGCAAAAATAGATGCCAAAAGTCAGTCAAGAACATAAAATAATATGATGTACAAAGGAAATTGAGCAGACACCATTTTTTTCTCAGAAAAAAGGGATAAACACATAAAAAAGAGCTCTGATAGAAGAAAAGACGGTTGTTATTTTTTCAATTGTGAAAGTATCAATTTCAGTGTTGTGAAAAAAATTAGGTTGGGAGAAAGGGTGAGATTAACATTCAGAAAAAGTGAGTATTTGTTGCCTTTGTCTGCCTGATAATTGGAATTTAAGATTATGGTGTGTCATCATTTCTCTCACAGACTCTTAAACCAGACAATCTATTTATCAAGGAGTGGATCCTTTTACGACAATAGATGTATCCATCACTGATTTTACACATAATAGTTTAGCGTATAACAGAATATAGTTGCTCTCCCTTTTTTCGTTTCTGGTAGTCTAACTCTCTCCTCTCTATTGATGGTGATCGGAGAGGGAAAGGGAATGGACATTTGAATTCATTGTGTATGTACTTTGGGAAGGAATGATTGTTACCTTGCAACTCCACGGTATTTGGATACGCCTCTAGAGAAACCACTGTTCTTCCTGTGTACACAAATAGCCTATTAGTCTCACACACATGAAGAAGAGAGTACAACTAGAAGCATCGGCCTAAAAAAATTCAAGTTTTTTATAGTATTGAAATCATGCAATGATGCTTTCTTAAAGATCCTAGATACTCTTCTTTAGTCACAGTCCGCATTATTTGGATTTCTTTCTCATAATCAGATACATACAAATTCAGTGACAATCAATCACATGTTAGCTCTAGGCCAACCCAAAAAAAAAAAGGATTGGAGAATTGATATGGGGTAATCAGTTCCAAAAAGTTTCGGGTGTAACTAAACTTAGAACTGCTACCAATCAACATGTTTCTAACAATTTCTTACACCTGGCTTTTGTGTGAAGTGTTCACAAATTGCCTTATCAGATTACATAATAAGATGGAAATTTTTAAAAAAAATAAATAAAGAGTATGTCTGTACAGGGAAATTTGTGAATGTGGTCGGCCCCCAGTACTTAAGTGCTGCCAAATCATAAGCTCTTGCTGCTGATTCTTCCTCATCATATGCTCTTGATTATGAGAAACAATACAAATGGTCTTCCCATCAGTTGAGACCCAACAGTCTTTTCTAATCATTTAAAAAAGGATTAAGTAAAAAATGAAACCCGCACCTAGATAAACTGTAGATTCCAACCATCATGTCCAAACACCAACCAGGAAGAGGAGAAAAGAAATCATCATTTTTTTTTTCCAAATACGCAGAAGAAATGTAAACCATGACTATTAAAAAAATTCTGGTTTATATTATTTTCTACCTTGTTTCCCCTTCTTCTTCTCTGTCACATTCCATGACCCCTTATCCCAACAAGTGCGCTTCATATCGGCCTGTCCATCTATGCATGTGCATTTGTATGAAAACCAATGAATGTTAGATACTGGACAATGGCGAAACATATATAAAATACATGAGTAAGATTGTCACGACCCGGGCCCAAGATCTGATTACTTCGGACAGACCCCCGAGTCGCGATCATCATACTTACTCCCGTAAATCCTGAATTAACCGAAGTTAAGACAAGACTCACAAGGGATATCAAAACATACTACCTGTCAATGTACATTGTGCGGAAAACATGTATACATACATTGACTACAAGTAACTTTACACCAAAAGTAAAGTTCATTTACACAAAATCATAGTTTACTAAAACCAACACTGCACATTTAAAATACAATGCAGTTGGTATTTAATTACAATTCGAATTTATCTATTACAAAAGTATTCATTTACATCGCCCTCCGAACTACGCCCACTCCGCTAAACCTCCTGGAGGTAACGGACGGGCCTCCTCCGTAGGCGGCGCGGCCTCGGCAGGACCGGCACGGGCATCTGGGCCTGTGACATCATCAATAACACGTGAACACGAAGGTTCAACAAGATAAATGCATTTTCATGATTTTCATAGTATCTATCAATTCTATACAAGCATTTATCAATGCAATAACGCAATAATCCTATATCAATTAATACAGTTCAATAACACATAGCTATGTCAATTCATTTCGTTTCATTTCGTGTCTTTCTGTTTAAGCACAAGGCGGAAGGGCAAACCGTTCATGGCCAAGGATTCAGGATTATTTCATTCTCCTTTATTCAATTTAATTAATAATCTCATTTATTCAATTTAATTAAGCACAAGGCGAAAGGGCGAACCATTCATGGCCGAGGCTTCAAGATTGTTTCACTTTTCATTACATGACTTATCACATATGGTGGAAATTTTCCAGTGTCTTGATCAGAGAGCACTGGCATTCCACGAGGCTCCGGAACGCCTCTCACATCTACTGCAGAAGGAATTATTCATTTATTCACTTTACTGTCACCTTTAGTGACTATTCATTTCATTACTTCAATTCGTGCATTCTGTCATCTCGTGCATTATGTCAGTTCGTGCATTATGCCAATGAAGTTCATCTCTATGTCACTTCATGGACTCTATTCATTTCTAATCAATTCTATTCACACTTCTAAGCCAAACAAACGAGTGAAGTGTTAGTTATCCAATGTACGTGTTATTTTCGATGAATATCACTTTATGTATTTGATTTGTACATTGAGACGACCTTCGCTAACACCTATGTAGGCTTAGATATTAACATGGAATAGCCTATGTATCTTAGGCTTCATTCCCATAATTTCTCTGAGTTTGACTCAGCTGTCGGTTGGCTTGTCGGCTAACCGACCACACAATGTCGGTTGGAATGTCGGTTAACCGACACTTTGTCGGTTCAAGTTCCAGAAGCTGGATTTTTCAGTCCACTCTCTGATACATCTGTCGGTCAGGCTTCGGTCAGGTATCGGTTGACCGAAGATACCACGTCGGTTAACCGACCTATTGTCGGTTCGAATTCCAGAGAGCTGGAATTCACTGACAGATTCCAGATCTGTCGGTTAGTCCGTCGGTTGACTTGTCGGTCGACCGACACTACTATGTAGGCTGACCGACACAACGTCGGTCAGAATTCCAGAGAGCAGAAAACTCTCTGATACAACTCCCAGAGCTGTCGGTTAGTATGTCGGTCAGGTGTCGGCTGACCGACACATGCCCAGAAGTTCAGTTTTGAACTTCGAACTTTCTGAAGCAAAACTTCCAGAAATTGAGTCAAATAGACTCCAACTTCTCTAAAACATTGTAAATCATAATAATACAGTTGTACTTGCCTCTAGTGAAGACTAATGAAGAATAAACATTCTTTAGCTTGTAGTTCTAAGAAGAAAACCTCAAATCCAAGCTTCACACCTCCACAAGTTGAAAGCAAAGTTGGGGAAGATGAAGTAGAGGATGAAAGCTTCTTGAAAACACTTGCAAGTCCTTGTTTGACACTTGATTGAGTGAGATTGGAAGGAAAGAAAAGGAAAAAGGAAGAAAGAAAATGAGTCTAGGGTTTGGAATGCTTTGGAAGAGATAATGATCTCATTAGGGTGACTTTAGCTTATATAAGTTAATAAATTGCATTCAAGCCCATTAATTTCACTAAATTACAATTTAAGTCAAATGAAGGGTCATTTGACCGGATTCTCGTCAAACGACTTCGAGCCTATTACGAAAGTTGACGTACTCGTCGAGATACGCGTGTTGGTATCAAGAGTTTCCGTATTCGACGAAATACGCGAAAATTCGTATTTACATAAAAGTCCCTCATTTCAATGTTTGAGTCTAAAACCTCATTTAGACTACACAATTCCATTCCTTACCATTCCAATAAGACTAATTCATTCATTTGAGGCTTATTTCATATCATTTGGTCATAAACCATTATTAGCTCAATTAACCTCAGTTAATTAGCCTTAAACATAATCAATTCACTTAATCTTTTCATTATCCGATCATTACATTCATTTGGAACTAACTCCATTGAGTTTAGTCATCAATTACCATTAAACTCATTAAACACTATTAACTAGTATTAAATTCGATCAACTAGAGTTAATCTTGATTAACTCGGGACGGGACCTTACAAAGATGCATATGATAAGATTGATATCTGTATATAAGTATTGAGCAAGGATCAAATGAATGTAGCTTAAATGGTTGGGCATGTACAAAGGCCAGAAACATCCCTGAATGAAAATTCAAAGTGAACGAAAGAACAGGGGAAACCGATAAATGGATATTAAAGCCTACTACATTTTGAAAACTGTCCCCATATAGATGGAGTAAGTCTTCCATACTGATTATTATGATGAATGAATTTGAAGTGGCATGTTTAGTGATAGAGAGACAGACCATCCTTAGATGGGATACGACTTTGATGATGATGATGATGATGATGATGATGATACCAATTTGATCTCATCAAGTCAATGATCCCCTGCAATGCAAACTGTATGGTACTGAATTACTGTGTGATCACTCATGTGGGAGTCTTCCTGGGATGCAAACTTCATAGTTGATTAGTAGGAATCTTTAGGCCCATCCTAGATTAAAGGGATGAGGCCAATTTGATGATCACCACCACACTGATGATGGGGATGATGATGATGATCTGGATGCATGCAAACCAAAGATAGGAAGGGGGTTCCCCTAAAGTTATCTTGATTCAGATTCCGGATAGCCATGGATTTCATATCCTAAAAATTTGGGTCAGTCTAACAGTGAAGGTAAGTCCCATTGGGATCTCCACAATTCTCTGTACAGTCATAACCTCCCAATGTGGAATTTTCTTCTTTACTTCTCATATGTCAAATGCCACAAAGACTTCAAAGAAGCAGAAGATGGTAACATGACAAAGAAGAATACCTGCTGACACCACAAAATCTAGAGCTTCTCTTAAAAGGAGCAGTAGCATTACAGGTTGTGGTAGAGGATGGGTCTTGCACTTCTCTTTTATCATCCTTATTACCAACTACTGCCATAGAAGGCTCTCTTCTCCTCCTCTTAATGCACTTGGGATCCTCACCCTCTATTGCTCCACCGCCACGCCTTCCTCCATTTCCTTCTCTCTTCACCAAAACCCCTTCCATCTCTCTCACTTTCTTTCTTACTAAAACAAAGTAGAAATCAATGGAATGAAATGGAGTCCTTCACAGTCGAAAAATGGGCGGGCTCCCTTCCATCACACTTCCCTTTTTGCCAAAGAAACCCCTTTTCCGGATCCGGCCAGAGATTGTAGGGCCGAGACGTCGTGAGGCAACGATGCAGCGAGAGAGACGACGCGAGAGGGAGAGCAGTAGCTAGAGAGCTCTAATCCAGAGAGAGAGAAGAGAACAGTAGACAGAGCGCTCGACAAGAGAGGGGGAGATCAGAAAAACTCTCTTGGGTCTTCCAAAGATGAAAAGGGGAAATGAAAGATGGAGATGAAAAACTGATGGCCCATCCTGATTTGTGCTTTGCTTCTCTCATTCTTCTCATTCCAGTAGAAGAGCAGCGATTGGGAGAGAGGGAAGAGGAGCGTTTGGGGTTTGAAAAGGGGAGATGAATTTTTTTGGCGGAAGACCGATGCCTTTGTTTTAAGCCCACACAAGCAACTCACTCATGTCCAGTTGAGGAGAGCCTCTCCCATTTATTTTATGCTTTTCCTAAAGTTATATATCAATTATTGACACTCTTTTAATTGACTAACAGTTCTTTGGTTTTCACTATACTGACTATCATAGTGAATCAAGTTGTCTATCTTTCATTAACAACATCAAACAAAGGGAAACAATAAATTTAGTACTACAGCACTTATGAAGTTGGTAAGAATTACAACCTGTAATCACTTAGCACTTAAAGTACGGGAATGTGGTAAGTTTTTTTTTTTTTTTAATAGGATCGACATCAAAAGCGCGTCATCACTCTGCTTCATCCAAAAAAAAGAATGAAGCTCTTAGAGGTAATAAAACATTATATATACTTCATTTTCTCTTCGAAAAAGTACCAAAGTTTATTATTCATAATAAAACTATGCCTTACAAAAAATCATCAATGCTAATTACAATTTTATAATAATATTCATTCTATTATAGAATATATAATAACAAAAAATAGTAAAACATTAAGCTAAAAAATTCTTAAAAGGATAAGTGCATATATAATCATCTGATTTTTTTTTAAATCTTCAAAGTAACTAAACTATACTTCTTTCTTGCTTTTATATTTATCATAGATAAAATCCCTTCTACCTCTACATCCATTGATGAAGTTCTTCAAAATATATCTCAAGAACCATCTATTTTGCGATCTTCTTCAACATGTGAATATTGCAATGCAAAGAGACTTCATCGTGAACCTGCAGGCTTCTGCTGCTCCTCTGGTCAAGTATTACTGGTTTTAAATCATGCCCCTGAAGAACTCCATTTGCTATTTAAGTCAAACTCAAGTGATGCTTTGGAATTTAGAAAATATGTTCGTACATATAATAACACTCTTGCATTTACATCATTTGGTGTCAAATATGATAGAGATCTTTGCAGAAGACAAAAAGGTATATATACATTCAAGGTACAAGGTCAGGTATACCACTATATCAATGACTTGGTACCCACAAATGGACGTCCTTCTTGCTTGCAACTATATTTTTATGATACGGAACATGAACTGGAGAACCGCATACAAGCATCATCAAAAATTAATTCAAGCATCATTCAAAAGCTGCTAAATATCTTATTAGTGAATCGATACTGCTCATTTTTCCGGAGCCATCAGCATGTACCTACTTTGGAAAACCTTCACATTATAATCAAGTGCGATGTCAGGTTAGACCAAAGAGTATATAATACTCCATCAGAATCACAAGTAGCAGCAATATGGATAGAGAATGATGACTCTGGTACTCATGGTGAACGTGATATAATTGTCCGTAGTCAGTCAGGCCATAGTCACAGGGTGCAATATTATTTTGGATGTTATGATCCATTGCAATATCCATTATTATTTCCATATGGTGATACAAGATGGCATAAAGGAATACAGAGATTAACTAAAACAATTTCGAGATCTTATTGTCAAGGACAAACATCTCTTAATCCTTCCCAAATATCATCACTAGAAGATCTCCTTCAAAAAGAAAGCTAAAGGTACTGATGATACATTACTTATTTAAATTATATTGCTAATATTGAGCATATTTTAATAAATTTTTTTAATGTATTCCAGTGAACAAAAAGAAAGTTAACAAGAGAAAGGATGTATCTTGTCGCGAGTATTATTGCTACAAATTACAAATACGAGAAAATTGTCCTTCACTACTGCTGCACTAGGGTCGTCTGTTACAACAATATGTTGTTGACATGTACATCAAGCTAGAGAGCTCTCGGTTGGACTACCTTCGTTACCGACAAGATGAAATACTTGCTGATTTATATCAGGGGCTTGTTGATAGTATTACAGTTGGAGAAACTCATGGTTCCAAAGTTGGACATAGAATTATCTTACCAGCATCATTTATAGGTGGTCCAAGAGATATGAGGCGACGTTATATAGATGCAATGGCATTGGTTGAACGTTTTGGAAAGCCTGATATATCTTTAACAATGACATTTAATCCTTCTTGGTTTGAAATTAAGAACGAACTTAAATCATTTGAAGAAGCGCAAAATAGGTCTGATTTGATTGCACGAGTATTTAGAGCAAAACTGGAAGAGCTAAAAGATGATTTGTTAAAAAAGAAGATATTTGGACCAATTGCTGCTATGTGTATGTTATTGAATTTCAAAAGAGAGGACTTCCACATGCTCATTTCTTACTTATCTTGAAGACAGGCTATAAAATTGTTGTGCCAGAATCATTTGACAGATTTGTTTGCGCAGAACTCCTGACAAAGCTAAAAATTCACATTTGTATGCAGCGCAGTTGTGAAACACATGATGCATAGACCATGTGGAGATTTAAATCCAAAAAATATTTGCATGAGAAAAAATGATTATTGCAAAAATCATTATCCTAAAGATTTTTCTTGTTCAACAACTCAAGCAAAGAATTCCTATCCAATATATAAACGACGCAATACCAATGCACAAGCCAAAGTACGGGGTGCATATTTAGACAATTAATGGGTCATACCGTACAATCCTTACTTACTTGCAAAGTTTGATTGTCACATGAATGTAGAAATTTGCTCTACAATTAAAGCAGTCAAATATTTGTACAAGTACATCTATAAGGCTCATGACCGTGTTGCATTCCATATCACTGGTGATGAAAATAGTTCTAATGTTGACGAAATACAGCAATTTTAAACAGCAAGATGGATTTCACCTCCAAAAGCCACATGGCGAATCTATAGGTTCTCATTGAATGAAATTCATCCACTTGTCAAAGCCTTGCAGTTGCATTTAGAAGATAAACAAATTATATCATTCAAGAAACAAGATAATCTTCTTCATATGATTTCCAATGATCGTGCATCTAGGACAATGTTGACTCAATTTTTCGAAATGAATAGAGTTAACATGGAAGCACAAAAATGGCTTTATAAAGAATTCCCTGAACATTTTGTATGGCACGATGACCAAAGATACTGGAGTGAGAGGAAAAAAGATTGTGCAATTGGAAGAATCATCACGGCAAATCCAATTGAAGGTGAAAGATATTATCTGCGGCTATTGTTAAATCATGTTAGAGCACCTGTGTCATTTCAAGATTTGAAATTCTTCAACGGAATTGAAGCATCATCATTTCATGAAGCTGCACTATTACGAGGCTTGCGGGAATCAGATAATAGTTTTGAAGAATGCTTAGAAGAAGCATCGCAATATCAAATGCCACAAACTTTGCGTCGATTGTTTGCTACAATTTTGGTGTACTGTAATCCAAGCAATCCTAAAATGTTGTGGGAGAAATTTGAAGATGCTATGTGCGAAGATTATCAGTTCCCTCAGTTTTCATCAAACATAAGGCGGGCGAAAGTACTGGCAAATATAAACTCTATTTTACAGTCAATGGGAAAAAGCATTATGGACTATGCTTTTACTAATGCAGATATTGAAATTGATGAGCAAATATCGCACTCAAAGGAAATTGAAGAAGAACTGAGTGTTTCAGTGTCTGAACATGATTTACTTGTAGTACATACATTGAATGAAAAACAGAAACATGCATACAATATTATATTGCAAAGAGTTTTAAGTCAGTGTCCTGGAGCTTTCTTCATTGATGGTCCTGGTGGTACTGGAAAAACATACTTGTATCTTGCCATGTTAGCCACATTGAGATCAAAAGGCTTTATTGCTCTTGCAACTGCAACTTCTGGTGTCGCTGCATCAATATTACCAGGTGGTAGAACAGCACACTCCCGTTTCAAAATACCACTTAATATTGAAGAGATAAAGAGTTGCCATATAAACAAACAAGGAAGTGTTGCTCACTTAATTCAAATGGCTAGACTTATTATATGGGATGAGGCATCAATGGCAAAGAAAGAAGCAATTGAAGCATTCCATCAAATGTTGCAAGATGTAACAGATTCACAGTTGCCGTTCGGAGGAAAAGTAGTTGTATTTGGAAGAGATTTTCGCCAAGTCCTTCCTGTTAGAGTGTTTATTTTGTTGCAATTTGATAGGATGCATTCATCTTCATAAGCTTGTCCTCTCATTCATTCATGTTCTCCTTTGTAGGATCATCATGCATTTTTCTCTTTCATGATTTTTGTTTTTACAAAGTTATGCATTTTTTTTTTTTAAATATTCCTAAGTTCTCAAAGCTTTCAGTTCAGCTCTTTAAAATCCTTCAGAAATTTCTGTGTGTTTTGGCCTGTCGGTCAGGTGTCGGCTAACCGACAGTGAACCGAGTTTAACCGAGACAGTGTCAGTTAGAATTCCAGAGAGCTTCATTTCAAACATCTGTTGATACTCTTTGGTCGGTCAAGGTGTCGGTTAGGCATCGGTTAACCGACATTATAAAAAGAGCTAACCGATGGGTTGTCGGTCAGAAATCCAGAGAGCTGTTTTCTGAACTGATTTGATCTGTCGGTTAATGTGTCGGTCAGCCCTCGGTTAACCGAACAAGTTCGGTCAACCGACCATGCTTTATGGTCAGCAAAAATTTGAAAATATGACCTTTGGCAAGTGACCGTTGGAGGTGTCGGTTAACCGACCCCTGTATGTCGGCTAACCAACGCCTAGCCGTTAGAACAACTTTTTTTATAAAAAGTGGTTTTCTCTTTTGGAAAAGTTGCTGAACTTTGGGGGATTTTCTAGAGCAAGGAAGAGCAACTTTTCAAGCACCTTTGTGAAGGGATTATGAAACCATCTCATTAGATTCAACCTTTGATCTTCAAAATGGGTGTGCTTCTCTTCTCTTTAAATTTCAAAAACATGCTCTTCTCTTAAACCTTCGTGTTTCTATTTAAGGCATGATCATAGAGTTGCTTGTATCCTTGTGTAGTTGATTCTCATAACATGTTTCATCTTTTAAAGTTTATTTGATTTATGAAATCAACTTATGTTTTGTTTTCACATGAGTTTTTTCAAAACCTAGTTTTCAAAATCAACTTGTTTGTCTTGTGATTACACCTTTCAAAATACAAGTTGGATCTTTATGAAAACCATGTGTAAATCATTATACTCTTTGTCTCACATATGATTAGCATCTTTGAATCATCTTGAAATTCCCTTTTCTAAAAAGAGTTTGAATGTTTTTTTTTAGAACTTGCTTCTACTACACTCTTTATCATTCATTAGCATGCATCTAGAAGTTTAGTTTTCATTTTCATATTAGCCTATTTAGAGGCAAATCTTAGTGCTTAATTAGTTCTCTTAACCATGCATGTTAAGGCATAATTCATAAGAGAAAAATCTAAATTGTAAAGGTTAGTGCTTAGCCTTGAAAAGCATTTGTTGTAGTTGTAAAGGTTTATGCTTAGCCTTGAAAATCATAGTGATGTATGTGTAAGGTTTGAGGTGATCCTAAACCTTAAACTGATTAGTGAGAATCCGGTAAGGTTATCGGGAGTGGATGTAGGCAATTTGGCCGAACCATTATAATTGATTGTGCAATTGTGGCTGATCTTTTACTTTTATTTCATGAATGTTATACTTATGCTTAAGCTGTCATTGATTAGAGAATGTGGTTATATGAATCTTAGGATAGAATTTCTAGGAGTTCCCTCTCTTCATCAAAGCATAACGTATTTAAAAGTGAAAGAAATTTAAAAGTTGTTTTAGTTCTTAGGAGTAATCCTATTCACACCCCCCCCCCCCCCCCCCCCCCCCGAGGATTCGATCTTGGACTTAGGAAAGTAGGTAAGTGGAATATATCTTTTCTTACTACCCTTGGTTATAACTTGCAAGCCTTACTTCAATTAAGTGATAATATGAGTAGTAGTAGTACTTTTGAAATCACCAAAATTTCTTGTGTTGTATCAATGAATTATCACGGAAGTAACACTCTAAACATTTTAGTTTATGCCTTTATCACTTCATTTTTAACTACTAATCATGCATTTCAATGCAAACAAATAGACCCTAGATGAAATATTGTCAGATTTTTAGAATCACCCAACTTCCAACCTTAAAAGCCAACAATGATCCCATAACCCCATCTGTCTCCCTTTGCATGTGATCAAAACCAAATGCAACCTATTGCATGTGGTTTTTCAACACCACGTACAATGTTCTTCACATATTTATTGCACGTGCCTTGCACGTGCAGGGCCTTACTAGTCACATACATAAGGGCAGCAAACTGGTTGGTTCAAGTCCAAACGAGTCAGGTTGACCATGGGTCATTCATGGTTTGAAGTCCAACCCGTATCTGATTAAATTTTTAGAATGGGTCAAGCAACACCAACTTGCACCTAATGCATGTCAACCCAACTATAGCCACATAACCTAAATTCAACATAGGTCAACCCATTAACCCGACCTAACATGTAGAACCTTGGCCCAAATGTAATCCATTTCAAATATTAAGGTTATATTGAACTAATTGAAGGTCAAAAAAAAAAAAAAAAAAAGCCCAACACAAGCTCAATTCATTTCATATAAATTAGACTATTTGAAGTACTAAAAGATTAAATCAACTAATTGTTTAAATAGGTTTAGTTATGTAGGTCGACTCTAACCCAACTCATTTAAATAGATCGGACTATATATATTGCGGGTCAAGTTATATGGGTAAGGGATCAGATTTTGCCACCACTTACACATGAATGCAATTGACTCTGGCATTTGATTTTGGCGAGAAAGAAATAAAATCAAGATGTGTTCATGAAACTACCCAGACCCCACTCTAAACACCCACCGCCTCTTCTCTAGTGGGAAAATATTCACTTACAAGATGTCCCGCAAGTGGAAGATAGGGGATTTCGATCTTAGCCTCGGTTTGGCATCACTAATTTTTGCCTATATTACTCAAAATTTATAAATCGGATAGAGATTTTAAGAATAGATGCGTTTTGCAATGTTTCGCGGCCTCTTTTTTTTAGAGAAGTAGAGGAAATGCCTCTATTTCCTATAACCCACCATCGATAGCATGAAGAAAGTAAATGGAAAAAAAAGAGGTGAATGAATAGTGTTATTGCCCATTCACGCTCTAGTTCTTTTTTTTTTCCTCAAAATCTAAGAATGTAAATCAAGATCCAAACCGTTGAATATGTCCAAAAGATCAAACACGACCATAACAACAAATCTCACTCGTTGGATCATCACCAATCTCGAGATATGTAGAAAAGAATGTGAGCCATTGGATGCAATTTTATGAAATATATGGGCCCCGAACAAAGAATCCACATCGTTGGATCTCTTTGGAAAGCTTAAAAAAGGGCTATGTGGTCGATTTTTTTTCATAACAATATCAGTCGTTGATGTATTATGCTCAAGATTGAATTTGTCCATGAGCAGTAACGTTTTTCTATTTTCTTTATTATTTATGGGAGTGTAAATCAAGATCCAAACCGTTGAAAATGTTAAAAAGATCAAACATACCAGACTCCAAATTTCAGCCGTTAGATTATCACCAATCTCGAAATATGTGCAAAAAAATAAGCCATTTGAGGCAATTTTTTGGATTATGTGGGCCCCAAACATAAGATCTAAACCTTATAGATCTCCTTGGAAGGTTGAACACAACTGTATGATCAATTTCCAAACCTTGATACCTTGTGGATTTCAAGAGGTTCATGAAAAGCTTTCAACCATTGATATAAAAAAGTTTATTTAACATAGATCTTTACATTACCATACACTTCTTTTGATTCTAGTCTCTTTTTTATAGCTCTTTTTTTAATGACTCTATTTTGATGGGTCTATCAGAAAAAGAATAGAGATTCATAGTCCACAAAAGCAATACTCCTCGTAAATTAAAGGCGCTCACTCTAGTGGAAAAATATTCACCATCGTTGCCCTACTATACTTGCCAATTGCCATAATAAGAGAGAGATGCTACAAAAGTCATATCATTTTGTATGAAGCTTTTTATTAAAGTTATCTACCTCATATAAAGATCCCTTCTATCAAACAAAAATTTGGTCATTGGAATTTGTTTATTAAAAATGTATTTTTATTGCATAGGGAAAGATATAATCAGGGGTGGACCTACACATAGGACTGGAAAAAAGCCCCCATCCATTTTCTGAAACTCTCTCTCTCTCACTCTCTCAAAACACTAAATTATATGAGACCTTCAAATCACACTCCGTATCTGGCATTGATCAATTTATATAAACTCATTTATTTAAATTGTCCCTCTCTAAGTAGGTATTCCTTACGGCACACCGCTGCTTCCCATTCCTCTTTTTGTTCTTAAAAACACATCTCTATGTAGGTATTATTATTTGTTCAGCTGTGCTTTCGTGTATTGATTGGTAATTTGCTTATCTTTTGCTAGATTATTAGTATCCTCTTAACATCTCAATATTTTTAACGTCTTAACATTTTTATCCTTGTATTTTCATATATCACATAACACCATCTCATGTCGTTGTACTAATATGGAGTCTTTGGGGGAACAGTAGCCTAACATGAGGAAAATCGCACAGTTTTCCGTGTGGCTCATTTTCCAACGATCGATACAATAATTTTATGCACAGAAAAACCACTTTTTGAATTATTTTCTACATTGAAAAGCAAATAATTGCATACGAGCACAAACTAGGTGGCTTACTTCGATCAAAAATTCTCCTGATTCACTACAAGACCTGCTTTTTTCCATTTTTCTTCTTTTAATCTCAAAATTGTAATTAGGAATTTGAGATCATTCAACACTTCATCGTCTTTATCAAAATTATCATTTTCACTTTTCAAATGGGAGTAAAATACATTAAGCGGTTTAAATGTATTAATTGGATTCTCTAGATGTATTTCACAAAATTCTCAAAATCCGTTAAAACGTAAAAGATAGGTTATGTTTCGTTCACAAAGTTCTCAAAATCCGCTAGAACGAGTCAATGGTTATCTTGCGTTCATTCATTTAAAAAAGAAAGCATCGATTTAGAAGGATAAGGGAAGGATAATAGAGAATTTGATATAGTGTTGGCTTCTTATCTCAAATAGTGTTATAAAAATCTGTTATGATTTTTTAATAGCTCTTAAAACTCATAGTTTGGCCGTCACTCAAACTCATAAACTCAACTTTCAAATTATCATTTTAAATAAAAATTCTTTTTTCAAGCCCACCACAATCGAAAATCCCGGGTATATATGCAATTGGATATAATAAATTCAACAAGTTCTATCGATGCATCATCCGTCCATAGCAATCATTCATTCGTACCCACCAATATAACCCTTGATATTATTAACAACAATCCAGTTCTACTTTGTAGTAACAGAGAGTAGTACACAGAGACTGCATGCATCGCTTCACAAACTATATAGTAATTAACATCAGAAAGCTACATGTGCTTGATTGTTTTGAAGAACTACATTGGTTTAACAGAAGGTGAGACTATCTCTTCTTGGATAGCCTCGTCAAGCAATGCCTCCGCCTCTTGCATCATATCCGGGCTCAGTCGTACCATTAGAATGCAGAACTCCATCTCATTGAGCGTGCCATCTCCATCAAGATCTCCTTCCCTGATCATGTCCTTTGATTCCTCCTCGCTCATTCCCACCAACCCCAGAAGGGCTGAATTCTTCCTAAGGCTCTCAGAAGTGATCAACCCCTTCATTGGATCTGCAAGAAGCCTGAATCCACAACAGAGCTCAGAAACAAAGGTTTCTGAATCCAGTTTCTCTGCCATCATTGGCAATAGATCTCCATACTCAATCGTCTCATCACCCATTTCAAGATCTGCCATGTTCTCAAATAGGAACATCTCTTGTGTTTTTTTTTGTTCTCTTCTAAGGCACTGTGACCTCCTTTTATAGTAGGAAGATCATTTTGTAATTTTATTATTTTTTTCTCTCCTCAGTTGAATGTAGCAGTTTCCAAGAAGTTGCATGGAAGAAGAAGATTGCGTCATGGGACCGCAACTTGTGATTTTTTTTCCTGTGCTTGCATTCTAGGAAGCTTCCCTCTGTTTTTCTTTGTTATTATCTTTTTCTTAACTGGGGTCTTCATATCATGCTTGGAGCCCAACTTACTCCTCATGATAATAATAATAATAATAATGGATACTAGCACAAGAACCCGTGC
This sequence comes from Umbellularia californica, assembly GCA_028538565.1. NCBI lineage: Eukaryota > Viridiplantae > Streptophyta > Magnoliopsida > Laurales > Lauraceae > Umbellularia > Umbellularia californica. The sequence goes on from JAPQWN010000005.1 coordinate 69,227,064, forward strand.
TGAGCACGAGTCTATCCATACAATTCAAAGTAAATATAATTTCAAAACAATAAATTTTTTGAAAAAAAAAATTAAAGAAGAATATCTATGACTGTGCCGATTTTTGCAATTAAGAGAGGTATAATAGAAAGAAAATAGGAGGAATGAAGTAAAAAAAAATAGAAAAATATGTAGAAATGGGAATAAAAGATGTGAGTAGAAAGGAACTTTTGCAGAAACTAAAAAAGAAAAATGGGGAAGTTACAAGAGACATGGGTAGTTACATAAGTATTGAGAAATGAATATTTATATGAGATGATTAGTGTTACATAAGATAAGAAGGGGAGGGAATGCTAACGGTTAAAATCAAAAGAGAATGTTAAAATTAGAATGAAAACCTCTTAACTTAATATAGTATAATGGGAAGAGGTTTATTCTTTCTTTAATGAAGATAATGGAGAATCATGAGTATTGTTTAGGATGGTTTGGGCAATTCATACATGGGTCCTTTGTTTGATTTTCTTCTTCTTTTGAGAAGTTTAGGCTTCTTGGTTCTTACATCATGCATGTGCAAAGATCAGAAGCCACTGAATTACCCCTGTTTGGAATTTATAGCTGTTCCAATCAAATCCACTGGAAAAGTTAGAAATGATAAAAATAAAAATAAAAAAGTATGCAGGCCTGAGCCATTGAATCATGACCATATCTGCTATTATTATAATAAAATCTGACAGAGATGAGATTGTAGAAGAATCATTTTCATTCTTCTTGTTTGGAAAGTTGGAAATAAAATGACTACAGTCTTTTTCTTCTCTTTGAATAAATATCAATCTTCCAACACACACCATAAAAAAAGAAAGATTACAGTCAGTAATAACACCCTTTTCTGGGCTTCAGGTTCTAGCTTGAACTCGAGTAAAATCATTGGGGAATTTAACTGGAACCTGTTTATTAAAAAATGTAGACAACACAAAATAAATGTCTATTTCGATAGGGCTTCGACTAATTTAAAATCCATTTGGGCCGTGTAAAACATATCAATAAAAACATTAAATTCATAGATTTTAGATGCGATCAATTTAATTGAGGACCAACTCTTATTGGATGAAACTTTAGACAGGGTCTATAGAAACATAGTATATATTTTTTATTTTTTATTTTCCTTAGTCGGGTCAGTGCCCAAGTTGAAGAAGAGCAAAGCCACCCACCAGAACTCGATCCCTAGTGGGTGGGATGGGAGTGGGAGCCTTTACCACTAGGCCATCTCTAAGTTTCCACATAAGATAGGATATTTGTTTTGTCCACCTAGGAATTGGTCCAAGCAAGGTTCCTACTTATGTGAAAATTTTGAAAATAATCATCAATGATTATAAATGACCAACAACATTTAATGGGGCATGTGGTATGTAGGTTCCCTCTTTTGGTGGGGTCCATCTCATTTAACCTATGCTGCAACCAGAAAGGTCCTAAACCGAAGAAAAATATGTACTATGGTCAAATGTTTGGCTCTATTTTATTTATTTATTGATTCACTATCAGTTAGTCTGGGTCCAGGTTTAGGCGCATGAATTTCATACCTGAGAACAAAAACACCTGATGCAGCAGCCAAAACAAATATCATATGCATATTTATTATGACACTATTGTAATAATATCATATTAATGCACAAGTATTTATAAGAGTACATAAGTATTCGGGCCTTGAATTGGGACCAAGTTGAGGCCCTTTCATTTAGGACCAGGTTTGCGTTCGTCGTGGATTTAAATTTGGGAAGGGGTACAAGTCCAAATAACCTGTACTCTGGATCTGGATTCGTATTACTAATTCAGACTCAGGCCCAAATACACTATAGACTTACAGACCCTTCTCATCCCTAGTGCTACTAGAACTTTATGCTGTGTTTAGGAGGGGGGGAGTGGAGGGGATGGAAAATTTGAGGGGAAGGAAAATGAAGGGGAGGGGAGGGGAGGGGAGGGGAGGGAAAATTAATTTTACCTCCTCTTGTTTGGGAAGTAAAAAAGTAGGGGGAAGAAAAGTGAAAAAGTAGGGTTTTGTTTGTTTGTGAAGTACATGAAAAATTAACATTTTGCCTTTATTTTTATAAAAGTTTCTAAAGGACAACAAAGGACAAAAAGGGCAAAAAAGACTTTTTCCCTCACTTTCCTTCCCCTCCCTCATTTTCCCCCTATTTTTGTGGGGAAAATTTTTGCCTCAAGAAGACAAAAATTTCCCCCCCACTTTCCTCCCTCCCCTTTTCCTCCCCCCTTCCCAAACACCCCCCAAAAAGATTTTCCCCCCACTTTCCCCTCCTTTTTTTTCCTTCCCCGCTCTTCCCCCCCTTCCCAAACAGAGGGTTAATGCCCATATATGACAGGCCCGTTTCTTTATCGAAATTTATGACTAGACTTTAGGAGGTTGGGGTTGTTTTGGACATGATTTGACATCTTGTCTCTAGCATTTGAAATGCTTTATTTCTTTCATTTTTAGAGTGTCAAATTCCAACCACTCAAAATACCTTTTGGAATTCTCGGAATTTCACTTTCTATACCATTGTAGGAATTTCAAATCTTCCATAAAAAATAGGGATTTGGAGTTCCACCGGGCCCATTTCTTTATCAAAATTCCAAGAATTTATGTATGGGAGAATTTCAAATTCTCCAAAAGTTGTCTCCTTAGGTGGAATTCCAAATCCCTCTTTTTTATGGAGGATTTAAAATTCCAACAGATGGTATATAGAGTGGAATAATTCCAAAAGATTTTTATTTAAAACTCTAATGAAGGAAACATAGCATTGCAAATGCCAGAGAATAAGATGTCACATTATGTCAAAAAAAACCCCAACCTCCCAAATTCTAGTAATAAATTCCAGTAAAGAAACTGGCCGAGGGACAAACTTTTGGAGAATTTGAAATCCTTCCAAACATGAATTCTTTGAATTCTGATAAAGAAACGGCCCCAACATAACGACATTCTATGGTGATTGCACAAGCCCTTCTTCCTTTCCAAAAAATATTATTAGAGCCTAGCATACAGCATGCTTCATTCTTTCAGCTTAGCAGCCCACCCCCACTTCAAGTGGGGCCCTAGCTGCTCTTTGTTGGAATGACTAGAGCCATCCACTTCCAGTTTTGGATCCCACCCACTAAACAGGTAGGGTCCTACCATGTTATGGTTAGGTGTCATGTTTTCTATCCAAGTCTGGTCCCACTCAGTTAGAATATTTTCCTTTTGCCCTTTTTATATTTATGATGGTTGCTTGCTTTGTTGCATGTTTTTTTTATAATTGATGCCTGATAGCAACATATAACAGATTAACAATGTTTGCTTCTACTCTGAATTGATATTAAGATATCAATTTCAGGATAAGGTTTTCTACTTTAGGTATGTACCCTGTGATCTGATTGCAGTAAGTTATAGAATCATCCCTTATAGAATCACCCTGTGATCCTTTTGAGTTCCTCTCCATTATATACAGTGCAGGCTCAGATTTGGTGATTTCAATCTATTATTTTTCACTGACTTGTGAATTGTCACTCATTCCAATTTGACTCTATTTCATAAGTGGCCATTAAGTTTTGGAGATTTAAAATTAAGGGTTAAGATTAACCGATCAGATGATATTTGGTTCACAAACCCTTCATCCTCAGTCCAAGATATGTGACCAACCCCATTAATTCAATGCATCTCAGGTAAGGTCCACAAGAGACCACCAACAGAAGATTCCAACTTATTCCCCCTGTTACATCTGTAACTACATCAGCCCTCCTACCTTTCTTCAATTTTGGATGTTGGGATGAAAGGGTCCAGCCCAAAGGATCAGAATTGGAAAAGGTGGTTTTGGACCTGATTTTAACACAGGGTCCAATTATGGACCTAAACTACATTTGGGTCATAAATAAGGTGACGAATTTTCTACTCAAGGACCTGAACCTGGTCCTGATAAAAGACTGTACAGCTTACATTTGTAAACATATGTTAAGTATATTAAGCACATTGTACAAGTATATAAATTAGTACAAATTCTTTGGGAATGACTCCAGGCCCTTTTTTGACCTTGAATCTGGGTCAGGGCCTTTTGTTTGATTTGAGCAGGTATACGGGTCCTATGGACCAGGTCGGATTTGGGCCTGCGTCCCCTTTTGATGGACCCGAACCAAATCCAATCTGTTTTCCTCTTTTATGGAAGCCCACATTTTGCAATGCACACTAAACATGAACATAATCAATCATCCTATTGAACCCCCAGAAAGAAAAAAGAACTTTCCAAATAAATCAACTGGTGGACCGATTGGCTAGACGAGTTTAGAGCATGTCAATGGACCTCTAATTGCCATTACCCGAAAGGCCCAACCCGAGAAGTTTGGGTATGGACCTTTTTCTTGGGCCTGGTTGAAAGTCAGGTGGGTCCATTCAGAGTCCTCTAAAGTCCCTGTCCCATGATCCCAATATCAGTCTACCCAAGTGACAATGACAAAATATTACATTATACAAAATGAAAATTGAGAAATCAATTATTAACACTATCATTCATAAAAAATTAAGCACATAAGATCTTACTGCCCAATTGATATCTGCATTAGCTTGTCAAACCTGAGTTGGTCAACAAATCCGGTTTGCATCCATATCTGCCGTAGATCACACCAGACCCATTTATGATTGTTAAATCACCACCATCCATCATCAAAACTCACCATTTTACCATTATCCAATCAACTTGAGTTGTCTCAAAATAGTGCTAGGAATCCCTAAAAAAAGGTATAAAGAAAGGCTACCAATTCCACATGTTTCTAGTCAATGGGAATTGGGATGTTTAGAAGGAATCTGAAATCAAAGGCGGCGTGTTAAATTTGGTGATTAGGTGAGACACGCGTATGGACAGTAATAAGGGAGATTAATGCAAGGGCTGGTCGTTGAGTACACTCAATCTTCCAACTGGATGTATTTAAACCGTTTCGAGATGGGTTTGGTATTTATTTATTTTTTTAATTTTTCTCACAAGGGCGTCGGGGCCTCTTCCAAATAAGACTATTCTCCTTGGGCGCATGAAGTCCTCGCCTCCTTCATGCATCGAGTAAGTCAGGCTTTTATCTGAATAAGTTACCTTAATGAAAGAGTGCGAGTTTGAAATCGCAACCTCCGTTCCGAATCGTGGTCTTAGCCAACTACACTATCGCTTGGGATCAGATTAGATTTTATTGGCTTCTTAAAAATGAGTAGTGAGCTTTTATAAGCTAAATTTTTAGAGTACTTTTCAAAAGAAAAAGGTCATTTGGCTAACCTGGTTATGCAATTACTTCATTAACAACAAAAACACCTGACAGATAAAAAAATAAAATAAAACAGCACCACAACAATAACAAGCTTCCTGTAAATTTGGTTATCCATGTTTAACCACATAAATCCATTAGTAGAGCTCAATAGCTCATCTACAAAACTTATATCACTCAAGATTAAAACGTCTTATATGAGAGAAAACAAAACATTATCATTTTGCTCACTTTGATTTGTGTATTTTAATTATAACAATTGATCGATTTGGTTGTTGGACTAACTCAAATTGGAATGAAATATGACATAATACCATCACACTAGATGATATTGATCTTAAGTGGTTGGAATTTATAGGTAGATTCCACACAGGGATGAGCTCAACAGAGTATTTAGGATACCTTCACAGGATAAAGAGAACAGGATTATTGCTCTAAGACTATGATTATTATTATTATTATTATTATTATTATTGTTTTTCATTATTTAGGGATGGGTCCTTTGAGGTTTGATCAATAAAGAGAGGAAAAACATATAAAGAGAAAAAAAAGAGGAAAACCCTATGATTGCATATATCCTGACATACTTCCCTTAACTTCTTGTAGAAGAAGTAAAAGAAAAAAAAACAGCAGATAGTTATTTGAAAGCAAATTAGGTTGAGGTTTGCTTTACAAACAAGCATAATCTTGACTTTTGTTCTTAAAAAGCCTTTATAAAAATCTAATAATCAAATGGTTTGAAAAAACAGGTTATTTGAAAGTGAATTAGGTTAGTGGGTTTTGGGATATTTGGTTATGACTCCTTAACAGTGTTTTTCTTTCAATACCTTTTGGCTTTTGAAAAGCTAATAAGCTCTTAAAAGTTCATTTGGTGGTCATATTTTCTAAGAGAGATTCTTTTTATATTTAAAAGTTAAAATTAGCTTTTTGAAAAGCAGGATTCAAGTGCTTTCACTTTCAAGAAAACTTATCCACTTTTTGTAAGAAGTGAACGAAAGTATGATAAAATCGTAGGATTTTTTTCTCTTTTTTATCCATCGTGAGTCGACCTATAAAATCCAAATCGCTCAAGAATAAGAGTTCTTTATGTTGAGTGATTATGAATTTGCAGATGAATTACCTTGCTAATAGATTTATTTGCTTAAATCTTAATCATCGCCAAATGATGCAGGTCTTAACTCTTATCTTATTTTTTTCAAGAGAAAATAATAATAATAATGATAATAATAATACATAACATGTGTCTTATGACACCAAGATCTCATGTGAAGCCATTTCATACCCACAAGGGTTTTACATATTGTCTATTTATTTTTATTATAAAATTATATTATATTATTTAATTTTATATGCTAAAATCCATTTTTTTTTTTCATAACCAAGCAACCTTGAATAATTTTGATGTAAATGCCACATACAAAATTTTTACCAACAAAACAACCCTTTCATCTTAAAAGCTACTCTAATAATGAAAGTGCTTTAAAAACATATTTGTGTATTAGAATTATATGTGGGACAACATTTGTGTCACATTTGGCAACCAAATATTTAGGAAAAAGATTTTCGATTTTCCTAAAATTGTAGTAAATCCATGTTTAGCGATTATAAATTGTTGAGGATTTAGACGAATGGAAATCTTCATTTGTTGGGATTTTCAGATCCGACCACCTCCCATAAGATTTGAAAATCCCCATCGGATATGAAAATTCCCACTTAAGTGAATTTGCACACCAAATTCTATTTTTCTCAGCTATATGTATTGAATATACACCAATATCAATGTGAGATCCTCAACTATACAAATTCAATAATCCCTGTTCCCGTAATAATATCAATGAGAATCATTAAATCTATGGATTTATCGTCTGTTACCAAACATGCTCAGATAATTCCAAAATTATCAAAATGAATGGGCCCTTAATTCCTTTGATCATGGGCCTCCAAACAAAAAGACACCCCCTGCCCCCTCCCCTTCTTGAAGGGCCTATTCATCCCAAATCGACCCTATTCATCCCAAGGTTGGACGCAGTGGTGTCTCCACTGTACACACAATCAATCTGGGATATTTGGATCAATCCCAGAAAACAGAACGTCCACAGGCCACGTAATAAACAGCTGGCAAACTTGGTCACGCAAATTGAATCGGTGAATTTTTCCTAAACTCAAAACAGCTTTTTAAGTATCTCAATAATCAAACCCATATGTAACAACCACTCCCCTCCCTCCCTTTACCTTTCCCTCTCCCTCTCAGGTCAGTTGGAACTGGAAAATAATTCGACCGTATTGCAGTGATTTTTTTAGATAGCTATTTCAATTTATGAATCTATACTTCCTCACCCCACTCTCCTGTTTTTGTTAGATTTGATGGATTTCTTTGATCTTCACCCCACTCTCCTGTTTTTGTTAGATTTGATGGATTTCTTCTGTCTTCAAGGAAGGAATCAGGCTTTATGAAATTCTCTTGTATTTTTTTTTTCATTTTTTTTGGGGCATGTGATTTTCCTAGATTTTTCAAGCAGAAAAGATGATCTCCAGCTCTCTAAACTAATAATCTTCACACCCTTCTTCCTATTCTTGTTGAAATCCAAACACCCAACTTTTTTTTTTCAAACAAGGACTTGTTTTTTGGAATGGTAAAAATGTGAAAGATGTGGGTGTTTGTATGTGAAACATGGGGATGAATCTTATGAACAAAAGTCTTGATTTTCTCGGCTGTGGGAAAGATGGGTGTTTGTATGTGAAACATGGGGATGAATCTTATGAACAAAAGTCTTGATTTTTTTGTCTGTAGCTCCGATCAGTATTTTTTATTTTTTATTTTATGTTTTGGTGGGTTTAATTCAGTTGTTGATTTTGATGGAGCATTTCTTTCGCAGGGGTTAGTGGGTGATTAAAGAAAAGACTGGTTTTTTCTTTGAAAATGAAGGAAAAAGATTGATGGGTGTTATTCCTTTCATGAATTGGGTGTTGTTACATGGAAAATTCTCATTCAATTTTCAGTGAGTTTTGTCCTTTCATGACTTTTGGCACCATAAAATGTTTGCTTTTTTTTTTTTTTTTTTCTTCTTTTGTTTTATTTACCATAGAAGGGTAATTCTTAACTAGTTAAGCAGATTTGTTTCTTTTTCATAGCAGATTCTCTCTCTTTTATTTCAAGAAAATTTGATTTTTTAAATTTTTTTTTGAGACAGTAGGGATTAAAAAAAAAAAAAAAAACTCTATTAGTTTCTTGACATTGATGTGTGTCAAGGATAATTATTTCTCTTTTTTTTGGGGTAAGGTCTAAATCGTTATTCATTTCTGCTGCAATATTACTGAAATCTAATTGGTTTCTTAGTGCTTGACATAGATTTTGTATAAGGGCACGTGGTTTTCCTTTTCTGTGGGTGTAGAAACTAGCTCTTCACCTACCCCGTAGAACTTCTATTTTCTCTTTAATCCGGAAAAACTTTCCTTGTCTGAGTAGAAAGGTATCACATCAGCTGTGGCCAAAATTCTGAGTTGTATGATGCCTTCCTCTTCTTTTCTTATGTTGTTTTGGGATGAAACTGGAGTTTTTTTTTTTTTTTTGGGGGGGGGGGGGGTGGGGGGTGGGGGGGTCTAATATTCATCTAAGTTTATGAATGTTTTGATGTTTCATGGGTGCTTTCAAAAGATAATTTTCACTTGGATGTCTGTTTTTCACATCTTTCTACCAACTCTGTGTTCATCCTTTTTTGCAATTGTATATTTACTTTGACATGTTACTTTTCCCCCTAGTTGTTCTTTCTTGATAATTCAAGCTCCTCCCAATCCCTGAAAACATAATTCATGACCAATAAAAGCTAATTGTTGTTAATGTAAGAAGATGGGTTTTGAAAGTAATTGTATCTGATTTTGGTTTTGCAGTGAGACTTTGGAATTGGGTTTTATATTCTATATAGATTTTTTTTTAAGTTTTCTTCGTTGATCATTTGAATTTGGCCAGTTCATGTAATATATCAATTTTTCAGAACACACAAAGGATAGAATTTGGTTTCCTAATGGAGGAGGCTGTGGGCCCTCGATTGTATAGTTGCTATAAATGCAGAAACCATGTTGCTCTTCACGACGACATCATTTCAAAGGCTTTTTCGGTGAGGGTCTGGTTTATCCTGTTACTTATGTTCAGTCTTTTATTTGATCTATCATTGCTTTCCTTCCAATGAATGATTGATTATATTAAATATCAATGAAAGGAGCACCTCAGTACTAAAATCAGTATTAGAAGAGTAGAAGACAGTTCATAATACATCAGATTTTGGATAAAAAAAAAGTTACTGGTTCTCTGATTTCAAATGGATTAGACTATGTATCCGTGTCCTTTTTTTTTGTGAATTTTGCATTGATTAGATTTGGGCTGTTCTCTTTTGGAAATCTTTGTCAGTCATTTTGTTTAATATTGTACTATTATGAGAATTACTTAGCGCACTTTAGTTGTTCTGTTAATTTCATTCAGGGAAAACATGGCCGAGCTTTTCTATTTGCCCATGCAATGAACATTGTTCTAGGGCCCAAAGAAGAGAGGCTTCTGATAACTGGATTGCACAAAGTTGCTGATGTTTACTGCTCTGATTGTCGTCAACTGTTGGGCTGGAAATATGAAAAAGCTTATGAGGAAACTCAGAAGTACAAAGAAGGAAAATACATACTTGAAAAGCCAAATATTGTCAAGGAAAACTGGTAGCATCCATGGATTTGCTGTGCTTAAATCTTTAAAATTTCTGAAGGTTTGGTCTTTTATTGTTGTAAATGTGTCAATGCATTCAAATGCTGTTGTTGTACATAAATCTTTATCAATTGAATTGCTGATTGTCTCTGTTGCTTCCATAACAAGTGTTGGAAGAAGTGTACTCGACTGTTGATTTTCTATGAATAAACTTGCTGCCACTGCTCATGTGCTTGTCATTTCCTATTGTTTTACTGATGGATGCTGTGGAAGAATCTCATCACTCTTATCGACCCGGAATTTAAAAAGTCTGATGTTTTCAAAGTTAATATTGTCTGTTTAATGAATTTTCCTAGCATTGAATTGTTTATTTGTTACATTTATATTTTCATTACTTCTTACCTACGTACGATGTTAATGTGAAGTTCCTCATACTTATTTTTCATCGTGGAAAAAAAGAGCATTATATTATAAACCAAAAAGGACAAAACAGCAGAAGTTTGAAGTTTTTCATCCAAAACCATCAGACAAGAGGAAACCAACAAATCATCCAATACCCACAGAGTCCCCTTCATTCCTATAAATAAACTTACTAACCAGAAGCTTGTCAGGGTCTTAGTGGTCCTAGTCTCATGAATCGATGACTATATGATGACAAGAACAACTATGGCAGCTGGCCTTTGTACATAAACAGTTCAGACAAATGGAAAATTTTCGTGCATGAGCTTTTGCAAGTCTGATTTGCATGAATAATTATCTGAATGAAAACTTTTTTTATGGCGCTAAATTGCATGAATAATTATCTGAATGAAAACTTTTTTTATGGGGTTAAATCTACCCTATTTACTTTATTTTTTCTTAAAGAGCACTAGTTGGTGATTATTTATCTGTTCCACAAAGATTCAAACTTAGCCAACCTGCCTCCCACTGGAGGACTTCTAGTTCTACGCCCCTAACCACCTGCGCTTGGCAGCTGGACGATCTGAATGGGCACTTTGTCATTAGTGAATCTTGTTATTGACACTAGTTTCCACTCCTTAAAAAGGGTCATGCAAATTGCTCTGCATAAAATCTGGCTGGATAGCCTTTCATAGCTACCATGGAATCATTGGATTGTGTTTCAAAGAACTGCAATTTACTGTTCTTACTGTTTTTTGGCAAGTTGCATGGCAAGGCTGGTTTTCTACATGTGGCCAGCCATTTCATTCAGCTTCCCCTTTCTTTTTGAAGAGGCTATTTAATTCAAATTCTAAGTATTCATGCTTCAAATGACCATATATCTTAACCAATAAAAAAATGACCATGTATCTTTGCCAAGTTACCAGCCGTTTTAGTTAGTTACTGAAGTATGGAACCGAATACAGAATTAGTGACCATAGATTATTCAGAAGTTCTGTCACATCGTTGGTCCAGGCAACTGTGAAACTACCATTCACAGGAGAAAATGTATAGAGGGAAGCATGAGTCTGAAAATTACTAAACTCGTATTACTTCATAAATTCTTCTATATCCTATGATACTCTTAAACCATTGCAAGTAGGATTCAAAAGATAGCTATGTTTCCTTTTTTGGCTCTTCTTGATTGTTGAGTCCTACTGCTTGGCACACAACTGCAAGTGGCAACTCCTATCCTCTAATGCTTCTTAGCCTTTTGAAAACTAATTTCTAACAAGGTCACATAATTCTTATTGTTGTAAGGAAGGTGAAGATTTTGTAGGACCCACTAGAATGGATGCTAGTCTAATTAATCAAATCAATGCAGCGGATGTAACCAATCGAACAAGATAGAACTAGCAAATAAATCTACCAAGCAATCACCACAAGAAAGCAAACACAGATATAACATGGAAACCCTTTCCAGGTAGAAAAACCACGGTCTAGAAATCAAGATTTCACGAACAATTACAAGATATACTCACAGACTCCTTTACCTCAGTCTGTGCTTCGACTTAAGGACCGTAGTTGTTCTTGCACAGAATCCACTAATACGACTTCCACCGTGCACCGTTCTCCTTACTTGATCTCCTCGCACCTTGTCCACCAAAATGAGCAATCTTCTACAAGAGAGTAGAAGCAACAAAGCCTTTTAGAGTAGCCATTCAGAACAATCTCTCAATGGCTCTAGAGAAACAAGGGAATCTCTCTTAGGGTATTCTAACCTCAGATCAAGAGAGAAAATTAACTTCTTGTGTGTTGTGTATTTGGGTTGAGAGAATCACCCAATTTATAGGCCCAAAACCGTGCTTAAGACTCCTAATAATAATCCAATCAGGAAAGAAGTCCCTTTGCTAACTCTTAAAACAAAGTCTGGAACCAACCGGGACAACTGCGCCATTCTCGCTATAGCGAGACACCCCACTGTCTCGGGTGTGACCTTCTGATAGTCCTAACATAAGGCTTTAGAGAAGGTATTTTGCTGTGAGAGAGGAGGGGGGGAGGGGGTTCACCGGGTTCTTTTTCTTATGCGTAGCCTGATAGACCTCTCTCTCTCTCTCACACGGACACACGGCACTAAGCAGCATTGCTGAATTGTTGGATGTATTGGATGCTATGATGCCAGATACTGATATGGATACAGACTCGGATATGGGGATTGGGGATATGACTCTATATCTTTTCAAATCTAGGGCACGGATATGGAAACGGCTTTCTTAATTTTTTCTTTTCAACATTTCTGGATTAATGAAATTATAATTGTTAATGTTCCTTTATGAATTTTTTTTATTTTTAAATGCTGAGAAGTAAGAAAACTAAAAGAATAAACAATGAACTTGGTAAGTAGGATATGCTGGATTTTCTCCCTAAAAGTTTCACTCCTGTATTATCGATACGAGTGTCATATGGGTTCAACAAGGATATGATGGGCATGTACAAGTATTGGGGGGTATGATAGGTTGGAGGGTAATTCCTAGTGCAAGATAAGGTTATAGGACATTGGTCTGATACTTGAAAGGGATAGGTTGGAGGGTCATTCCTAGTGCATGATAAGGTCATAGGACATTGGTCTGATACTTGAAAAGGTTTTTCTTTTATCCTCCGGATTCAATCTTCTGTTGAGAGATGAATGATTTTTGAATATATATGGCTCTGGGATTGGTTAGTTTGTGAACTGTTCCGACACACTAATCAACTTTTGTTTTGTGGGCTGCTTTGTTAAATAAAGGCCACTTATGCTACAGTGTAATTTAGTTTGCAAGTGGATGTAAGCTTGACTTCAGATAGATGACATATGACCCTCCTTAACCTGGTCATTTTGGAGGTTGATATAAGCTCCACCACATTGGTTCCCTGTCATGTGCCTGCCCCGGGCTTGAGTAAAGGACAGTGTCAAATAGGTACCCAAATTTGAGAGCAACTAATAAAGAAAAAGGAGGGATTGAAAAGGATATTACAGAGGGGGTTACTGTAAGTTGGTAATAGGAGACAATCTAGTAGCCTGTTTTGTGATTGTTGGGTGCCACTTTCTTCTGAAGGGCTAGTTTTAAAGATGCTAGTTAGATAGACTTACATGATGACATGAATTTGAACGTTGTGCACAAAAGAAATGACAAGACGAAATTTGCTGCTGAGATGTGCATGTTAGGATGTATATGTGGCGTAACCAAAATAAAAAACTAGCAATTAGGGAAATCTACGGGTGGTTTCAATAGGATAGAACTCATATCAAATAATTTGGGCAATGTTCAACAACACCAGAAATGGTTACTTTAGTAAGACTTAATGTGTTGCAACTTGCAAGCATGAGAAACTAGAAAAGGAAGATAGATAGTGACTTGAAATGAAGCCGTCAAACTGACATAATAGTTTGAGGTGTGGCAAGGAACATTACCCACTTTACTGAGAATGGTAATGATGCTCGAACTACTGGCTGAGGATTATGGGACTCACTGTGCATGAATTCCTGCTTCAACTGTGAAATTGGAGGGTTGGTCCTTCATTGTGTTCCCAGGCCCTAACTATTAGTTGAGATAACAGTGAATTTGGTGAAATGGTGCAAAGCACAAGTAAAAGGGTGGGGAGCTAGAATTTTCATTAAGATAATGGACAGTGACAGAAAATCACCATTGAAACACGCCCCAACTATATTAAGTGCAAAGGATTAACAATCCATAACATAGTGACTCCCTGTGGACTTTTGATTTTGCCTAAACATGTTTGTCTCCTTATAAACAGGATAAGATTTTTCACTTTGTGCCTTGTCCAACTCTTTGATTTCATTTACCACATGGTAGAAATCGCACCTAGATTTTTTGCTTCGCCGCTTGTCCTTGCAGTTGTATTTCTTTAGTCACCCCACAAACACCACCAGCTTAAGAAAGATGTTTTGGAAAAAAAGTTTCCTCAGCCTTGATTGCCAGAGTTTCTGCGTAGTTAAGAGTCTCCTAGTTTGTCTATACCTGAGAAGACCTTGATGATTTTCCCACTCCACTTCTATTATTCGCCCATCACTTTGCAGGGCTATCGATATGACACTGGTAGGTCTCTTACAAGGTCCGATTACGATTTACGACCACCCTTGAATCTCTTCTTGTAATCTTGTCTGAAGTGCTGACTCTTTATAATCTCTATGAACTAAATATGGGTCTTCCTCTTAGTGATTCCTTAGGCTCATATAGGATCTAGTAGTAAAGTTCGGAAAGAAACCAGTGATATAGGGAAGCAAATTCTCCATGGCAATGTGATTTTTGAAACTTCAAATCCTTGATGTAGTATTTGGCTGCCCCAAGAATCTCCCAACTGATACCTTGCTGGTTGCATTTTAACATCTATGGATGGCATTGTGTAGGATTTCTGACTCCCACTGTAGAAATATTATTGCCTGCAAATTGGGAATGCAGAAAATTTAGCAATTCCAGCTGATTCATTTCTAACATTTGTGTGGCTTCAAACAGTTGACAGTACTCTACTCCTTTGCACTATCATGCTTTTCTCAAGCGCCCATAGTTCCATGCACGGTATGTACTAATATTTCGCAAGTTTCTTAGTACTAAAATTCCAACAGTACCACCTAACCCAGAAGGTTTTCATCAATCTCTTTAACTGGTTTGGAACTTCATCATCCAAAAATAACAAAAACCAGTTTGAAGAAAAGAACTGCTATCAATCCCACGCTCAACAATCTTTTAACTTTTTTAATCAAACAACTTATTGCACCTTGAAATGCCTCTTTAAACATCCTTGACAGTTCTTATAATCACTGTTATTATTGAAATTGAGCTTCAGCTTATAATCCTCATCTTTATCTGTTAAAAATGGAAAGTATTGCATGGCACACTTGCAATTTTAGGCTGCCCACTTAAATATCATCATCATCATCATCATTTTAGCGGTATCGACATGGGGTTGGATTACTGCTTTGTATCATAAAAAGACAGTAGGAAGACAAACAAGCTATGAACATGTATTCCATCTTTCCAACCTCTCTCTCTCTCCACACTGCCCAACTGAGTTTGAGTTTGTGTGCATGTGCAGCTGAGTTTGTTTTTGGGGTACTCTCCCCACCGCCCAACCGAGTTTTGAGTTTGTGTGCATGTGCAGCTGAGTTTGTGTTTGTGGGGTACTTCCCATTTTGTTTTGGGAAAACACCGATGGAGATATATATATATTTTTTTTCATGTAATGCCCAGCATAATCTGTAACATCATAGTCAGATCTCAGAAATATAGACGCTCAGCCTTTTGAGTAATACTACAGATACTGTATTCATTTCAACATTTTACTTTCTTCTTGTTATGGGTTACTTTGACATCTGATCATACAACAGGCACTTAGAGCCTGTTTGTTTCATGAAATTGAAGTCCTATAAATTTTATAACTTTGTATTTCTCTAAGTAGTTAAAAATAATGAAGTTGAATATCCAAAATGACCATTAAATAACCTCTCATTTAATGAAAATTGAATAAAGGGAAGATCAGAAATGAATACCTAGCTATTACCCTTAGTATATCATAGGAAAGTCAAGGTCCCATCTATATCGCTAATAATCCTTGATG
Organism: Umbellularia californica; assembly: GCA_028538565.1. Taxonomy (NCBI): domain Eukaryota; kingdom Viridiplantae; phylum Streptophyta; class Magnoliopsida; order Laurales; family Lauraceae; genus Umbellularia; species Umbellularia californica. Next base: position 69,242,992 of record JAPQWN010000005.1, read on the forward strand.
GAGCTCATTTGACCATGAATTTTCATTTTCTAAATCCTATGTATTCTACCGAAAGAAACTCCCCCTTAGAGAATCTTGTTGCCATGCGTCATCCGAATCTTATAAGTGTTGCCTTCATTCCCTGCTAGTGCTTGTAGGGAGTTTCTGATCATGCTTCCCATCTTCCACAGTTAAGAGACTGTTCTGCTCCACCATTTCTTCAGCAGGAACAACAATACGATGGCAGCCAGTCAAAGGTTTCCAACCAGGAATAAGTTTTGTTATCAATAAATCATGAAGTCTGTTATGAAGGTCATGTGATTCTCAGTAGGTTCACATTGCTTGACCATCTCACTGGCCACATACAGTTGCATGGGAGGTAGAAGAGGAATCACAATGGACGTTGGAAGGAAGCAAATGCCTGACTATTGGAGTGACATAACATCTTCTGCAACCATATCAGGCCTAAAAACATAATTTCTGCTCATTTGGAGCCATCTATTCCTATATCCTACAAGTTTAGGAAACATAACAGCTGAATCGAAAATTTATGGGGAGGGGCAGACACAAGTGTTAACATGCGGGTGCGACTGCGACCATGAGGTTCAAGAAACTCTTTAGGTTGGACATTAGGAATTTTATTTTCTTATTCGTCCTTTTTACTTTACCAACGCCCGCACCATCCAAAAGAAAATCCTTAGTCCGCCATTGTTTATGGGTGGGCCCCGCACTTGCTTCCACATGGTAGTACCATAAGTTAATAGAAAGTTTCCAAAGACTTTGTTTAAGCAGTATCTTCTGTTTGACTGCCTAGAAAAAGGTATTGTTTGGTGACAATTAAGTGTAGTCTATTTTCTTTCCAGATTTGAGCTAGAATGCAATCATTGAACTACTTACATTTTTTGATCCCCATAAGAAATTTCAAATCTTATCTCATCAACACAATTTTAGAGATCAACAATTCCCTTCAATGGTTCTCTTATCCCTTTTTTTGTTTCCCCATTTTCATAGCTAATGTCTCTGTAAAGTTGTAAACTGTGATCTCTCAGGAATACTACCCAAGAGTCTCAGGACAAACCTTGGAAGAAGGATGGAAATCCCACAAGCAAAAGTAACAAGCAACAAAAGCATCATCATCATAATCCTCCATCTCCTTTCCATTATTATTCATCTGGTCCTGTGAATGGCTAACTTGAGAAGGGGCAGAACTACAGTGCAGCGGTTTTGCATCGTAGTATAGTGTATCGCCCTTCTTCAATTCATGGCGGGCCTGCCTTTTTGAAAATCCAAGTTGGTCATCCGCCCCTGACACCCTATGTAGTGATCATCTTGTAAATTGTTATTCAAATATGTAAGATACTGACCATTGGATTTGACTTGATCTAAAACACGTGATGGAGCTTGCTTTACTTTTCTTTTATTGGAATGAAAATGGAGGGAGTCCCTTTGTGATCAATGTAATGGGTGGCCCACTGAAAATCTCTTTAAAAATTTAGATAAAACAAATATAATGAGTGTTAAAGCTGATGAATGGGTTGGATTTAGAAAATATGGGGCCCACCATGCATCGAAGAAAGGCGTTGCACTTGCACCATGATATGATGCAGCACTGGTGCATGGTAGTTCTGCCGATTGAGAAGATGCAGAGTTTAAATTAAATTGTGGACAGTTAACTTTTTCTCCTCATTCAAGCAACCCCTTTTTTTTTTAAACATAAATTGCCATTTGTTATTATTTTTATCCTTATTGAAATATTAAATTAGTCACCCATATTGCATATCATGTTGGTAATTCCTGTTTGAAAATATGAATTAACTTGTGAGTTTTCTCAACTTACTCAAATTAATTGTCCAAATCAAAATTCGGTTAAGTCAATAAATACTTGCACAACTTGACTAAGCTCGCATCGATTTTAATATTCCATTAACACGCGAGGAATCAGTTTAGTTTTTTGTTTCATATATATTACACCATTAATAATCATTGTCATTAACTTCAACAATGCTATTAAAACAATGAGCTTCTTATATATGGTAATAGACGAACCGGTATTTGGTGTAAGATCATAGAACTAATAAAATATTTTCACGTACTTACTCTCACTAGGTGTCGTGGTGTAGTTGGTTATCACGTCAGTCTAACACACTGAAGGTCTCCGGTTCAAGTCCGGGCGACGCCAATATAAATTTTTTTAACCAAAATGAACTTACATTTCTTTATATATATATATATATTAATTAACTTACATTTCTTCTTTTCAAATTTTTTTTAAAGGAACTTAAAATTTCTTTTTATCTTTTTTTTAAAATGAACCTACATTTCTTTTTTCCTATTTTTTAAAATGAATGTACATTTCTTCTTTTCAAAATTATTTTTAAATGAACATTTTTTAAAAAAACTGAACTGAAAATCCTTTTATTTTTTTTAAAATGAACTTACATTTCTTGCCATTATAACCAAGTTCCTTTGGTAAGACAGTCCATCACAATAGAATAAAGAAAAAGGAAAAAGAAAAATGGTCATAGTTAAAGGTTTTAATGGGAATTTTTATTTTAAGAAGGAACTTACATTTCTTCTAGCTATTTTAAGGAGTATAAGAAGATTAAAGTGCACTTTGTTTCAAACCTAAAATGCTATGCTAACTCAATAATGTAATCTTAATCCAAATTCTTTTGGTAAGATGGTCAAAGAAAAAAAAAGGGTCACAGTTAAAGCTTTAAATGGGCTAAGTTTTTTGCTAGACCCACTTGGAACCTGGTCCAAGCTTGATAAGCCATGAAGGGCTTGAGTTAAGCCCATTGGATAAAAAATAAAAGAAGTCCAAGTCCAAGTCCACCCGTGTGATAAATGTTAGACCCCGACCCTGCTTAAATGTGATTCATGCCTAATTAATTTTGATTAGGTGTATAATACTTGTTTTAGTTTATTTTTGTGATGGATTATGTAGATTAGTAGAGTCTTGGGTCCAACTTAGGTAGACATATGACCTTTTACTTATTTGGGCCACTCATGTGTTGCCAAAGTTTATTGGATTTAGAGTATTTCATAAGCATGTCATTAACATTAAACTTCATGTTTGGGCTGAACCTAATTGGAACCAACCCATCCCATAACCAAGCCCATTTCAACACAAAAGCCCTTTCTCCAAAATTTTTCTAATCAAGTGGACTTGCATGCAAAGCACACAAAAAATACCCTTTTTAATATCACTCCCCACCGTCTGCACTCTCATTCCCTCTTCCATCCCAACAGAGAGCACCCACTTCTCTGTGTCTCTTGTTCTTCCTTTTGCTATCTCTGATTTTATCTCCAATGGGGAGTTGCATGTCAAGTTAGGGAAGCCATCTCCTTCCACAAGCTCATCTCTACCCTCTTCATTGGCAAAGCTGTCACCCAATTACTATTCTCTGTACCCATCTCAAATGGTAAGTCTTCTTTCTCTCCAATTCTATATCTTGTTTGAAATAGGATTAATGATTGGTAAGAACTATATACATTTTCTTCCTTCTCATTCTAGTTGTAATCATTGTAAAACTTCACCTCTTACATCACCATATTTCTTTTTCTCTGTGATATTAGTAAGAACCCACCTTCTAAATGATTCTTTAAACTTAGGATGGACTGTTTGGTTCATTTAAATGACATGCATGTTAATTCATCTCCATGCATTACATTTCACCATTGTAGAGATTGAAGAGAGCTTGGATTATTCGGGTTTTTACTTGATTTGAGTCTAAGAAGAGAATTAGAGTGGAAAGCACCAACTGAGGCAAATATTGAGCAATTTAGATTTATGCATAAAATGGACTCATTGATTGAAAGTTATAGTCTTCTTGAATGTTAATTTCAGCCACGTTCCTTTAAATTAGATTGATAATGTTAAGTGGGTTCTTTTGAATGGATTAGCAAAGAATGAATTGGATGTGTGGAAAAGAAATGGACCATGGGAGCAAATGGAGGCTCAAATTGGTCATTTCATGTTCTTAGGAATGTTGTAGAAATTTGGATAGATGGGGGGGGGGGGGGGGGGGGTGGCGGGTTGATAAACAATGCAAAATAGAATTTTTACAAGTTTTGTTGAGAAAATTTTGCCCATAATTGGGGCAGCCGGATTAGGCCCGCTCGAGTGGGTCGGCCCATTGGGCCCAACAATGCCAACTTTGAATGGCCATAACTTTTGACCCATACGTCCGATTTTTTAGTTCCATATATCGTTGGAAAGCTCTTGAAACGTAAAAACCAATGGAACAAACCTCATAGCGACCAGAGATTAGGAGATGAAGTTGATATGGGGACAATTAAACCGGGCCCTATCTCTTTGGGAAAAAGAGACTTTAATCCTAATTTGGACCTTAGATTGGAACTCATAGACTAAAACCTTATAATCAATCCCCGAGGATGATTGTGACACAAACACTAAACCAATAAGGTCTTATTGAGAAAGGAGTGACCTTGTAGGTCTCTAGACATGGAACCTTTAACCAAATAACTAAGTCCAATCGAAATTGTAACACATGAGAAATTTTGGGCTGAGATTATCTTATGTGCCTATTCGTTTGTCTAACACCTTCCCATGGGTGTTGGTTTAGGGATTTTGATGAATCACGCACACACACAATGTGACACCAATCAAAAGTAGCACATGCATCGAATTACCTAAAATTACATCGAAATGGACAGTTAGAGTCGGCAGGTAATTAGATCAGGTTTGGCTAGTAAATCTTCTTGATCATATTAATCGAATTTGCATTTGTATATTGTTATTGACTTTATTATTGCCCTCAAATGTCTCGAGATTTGCTTATATGCATTGTTCGTATTACTTCTCAAGTGTTATTACAAATGTTTTATAAATGTATCGTGAATTGATGTGAATAGCGGACTGAGTAAATATGACTAGATTGATTGAATGAATAGAGTGGAATCAAAACAAATTGAGTGTAAAAGTCTTACTCAAGTCCTATTGATTGAATTGAATGAGTCGGCACTACTTAGCTTCGACCAGATGATACTCGACAGGGTTGACTCTTGATTTAGATTTGTGTACGTCACTGCAGTAGACAGCTTGGAGCATCGGAACTCCAGAACCTGGGTAGCCAGGAGGACCTTTGGTTGAGCCCCTGGTGACATCCCAAAATGCGTGCTTTCTATTAAGGGATGATTGATCAAAGGTAGTAACCAACTAGAATGTAAGTTTTTGTTTTGTGATTCGATAAAGCATGATTTATTCTCAAAAGCACAATGTGCTTAGTTCCGATTCTTTGACATCGTTTAATCTTCTGTCAATAATTCAAATTTGATATAATATGTGATATATCTTAATTGCTCATATATATTGTTGAATCGTCGTATTCATGGTGCTACACTTGGTGTCACAGGGATCCAGAATACCGAAGAGAATAGCTAATAACCCTTCAGACTATAGATTTGATCGGTAAGGTTCATGGTTAGCTTTGACCGCCAGAGTATGTACAACTTTGGTAATTTATGACTGGAGATTAGATAGTTCATCTTGCACTTAGCTTAAGTATGCATTGAAGGTTTAAATTATTAACTTTGTTAAGACTAATTGTTATGTAACATTTTGGTTTATGGACTGCTCATGGCTTTGATATTAATGTTATATCAGCTTCCGCAATTAAATGTTGATCGATAGGTGTCGGTGAGTAATTCTCACACGTAAAATGTGGAAATTTTCTCCTTCGTGAATTCGGACTTGGTTTAGAACATGTGCGAGTTCACGGGAGTACGCGTGTCACACCTGGGAGATTACCCTAGGCCAGGGTGATTCGGGACCGAGATGTGACAATAAAGGACACATACTTGAATAAAGTTTGAACCATTGAAGAACCTTCTAAGTTAAAATGCTCTTTATATCATTCAAATAACCTTAAAAGACAAGGGTTTTGATATATTGGTCTTTCTTAAATCTGATTTTTCTAATTTTATCACCAAAATTTAGATAATGTCATCAAAGTCACCTGACTATGGTAACACTTTTTTTTATTTTTTTTTGCCCTATATCCAATGATATCATTGGAACGATGTAGATCATAGAAACTGATAAATCCCATGCAATCATAGGATTGTCCCATGATATATAAAAGTCATGACATCTTAGGACAACATCATGAGATAATCCTATGATATTATAAGATTTATATGTTTATGTGATATACATTGTTCTAATGATATCATAGGACATGGCAGAAAAAAAGTTTTTAAATTTTTTTTTTTTTTTACTAGCGCCAAATGACAACTTTAAATCAAACTTAAGAAGGACTAATATGTCAAAACCCCTAAAAAATATATAATGTGTTTCATGCATGTGCGCGTACACACACATAAAATGCATTAAGGTCTTTACATCGTTGTACTTATAAAGAAACACTATAGTAGAAAATTCTTAATTATCCAAGTTGAGTTAGAGCGTTTTCAAACTTAAGAATGAGGCTAGTTCCATCGACAGCATACTTTTAGCATTCTTACAATAACAGGACACCATTGAGCCTTGAGTTAGGTGAAGAGCGATCGATCGACCTGAGCAGTCATGTGAGAATTATGGCTCTTTACTCTAGAGATAAAACGAAATAGGATAAAAATATATATTATCCTCTAAATGCTTTGTGTCCTAGGAGTACATGCACAGGGGTGAAAGTGGGCTGTGGCCCGCGGACGGCCCGTTATAGGCTCGGCCCGAGCTCGGCTCAAAAGACAACAGAGCCGAGCTAGGGCCTAGTAGGAGGCTCGTTTGCTTAAACGGGCCGAGCTCGGGCTTGATGAAGCCCGGCTCATAAGCCCTAGGGCCTATATATATTAATGCATATATTATATATATGTACACTATACATTATATAATACATATATGATATAACATAATCCATAAATCCTAAACCTTAGTTTTAATCCCTAAACCCTAAACACTAAACCCTAAACCCTAAGTACTAAACCCTAAGCACTAAATAATCCATAAACTCTAAACCTAAGCATTAAACCTTAAACCCTAATTTTAATCCAATATAAATAATCCCTAAACCCTAAGCACTAAATAATCCATGAACCCTAAACCCTAAATCTAAGCATTAAATAATCCATAAACCCTAAACCCTAAACCTAAGCACTAAATAATCCATAAACCCTAAACCTAAACACTAAACCCTAAATCCCAGTTTTAATCTTTTATCCAATATAAATAATCCCTAAACATTAGAACTAAATAATCCATAAACCCTAAACCTAAGCACTAAACCCTAAACCCTAATTTCAAATTTCCAATCCAATATAAATAATACCTAAACCCTAAGCGCTAAACCCTAAATCCTAGTTTTAATCTTTTATCCAATATAAATAATTCCTAAACATTAGAACTAAATAATCCATAAACCCTAAACCTAAGCACTAAACCCTAAACCCTAATTTCAATCCAATATAAATAATACCTAAACCCTAAACCCTAAACCCTAAACCCTAAGCACTAAATAATCCATGAACCATTGAGACCTAAACCTAAGCACTAAATAATCCATAAACCCTAAATCAAACCTTATTCAGTCATCATTAGTCCAATTATGAATTAATTCAATTAATTCAAACCTTAATAATTTTAGCGGTTTAAAGTATAAACTATTACTCTATTAGTAAGTAAGTATTAACTATTAAGTAACTCTAAAATAGTAAAATATAAAACAATTATTATTTGATTTTTAATTTTATATTAAACATAATGGTTTTCATTTTACCTCATACCAGTCATACGGGAAGCTTCCCAGTTTCCTTAAAAAACTAATATCCCGACGGCGCAACCTCGCGGAGTCGCAGTCTCGCACAACGGCGCAACCTTGCTTTGCCGATGACAACCATCTTCGTAATGAGCAAGCTTCTAAGAGGTAGTTTTCAGTTCCCTATCTGACATATATGACTGCTTGATTTAGGTTTAGGTTTGGGATTTTGATTCCCCCTTTCTCTGTATGTACATGTTCCTGCTTGATTTAAGATGAGTATTCTTGTTTACATCGCTACGGCTCTTCCGGAACCGGTACAGAAATTGGTGTTTTTTTTACGTTCTTTACCTTAGTTACTGGGGGGTTTCGGGGAAGACCTATGTGGGGCACCTTTTGGGTGTGGGATGCTCGTTTAAGTGTTTAACCTCTGTATTCATCTCGTCTGAGCATTTTGTGAGAAAGTTTGTCCGCGGCAAATCACCTGAAATCATGCCATCCCTCAACGGCTTCTTCACTGATCCTAAATGAATCTCATTTGCTTCTGCTCATATGCAAAACTGAATGCTTAATTCTTGGTTGTTTGGATTTCATATGTTTCAGTTGTAATGTGCTCTAAATGGATTTGGATTTATAATAAAGTTATTTTCAAATTATGCGAGATAAAACTAAGTACTCAAATATGAAGTAGTTTTTTCCATGATAAAGTCTGTCATAAATGATTTGTTATGTGTCATATGTTTGTCCTGGGTGCACTTTGAGGTGCCATGTTCTGTGTCTATGATGCTTTACATTCTATAAACATTAATATTTTAGGAATTAAGTGTCAAATTTTGTGATGGAAGTTGCTGGTGTGATTTCCCCAGCAGTTAATCTTGTGGCTATGGATGTGGATCAAGAGCAAGAGAAACAACAAGAGGCAGAAAAAGAGGAAAATGAAGATGAGGAGAGAGATGAGGAGAAAATGAAGGTGGAGTAGATGAATAAAATGAAGAAAGTCTATAGATGGATAAGAAAAGGAAGAGAAGAACATCCGTGGTATGGAATGAGTTTGAAGAGATAAAAGGAACAAATAAAGTAAAGTGTATACCTTGCAAGGCACAACTTCAAATCAGTGGTGGCATTACTTCTCACTTTAGGAGACATTTAAATGAGTGTGTAAGAAGAAAGATAAGTCAAAGGTCTCAAAAGATATTGAACTTTAAATCAGGTAAAATCACTACTGAGTCATCTTCTCTTGTTTTTAAGTATGATTATGAGAAGGTCAGAGTTAGTATTGCGCATTTTATTCTTATGCATGAGCATCCATTCTCTATAGTAGAGCAAGAGGGATTCAATCTTATCATGAAGAATTGTAATCCAGAGTATAAACCATGTTCTCGTATCACTACACAAGATGATTGCATGAAAGAATATGAGAAAGAAAAAAAGAAGTTGAAGTCATTGCTTGAAAATGTTAGCTTGACAACTGACATGTGGAAGTCTTGTCAACAAATAGAATACATGGTTGTTATAGGGCACTTTGTTGATGCTAATTGGAAATTGTAGAAAGGGTACTTAATTTTGTGAATATACTTCATCCACGAGGTGGTGTTGATATTGCTGATGCTCTCTTCAAATGCATGACTGAGTGGGGGATTGAAAACAAAGTTTATTCTTTGTCTGTTGATAACGCTTCTTACAATGATGTGGCTATTAGAACATTGAAGAACACATTTTTAAGAAATAAGAAATTGGTACTTGATGGGAAATGAGATTTTGTATGGGCAAATGGTTGCATTGTTTATTATTATGCATGTGAGTGTCCTTTATTGTATAAAGTAGACAAGTTAGTGTGTAGAGTTTTACTTACGACACAGAAGACTTATTTGTCGGTTCTTATAGAATATAAGTTGTTCTTCACAATCTAGATGGATTTGGACACACCATCGGTATGATTGTAGCATGATGTTTCAGCAGACTTGTCTTGGCTACGGGAAACGGTATAGTTTCGACTCATTATGCTAGTACACTATGTGTGTGTATTGAACAGGACCGTGTTTTTGGGTTTATTGTCTTTATACTGACTATATAAGATGATGAACATCCAAAATGGTTATTATGAGTGCTTGTACTCTTAATCCCATATAAATAATAGACACATACATTTGGTGTTTGACATTTTGATTTACAAAGGAGTGAGATCTTTTGTGGGTCAACAATCTCAGTGAATTGGATGACTACACTACGTGTATGGTGGATATTAGTTTATTGACGGAATCTACGTCCCGTAAATAGGGATTGATGATATCCCATTGATTAAACTTATAAGTTTTGATTATGTCAAACCCTGCAAGTGGATTTTGTGTCCGATATATCAAATAAGTTTAGTGTAAGGTCTCAAGGAAGGGTGATTCTAAATGCACCCTCCCATAATGCTGTGCACACCCACATTCCCTTATGTGAACAGTGAAAAATCACTGTTCACATAAGGGGATGTGGGTGTGTACAGCACATAATGGGGGTGCATTTAGAATCACCCCTCAAGGAATTATAAAGATATCAATTAAATATAGTTTGCAGTAATTATTTAATCGATGGATATCTGAAATCTTAACGTGGGGAGATTAATGAGCATTTAATAACAAGAAGCTTGAATTATAATTTTGAGAATAAGGACTGGAGTGCAATTACAATTCTTTAGTAGATTGAATTGTAATTTATGGAATTAGGATTCTAATTTGGGTCGAATTAGGGTTTCCTACTTCCATAAGGAGCCTATCCTTATTTCCTTCTTAAGGTCCCTATTGTAGCCTATAAATATGCGTTACTGCTCTTTAGGTTAATACACTAGAAAGAAGAGAGAAATCTCGGTGTTGAGAGAGCAAGGAGAATTCGCAAAAGAGGCCCACCCCTTAGTGCGAGTTCGAGCATATAGGAATACAGTAGAAGACCTTGAGGTTTTTGAGAATCTTTCATAATTGAATTGGATTTCGAGTGAACAACTTCTCGTCTATTTATTTTTCATTCCTTTCTTCTTCGCTTCGGTTCGAATTGAAAATAGAAGAATTGCTGTAAGTTCGAGATCAAATCAGAGAGATCTCGCAGGTATGATTTAATCATATTCGTCCATAATAATTTCCGCAGTAATCTATACGCAAAATCTAGAGATCCTGGTTTCTCTCTCTTCTAATAGTCACTTGTGTTGAAGTTTAAGGATGCATTTTTTATTTTTAAAGAGAGGGAACCTTTTTATCATAATTTACCAACAGAGGAAGAATGGTCTAGAGTTGAGAATGTGTGTCAAATATTATATGTGTTCAATACAATCACTAATCTCATATGGGAAGTCAATACCCAACTTCGAATTTATTTCTTTATGAGATATATCGAGTGAAAGAAATTTCTGACAAAGAGAGCAATGGATAACAGCATATACATCAAGGCTATGGTTGGGAAAATGAACTTGAAATTTGAAAGGTATTGGGGTGAGTGCAATTTATTGATATCAATTGCTGCTGTCTTAGATCCACGCTGCAAAATGAAGTTGATTGAATTTTGTTTTCCATTGATTTATGAAAAGTCCAAAGTGATATACAATATTGAGAAGGTCCGTGGAGCTTTATATGAGATGTATGAAGAGTATGCAGCTAGTTTTGCTTCAACCAATGAGGAAGGTAGTGGTCAAAGGACTTCAAAATTCCAGGGAGAGGATGTTGGTGCTAGTTCTACCATTGATATGAATTCTGGATGGTCAAAGTTCGATGAGTTTGTAGACATGACTAAAAATGTTCCTCTTGTAAAATCTGATTTGGATGTTTATCTAGGAGAAGCTGTTTACAGATGTTCTCAAGAAGAAAAAGGGAAATGGAGTGCTTTAGGTTGGTGGAGGTTGAATTGCCAAAAGTTTCATATTTTATCAAAAATGGCTTCAGATATTCTAGCTATTCCCATCACAACAGTACCTTCAGAGGCTACATTCAGTGCAGGTAGTAGAGTCATTGACACCTATCGTACTAATTTAGATCCGCTTACTGTTGAAGCTTTGATGTGTGGAGGTGATTGGGTAAAAAATCTACATGGCATAAAGAAGAAATCAAGCAAGGTGAATATTAAATTTCATTGACTATATCTAATAAATTCTTATTTAGTTTCAAAATCCCGTAAGCTAAATTTTATGGATGTTTCTTTTTATTCATGTGTAGAAAAAAGAAAGGGACGAAGAATTTGTTCTAAAATTGTCATAAAAGTTTGTTCTAAAATTGCCATGAGGATGCAGGTATATTAATGGTCTGGAAGACATTTTTTTAGTCTTGTAACTCTAGAACAACCTTTCCTTTGTTTTTATTATTATTTATTAACAATGCTCTATTGTTGTTGTTGTTATAGGTGATGCTAGTGATGCTGGAGATTTTATTTTATGATGCTAGCCGGATATTTTATTTTATTCTATGATGCTATTGGAGTTTAATTTGATTTGTATTATTGTTGGAGTTTGATAATGCTTATCTACATGAACATTGAACTATTATGAAGTGTTGGAATTGAGCTTCCTTTACTTTTATGGAGTCTTTCTTATTTTAGTTAATTTTATTACTGCAATCCAAATTATGGGAATGGGAATATGGGATGAATGCATGCATTTGATCATTTTTTTTTTCTAGTTTGCATATGCAGATTTCTTTGAATTCCTACATGATTTTTTTTTTCTTAAAATATTTTCTTTCAGCTAGTGCTATATCATTATAAAATGGGCCGGGCTCACGAGCCGAGCCTAGGGCCTCAGTCGAGCCGGGCTCAAAGGGCCGGCCTCAGGGCCTCATAACTTAATAAGAGCCAAGCCCGAGCCAGGATTTTTGAAGCCCTCTTGAGCTCGGGCCGAGCTAGGGCCTATGGAAAAAAATACCAGGGCCGAGCTTAGGGCCTCTCAAAAGCCCGGCCCGGCCCACTTTCATCCCTATGCACAGGACTCTCGGCTGCTTAAAAAAGTAGGAAAGAACAAAATGAGAAAAAAAAAAGTGGATCAAGATTTAAGGGTGTATTTTGATCAAAAGTACTTGAAAGATCATCAGGGATTATTTTAGAATTAAATTAGAAGACAGGACGTTTCATCAAAAAAATATCAATATATCATTTTCTTCTTCCCATCTGTGTCGGTCATCTTCTTCCTCTTCTTCGTCGTTACTGAGCTTTCTGCATCTCTCAAGTCGAATAACTGAAAGAGACACTAGTTCTAGGGTTTGTTGTTTCAACCCCAGTCCCCAGAATCAAAATCCACAAAAGACGATGGAAAGCATTGGAATCGAGACGAGAGGAAGGAGGAAGAAGAGAGAGAAAGCAGATTTGGCGGAGATCCTCCGTAAATCATGGTATCACCTCCGGCTGTCGGTCCGGCATCCTTCTAGGGTTCCGACATGGGACGCGATCGTCCTCACGGCGGCGAGCCCGGAGCAGGCCGAGCTCTACGAGTGGCAGCTCCGCCGCGCCAAGCGGATGGGCCGGATCGCTGCCTCCACCGTCACGCTCGCCGTCCCAGACCCCGAAGGAGCTCGCATTGGCTCCGGCGCCGCAACGCTCAATGCCATCGCCGCCCTCACCCGGCACTTCAATCGGCTCGGCCTCGGTTTGGAGGTGATTGCAGTTGCTACTCTGTTTGATTTGTTATTGGTTTTTGTAAGGCAAAAGGTTTAATCTCTTCTTAATTATCGTGTTTTTTGAAGTGAGAAGATTAAGCATGATTTGTGGAATTCAACATGGTTGAAATTCATTAAGGACTGGAGGAGAGCGGAAAAAAGTGTTTTTTGGAGCTAGTTAACAATATAGATGGATTGGATATTTCAGAAGCATGATTAACATTTTAGTACTTTTGGTTTTTTGACTATCCATTAATCATAAGAAGGCCCTGGATCTCTTTTCCCTCTTTTGGCTTGCTGATTACTTCCTTTCCAAATCTCGTGGCATCCAATAAGAAATTGTAACTTAAGAATGCAAAAAAAAAACTGTCATTGTCTTCGACTTCCACTTTGAGTTCGAATCATCATCATAGCTTGTCAATGTGAGGTTGGCTTGAATTGGTGAAAAAAATTGTAAATCCTACAATGCACATCTCCCAAATAGCACTTTGTAACTGCTCGCTACGCCTTTCCAACTATTTTTGCATTAGTGTTGGCTCTGCTACCCCAGGAAGATTTCCAAACATACTTATGGATACACTAAAATCCTGCAACGCGCATCCCTTTAAACTCACTACCCAAAAAGCTAGCCTTACTAGTCAGTTCTCCATCATGGGATGCTATGGCCTTGGTAGTCCATTTGACTTCTTTTCTCAATAGCCCTGTTTGCTATTCTTGCCCCTATCAATTCCACCACTTCCTCCAAGTTCTGTTATTATCTTTCTTTTTATAACTTTAGTAACATTGTCCAAGGCACCATCTTCTGCAAAAATTGGCCTCTACACTAAGATAGCCTTCCCTACTTTGGACTTTGGCTCCCCAGCTTGCTCACTCCCTTTGAACTAGAGACAATTTGAACCTAGAGTACCCCCTGACCCAACCCCCTATTCCCTCTCCATTCTTTTCCACCACAATTTTTCTCCAGGGAGCTGCTTGTTCCTCTCCAACTGCCAACACTTGCTCAATACTGCCTAATTTCTGTCTATTAGCTTTCCTGCACTTTGTCTCCTTTAGATTTATAAAGTCATCCTTGTAAATAAGGACTTTGCCTTTCTTTTTCTTACCTTGCCTAGAGAAATCTTAAACAATGCAGAGTCATGCACCCTGCTTTCCGTGTTGCCTACTGTTTTTTAATCACTGAATCCAACATGGTTTTAGGTCTTGGGTTTGCTCCTGAAGGTATCCCTAGGTATTTGATTTGTAGCAAAACTGATTTGCATCTCACAATTTGTGCAAACTCCTATCTTTCTAAAAAAGAAGAAGAAGAAAGGTGCCAACTCCACCTCTGTTGATGTTCGTAGTTCGTACGCTACTGGAGTGCCTTTGCTTGGTGTTTTTTTTAACCATTATGATGAAGAGTTTTTGAAGTATTGAAGACTAAAAGAATGGGTAAACTGAATGAATTTTTCTAATCTTACATTGTGTTTTATCTCAGCTGTAAAGGGCCTTTTTGCCACAGGAGTTGATTTTTTCTAGAATTAGTGCCTATTGTGGGCTATTTTTGCTGGAGAAGAACGAGCTGATCTTGTGAACTAAGTTTTTTTGGCACTAAAAGGTGGTTTCTGCTTTCATTAATAGGAAAGGGACTTTATTTAGTCATGCATTTCTGTTGTGCACATTTCTGTTGTTCTGCAGTCTAATTGCATTTTTACATGTGAATAAAATACAACCCAGATTTCCACTGATATTTCCTTAATATTTGCTTGTTCAATCATTCAAAAAAAAAAAAAAAAATCGCTTGTTCAAATGCTGTAAGTTTATTCCTGGATTAACAACTGATTTTAAATTTAGTTGCTAGCTGTAAGACTTTTCAATTTCTGCCTGTGATTTGGATATCTATCATGTACAGGTATCAAATGCTGAGAATGGAAACCTACAATCTCCAGCACCTCATTACAGGTCCCACAATGAAGTGCCTCTAATGTCAATGGTGAACTTTATAGCTACAAAGCATATACTATTGCTTCATGCTGGAGGTGACTCTAAAAGGGTTCCATGGGCAAACCCTATGGGAAAAGTTTTCCTTCCGCTGCCTTATTTGGCAGCAGACGACCCTGATGGGCCAGTCCCACTTCTTTTTGACCATATCCTTTCAATTTCCTCTTGTGCAAGGCAAGCATTTAAGAACGAAGGTTACTACATCTATGATCCTTTTATTATGTTTTAATTAAACTTGACTCTTCTATCCCTGGCAAATTTAGTTGCAACTCAACATTCGAGGCTAAATCCTTCTCTCTGTCATGACATATGGATGATTCCTTCTCTGCTCAGACATTTCTAATTCGAATATGTCTTTTCATGATCAATTAAAAATACATATAATGGACATGTGGAATCAGGAATGTCACTACTTTATTAATTGGTCTGCTTACACTATGACATTTTATCCTTGTTCTTCATCATTGGTTCTTGTTTAAGAATTTTGTGCTGATTTGTAATACATTTGTTATTCTTGAAATCTAGTCTTCTTCATGGCTATCATTTTCTTTATAAACTTCCAGAAGCATTTTTTCCTTTCAGTGAACCTCCGAAAGCACAATTCAATAATTTCTCTGAAATTCATAGAGGCAAATTATTTGCCTGGCTTCCATTGGCATCGTTGGAAAAAAATATCTTATTCTTGTTTCTCTTGGCACACTTGGAGTCTCTATAATTCAATTTAATGTAATCTTCTCGACTTTTGTGCATGCTCACTTCAATGACATACGCATCCACTAGAGGAAAGAGGAATATGTGTCATGCAAACTTTTGTTTGAATGTCTTAGAGAATGAAAGTTACATCTAATAAAGGTAATACTATCTCTTCAATCACATTTATTGTTGTGGGTGGCCCCCTGCACATGTAAAGTTAATATTTGGGCTGAAGAAGATTTAAAATAGGTGATTTAATATGATATAATTGCCAGTGCAGAGCCTGAAATAAAGAACTATTTGCGGTACAACTTAGTCCTTGGCGCAGATCTAAAGGCCCTATCTCACTTGCATTCAATCTCTCGGATTTTTTTAGTAGAATATGAGAATGCATTAAGCTAGCCCCATATAGATGGGATATGGCTAAGATGATGATGAAACTTTTTTATTTTTTATTTTATATATATTTTTAAGAACAATATGGTTTTTCCCGAACATGTCATGGAGGCGAAGCTATGGATGCATCCATTTAACCATAGGATAGATTTAACTCTGAGCCACAGTACAACTTGTTATTTCTGAAAGATGGAAGTTTGTACCATCAGACTTCAAAAAATAAAATAAAGTAACATGTAATAAAAAAAAAGTATGACCTGTTTGGATTGGGTTTTGTTAGAGATTAGAGTTGTAAAGAAAAGTCATCTTGTCTGAGAGTTCAATTATGATTATGATCATGATCTTTTGTCTTTGTTAATTTTATCTCAATAGAAGAAGAAGAATCATTATTCAACTTGTTAGTGAACAATAGAACTACGTATATCAAAGGGTCCTGAGTCCTGACATCCAAATGACCATACGTGGACAGAAACACGTCCCCAGGGATTCAAACATAAGACCCCCTAGCTCTAATACCATGTTAGTAACTAGAAGCACCAAAAGCTCGATCTACCATGGTTTTCTGAAGCATTTTGGCCCCATTGATTATCTTTGTTGAACTACTGGTTTTTGGCATTCAGAGCAGATATAAATAGAACTGGCGAATGAGGTTCAACAAATATATTTTATATTCTCCATTGATTCTTATTTCGATTTTTATTGACTCAAAGTTTGATTTGTCTTGTTAGGTGGGATATTTATTATGACTGGAGATGTTCTTCCATGTTTTGTTGCTTCCACAATGGCTCTTCCATCGGATGCATCCTGCATTATCACTGTCCCTATTACCTTGGATATTGCTTCTAATCATGGTGTTGTTGTGGCATCAAAAACTGGTATTTCTGACAAAAGTTATTCTCTCAATTTAGTGGAGAATCTTCTACAGAAGCCCAGTTTAAAGGAGCTTGTTGAGAACCAGGCTATTGGACATGATGGTAGAGCATTGCTTGATACAGGAATAATTGCAGTTAGAGGGAAGGCATGGGTTGAGCTTCTAATGCTTGCAAGTTCAAGTCAGACAATGATAATGGAGCTTCTGAAAAGCAGAAAAGAGGCAAGTTTTAATATTCTGAAATGCTTGGTGAATCATAAGGATCTATAGTTCAGATCTGAACTGAAGGAAAAGGAAAAGCTATAGCATGCTTCTCCATTATATCAATGTTAGCATTTTCTTTTTATCTGAAAAAAATACCCAAATTGTACAGTTTAGACTCTCAACTCAAGGAATAGCTATGTCATCCTTTTTTTGTTCGTATTTTCTTGTTATGTAAGAAAACCAAATACCACCACCTCCAAAAACCCACACACATGCGCGTGCGCGCACACATGCACACACAAACCAAAAAAGAAAAAAAAAAGAAAAAAAAAAAGGAAAAAGAGAAGGAGAAACAAAGAATTGTTATGTTCATTTGAATCCTACTCAGGTTATAGATATTAGATATGTGCATCTTCTGTGGCTTATTCATAATATTTTTATTGTCAAAATTTAAGAAGATTGAATATAACAGTTCGAAGAATATCATATATTGATGTACAGAAAACGAAGCAAAGATACATAAAAAGGTGAGAGCGGAGGCTCCAAAATTGGAAGCAAATAATCAATCTGCTTCTTTCCAGTTTCATCAAGTTCCAAGTATGTTTTTTTTTTTTTAAAGAAAAACTGATTTCCAAAATCATACTATGTCGTGTTTCACAAAATAAACCTAGTAGCCTATTATATTGTTCTTGATATTCTGATAACACCCCTTGCCAAGTCTAGTTAACTTTTAAACCTCAAACATTTGGTTTCCTTAAGCGCATCTTTTAATATCTGTATACTCAAGAATTTTCTTGATGGCTATTAGGTTGTGTACCTTCCTTATGTGAGAAGCTCTGAAGCCTCTTTTCTATTAGTTTGCTTCTTTTTAATAATTTTATTTTAGTATTGCTGCTTTCACATCAATTCTCATAAATGCATTTGTGGCAATTACCTCTGGAGGCACTTAAGTCTTTCTCCTATTTCCCTTAAATGAACATTTGCAAGTATGCAGAAGCCCTCCTCATTGTGATTGACCTAATTCATTTTCCTCATATATGTGGGAGCATTTTAATTACTACTCAGATTGGTTAGTAAGTTATGCGGTTCAAAAGTTTGGTGGCAAGTTACTTCATGATGTTCCTTTTGGGAAGTAGAGAAAATATGATTTTATTTCTCCTATGTATCTTTCGGCACTTTTCTTTCTCATTTAATTGATTTATACCTTTTGTAATGCAGCTTAGCCTTGTATTTTGCTTCAAGATGAATTCCTATTTTTTTTCTTTTGGTCACTGTTTACAACGAAGCTAGTGATTGATGTTTTCCTGAGCCTAGACTATTGTTATTATATGTTTTCATCATGGGGTCAGCTACATGAATTGCATTTCTCCATCCTGGTATGTCTTAAGCCAAATCATTGGATATGTTGCACTTACTTCAGATCCATCATTACTAGTTTCATCCATGTCCCTCTTTGGCCTACTCCTTTTTCACGGTGGTCCATCAACTTGCATGGGAAAAATTTTCCTTGATGGGGGGGTCATTGCTGGCCTACATTGGATATGTCCAAACCATCTCAAATGAGTTTCTCTTAATTTATCATCCATTGATGCTACCCCTAAATGCTCCTGAATATGCTCATTTTTATTCTTTCTTTCTTAGTTTGAATATTCTCTTCTCTGTTACATTCATTTTGTGCATGTCTTGCTCCGTAGGTCATAATTGGTCTTATTGTTGTCTTGTAAAATTTTTCCTTCAATCTTGTTGGTAGGCACAAATCACAAAGCACTCTAGAAACTTCAATCATCCCACTCTTATTCTATGTTCAACATCTTCCTTAATATTTCCATCCTTACTAATTATCAAGCCAAGTTATCAAAATGAATCTCTTTATGGTATCTCTTGAGCTTCAATTCCCGCGGGAGTCTCAATTCATTGCACATATTTACTAAAGTTGCAATTCATATATTATGTCTTTGTACTACTTATTTTAAAACCCATGGATACTAAATCCTCCCACAATCTCTCAAGTTTCGCATTCTCACCATCTCTTGATTTATCCACCCATCTGCAAATAACATACACTAAGGTACCTCTTCTTAAATATAAGCAGTTAACTCGTTCATAGTTAGTACTATTGTTGTTTGTTGTATATACTCTAATTTGATTTTATGATTACATAAATGAGCATTGTGGTTCAAATTTGAATATCGACTATTTTTTAAAATGAAAACCGATGATTTTATCAAGAAACAAAACAAAATAAGTAGAGAAGGCCATAAGCCAACAAGAGAACAATCATAGAAATCCAAAAACCCCTTCCATAATAAAAATCATTAACATAAGGCCATACGCCAACAGGAGAACAACCATAGAAAGCCAAAAACCCCTTCCATGATAAAACTCATTAACACAAGGCCATAAGCCAACAAGAGAACAACCATAGAAAGCAAGAAACCCCTTCCATAATAAAAATCATTAATACCATTAAAAAAATAATAAAAATCATTAACCACACCATTCTTTCCGATACCTCCATAGATCAAATGAAGTCAATGCTTTGAAATTGATTCATACAAAGTGCTTAAGAGATAACCTTAGCCTGGACTTTTTGCATAGCCATCCCAATCATATAGTCTAGCTTCTGTGGAATGTATGATTATTTCTTTCAATCCATGGGGCCTATAAAATAGGATTCTTCATATCCCGAAAACCATGATTCCAAGTTTCCAACAAAATATTTACTGTTGCAGGCATCACCTATTAAATACCAAAAAGCAAAGGCAGAGCCAGGGCAACTGAGAAACTTGCACTGCAATGGGAGCAGTGTGACTCCATAGTGGGTCCACATATTGAAAATTTGTATTGCTAAAAATGAACACCCTCCCTTCAGTGGACTCCCCCAAAATTTTACTCCAATAAGATTGAGCATATGACAATCATATGTTAATCTTATGGTGGGACCAACTCCTATTGGAGTAAAATTTGGGAAGGGCCCAATTAATGAGAGGGCGTTTATTTTGAGCGGGGTGAATATTCAAGAGTTGGCTCGGATGTGGAGTTCCACACCCACTCATGGGAAATGTTAGTGAGACACTTAAGAGGATCTAGACTCCTTAACTTTGCATTTTTCATAACTTTTACACCTTCATAATTCACCTTTTCACGACCCAGTAAATGGCTTTTAATGCTATCCTCTCAACCATCCATGCCTATTGCAGGCATTGTGGCCCATCAAATTATTACAAGTAACCAATCAAAGGATTTTCATTAATTAATCTGGCACGGTTCCTACTTCCTACTTTGAGTGGGGTACGAATGTGAGATACGACTCTCATTGCTGAGAAAATGATTATTTTGACCAGGGATTTCTCCACAAATGGACATCCTCTGCAGATGAATTTCCACTATTGATCAACTGACTAATAAAAGATTTTATAGAGAAATGTCCTTTCAAATCACACCACTTCACAAATAAAAATTCAATTAACCTTCACCAATGGACAAGCTTTATCAGCTCATAGAAATTGTTGACAATTCCTATGGAATTGTGGCAAATCTCTAAGCTGGCATTAGAGGCACAATAACATTATTGAAGAAGTTGCTAATGAATGCATGGCAGTGACGAACTGATGACTATTGAGTGTATTAGTACTTTGTAGGTAAATCCTTTTCACACCCATACAATTGTATGTGGAGAATAATGCAACATATACTATGGGCATATTTAGCCATGCCCACGGGACATACCAGCCAACGCAATCACTTTCCTCAAGATTAGCCAATTTCATCATTTGAGCTGTCCCAAACTTGGGTTACTCAGGCTATTGAACGTTCATGTTTAATTAAGTGATGCCAGCAAATCTCCTTGGGGCACCGTGCTATTGGGTCTACCACTTTCCCTAGGGTCACTGCACCTGTTTAAATGCCATTCACATAATCAATATACACTTGGTCAGTTTGAGAAAGAAATAAGTAATTGTCGAAAAAATTTTAATGCAGTTGGTCATGGAATTAACTTAGATGACCATTGTAATCAAGATTAAGAATAATGTGAACATGTCAATTGCTTTTTTTTTTTTTTTTTTTTTTTTGAAGGAATAGAATTCCAACAGTCAATCTACCCATCTAAGGCGATTGTGAGCCACTTCCTGCCTTTTAGTTGGCTGTCTATTCCATTGCCTTGGGTTAAATGGCTAATAATGACCAATGAAGCTTATTTTTGGAATAGTTAGTCCATGGACTTCATGTATCTAGTGCCTAGTGAGCCCTACCAACATGCTTTTGATAGTTTTCATTTCGTCATGGACAAGTGTTTGGCATGCTACCAATTCTCTGAAATCATCTATTGAGAAATTCAGTAAGTAAGAAATATACAGATGCAATGAGAATTTGGACATTCTAGATGATTTTATAGGCGATTCCAGTTTCAAGTTTGTCAAAGGTCAGACATCTTAAAAAGTTTTTTTTTTTTTTTTTTTCAGTTCTAAAAGACGCAGTTCCTTCACCAGTCATTAATCTTAGACATGTGGTGTTGAGAACTAACAAGCATGTTCATTGTCAGATCTGTACGGCCCAAGTTATTAAGATGTTTTGCATGTTATACGACAGCTAGAATGACCAAAACTAATGTAGTGATGTTCCTGATTAGATATGTCCAGAAAGGAAAGGAGTCTCTAAATTCTGCATGTCGTTAATGGATTATGAGTATCCTGCACTAAAACTATATTCCATGGGTTCATATCTTTGTGTACAAAGCTTTTAATAGTTTTTTCAATGATTGTTATTTTTATGACCTCGTTTTTTCTATCCTGGGATGAATTTATTCAGAACTTGTGCAGATGAGTTTATATGAAGATTTGGTAGCGGCTTGGGTACCTGCTAAACATGAATGGTTGAAGTGTCGCCCTTTAGGAGAAGAGCTGGTCAATGCTTTGGGGAATCAGAAGATGTTCAGCTATTGTGCTTGTATGTTTTCTTTGGCACCATTACTTTCTCGGAATTATGGATAGCTGTCTGTTGGTGACATGAATATGAAGTCACTTGGAGGTGCTGCTCGAATGTTCAACTCTTTTTTTTTCCTTGATTTCTTTGCAGATGATTTGTCATTCTTACATTTTGGCACCTCTAGCGAAGTTCTAGATCACCTAAGTGGGTCCAATTCAGGGCTTGTGGGTCGCAGGCACTTATGTTCCATTCCAGCAACCACTGTCTGTGATATTGCAGCATCTGCTATTATTCTTTCAAGCAAAATTGCACCTGGGGTCTCAGTTGGGGAGGATTCCTTGATTTATGACTCCTCACTTTCAGGTGGAATACAGATAGGGTCCCAATCTATTGTTGTTGGAGTTAATATACAAGGAGATGGTGAATATTGGCCAACAAGAACGTCTGTGCGGTTCATACTACCTGATCGTCATTGTTTGTGGGAGGTTCCTTTAGTGGGCCAGACAGGAAGAGTCCTTATCTATTGTGGACTACATGATAACCCAAAAAATTCATTTTCAAGGGATGGAACATTCTGCGGAAGACCATGGAAGAAGTTCCTCTTTGATTTATGCATTGAACAAAGTGAGCTATGGAATTCCCTAGATACACAAGATAAGTGCCTGTGGAATGCAAAGATATATCCTGTTCTACCTCCATTTGACATGCTTAGTTTAGCCATGTGGCTTATGGGATCAAGCAATCGAAATGATGAAACTATGCTTTCCTTGTGGAGAAGTGCAAACCGTGTCAGTTTGGAGGAGTTGCATAGATCAATAGACTTTCCAAAGCTTTGCTCTGTCTCCAGTAATCATCAAGCAGATCTTGCAGCTGGAATTGCTAATGCTTGCATTAGCTATGGTTTATTTGGGCGCAACTTGTCTCAGTTGTGTGAAGAAATTCTGCAGAAAGATATGTCGGGAATTGAGGTTTGTAAGGAGTTTCTCACGCTCTGTCCTGATCTCCAGGACCAGTGTTCGGAGATCATTCCTCAGAGCAGGGCATACCAGGTGCAAGTTGATCTTCATAGGGTGTGCGGAGAAGAAACAAATGCTTGCAATATGGAGCACAAAGTATGGGCTGCAGTAGCTAATGAAACAGCTTCCGCGGTTAAATATGGCTTTGGAGGTAATTTGCTAGTGTCAGTATGCTCCTTTCACTCACAGAAGATCTATTTATCTGATTCTTGAGGCTTCTTGTTGGCGCATGCATTTTGGAAAAATGTTATTGTTGTCTGGATGGGCTACATCATGGATGAACCATACTAAAAAAATAAACAACACTGCATAAAAGATAATCCTAACCTGCTAAACCATGCAAACAAATGGTGAAGAATGAATTAGAACAACGCAGTGTCTATAATCAATGTAAATGAAGGTGAGATATAGTGTACTGCTGATAGGTTCTTCTAATCTATAGTGGAAAGCGAGGTCTATCAGATCGACATTTTGGATCACTGAGAACTCAGTGATTTCGTCAGATCAATGTCTTGGATCACTGAAAAGTAATTACAAATTATTCTTCTGATTGAAACAAATACTTGTGTCTTAATTAAGTTATTATCAGTGACTGAATTTTGTTAACATGTTTATATAAACAGATAACTCGGGATTTTGTACACATGGCAAACAAATCTTACTGTAGTTGAATGTAATAATGGCATTTAATGGAAACATAAATTGGTATATAATTTTGGGGCATGTTTTTTAAATTATTATCTGTTACGGAATTTTGTTCAGATGTTTAAAACAAATAACTAAAAATTTTGTACACATGGCAAACATATCTTATGGAAAAAATTAAACCGAGATTCTTGTAACTGTTTTTTTTTTTCTTCTTTTTCTGAAAGGTGCACTAAATGAAGAGTTAGAATTACAAATCTTTGTAAGTTTTGGGCTGGGGTCCATGCATGGTAAGTCCCCTGTGATTAACAATTTGGAGCCTCGTGCACATGTGCCACATCTTCTAGGATAAATTACTGTTATGCTAAGCTAAAATAGGTCCAAAATAAAGTTATTTTGTTTAATGCATGTCTGAGTTTCTGCGAACATTGCTGTTTCAGTGAAAGATTCCATTTTGTATCAGTTTTGTGTGTCTGTGCATGTTCGTTGGGTTCATAATCTCAATTATTATTCCTTTTTGTCAGACCATCCATCAGACTTTCCCAATGGCAGAAGTCCTTCAGCAAGTCGTGGCAATGACGCTGATGGCTGGAACAGTCATCCTTTCAAACCAAGAAGAGCAAAAGTAGAGTTACCAGTTCGTGTTGATTTTGTTGGAGGCTGGAGTGATACTCCACCTTGGAGCTTGGAGCGTTCTGGTCGTGTTCTGAATATGGCAATAAGTTTGGAAGGTTCTCGTCCCATTGGAACTGTAATCGAGACAACTGAGACCCGTGGAATATTGATTTGTGATGATTCTGAAAACCAATTATATATTGAAGATCCTACTTTAATCAATATGCCGTTTGATAAAGATGATCTGTTTCGGCTAGTCAAATCTGCCCTGCTTGTGACTGGTATTGTTCATGCTAACTTCTTAGGTTTCACAGGACTACGAATAAGGACATGGGCAAATGTTCCTCGTGGTAGTGGTTTAGGGACTTCCAGTATATTGGCAGCCGCCGTCGTTAAAGGACTTCTCCATATAATGGAAGAAGATGAAAATAATGAAAATGTTGCTAGACTCGTTTTAGTCCTAGAACAGATCATGGGCACAGGTGGAGGCTGGCAAGATCAAATTGGAGGCCTGTACCCGGGCATCAAATGTACCTCAAGCTTCCCTGGAAAACCATTACGGCTGCAAGTCATCCCTCTCTTGGCTTCACCACAGTTGGTGTCGGAGCTAGAGCAGCGCCTGCTTGTGGTCTTCACTGGGCAAGTAAGTGATCCATACTTTTCTTAAAGATGCTGAAAATTGATTCACTTTAAAGCTTGAAATGCAACAAAAAGCATAGCTTTTCAATAGGCATCAGCGAATGAGGGGTCTCTCTCTCCCTCGTTGAATAGGTCACCTCGTTATGGAATGGGAAACATATTTTCTATAACTAGATCATTCGTAAGTACTCCCTCTTTTGCAAGTGCATCTGCTTGATCATTAATCTAATTTCTCTAAAAGGAATATACACCAACATGATTTCCTTAGATGGGACCATCAGTCTAATATCTTGGAATATGCCATTTTTCTTAATTTTCTAGTGTGGATGCCTTTCCCACAACTACTAAGCAACTACTCTGGGAGGCACAAACCCTTGCCAAACCAAGGAGCAACAGGGCATATTTATCTTACCCAATGATTTTCCTCTGATGATTGGACCAGCCTGATTTTGAGGGTGGGATGTTAATATAGTCATGCCCGCATGATTCATGCTTCATGTATGCCAAATCCCGTTTGCGTGGCTATAAGTGACAGGGTGAGAAGAGTCCCATGTCACGTTTTAGTGAACCTCCATTCTTATTGCCTTTGAATTTTATAGGGATTCACATGAAATTAATACTGCTATAATAAATGGGGGAAAAATGCCATGCGAACAATCCCAACCCTAGCGACACCATTTTGTTGCTTTGTTATGCCCATTTATGTCGTGAAGGATATTATAGATTATTTACTGAAAACAACTCTCCGGTAACAGTTCTGGTGAATCTAGGATGCCAAAAGCTGATCTTAACTCACTGTACAGTATTGCATAAGATTTATGATTAGAAAATGTATTCTACTTGGTCTTTTGGCTTCTCCTATGCCTTTTCCATTTCATCCTACTGTTGAACGGAATGCAGGTCCGACTTGCACATCAAGTCTTACAAAAGGTGGTAATCCGGTATCTCCAACGAGATAACCTACTGATATCCAGTATCAAGCGCCTGGCAGAACTGGCAAAGATTGGGCGAGAAGCGCTGATGAACGGTGACTTGGATGAACTGGGAGAGATAATGTTGGAGGCTTGGAGGCTACATCAGGAATTAGACCCTTACTGCAGTAATGAGTTTGTGGATCGGCTCTTTGAATTTGCTGACCGCTTCTGCTGTGGCTACAAGCTTGTTGGCGCAGGTGGCGGAGGCTTCGCCTTGCTACTAGCCAAGGATGGAGAACATGCGAAAGAGCTGAGGCATTTGCTTGATGAATCTTCAGATTTCGATGTAAAAGTGTACAATTGGAGCATCTATTTGGATTAGAATTTGCTTGCCGCTATTATTTATTATATTTATTTTTATTAAGATGCGTATTCTTTAGTAGGAATGTAATTTAAACAAATCCATGTTAGGGGGAATCCCCTGTAAGATCCAAATATTTCAGCAGCCTCTTTCAGAATAATATCAGTGGAACTGGCTTTCTCTTAGCTTTGATTTAATTTCAATCAGAATTGCAAGTACATTAAGATGATTGGGTTCGGGGAAAGAAAAGCACATCCATTAAAAAGGAATCCTCTCAAGTGCTACTGTTGATGCCTGTCTCAGCCTTTGGAACGTTGGATTCTCCTTTGTCCCAAGAGCCCCCTGTTCATGTAGTGGGTGCCATGTTCGGGGCACTATCAGGTCATGATTTGGTCGTGTGGTGTCCAAGCTTTATTTCTATGTAAATTATGATTCCCTTCTTGTCAAATTTGTCATTGTTATCATATTGGCATTTTGGGGGATTTTTAGCTGTTTGGTTATTAATCTGGAGTCCTGCTCGATAAACCAAACTAAAAAATTTGGGTACAATCACTGGGGAGGGAAAATTTAAGATGGATTGGATACGTTTAGGATTCCTCTAATCAGGTTCACATTTGAGTTTACCTAAACACAATTTGGATAAAGCTTGAGTTAGTCAAGTCCCACAGAGATGCACTCTTATGCTATATCAAGGTCCATGTCAACTTCTGCAGTAAGATTTACCTTTTTTTTTTTTATAACCCAGGTATTTCTAGCCC
The DNA here is from genome assembly GCA_028538565.1 of Umbellularia californica. NCBI lineage: Eukaryota > Viridiplantae > Streptophyta > Magnoliopsida > Laurales > Lauraceae > Umbellularia > Umbellularia californica. The sequence continues at coordinate 69,270,316 of JAPQWN010000005.1, forward strand.
AAGAGCCTTTGGCCCTGAGCCTGAGGGCCACTCGATTCTAGACAGCCGAGAACTAATTCCTAGACTCACATGTAAATTTTCTTATCCGCATGTACCGGGTAAAACTATGGGAGGTGTTGAACAACCTCTTCGGGGTTGAGCATTCTAAATACTAGAAGGGGTTGAGCATCTAGAATTCCAGTTCGGGGTTTTCAGAATTCTTCTAGACAAAAGTTCTTACAATTCTTTCAAACAAACGGCTCTAACGGGCAGCTTTTAGAAAATTTACAAATTCGATAATTAATTCCTGAAATTTGCTAAAAAAACATATCAAAAAAGTCAAAATTTCAGTAGTAATAACTAATATTCCAGTAAAATTTGGAGATAACTCGTGCTCGTGAAGTATAACTCATCATTAAAACCCATCTCTGATACAGGACACGTACATGGTTGAGCAGGAATGGATTTACACCGACCAGTTTTCATCATAATCGAGACCGGAGAGAAAATTAGCTTCCACCCTTTCGTTTTTTTCCTTCCCTCTTGTTGCTATCGTCCATAAAAGAAGTGAAACTTTTCTACTTTCATATACAACTGCAAGCCCCTTTGCGGATCCCTATCGTGTTCTGCACTTCTACCATTCCCTTTGCTTTCTTTTCCTTTCTTTTCCTTTCATAGCTACCACATTCCAATGGATAATACAAAAAGTACACAACTGTTTTCATTTCATCTCTCCGTTATATTTTTATTTTCCTCCTGCTATATGCTAAAACCATCTTGTAGGTGCAATGACAATGGTAATGATTAGGACAGCCCTGACAAACTTGCCACGTGTAGGGTGGATGACCCATTAAACACTATGTATCTTTACTGAGAGAAGTGTGTAAAAGTATGGATTTTTTTTGCTGCTACTCTGATAGACTTCCACTATAAGAGAATCTTGCTGGGGCTTTGTATTTTTTGTCTTCTCTCTGTTTCTGGAACTAGATTTGAGGACAGGAGGTGAGAGAGAAGGGGAATGCTGTGATGGGTGTTCTTTCTAACAGAGTGGAGAGAGCCCAGATCAAGGCAGGAGACCACATTTATTCTTGGAGAGCTGCCTATACATACTCTCACCATGGTAATTCAGTAGTTTCAGCAATTCTGGTTTCTGGGTTTCTCTTTTTATTTGCTTTCTTACTGTCTATAGTATGTGGATTCAGTAACTGAGTCTTTTGGCATTTTCCTTTCTGCCTGTAATATATGTTGATGTATATTGTAATGTGGATGGTTTTCTTCTTCATGGGCTGAATTCTCATCTTTTTGGATGATGGATCTGGTGGTTTGGTTGTATACTTTCCTTCTGTTCTGTCAATTGTTTTTTCTGAGGTTCCTAATGTGTTTATGTTAAGTTTGTGATGGTGGAATTGTCTTGGAATTTGATGATGTATTTCTTGAGTAGTGCCCTTGCTTGCATCTCTATGCTTGTTGATTACTTGATTGAGGCTATTTCAATACTAAGGATTTGCAACCTCCAAAGGCTGAAAAATCTTAGAAGATTGCCAGAATTTAAGACGGTAGCCTTCTTGGTTTTCTTGAAAACATGGAAATGTTGATCTTGGTTTGTTTGTGCAAAGCATGGTGTGATGTTTGGAATGGGGAAATCGGTATCTTGGTCATTTCGTTCCTGATCTAGTGCTGATCTCTCTTCTAGAATTATTTTTTCTTCAATTGGAATTAGAGAGAACATTTGTTCATGTTGAATCTCTGGTGTGAAGCAAATGTGGCCATTTAATAAAGACTGGAGCATGTTTATTGATGGACCTACACCTACTTGAACTCCTCTTGGTGTCATTGAAGCAAATGTGGCATTTCTCATCACTGTGTTATTCGTGTTTGAGATTAGTATGTTAGATAAAGATTAGTTTGGTTTTTTGAGATTTTAGGTAGTTTGAATTTAGAATAATTGTTGATTAGGTTTGCTCTTCATTTTATAAATTGAAATCATTTCTCAATTGAATGGTATGGTGAAATTGTGCCAGTGGATGTATTTCTTTAAAATTCTTTAATTCGATGGCATTAAAAATCCCAATTCAGTTGCATGTGTACCCCAGCCAGCCATCAGTTCATTTGGCTATTAGTGGGAAGTTTTACTCGAACTTGTGATTAATTTCATGAAATTCAGTTCTCTAGGGTGTCAAACATTGGAGTTTTTTCATACTATGGAACAAGGACAGATGTTTATTCTTTATTGGCTTTTCTTATGCTATGTGCTCTTTTGGCTAGATTGAAATTTGGATTCTCATAAATCTTTGAGTTCAAATTATTCTAGTTCATTTCCCATCTGAAGCTTCTTAGACTAAAAATATTTCCTATGGGTTGATGCACCGTGTAGTATAGGTTGAGTATTATTTCAAGTTTCTTTGAGAAGCCTTTTGCATGTAGTTCAATCTCACTTCCTTTCCCTTCCATCTATTTCTGAAATATACCTGGAGTTGCAGGTTGCAAAGAATTGGAAATGTATTGATGCCAACCAAAAGGTGGGGTGCAGACTTTGGGATGAAGCTCTTGTTTTCTCCATCTGTGATCTACCTAACCCGCTTCGCTCTTGCCTAGTGTGAAAATTTTTTCATTAGCCTGCACATGCCCTGCACCAGCTACCATATGGAGCCATATAGATGGTTAACAGCATCCTCTTTCTGGCCACTTTATATATAGGGAAGGTGTAAGGACCTTATGTTCTTCCCAAATTGCCATATTGGATGTGTGAAAAGTAAAAGTAAAACACTGGAACCATGGCAATCAAGACTTGAGAAAACGTCAGCATCATCTTTTCCTTCATAATGTAACTGGGGCACATTTAGATCTTAGCAAACCCTGTGCAGGTAAATCACATAAATGAGGATTCATTGGGGGTTCATGAATTTGGATAACCTGAATTACCTGCAAATCAGTTGTTTTGATCTCTGCCATTCTCAATCACATGTAAACAGAGTTACAAGTAAATACGAGTTTTGAGTATCCTAACATGGCCCTGCCGTCGTGTGTTGGATTTCCCTGTTCAGCTTGCATGAGACTGAGTTGTACTACTTTGATATTATCCCGTGTATTTATTGCCTTGTGGACTTTAACTGGTTAGTTTGTTCTAGATGTTAGTGTGGTGGTAGTGATTTTCATTCATCATATATAATTTGTGATGAAACATGAAGTTAAGCATAATATTTTCGTTCATTCATTATCCATCAATGTTGGTATCACTGAAGAATTGATATCTAATCCAGTGGAGATTTTGGTAATTTCTTGTCCTTGAAACCAGGTATATATGTTGGAGGGAGCAAAGTGGTTCATTTTACACGAGAACAGGATTCCTCTTCAAACACAAATACATCATTTGGTTCTTTCAGATCGAGTTCAAAAACACAATTGGAATGTTTGACCTTCCCTGACTGTGGATTCAGGCGGCCCAACAGTGGTGTGGTCCTCTCTTGCTTGGATTGCTTCCTTGGCAGCGGCTCCTTATACTGCTTCGAGTACGGGGTTCCAGCATCTGTTTTCCTTGCCAAGGTACGAGGTGGCACATGCACAACTGCAGAATCTGACCCACCTGAAACTGTTATCCACAGAGGTATGTATCTCCTTCAAAATGGATTTGGGAACTATGACGTGTTCCGGAACAACTGTGAAGACTTTGCACTCTATTGCAAGACGGGTCTTCTGATAGTTGAGAACACGAGCATGGGAAGGAGTGGTCAAGCTTCTTCGCTCGTTGGTGCTAAGTTGGCGGCCCTTGTATCTTCTCCTCTGAAATTATTCATGGCAGGTCCTGTTGGGGTGGCTACTTTTACTGCTGGGATGTATTGTGTGAGCAGGTATGCTACTGATATCGGCGTTAGAAAAGATGTGATCAAGGTGGCAGTGGAGGACATGGCTTTGAACCTTGGTTGGAATGAGGAAGTCATTGATGAAAAGGAGGCTCCTGAGGGAGAGGTATCTTAGTGTTTGATGTAAGATGGTCAGGTTGAGGGGTCTCTTTTAGCAGTTTATTTCTAATAATGAATTTGTTGGTGTTAATAGATTGAATTTCTGCTCATCTGAGTCCTGGTCATATGAGGGTGTGAAAATGTCTGGTTCTTTTATGTCTAGTCCATAATGGTTGGATATTGCATTACTGATGAGAAATTTGTGTGGATTGATTTTTGTACTAGTACTAGCAGGACAACCTTTCCTTAAGAAGCACAAGTGTGTGGTTGATTAATATTTTTTCGAGTTTTTAATGGTAGTTCTTCAAATTTTCTTTGTACAGCTATTACCGGTTATGATTTTTTTAGAACAAACTAAAACAATTTGGTGGACATGCAATGTATGTCAATTACAGGACTTTTTTTTATAGCCTATTGCTCCAAATCTGCATGAACACCTTCCAATCCATTTTTTGCTGTCCATTTCATAGCCCTCATTGCTTTAGATGGGGCAGATAGAAATGAGCAGAGGGCTGATTCCTTGATCATAATCCAATCCTATCTGATGCAGACAATGGGCCCCATCAAAATGTGGTTCCTTCTGAATTTGCAGTACAAAAATTGCTATGGTGCTCACCCTGCAGGGATGGGAACTTGGAGGAACTGAAGCTCGGAATATCAATGAATGAATAATACTACTTCCAGAGTATGCAAGTCTTTGTTCTTGCATGCTTGTAATCTATTTTCTTAACCTCCCATTTTTAGGCAATGGATTGGCCATATGGGATCTTTTGAATTGGTAGATTTAAGAGACATTTTCCATCCACTGTGGAACACTGATTGGATTACTGATGTTTAGATCACTGAACCATCACATGAACACTATATGCGCTCGGGAAACTGTCATTCCGGGAAGGGAAATTTTCAAATAAGGCCTTAGGTTTTTGCCTTATTTCGAAAAAAGACACTGGTTTCAAAACTTTTCAAATTAGTCCCAAAGTTTTTCAATAAAACTTCAAGTAAGGCCATCTGGTCATTTAAAGGTATATTTTATGGCATTTTCTCTTAATTTTTTTTAAAAATACCCAGAGTACCTTCACTTAAAGCCATGACATGGTTCTGACAAACACTACATTGAGCTGATCTCTGTGGAAATGCTAGGCTTTCTTGATCACTATAAGACTACCAGTGAAAAAAATGAAGAAAATATAGAGGAAGTGAATGAGGGTTTTATTTCATTGAAGGATAATTTGGGTAGTTTAAAAATTGAAAAAAAAAAGTTGCCCAAAATTAGCTTTAAATAGATGAATGTCCTTAATTGAAAACTTCATGAAAAACTTAGGGACTAATTTGAAAAGTTTTAAAACTTGTATCCTTTTTTGAAATAAATAAAAAACTTAAGGACTTATTTGAAGTTTGCCCTTTTGGGAAATATTGGGATGTTTCAAATTTGTGACTTTTGTTTTTGTATACTTTCAAACTTAAGCGTCTCAACATTTAACGATATATTGAGTTCGAAACTCTTTTTTTATTTTTATTTTTTATAAAAACTTATCTAATAGTGAATATAATTAAAACACGGTAATATTCAGATGAGAACTAGTTCTCACACATTATATGAGATTTTTTTTGTGGGGCCCATTTGGGGATGGCACTAGGGGAGATGGAAAGAACTATGTGAGACCACCCCATGTATCAAGTTTGACTTGAAACCCATGCCCTGAACCCCTTCATCCGTAGTTCACAAGTTTAATGGCTTCATATTAAAAAAAATATTCAACCATCAATCCAACGGTTCAGTCCATTCGGATGTGTGCCAATCCTTAGGATTACTGACTATCAAGGGATTCCCTATTAGTTTTGTTAGGTTTTGATAGGTTGCTACTTGGGCCCTGCAAAAAAGTTCTCATGTAATAGGTGAAAACTAATTTTCACTTAAACATTTCCCATTAAAACAAATGTAAATTTGGATAAATGTCAATCCAATAAAACGAGTTGAATGATGATGTACCCCCACAAACATGGTTCCATGTGGCCCACCTTTAATCATTGCGGGCCCCTTCATACTCTCATCCCCAAGATACGACACTAGGCCTAATTTCACTCCCTTAAACTTCTATCCACTGTTGGATTGAATATCTAGGACCACTAAGCCTCATGAATATCAAATCACTTCTTCCCTGATCCGAATGGGATTCAAATCATTTTGTTGGCCCCTCTTCATGTCCCATTTCCAACGGTTTACATTTATGTATTCATGTAAGTGGATCCCATGAGCTGTACTACTCAACGTTACCTGAGTTTTTTCAAACCGGGGCGCGTCGGACGTACGAAAACCTAATCCCCGAGTTTTGGACAAATTCCATGGAAATTCGAAGGGCAGTTGCGTAATTTAAGCCACCGACACGAAATAAATATAAGAAGCCCCCCTCCCACCAACCTGCTCGTGAAAATCATAAATTACTATTTGCCTACTTGCATTCCTCTTTCCATCCCTTGATCGGATCGGCAATTCCACCCCCCAAATTCCACAAATTTCCTCCCTCCCAAACAACATCCACTCCAAAATCCACAACAAAGAGAGAAAGAAAGAAAAAAGAAGAAGAGATCGAAAGTTGAAATCTTTTTCGTTTTTTTCTGGGTGTGTTTGGAAGGTGAATGGGTTGTCTTCATCATTGAGAAGAGTTGTTGTTGGTTTGTTGGTTTTTTTTTTTTTTTTTTCTTCTAATGGCGAAGCTGTACGTGCAAACGGTTCCACCACCAGATCTGAATAAGAACACGGAATGGTTCATGTATCCGGGGGTGTGGACTACATACATCTTGATCCTCTTCATCTCATGGCTCATCGTTCTCTCCGTCTTCGGTTGCACCCCTGGCATGGCTTGGACCATCGTCAATCTCGCCCATTTTGTCGTAAGCAAAAAAAAATCTCTCCTTTTTCTTCTTCAATCTCTTTAATGAATTAAGGATATTTTGGGTTTTTTTTTTTGGATCTGCTGTTGTTGATGATGGTGTTGGATTAGGGTTTGGGGATTTGGGGTTCTTTGATTTTATTGGTTTTTGTTGGATGGAAGGGCATGTAGCATGTATACCGTTTTGATTGAATTGTAAGGGTTTTACTGTTGGATTAGGCTTTTGGGGTTATGGGTTCTATTGTTTTATTTATGTATGATTTTAAAGTTTTGATTTTTATGGAATGGAAGGGCATGTTCAACGTTTGACTGGATTATAAGGGCTTTGACTACTTGTATTTCTTATTTTGTTGGATTAGGGTTTCGAAGAAGCATTAGGTTTTGATAGTTTTTTTTTTGGGATAGAAAGTTTGATTTGCTACGGACTTAGTGCACAATTGATTTGTATTGCAGGTTTGATGTAGTGATGATGGTGTAGAATAAGGTTTCTACTCTCTCTATGTGAGACCTGCATATATTTTTTTCATGTAGATGGACAAAGTTTATTGAGTGCTCTGAATAGTTTTTTTCCTTTCTGTGTAGGCCCTAAAATTTTTTCCAAGGGAGGGAGTTTTGTTTTGTTCTTATGTAGCAGGTGTAGAGCTCTTATAAGGATCCTTAGTTTGCATTTCTATTTATCCGTTGGTGCAATAATATATTATAATTGTTATGTACTTGTATAAAAAAACACATTGCATTTGTTTTTCCTCTGCGATTTTATTTAAATGAATATCACATGGATTTCTATATGGGTCTATTGGATGCACAGGTAGTGTTTACAATTACAATGGTTTTTTTTTTTACTATGTATGAATTTCAGTATTATATAAACTTTTTGGTTATTTCCTTTGCTTGTGTAGAGATGTATTTATACTACATGCTATTTTTAGGGGATTAGCATATTCCATTGGTTTGTCACTCACACATACAAATACGAACTCACGCTACCTTTTAAATTCTATAGTTGTAGGGATTTTTTTGCTACTTTTTGATTCTTTATTTATGGTTTTTTCTTTCACATTTAAGCATTTTTATGGGTTTTGGCGTGAGTGCTCAAACTCGGCCAACTCAACTTGACCCGAAGATGATCAAGTTGCAACCTGAGCGTGAGGTTTTTTCTTTTTTTATTTTTTTATTTGTATTTTTATTTTTTAATTTTTTATATAACACTTAGAGAGACATAGGGAGATTGCAGTTGCAACTAATGAACAAACGAAAATTCAAGTAGGTATTTAGAAGAGGAGAAAGTGAAGGCTATGGCTGTAAGCGATGAAGCTACGTAAAGTTCGAGAAAATTTCTTGAGATAGAGAATAATTAATATTTTTCATTCATGTTATACGAGTAGGCATTTTGTATTGTCAAGTTTTTTTGTTAGCGAATTAGTTATGTGCATGAATGTAGTGATGGCCCCTTTTGGCGGTCTGTCCTGATTGCCCCTTTTGATGGTTTCTATCCAGTCATATGACCGCCCCAGGCACAACTCCTTCAATTGTCCCTTTATTTTATGCTCTCATTCCAAGCAACAGTCCGTGATCATTGCATCAAACCCTACTATGTGGGTATGCTCACTTAGAACAGTTCATAACTAATCTGGTATTTTCTCCCTCTGATTCCGACTACTTCTTCTGTAACCGTTTTTTTAGAAAGGGAGTAGAAGAGACATTGTTGAGTGGACAGTTCAGTTCAGTTCAATCCGAACAAGTTTCTTCATTAGCCTAACTTGATCAAATGGGACTTTGAAATCATTATACGATGATTGCAGAATACATACAAAGGTTAAAAAATAGCTGTTGAACAGTTTTCAGTTAGTTTTGGACTTAGGGGACAATTTGAACTGATCAAACTGGAAAGAGCACCAGTTGCAGCTTGACCTAGTCCAGGTCGGCTTTTTGAACGTTAGTCATTACTGTACACGTAGCTAGCACTCTAAGCCGGATTCGATGCCTTGTCATTTTGGTTGGGGAAAAAACTGTAGACTGTACTACCTGTTCTCTCTTATTGTATATATATATAATTGTTAATAACCTAAGTTTTTAAGATGATATTATAATTATATATAATTAGTTTGCTTCTTCTAGGAATTTTTATGTTGGTGTTCAGGTGATATTCGTAGGAAATGTAAAATAAATTGGCCAACAATGTTTGTTACTCATTTTATTGTTTGGTTTGCGCTGTCTGTCCTTCTAGTTTCTATTTTATATTGACAAATTTTTTTAATGGAAGTCTTGGGTTCTTTATTTAGGTCACTTATATCTTCTTCCACTGGAAGAAAGGGACTCCATTTGCTGAAGACCAGGGGATCTATAATGGTCTGACTTGGTGGGAACAGATAGACAATGGCAAGCAACTCACTCGCAATAGAAAGTTCTTGACTGTTGTACCAGTGGTGTTGTGAGTATTTCAATGTCCTGTTTACACTTCTTTTTTTTTTATTTTTATATACATTATAACTACTTATGGCATGTAGTACATTAAGAACCTTTTGGAATGTGGATAGAACTTTGTTAAAAGGAGGCTTTTTTGTTGTTACATTCTACAGTGTCTTCTATTGTAGTACTCCACCTAAGACTCATTATTGTATGTTGTCAGCAAGCATACCTAGATAATTGTATATGCTAAACATGCCAGCATACACAGTATATGATGATGAACTAGTATTTAGATACTGTGCAGATACTTTTAGGATTACTATTTTGGTGCATCCTACCGAATTACTATTAGGACCATTTTTTTATAAGTCTCTGTTAAATTTCTTAGTTTTTAGCGTGAACATGTTTGAAAGGCTGGAAATGGTAATATTTTGTCTAAAAAAATTATTATTACTTAGTAAAAAAATCATGTACATGCATGGTGTCAACTTTCTGGAATGAAAATTATAATGTAAAATATACTAGTTTGTTTTTTTTAGGCTATTTCCATATTGGCACTAGTGTTTCAGACTTCAGAAAGTGCTGGGTTGTTATCTCTGTTCACTCAGAGTGTCTTGAACTCACTGTTATATGTATCCAGTATCCATATCTAGACTTCATAGGTTAAGAAGTGCTGTGGCAGCACAGTAACATTGGTAAGTGATACATGACATGATAAAATGTGGAGTGGTCTTAATATATATAATCTTCCTGTGCAGATGATTAGTTCTATATGAAGGAAAAATACACATTCAAGCCCCCTAACCTGTTAGTTTCCCTTTCCTTTTCTCTTAAATAGCATGTTAGAGAGTCTTGTGCATGCCTAGGCTCTAAGATGTGTGCCTTTGCATCCATCTATAGGGATGTCCAGGTGCAGGTCCATGTTATAGCACCTGAGGGTTTTGGGATGATGGGCTTTAGAAGCTTATATATTGTGTAAATTTTAGCTATTAGAGGAGTTTCAAGGATTGATGGTGGGGGCTGAAACTCAAACGTGACTTAAGAATTCCACCTTATGGGGGATCATTTTTCTGAAAATACAAATTATATTGCAAATCGTCCAAAGGGTTGACTATATCGAATGTTGAATTGTATTTTGAATTATGGGGTTTTTAAACCCGGAAAGTGTTTTAAAAAATAATAAAAATAGTAGGTTGTCATAATCCATTCATCTTCCATCCATGGTAACACCAATGTAGTGACAAATAGGACTGATACGAATATCTGAAAAACAATATTGTAGTGACAAATAGGACTGATACGAATATCTGAAAAACAATATTGTAGTGACAAATAGGACTGATACGAATATCTGAAAAACAATATTGTAGTGACAAATAGGACTGATACGAATATCTGAAAAACAATATTGTAGTGACAAATAGGACTGATACGAATATCTGAAAAACAATATTGTAGTGACAAATAGGACTGATACGAATATCTGAAAAACAATATTGAGATGTTCCAATACATCATATATGATTTGTGAAAAACCAATATGTTTAATATCAGTATTAGTAGGAAGTAAAATCAGCTGCAATTTTTTCTTTCTAAATCTAGAAAAGAACAAGATACAAATTATCATCAATTTTACATGATTAGATATTGTTGCAGAAGTTATAGTAATTTATGAAAAATTATGGAAAAAGAAAGAGCTACAGAAATAGAATGTAGGGTGGACCCATTCTTATAGTCAAAGCTCTATAGTGTTGTCTATTCCTTGTTTCTCTATAAAATTCCCAAAAAAACCCCACATTCCTATCTTAGGAGGTTTTGCTAATCAAATAGATAGCCCTCAAGAATTACCAAAAAATGAAAAAGATAAAAGTAGAAAAAGGGACCAGAAATAGTCATTTGGCCTTTGAATTTTAGGATTTACTTGGAAATGGGATTTGTTGTATAGACACAGTTTTCCTAGGATTCAATACAAATCGTAGGATTTTTGTATTCTGAATCTTAGGATTTTAATTTGGGATGGGACAACCGTGCCTAGTTGTTTCCTCTACTATATTCCTGCTGAGATTAAGTTTTGACCAAGGCAATAAAAGCATCGGTCAATCATTCTGAAGGAAGCAAAAGAGAGGGAGATGAGCTCGCCCAGTCAGATTTTACATGAGATCATCTGATTGCCAACACAAACTTAGGACATTTACTGTAGTTTTTACGTCATTGGTGGTCAATTTCTTCTAATGAACCACATTGTAGTTCTTTTTATATAAAAAAGGAAATCCCATTAGTTTTTCAATAGAAAGAAATCTGGGACATGACCACTGCAGGAGGATCTAAAATATGACTCACATATTGTCTTAGATAAAATCCCTGGGACTGTCTTTCTCGTTATTTGATTACACATATTGGGAATGCAAAGAATACAATAGTAACTAGATATGCATTAATCATTAAAAAAAAAAAAAAAAACTAGATATGCATTAGGTTTATGAATATTCCTTCCCATAATTCCTTTTTTATGTGATAATGAGGCTTGTATCATTCATTCATTTACCTCCATTTTTTTTCTTTTCTTTTATTTTTTTTCATAAAAATTTTGGCTAGGTTGCCTATTGGCCAGGAGTGATACTATCAATTTTTCAAAAAAGAAAAAAAAAGTGATACTATCAACATGAAGAACAATCCCCGGGCATGTGTGTGATACTGAGGTGCCAACACCACGCAACCATTAGTGTGTTGGCTACATCCCTATTTTTTGGTTCTAAACCCTACACATGAATGATAACCTTACAGGGAAAGGTGCCCTGTTCTACACTTTATTTGAATCTTTTGTTATGATAAAGCATACTAGAAAAGAACTTCTTCATACTTAGAAGTGCATATTCTATTATTACATGTTTTACTTCTTTTTCCCCCCCTCTTCCTTATATATTTATTTGTTTGTTTTTGAATGGTAAGATGACTACTCCAACCTTGCGGTTACGAGACTGAGCTTTCTTTGACTGTGCTTGGGCTCGTCGCCTCCTTAAATTCCCTTGACATTTTATTTTATTTTAAATGTTCCATGGGTATGCTTATTAAAGGATGTTGTCTTCTTTTTTGATATATTTAAAAAATATAGTAATGCTCATGTGAGAATCGTGCTCACCGTATTACGGTGAGAAGTTCTAGCAAGCCCGCCTTATGATCCATCTGAACCTTCTACACACATGGGACCCTCTAAATTACATGGTATCACACGAGTTTGCACCCATCCAAATGGACTGGACCGTTGGATTGATGATCAAATTTTTGAAAAAAATGCGAAGTCAGAAAAACATCCTCTGATGGATATCAAGATTGGACCTGTGAGGACTTGGACAAGATCCCTACAATTATGGTTCCCGTTACCTGGATGATTTCCCCAAACCTTTCTACAACAAAGGATGAGCTAAATCAATCTTGGATTTTTGGAGATCTAGCCTCGGCCATGGGATGGGAGGTTAGGATCAAGTTTCGACATAGGGTTGGGACCCTCCTGCCCCAAGGCCACAACAAATATGTCCCCTTGTGCCCACTAGGAAGTCTTTAAAAGTCAAAACCATGATAATGGGTTCGATGACTTTGTCATTGACGGGAATCAAAAGAACAATCATAACATGGAGGAGACTACTATTATCAAAAGATAAATGATGACATGAAGACATACCCTTATAGAGAACACCTCATTAAGCACAATGCCAAGGATTATTCGGCTCACCATGTACCACCACTAACAATGGTGGCTTCTGGACCAAGTAACTACTAAGGGCTTGTTTGGTTGCAAGAATTTGGAGAATTCATTTCTGGAATTTAGAGAATTAGTAATGTTGGAATTTAGAATGCTGATTCATCCTGAGATTTCATGCCTGAGAATTTATTTTTGGAATTTGGAGAATTAGGAATGTTGGAATTTAGAATGCTGATTTATCCTGAGATTTCATGCCTGAGATGTCGGTCTGACTTGAATTTCAGAAATTCTCTATTTGATAACTTACTAGGATTTTGGAAAAAAAATAAATCTACATGATTATAAACAAATAGATCAAACAAATAACTAATGATTAAATGAAATTAAATTCAAATAGAGTGTGTCTTCCATGCTTTGATAAATTTATACTTATTAAAGGAGCCAAATTCCAAAGCTTGTTTTCTGTGGGCCCATGGGCCCATAGATGGAAGTATGCCTTTTCAATCTCCTCAAACCCCCTGAGACTGAAGGACCATAAACAAATATCCATCCGTAAGATTCAGCATGTCCCAGACACATTGATCCACATTATTCTATGAATTAAAATTTTACTTAAATCATGATTATAGCCACAATTAAATAGATCAAATAAAAATATGTGATAAAAAAATTTTAAAATCACTTTTGTAGACATAGTCAATATGACAGTTTGAACGACTCTGGCTAGAGTCGGTGGTGTAATTCTATTGGGTTTTAAAAGTGGGGCATCCATGAATTTATGACGAAGGTAGAAATCTGGATGGACTCCTCTTCAAAGCTAAGTGGCAGTATTGTCGTTCTTTTCAAAGCCAAGAGTCTTTGGGTATTCGTGTCATGACTCCTTTCTTGAATGCTGAAAGAGAAGTGAGAGAACAGAGCATTTGCAGAGACGTTCCAATGAAGGAGAGTACATGCAAGTATCCTTCATCGTGGGAATGTTTGGATTTGGATTCACTGCAAGTCACCATCGTCTTCAACCTAGGTATTGGATGACTCCTAATTAGGGATATTGAGATTTTCTAACCCATCGAATGAACCGTAGTCATTATTGGATGGTCGTGGGAGTGAATTATTTATGTTGGATTTGATATTAGCCGTCAGTTTTGGGGTTCTTATTTCTCATAGGAATGCTTTAGAAATCCCACCCAAATGGAAATCCTTGAATGCTCCGTCCCTTCTCAGTGTTCAGAAATCCCACCTTTTGCAGCTTCCTGGTTTTCGAGGATTTCATATATCCCATCTTATCTCCTCTCAAATGGAGATTTCCTGACAAGAATTCCATATATCCACAACAACTGAAAATTCTTTGTCAAGAATGCTTTCAACCAAACAGGCCCTAAGAGAAAGGTTCTTCACTAAACACGCTTAGCACACTTACACGCTCCACAAATCAAACTCACCACAGTAACACTCAATACTCTTTCAAGCAAAAAAAAAAAAAAAAGAAGAAGAAAAGAAGAAAACTCTAGATTATTGCTAATGTCCTTCATGGAAGGCATAACCCTATTTATAAATGGGAGGGGGAGACCATTATTGAAATGTGACTTGGTGGTGAAGCATCTTGTCTTGGTGGAGAAGGCACCTTAGTAGTTACTTGGTGTGGAGAAGCCCACCATTGTTAGTGTTGCTGCATGGTGAGTATCTTTAGTGGTGGAGAATGATCTTTGGCATTGCGCTTGATGAGGTGTTCTCAATAAAGCTTTGTCTTCATGTCCTGAATTTTATCTTTTAAAAATAGTAGGCTTCCATGGTATGAGTGTTCTTTTGATTCTCATCAATGATTCATAAAGTCGTAGAACCCATGATGATGGTTTAGACTTTTTTAACACTTCTAGTGGGCCCAACGGGACCTCTTTGTTGTGGGCTCGAGATAGGAGGGTCCCAACACTTGGTGGGGACTTCATCTTAACCGATCTCCAAAATCTGGGATTGATTTAGCTGATCCTTTGCTACAGAAAAATCCAGGGAAATCATCCAGATGAAGGGACCCATAATTGTAGGGATCTTGTCCCATATCTTGGATCTTCACAGGTCCAACTCTGATATCCTCTACATTTCCCATATATAAAAGGATGTTGTCTTGTTGTGGTTGGTGTTTGTATGTGTTAAATTTGTAAATCCTGGTTTTATATTTGTATCCCTGCAAAAGAATATGTAGAGGGAGAGAAAAAGAACACGGGTAATAAAATCTGAAGTTGGGTTATTGGATGTGGACCCCTGATTTGATGAATCTTTATACTTTCTGTAAAATCTCAATGTCCAGGGAACCTTTTTACACCTATGAAAGGAGGAAAAAAAGTGAATCTTGTATTCTTAATACTGTAGTGTTCATTTTCCAATTTGTTTTTTTTATTTTTTTAATCCATTGTTTTGACACTTCACGTTAATTCTTTCCCAGGTACTTGATAGCCTCACACACAACAGACTACCAACATCCAATGTTATTTCTCAACACTCTTGCGGTGATTGTGCTGGTGATTGCAAAGTTTCCAAACATGCACAAGGTTCGAATCTTTGGAATCAATGGAGACCAGTGAGTTGACAGTAGGGAAAAGCTTGGTTTTCTTGGTAAAAGTTTTTGAACTGGTACTTGATGGTTATCGCTGTACAGAGGCTATAACTGAAAGGGTATGTAATGTTTTTGATAAATTAGAATTTAGAGGGACCTGCCTTTCAAGCCCCCTATCTGTTATAGATCTTATATAAAGTGTGTTATATAGGTTTCTGTAGAAACTGTGCTTGTGTTCTTCTCAGGATATGATTTTATAAAAAGGAAAAATTTGAATATAGATTGAGGTGGAGAGGTTATTCAGGTCGACATCCATACTATAATGCATCATGTAACATGGTAACTTGAAATTTGACCTACTACCCTTATTATATGGAGACGAAGGGTGCGCATTATCCAACTGACTTATTTGCGGTTAGGCTTGTGTGCATATAGTTTTGAGGCTCTGAGTTCAGGTCAAGAAGGCATTAATAGGTTATTGTTTGGCTCATTGAGGCACTAGCTCATGATGAAGATTTATTTGTATGGATGTGTGATAGATCTAGCCTTTGATTATTTGGATTGACTTGATTGGTCAAAGTCATTTAAAAATCTATATTAATCAAGTGAAGATTAATAAATTTGGATCAGAAGAAGGAAAGAGGGGTCAAATGGAGGTAAAATGGATTTCAAATTAATGTTAAAACATTCTTAAATAGGTGGGGATCTAAGTTGGCAAATTAATGGATCGGTTGGATTCTCAAAAGGTCCAATAGTGCTGAATTTGTTGGATAACAATGTGATAGACTGGACCTCATTTTCATGATATGATCCAATCCAAGTTCAACTCACTCAGAGGTTGCTAGGAGAGGAGACTTGATAAAAATGGAATGGTAATCTTCTTAGTGAAAGTTGGGTTGGCTACAAAGGAAAGTATGGGGGATATGGGAGAAAGTAGGGAACAAGAAAGCAATTTAAAAGCTATATTACACCTTTCCTAGAAAATTAAGCAAGCATTGTTAAGTTACAAGTGTATTACAGTAGTAAAGTTATTTAATTCCTTCTTGTTAAGAAATATTCTAATTTTCTTCCTGGGGTGCAGCTAGAGATGCTTGACTTAATTAGAGGGCCTAGAAAAGTATTCTATTATGAAGTAATGCTCATTTGTAATGCTTCAATCATGATAAGAAGGAATTTATAGTTTGGAAAATGTGCTTACATGAAGGATGCATTGTCCGTAGTTTATAGAAGGGTTAAGTATACTTATGCCTGAAAGGCTTTATTAGTCGAAGAAAAAGAGGCCCATCATCTCTTCTTATTGAGCCACATCTACGATATGAGTTCTTATTATTCACAATCTCAAAATCTATTCAGTAACTCTAGATTGTTTGGCTGATATTCTTTTACTTTAAAGCGATATTGGGTTTGTAAAAAAATGGCCAATTTTCTATTTGATTGACCCACATCAGTAATTAGAGTTATTATTCACAATATCAACCTATTTAGTAGTTGGGGATTGTTTGGCTAATATCAGCAAGATTTCAAGGGACATTTTGGTTCTCCAACTGGGGGTACATGTGAGCATCTTCTTCTACTTTATGTCCAACAATTTTTGTGAATCCTACCTACCATCGTGCTTTTTGGTATGGATCTCATTAGCTTCCATCTATGGGAGAACTACTAGGTGTATATTAGGGTTGTAAACGGGTCGAAACTGACCCGGAACCGTTAAGGAGAAGCTAGAATTGGATATGGACCTGGAATCGTTTCGGAACCGGTTTTTTGCCTTCGGAACCAGAACCATATATGGGACGGGTCTTGATCTGGGACGGGTCTTGATCTGGGTCCGAGTTTAGGCAGATAATGATATTAAAAAAAACCATGATTTTTAGGAGAGATTTTTAAAAATTGAGGTAATATGTCGGGTGTCGGGTCCACGGGTCCGAACCAAGGTGGAACCAAACCTGGACCCAGACCCATTTACTTTTTGGGGCCTAAATAAGGACCCAGACCCGGTTTTTAACGGATCGGAACCTCCGGGTAATCGTAGAATCAGGGACCCATTTACATCTCTAGTGTACATCCACCCATCTAAGTGGGACCTGCTAGATAAAAGATGACACCCCTATTACATCATTTATAGGATAGAAGCCTCCATTTAGCATATACACAACTGACCAGAACTCAACCCATCCAGGGTGTGTTAAGTGTAAACAGAAGGTTCTGATTTCATGAGCCCTGCGGATTTCCACTTATATAGAAGAGAGGAATCTTGCATTTTCACCTCTACGACAGTAAATAAAAAACCAAGGAAAATCAATTCATTTTTTCTCTCTTTTTACACCAAATGAATGAAGAGACAACATTCAAAGTGCATGAAGATTTTCTAAGTAGAATCATAATCTTTCAGTTTCAAAGGCCAAGTTCAACCAACTGCAGTAGTCTAACTGGTTGCGTGTATTACACTAGGAAGAATCACACATCAGCCCCTTGCTCGCACAAAACTCAGGTGATGGTTTGACGTGTTTGGTAATTAACTAGTAAAGTTAAAGTGAAGTAAAGCCTCCGTCGTCCAGACAAGAAAAGACAAGGAATCATATCAAACCACTTTTCTCCACTAAATGACAAAAAAATATTCTCTTTTACATAAGTAAAAAGGATTCTCTATCGAATAACTAAAAAAAATGACCATAATAACCACCTATATTTTATTCTCCGTTGATTTGATGCTTCACCCCACTTTAATTCAATTCGATAATGTGGCCACTGCATCAATCCCATCTTATTAGTTCCAAATGGTGACAACACATGTAGATTTTTTTTTCCCGCTGCCGGAGAGGGCTGGATTATTCCCTCCGGGCCCAGAGAGAAGCCGAGTAAAACCCTTGTGGCCTGTAGGTAGTAGCACAAGTGGACTCAACCTTCTCTTCCTGAAGAGGAAAAACCGATGGTCGATACTAAGACCTCTAGCTCCAAAAGAAGGAGTATCCGTGGTCCTGTCCACTCGGCCACCCCCTGGAGTTAAATACATGGAGATAGGAGCATAGATGCCACAAATGATTTGCTCAGAGTTCATGTAATAAACCAATAACAACTGCTCCAATCATCTGAATATTCATTCCAGTCGAAGAATAAGCGTGGAAAAGAACACTCCCTCAACGAGGCCTCATGTAACTTACATATAAATAGATACAAACAACGAAAATACATATGATGATGATAATTTTGATGATGATTGATCTATATAACATTATTTATGAATTCTGCTGGGAGATTCCATGGACATGATCAGTGAAAGCATCTAAAGAAGCCTCAGAGCTGGATGGGAAACCGCATTCGAAGATGCTGCGGATGGATGCAGCTCGGCTCCTGGTCTCATCATCAGCCATCAGCCTCTCGATCCCACGGATGATATCATCGCTCGTGACCGTCGTGGCCCCATCGCCCGTGGATCGGACCATCAACCCCACCTTCAAATGCCCACACACTAGCTTTGCATTGTAATGCTGATCTCCGCGTATGGGCCAGGCAAGCAGTGGCACGCCGCGACCCAGGGCTTCCGTTATTGAGTTCCAGCCGCAGTGGGTCACAAAGCCGCCGGTCGATGGATGGCTCAAGATCATAAGCTGTGGTGCCCATCCCCTGATGAACAGCCCCTTCCCCTTTCTTTCTTCTTGTTCTGCACAATAAAAGAAAAAAATTTTGTCTAAGGGGTTGTTTGCCTTTTACCCAGGGTGTGATACAAATATGTAAAATTTGCAGATACATACATGTGGAATCACATTATCACGTTTGTTTGGGAGCACCATGATTACATTTAGAAAAAAAAAACTCATCATCATCTCAAAAGTTTTGAATATTTAAGACATCAAATTATATGTTATGGAGTTCAATGGGCCAATTAAAAAAAAATTGACCGGTTTATATTAAAATGTTGGGGGCCATTAGAGTTGCCAAAATATAAAAGATGATAACATGTGTTTTGTATTTTGTTCATTTGGCTGATCAACATAGTAGATCTTCAAATGCTTGGTCTTTGAAAAGAACATGTATTATCCTAATCATCTAAAATTACTGTAAAGCGTTCCTAAAAGTCTATCATATCTAAGAGATGTAAATGAGTCGGTTTCGGTCCGAGTCTGGGAACTGCTAAAAAGAAGGTGGAACCCGAATCGGATCCGGCCCCGGAAATGTTTCTGAACCGATTTCTTGGCTATGGAACTGGAACCAGAAACATATATGCAATGGGTCTGGATCCGGGTTCGGGTTTCGGTATAGAATGATATTAAAAAAAATATAATTTTTAGGATAGATTTTTAAAAATTGAGGTAATATGTCGGGTCTCAGGTCCATAGGTCTGAACTAAAGTGGAACCGGACCCATTTACTTATCAGGGCATAAATAAGGACCAAAACCCGATTTTTAACGAGTCGGAATCTCCCGGTAATTGGATAATTGGGTACCTATTTACATTGTACCCATTTACATAAATAAATAAAAAAAAAAAAAAGTCAGCAAACTTAACAACACAGAAATTGACTATTGGGGCTGATTTTTCAAACCTGACGTAGGAAAGAATTCACTGTCTTCCTCTGTATCCTGAATAGCCCAGATGAAGGGCCTGTTGGACTTCTCCAATGCCACTGCTAGTCCTTCCAGCTCACCCTTAGACGGACCCACTTCAGTCCCAAATGCTACATAGATGACCGAACCACGCTGCTGCTGATCCAGCCATTGGCTTACCTCTTCCTCACTCACATTACTCTCTCTCTTTGGGCCGGACCGGATCTCCCTGTCATGCACAGCCCACTCAGCAGCCGCCCAATACTTAGCAGGCAAGAGCGGGCCCACACCCCACACCGGTCTCCCAATCTCCTTCCCCAAATACTCTAAAAACGGACGCTCCAGATCATCACACGTGTTCATCATCAGCGCCACCGCGCCCTCCGTTTCTGCCAGCCACGGCGGCGGCCTCCCCGGTCCTGGAGCAGACGGAGGCGGCGGACCGGGTGGAAACCCTCCCTGGGGTGGAGGCGGACCGCGTGGGAAGTTCGTATGGGGAGGCGGCGGACGGGGATGGTGGCTTGAATGTGGAGGCCGAGGGGGAGGTTGGTGGTGGAGATCGGCGAGCGTGAGGCTGACGCCTTCCGGAAGGCCGGGGATTTTGATGATCTGGGGTTGGCAGGGGAGGGTGGGATTGAGCGGGTGGAGCTTCCAGAGGCCGAGTTCCATGGCAGCGGAGCAGGCGCCGGAGGTGAAGAAGCTGAAAGTGGGGATCTTGAATTCAGAGAAGGTTTCGATGGACCAGCTCATCATGACGTCGACGATGGCGGCGCAGATCGGATCCTGGTGGCGGTGGAGGAATCGGAGGAGGGGCTCGGTGGTGAGTGTAGGATTTGGAGGGAAAGGGGGAGGAGGAGGTCCTTGTTGTTTCTTTTCTCCCTCATCTTCTTCTTCTTGGAGGAAAGAGATCTGAATGTGGGGATGGTGGCGGAGGGCGGAGGAGGAGAAGGCTGGAGAGGGGAGGAGGAGGGTGATATTGTGATTTCGGGCGGCTAGTCGGAAGCAGAGCTCGGTGCAGGGGAAGAGGTGGCCCTGGCCATGAAAGGGAAAGACAACTATTCTGCCGCTCATTTGGTGGTTTAGGTTTTGGTTTTGGTTTTGTTTTCTCTTGTGTGTTTGATTGTAGTTTGTGTTTTTATTTGATGATGATGATGAGGAGGAAAGGTGTAATGGGATTTTTAAGGTGGAGGAAGCTTAGGATGTAAGGAAAGTGAAGAAGATACTGTTTGGGGAATGAATGTTGTACGTAATTTGAACGATGGGCTTGCGGTGACTGTTCGTTGGCTACTTACTCTTCTTTCCATGGCACTGTGTTTTGCGTTGACCCTGTGTAGTGTCCGTGTCTTCGTCCGGGATTAAGTCCAAGAGCCATAAATATTTCCTTTTTTTCTCCTTCTCAACAGGCCATCTTATTTACGTGATTAAGTCAATGTCATTTAATGGTTTGATTGGATATCAAATTTATGCCAATGTGTTTTATTAATCATTGCTTGCATTATCGCAAGGCAAATTAAAAATAAAAAATCTATTAGTGGGACCCTCTTAATTTTACAGTTAAATTCATTGAAGTTAATAGGCATGACAATACTTGAAATCTACTAGTAGGACCCACTTATTTTGTAATTATAGCATAAGAACATTAGAAATCTATCAGTTGGACCCATTATTTTGTTATTAAATCCATTCATAGTTAAATGATCGGATTAGTGACAAATTGAAAAAAAGACCAAATTCATAGAAGGTAGGTGAATCGAATGGCTCAGATTTATCTAAATATTTATGTAAAAGGCTTTATCAAGGGTGTGCCCCACTATAGAAAATGAAGAAGGAAAAATAAAAAGGTTTGTGTCAAACGCACATCCGGTCATCCTCTCTCAGTATCCAATTTTTCAAAAAAAGGTATTTTGAAAGAGAGAAACATAGGAATGTAATGGATTTAAACAAGAGAAAGGTTAGAAAAGATTTATTGCTTTTAAAAGCATAATAGTTATTGTCTTTAAAGAGGAGAAACAATTGGCATGTACAATATGAGGTGGCATTATCTCATTGAACAAATCAAGAGGGGAGAAAACGCCCTTTTTAAAATGGGGAGTTTTTGAGAATTCCTCATATATATATATATATATGGGAGATGCTCTTATAAGAGCATATCTCACCTTACTTTGAGAGATAAGGTGGGGGCCCTCACATCTCACATTTAAGTTGTTGGCATTGAATATGAATGTGAGGGCCCCACCTTATCTCTCATAGTATGAGAAAGATGCTCCTGTGAGAGCATCTCTCACCTTACTCTGCCAGCAACTTAAATGTGAGGGCCCCACCCTATCTATCATAGTAAGGTGAGAGATGCTCTCATAGAAGCATCTCATATATATATATAAAGATTTTACTAGAAAGAGAATAAGGAACGAGAAGATTTTAGTTGTAGGTATTAAGGAGATAGATGGAAGAAGAGAAGAGTGCCTTTTTCTAAGGGAGACTATAGAGGAGAAGAAAAAGAAAAGTGGAAAAAGATTTTTAGGGGTTCTGTTGATAGAAGAGTGGCCATACCGACTCTCATGTGAAAGAAAACAAACAAAAACAGGTCCCCAGGACCACCATCATGGACACAAAAGTCTTCGGGTCTTTTTGGTCTTCACCCACTCTAAGGGGATATTTTCAGTAAAATCCCCTAAAAAAAAGATTTAGCCTAAAAAACAAAGAAGGGAAGGAGATTATGTATAAAGAAGTATTCAGGTGGGGAAGTGGAACCTTTCGCATGGTTCTTATGTGCAATCCACTATATTTTTCGGACCATCTTACCCACCTATGACTAAGTGAAGTTACGCCACTTCACATGCTATTTCCTTAAAAACCGACACTAACTCAAATTCAACACTTCTTCAATCGTTGCTCATCCTTGCTCATCCTTACATTTGAATCCATAAAATAATGTCTTCTAATGTATTCTTCTTCCTTAAAGTTGGAAAACGGATGGGATGAAATTAGATCAAAACTTGCTCCCCTTGATCCACGTCTTCATATTGGCCCCACCTCCTTACTTAATCCATTTCATCTAAAAATAAAAGGATTTGTATGCGTAGATATCCCCTCTTCCTTAACCACTACCTTCATACCTCTTCCTCAACCACCGCAACTCTTCATCAATGAAGCACCTCATTCCCTAACTCTCCTCTTCATCTTCCTCTGCGCCCCTTTCTCTCTCTATGTTAGCACCTCCTAGTGTATGGTTGTTTGTTCCAATGCTCTGCTATTTTATTGCTTTCGATATCAATAGAAACTAGCACAATAATCCGTGCTGATCACGGTATGTCCATACAATGCAATTTAAATATTCACTAATACAATGCAAATAAAATATTCATGCATGGCAATGATTGTTTAGAAAGAAAAAGAAAATATGATTGTAGAGAGAGTCGAAAGGGAATATGAGAAGTGAGGTAAAAAAAAGTATACGTAGAAATGGAATAGAAAATGCGGGCAAAAAGGTAATTTTGTAGAAAGTAAAAGAATAAAGAAAAAGTAATGGGTAGTTATAAGAAGTAGGAGTAGTTATAAGAAGTGAGAAGTTATATTTTAGTTATGGTCAAAATCAAATCAAGTGGTCAAAATTATCTAAAAAGCCCCTAGCTTAATATATAATAATGTGTGTCTATTATGTGATTTTTTTTCTAGGGCATAGAATATGGGGATTTGACATTGGGGGCTTTTCTTTAAAAAAATGTCAATAGATTTATTTGTAATGAGTTTCTTTTTGTTTTAATAAATGAAATCAATGGGGACTTAACACTAGGGCTTCATTCTTTCTTAAAAAAATTTATCAAACAAATATAAGACCTCACTCCCCAACACTCCCAATGTATTCTCCGTCCTTGATACAAATAATCTTCAATAGAATCAAATAATAATTTAAAATTAATAAGGATTGGGGTAATTTGATAGGTTCTTGGATTTTGTTTCCAATAAATATATGTCTGGTTAGTAGGTTGCAACATATTTGGATTTTTTTTTTAAATATAAGAATATTTATAATATTATTAGTAAAATATACAACTAATAACTTTAGTTTGTGATGGGTTTGTGGTGATTAATTTAATTTATTAACCAATTTGCATGAGATTAACCTTGGGTTTATGCTTATTAACTTTGAGTGTCACTGATAAAGGAATTGGGATAATTTAAATGGAATTGATATTCTGCACACACTTGTTTCATTGAGACCTTTTCATCCCCACGTCCCTGTTATTGGCATGGCTACAAGTAGGCCCCACAAATGAGTTAGCCCAGCAGCGAGAATAGTATGTGATTCTCTCATGAATGGCCATTCTGTAGAAAATGATGCCTATGCCCATGGGGCCACCTTGGCCCCCACCCTCCACCCTTGCCTTTTAAGAGTCCGGATCCTCTGTTATAGCTATTACACTAATACTTTTCTGGAACTCTATGGCAGGGCGCACATAGAGATCAATCGGACTGCTCCCATCCCTTCCAATCACGTATTCTCTAGTTCAAGCTGAAAAGGAGTTGGTTCCACCGTTCGATTGAGTACCATGAAGTAATTTGGCACTGTTGTGGCATCACTGGTGTGGTGTTAATTACGCTTCTGTCACGGCGTTCAGTTACTGTGGTGGGATTCACTCTTTTTGAAGTGAAACTCGAGAATATAATATTAGATGGGATGAAATTCACCTTGAATGGTCTGAATGATCTCTACGTGGGCTCCACCGTATGGTTATAGAAAAGTGTTGCACGATTTTGTGCAATAGCTGCATCAATGAATCTGAACTTTGGCTTGAATCGGCACTACTAGCACTAGCCGGAGATTTATCCAGATCTTGCTTCTAAAATTTGATCAAGAAGAAAAGAAGTGAAGAACATTCATTCTTAGGACCCATGCAAATGGAGGCCATTTAGTAAACATGGTCTGGTTTTTCTTGTGAGTAAGCTAACGAATTTCTCATGAGTGGATGATTCACATGATCAACCCTCCCCAACTCCCAGAGTCACAAACATCCTCCCTCATCAATGCTCCTCTATAAAATACTACTCTTCCTCAACCATTCATTCACTACGAAATCCTTTCACCTTCTTCCCTTTACACACCCGATTATCTTTACGCTGTTTTTCTTTTCTTTCTACCTCTTGATCAATTCATGCACTCATACACACAAATATTTTCCTAATCAGTTGAGCAACCAACAGGTCTTTATTAAATTGCTACCTCTCATAAATATTCACTTATTGAATTTTGCTAATGTGAGACATCAGACATGGATATCCTGTATGGTAGGTTGCTTGTTTTTCAGAGCAGCTTTTATTATCTGATAATTCTTTATTACATTGCAATTTGAGATATAAACTCGCCAGAATCGCAGCTTTCACCTTTCCTTCTCTGTTTATAAATATTATGTTTAATCAAGTCATAACTTCGAGGTTGCATCTTTTCCCTTAGAACATCCTCTATAATTATGATGAGCTTATTTTTTTAAATTGCAGTTACAAAATGGTTATCGAGAATGGATGGCATCGGAAAAAGGTATATATGTTTAAAATTTATTGATTTAAAAAATAAATTTTAATTTAATCTTACCACAGATCTTTTATTTTCTTTGTACTTGTTAATACTTTTATAATAGGTTATGTTTTACAACATTCTACTTTAACATATAAAACAAAAGAGGATTTTACCGGAAAATGCATCATATTTGTCTGTTGCACAAGATAATGAAAACCATTTCTCGCTGAATGAGATCATTCATCCCGCCCGTTTTTATTTTTTATTTTAATTTTTTTCACTTGCGACGATAGCGTCGCCGAAAGAAATCATGTGCGACGCTAGTGTTGCTTTTCGCTATACATCCCCTGCCTTGAAACTGTACTTTTCCTCATCCCTTTTCCCTCATCCCTTTTCAAGCCTGTTCTATACTTGGAATAGTCCACCACCAACCTTTTCTTACACATTCACCCACCTCTTATTGCTCATTTAGATGAGGTTGTTTGCCTTCATTGAAGAGGTTGGCTGTCTTCTCCAAACTAGTTGTTCCTCTATATATGTTAAATGAAGGGATTAATGCGTTTTTTTTATTCCTTCTTCTTTCCAATAGATAATTTCCACATGCATATATGCACGTTAGTTGCATCTTATTCCTTATTTATTTATGTAGTTTAAAGACTGTGCACATATTTCAATTGTTTCTTGTCTCCAACTAACCTTACGCTTTTGTATATATGTTTTCTTGGATAATAAAAAATACATTTCTATGATTAGGTTGTCGGGGCGGTGATTTAATAGTAATATTCAACTTTGATGGGGATTTCAAGTTTGATATGATTAGTCTTGTTTACAAAGGTGGAAAACAGAAGATGAGGTTCATTAACAACGATATAACATCCAACTCTCTGGTAAACATAGCTCTTGATGCATCAAATTGGGAGGAAATTTCTGATAACATGAGCATGGATTAACTCGATCACAATAATCATGTGTTCTTATTGGTGGCAATAGAAGATGATAATGATATAAGGTGCATGCTGTCACTCTCATGAGATAATACAAATGAGATTTATTTATACATAAGGAGGAGGAGACTAATTCGTTCAGCTGAATGTTTGACAAATAACATTTTGAAACATATAACAAGTATAACGTCTTTAAAAATAACATATTGCAAATAACACAATTCTCCACCGTTGTCATTTTTGTGTCCTTTAGCCATCTGCACAAGTTTGAAACATATAACAAGTATAAAATCATTTCTGTCTCACTACTTGTTAATTTAGAAACTTCATTTTCAAAGGTACAGTGGTTTACCCTTATGTAGAAATTAAGTTATATCCAAGGGAAAAAATATATCATTGTGGTTTTCCATAACAAGCAAACATGAAAGCAGATTTCCGAGCATCATGTCTCAGAATTAGTGATCTTACTTCAAACAAAGGCATCACAATATAGGCAATCTAGAGACATGTATAGGTATGGATAAGTGGCATCGTGTTCTTTAACTATAAATTGAATGAAATTAAGTTATGGCTAAGGAAACAAAGGGAAGGCATATTGTCAAATTCCTGAGATGCAAACATGAAAGCAATATATAAATTAAAGAGCTGCTTGTTTTTGGGGTTGGAGCTCTGTAATGTAAGATGACCCGCCTATTTATCTTCTATAGTTTCATATGGTTGGCAGTTTGTTGATGATGGCTTGGCATTATGTGATTGTACATTACATTCCTTTTGGTTTGTAGTCGGCGGCAGTGTGTCCAGTGGCCATTATGTTGTTTTTTGCTTTATATTGTTTGATTTATACAACTCAGGGTCTGAGTTCTCAACTTGGGATGGCCACCTTCGGTAATGATTTGAATGAAAGACCAAGAACTGTCAGGAAAAAAAAAACAATATCACCACTCACTCGGTGTGGGGCTTTTGCCTGATACAGAGTCCTGCTACAGACAGACGTCTGTAGACAGACGGCTGACGTGGCACTGTACCACGTCAGCCGTATTTAAAAAAAAAAAAGAAAAAGAGGGAAATTACGATTTTGGTTCACACATTGCATTTCTTTCCCTAACTTTCCCGCTTGCAGAGCAAAAGCATCGCACCCTCACCGGCTCTTCATCGTACCATCGTCGGCCCCCTCAACGCAACATCGTCAGCCTCCACATTGCACCATCGTCACTGGCTCCTCATCGCACCATCGTCGGCCTCGTTATCGTCCATCGTCAGCTTGCAGAGCTCCCCCGCTTGGTGTCGTTTGCTACTGGGGTGCACACGAAGCTGACGGCAGCTTCGTGGTCTCGTCGATCAAGAATCTGGGCGTGGGTCTCTGGTCCTCTTAGTCTCACTATGAACAATAGACTGTTGTTTCATGAAGAAAGAATGACAAACCCCAAAAAAAAAAACAGAGGAGAAAGAGTCTTTTAGAAATTAATGGTAAAAAATGCCAAAATGGATCAAAATCACGTGGCACCCATGTGACGAGAAACCCATTGATCTGTTCCCATGCGGATCCTCATCTTCATCCACAACCTACATCTCCAGCACCCTTTCTCTTTCTCTTTCTCAATCGAGATCGATTTCTGGCAGGGAGGAAACAGATAAAATCAAGTAGAAGAGTATGAAAGAGAGATAGATGGAGATAGAATAGAAACAGAGAGCAATCTTGGTTGGAGAAAAAAAAAAGAAAAAACCATGGAGATGATGATGAGCAGCACGCAGTTGCAGGACCTCCCGGATTTGATCCTCACCATAATCTTCACGCTCATGGAAGCGACGAGGGCGTGAAACGCCATGGCCCTCGTCTGCCGGAAGTGGCTAGCCCATCGACTCGCCTCACCTCACCTCATCGCCCATCGACCTAATTCTAATTCAAACTCACACCACCACCACCACCCACCTCACCTCATCGTCCATCGACTCGCACAGGCCTTCCCATCCCTCATCTCTCTCACCATCTACGCCAGAACCCCCTCCACTCTCAACAACCTTGCCCCTCTTTTCCCTCGACTCCGCCATGTGAAGCTCGTGCTTGTACGAAGGAGATGGTCGAAGGGTTCGAGGGAGACTGGTTCACTGCACCAGACGAGACAGACGTTTCTGATTTCAATTTTTTTTTCTTTTTTTTATATTAAATTAGGTGTGCTACGTCAGCCGTCTGCCTGCCGACTGTCTGCAAACGTCTATCCCTGGAGTTTTTCTTTCCGGAATAATGAATGTTGTTCTGCATTCAATTAACTTGTAGATGCAATAATTATTATTGATGCATGGCCCTAGTAGCAACAGTAGACTTTCTAAGGACTTGTTTGTGTGAAATAATAGCATAGCAACAATTTATGGAATGCAATAGGTATACGGAAGGATGTCGCAACCAAAAGCTACATGCGCTTCTACACA
Organism: Umbellularia californica; assembly: GCA_028538565.1. Taxonomy (NCBI): domain Eukaryota; kingdom Viridiplantae; phylum Streptophyta; class Magnoliopsida; order Laurales; family Lauraceae; genus Umbellularia; species Umbellularia californica. The sequence goes on from JAPQWN010000005.1 coordinate 69,299,230, forward strand.
AAAATGCAAATGGCATATAAAGCATTATAACAAATTAAACACTTGGCATACAATTTTCATTTCAGCTTGTTAATATAGTGCACAAGGGCTTATAATAATACAAATCGAAATACATTTTGAAACCATCAAGCATTAATACAATACATAACTTATACTCATTACTCAAACAAAATACAAGAAGCACACAGCTGCAGAGAGAAAGAAACAGAGAGAGCACGGGAGGACATCTTCAAACCATTCAAAACTCGAAATGGATTGCAGTGGAAGGAAAACTAAATGCCAGCAGCCATTTGCGTCAAACAATTGATTTGAAGCCATTAAGCCAAAAATACACAACCAAACAGCAAAGCAAATGAAAAAATGGTGGATGGAACTTCCAACAAATGGTACATTTGAACATACCTACTTCGAGTCGATGAGCGATATCGGAACGAGGGTGGTAGAGAAGGAAGAAGAGTGCACAGGAGGCAGGGGGCAGCGGCGTCGACACAGTGTGGGAGAAGAAGGAAGGAGAAAGAGAAAAAAATGGGAGCGAATGAGTGAAACTAGGGATTTATGGGATTAACAAAAAGCGATGCTAGCGTCGTCTATCAAAATATGGAGCAACGCTAGCGTCGCTTTTTCCTAAGTTAAAAAAAAAAAAGCATAACGGACCACGTTGTGCATTAGGTAATAGTTTTCATTTTCTCGTGCAAGTGGCAAATATGGTGCATTTTCCGGTAAAATCCTCAAAAATATATAATTTTTTAAAACTTTGAGTTATTTCAGTTTTAACACTATATTACCCATAGTTTGAGTTTAAATATCGCAAAAAGAATATTTTTGATACCATCTTTTTCCATTTGTTCAAAATATATCTTTATTATATCGGATATTAGGTTGTGTAACTATATAATAAATGTCGCCCACTTTGTTGTGTCTTCTATTTTTACATCTTCTTAGAAACTTCTACTGCGAATTAAGAAATATTGAGAGCTAATATGAATTAATAATAATCGAGAATAATCTCTCTCTCTATCAATATGTATATGCCTAATGCAAAATTTGATGGTGCAATAATTATTGGTTGGCTACAGTGATGCAAAAGGTTCTGGTTTGGCACAGGTTAGACTAAACTCACACCCAACTGCGTCCTATATCCAATGGGTTCAATGCTATAGTGTTTTTAAACAAATAATAAAAAATTAAGTTATATAATTTTAATTTAATATAAGATTATTTAAACTAAAAAATCCTCACAACTGTCATAAATGGTGGGCCAAGACATCTAAACCTAAATCCGATCATCCTAGATTGAGTCATAATATATAAATTCTTGCTAGTTCCGAACCCGCTAAATGGATCACTACCAAACATGCCTCTAATAGGAGCATGGTCACCTGTTTAACAACATCTGTTGCTACCTTCTATCTAGGGATGGCAATGGGTCGGTTTTGATTGAGGACCCGACCCGGCCTGCTCCTGATAGAAGCGTGTTTAGTATTGTATTTTTTTTGTTCAGGGCATTTTTGGATTTTGTTGTTCTACCCCAGCCGTATATATAGTATATATTTATTTATTACTAAAGGTATGAAAAAGATCATTTGGTGCAGGTGGTGTTGGGCATTAACTTAAGACACATTGGAAGAGAAGGTTTCGTTTTTGAGTCTACTATACTCATTCACATGCATTTTTATATTTTATATTTTATACATACTAGTGAACCTTCGCGAAGTGGGCCTGGTTTGGATGATGTAAACTTGAGTTGGGACGGATTTGGATTTACCCAATCCGTACCAACAACCCTTCCATCCCATAAGTGAAAAAATAAAATAAATCTAAAATAAGATCAATTGGTGTTATTTTTCTAAATTTACAAATTGGAAACAAGTTGTCCCATACATGGTCCCAATCCATTGGATCAAACCCTATCATACATTTCTTTTCTTTTCTTTTTTATATTCTCTTTTGGTTAATTCTATGTCATGATCATGCCGAACAAATTTGACCGAACCTGGCATTGGAATGATATTAAAAAACATGTTGATTGGTCAATGGTGTGGTCGGTTCTCTATTCTAATTGAGGAATGCTTTGATTCAAACCACCAATTGAGGGATCCTTTCAAGTCATCTCCTCCAATATGGAAGGTTGGAATGCAAGCAAAATAAACAAACAAAGAGGGAAAGGAACATCATTCCTCTCTTGGGGGCATTCTATTGTAAGCGTAATTAATTGAATTTAAAATAGAGAGATTTTAGTGATGTATACGATGATTAAATGGGCTATCAGAGATTTTATAAGATTCAGATAGAGATTTTATAGAATACACGATGGAGATAACTAAGATTGGAAGAGATTAAGTACATTAATGTTTAAACCGGGTCCAATGTGAGTGGCATGATAAGCATGAGAGCATTGTATTTTTTAAAATAAGAGCTCTCCCTCTGATGTTGTGACGCTCTATATGATTTCCTTTTGTTCTACTCTATTATATATAATTAGTAATATAGATTTTAATCTTGATATAAGAGAATTTGAAAAAGTCTCAAAGACACTGGGATTTTTCTTTCATCTCTTCCTGTCATATGGTATGACGACATATCAGCCATCTCCCTCACCTCTAATTCAGTGTTTCATCCAGGACCAAACACATTGAGGTCGATTACCATTTTGTTCGAGAGAGTACTCGGCAAGGACCTCGATGTCTCCTTTGTCTCTATTTAAGATCAATTTGCTAATATTTTTACCAAGGGTTACATCCTAACGTCTTCAATTTCTACGGTCTAAGCTCTTGGTTACTGACCGTCCCCTGAGATTGAGGGGCCTAATGACACAGAAGCCACCAACAAACAGTTAGACTCATCTCAAAATTGTCTAAAAAGCTGTTCAGTTAGTAGGCTAATGCGTTTCCCCATCTCCAACAACGGTAACAGTCGCTATAACCATAGTCAATCTCAAAGCTAAATCACATTCTAAATAGTATGCGTAAAAAACGTTGTATGGGATATGTGAGCCAATAATCAATGTATAAGCAAATTAGAATTAGGACGTACAATCATTAATTGATAGAGATAGGGATCTCAATGGAAAACCTAGTAGACTTTTTTTTTTCTTTTTTGGTAGAAGGAATATTTCATTCAACACAAAAAGTAACAAACAAGAACATGCTCAACTGGTTAGATTTTGACATGGACACTTCTCTGTTGAGGCCTTGATGTTATGGCCTTGATATTTGAGCACACAGGTTCTATGATGTTTTTATACTAGTGAAGAGACGGTAAAAGGAATGAAAAAAAATTTAGAGTTGGAAATTAATGAAGTTTTCTTCCATTGTTGAACTCTTATCTTTTGTGAAAGTATTTTATCAGACAAGTTTTCAAAACCTTAATCTCGTTCGATCGAACCCTTGTCACAAGGGTATCAATGAAATGAGAAGGTTTTGTCACGCCCCTAAACCAGATTACATCAACTATTTGCGTTGTCTCGGAGTGCAAGTTTAAGATTAATGGGATAATTGCATTTCTTTCCCAAGATTTGCATGGGTGAGGATGTAAAATTCTCATCACTAACTTTAATATTTCGATGAGGCTTATGTGGCGCTGTAACCTAAAGTTTGTGGCCGTCGGATTCCGTTTTGCAATCCAAACGCTTAAGCATTCACTTGGTAAAAAATGATCCATCATCAAACCATGTAAAGAGCTAAAACTAATATGAGAAATTAAATTTCAATTATATGGCTTACAACTTTAATAAGGATGTGTAAAGAGCTAAAACTACAATGAGAAATTACGCTGAAGAGATACCGAAAACAGATTTACCCCAATACCTTGGCTTGATAATTAATAAAGATTGAGAGATTGGCGAAGATGTAATACATAACATAAAAGAGCAGGATTGTTGAAGTAGTGACTTACTTTTGGAGTGCTTTGTAATTGATATATACCAATAAGATTGAAATGAAAGTTTTACAAAACAACGTTTTGACTCCCTATAACCTATGGAGCACAATATTGGCCAATCAAGAAGTAGCACATGCACAAAGTGTAATAGTGATGAGAATGTTAAGATGGATGTGTAATAAAACTAGGAAAGATAGAATGGAAATGAGCACTTTTGAGAGTATTTATTGGTAGCATTAATAGGTGATAAATTTAGAAAAACCTCGTTTAAGACGGTTTAGAAATGTTTAACGTTGGCCAACAGTGGCTTTGTTGAGGAAAATTTTTTTGTACATGTTAATAGCCCACCAAGGAGAAAGGTAGGCCGAAGAGGACATAGATGAGAATAGTAAAGATAGATACGAAGAACTCCAACCTAATTGAGGATTTGGCTTAGGATAGATTGAAATGTCTAAATAGAATCCATGTAGCAGACCCCAATATTTGTTAGGACAAGGCTTTGATAATGATGCTAATGTTCGATAATATTCAGGTGAGAATTGGTTCTTACATATTATATGAGAACTTTTTCGTGGGGCTAAAATATGGGGCCCATTTGGGGATGGGACCAGGGGGTGGAAAGATCAACGTAAGACCGCCTTAAGTATCAAGTTTGACCCAAAACCCATGCCCCTAACCCCTTCATCCGTGGCCCACAAGTTTAATGGCTTCATATTCAAAAAAATATTCAACCCTCGATCTAACGGTTCAGTCCATTCAGATGTGTGCCAATTCTTGAGATTAATAACTATCAAGAGATGCCCTATTAGTTGGTTCCCAACCCTTTGGGCTGGACTAATCCCTCCGGGCATAGAGGGAAGCCGAGTAAATTCCCCTGTAGCCCCAGTGTGGTAGTGCAGTAGATTTTCCTAACTCTCTGCATGGAAAAGGTAAATCCCAGTACACAATCACATGTCCTCGTGAATAGGGCCTTGTGATAATAGCACTCAAGTGGTTCCCACTCAATGATACAATTCTTTTACTTGTGATAATTAAAGGTTGGACGAGCAGCCAAGTAGAATTTAGGTCAAGAAGACCAGAGCTCGTTGAAAGATGTCCATGTAGGCCCCATTCCATTCTCATTCTTTAGGTAGTGTTTGGTTCGCTGTAATGAATGTCGAAATTGAATGGTTATTCCAACGGAATGATCATTATAGCGTTTGGTTCGCACAAAAGTGACGTAACCATTACCTCCGGAATCACCATTCTTTTAAGTAGAGGAATGACCATTCCACTGGGGAGGCAGAGGAATGGCCATTCCATTCCTTTATGTTTTTTTGTTGAGACCAAAATACCCCAAACAGGGAAATTTTATAATAATATAATAATTATAATATTAATATAATTATAATTATAATTATATAATAATTTATATTATTAATAATATTATAATTATATAAATATTAATAATATAATATTAATATAATAATAATATTAACAATATACATTAATATAATATTAATATAATAATAATATTAATAATATACATTAATATAATATTAATATAGTATATACAAATATTATTAATAATGTTTATTAATATATTTATTAATTTTATTAATATTATTATTAAATTAATAATATATTTATTAATATTATATTAATGTATATTATTAATATTATTATTATATTAATATTATATTAATGTATATTATTAATATTATTATTATATTAATATTATATTATTAATATAATTAATATTAATATTAACAAGGCCATTCCATTCCAAAATTCTAACAAGGGTATTTTGTTCAGTTTTATGTAAATTTTATTCCATTCCGAACATCATTCCAGTATACCAAATGCAAGAACAAGAATCAAGAGTTCTATTACTGGGTTGATTCATCGGCGTACCAAACGCTAAAATGGAAATGACTATTCATGCCTCATTCCATTCTAATCTCATTCCGCTCTCCATTCCATTCCTGCTTAAAATCATTCCAGCGAACCAAACGCTACCTAAGTGTAGCACTATCTGTATAACTGGTTTATCCACTTAAACTGGTGTGCCCTCATGGAAAGATCTTTTAGGTTCTGGTGGTTTTCCCTATTGTGCTTGTGATTGTTGCTAATCATAATTTCTGTTAAATAATTAGTCTTATTGATTATCCACTCTCACTTTTGTTCTAAATTCACGTCATAGATTCAAATATTTATGGCATTTTAATCATGTTATATCATGCTTAGTAATTTTTTACTTCAATTGATTACATAAAAAATTAAAGTGGCAATGGCTAGGGCCCGTGGCATAATGTAAGGTGCTCACATTGCAGACTTGAAGTTTCAACCGCTGTTACGAATAAAAAAAACTAAAATTAAAATTGTCAATGTTGTAATGCAAATGAATGAGTATTCGGGCACATCAGGCACTAGCCAGGCCCTTATACAGCCAAGACAAAACTTTCTATATTTATTCTCACTTCATTGATTTCAAGAGAATTTCCTTCAATTAGATGTAGATATCTTTTTGTTGTTTACAATTTGAAAGGTGAAGGATAACATCGCTCCTCCCCCGTACTACAGGGACTGCATTCTGCTGCATAAAGAGAGGAAGGTAACGCATTCCTCTGCGACTTTACTACATTGGGCTCTTGCATATTCGCTGTGGCAAGTGTACATGTTAGCAATTCCAAGGGGTAGCTCAATTGACCTAGGACCATGGTTTGCACCCGAAGGTTGTAGGTTCGAAACTGTACTACCATACTCGAGCTACAGGAGAATTTACCTGGCTTCCCTCCGGGCCCAGAGGAATTAGTTTAGCCTAAATGGTTGGGGACCCTCCGATAGCTAAAAAAAAAAACTGTATAGGGACCCATTCAGCTATCGGGTCGGAAAAAAATTTCCTGAGCTGGTCTGGTCCCAAAAAAACTTCCAAACCCCTTTTTAACTGTTCTTATTGACTCCATTTACATCCATCTGGTGTCAAACTTTTTATATGGGCCAAGGCAAGGCCTAAGGCGTGGAGAGAAGAAAGTCAATTTTTTTTTTTTTTTCTGATTTTGCTATCGAGCACCGGGTTTGAATTAAATGTCCTCTTTTATCCTGACTGACAATGCAATCTAACAAGCAATATGGCAAGATTGTTTTCTTTTTTCTTTTTTTGGCCTGTGGCAGAGTAGAAAATATCTATTGTTTTTTTAAATAAATATGTAATCATTTAAAATTTAATAATTTTACTCTTATAACCGTATGCCTATGACACAAATCTCTTTAAAGAACAAACAATGACACAAACTCAACTAACAAACTCAAAGACAACAAAATAATAATAAAAATAATAATAATAATAAGAAGAAGAAGAATTATAAGAGAAACAATAGAAAACAATGGTGCCCAGATAAAATAAACAAAACTTAAAGTAAACAAAGGAAATCTGTTAAAAGTTTTACGGATAAAACTTTGAAAAACTTAGATCATTTTGCCCTAAACATAAAACTCAACTAAAAGAGCCCATAATCTCTACTAGAATGTAAACATACAAATAAAAAAGAACCATGAAAGAAAACATAAAAAATACTATGAAAGCACAAAAGCTATAAAGAATAGGGACTAAGAAAATTCAATCCAAAACCAACAGTTCATTCCAAATTTACTAATACCAGAAGATTACTTTAAAAAAAAAATTTAAATGAACACACAAAATTACAAGCTTATTTGTTTCATGTAATTGAATACATAGGAATTGTAACTCTTCTTTTTAAAAATGGTTTAAAATGAAGAAAGAAAGGTGAATATCTCCAAAATTAAAATATTATCTCCACTCTAATAGAAAATGAATCAAGGAGAGATGGGAAAGAAATAATCAGCCACCACCTTAGTAATTCAAATCCTAGGAAGAATACATACTCTCCTTGTATCCTTCATCCATCACCCTCTTGGAGGCCATTTGATTATAAATTCCTATGTATTTGACACTCATTCAAACAAAGCAGGTCCATGCACCTCCATGATTGTTAAGAGTCCAAGTGGGCCCAAAATCGAGAAGGTTACCTGAGATTACTATAACATAGGGGTACACCTTGATCTTAACCCCGAATGAATGTATGACAATCATTATAATTTATAAGGGTTACAATCTGCTAAGTACTCTGCTTTATAACTATAAGACTCAAAAATCTAAAATGAGCACCATCCATAAGAACTCTTTTTTTTCTCTTCAAAAAAAAAAAAAAAAACCATAGGAATTTATGTACTATTGATGCAAAGTAACACCATTTTTTTTATGGATATGCATGGTAACACCAATGAATCTTGCTCTGTCCACAATTTCTAACAGGGCGGACCTAGATACATGGGTCTAGGGGCTGAAGCCCTCACCCATACCTAAAAAAAAGGTAAAATTTTTAAAAACACTGTACAAATTCTCAAAATTTATGTTTTTTTTTATATTTGTCCCTTCCTCCAGTATTTCTTTTACATAGAACCCCCCAAGTTGAATTTTCTGGGTCCGCAGTTGTTCCTATAGTGGACTAATATTTGAGGTTGGCCTATTTGCAGCATCACCAAGGTTCATTTGTGGGTATGGGTGAGATTCATCAACATAATTTACAGATATATGGGAAGTCCTCCTATGAGAGACACTCTCACCAACTTTATGAGAGATGGGTGGGGGCCCTCACTTCCATATCAACTCTCACCAACTTAAATGCAAGGGCCCCTAACTTAAATGTGAGGCCCCCCACCCATCTCTCACCAAATTGGTGAGAGTGTCTCTCATAGGAGCACTTCCCTATATATATATATATATATATATATATATATATATATGGGGAACATTCATGTGCATCTATCCCTCATCATAGGGTGAGGGCACTTTCCCTTTTTGCACATGAAGACAAGGAAGTGTACCTCACCCTATGTACTTAAAAACTCACTTTTATACTTGAAAAGTCCCATTTATGGAAGTGTCTCTCACCCTATGAAGACCCCCCTATATATATATATGGGTAATATTCATATATATATATATATATATATATATATTTTCATCCTCAATAGAAGCAAACTGACTTTTCCACACAAGATTGTTTGTCGAATTCCAACTTGATGGATCATTGAGTGGTGGGGGCGGTGGGTGGAAGAAGACATGATTTGAAATTTAGTGGATAAGAAGGGATGCCATTGTTTTTTATTTCTTTAAATGGTTAGCAGAATAGTAAAACACAACAGAGAGAAAAGGATTCATCCTTACCGAGTAAACACCAATCCTATCAAAAGAGGATCTTTTCTTCTTTTCTTGTAAAGGTGAAAAGAGGTTTTCATGGAGTCAAGTCTTTGTTTAAAAGAATAAGATGGTTGCGGCTCTGTAACGGCGGCTGGTCTAGTTGCAGCAGATCAGCTGGTTGGACCGGATGGTAACCCAATAAATCTGATAATTATTTACTTGTTACTCTATGTATGGGCCATGCTGAGCTCCGGTCCTTGTGGGCCCACCTAGGGATGGGACGGGGAATCGAAAGATTTGACTGAGGCTTGGGTCATCATCCTAATCACTTGATCAACAACCCACATATGTTTGCCTTCCAAAAGGGTGCATAATGGATCCAATAGTGGAGTCTATGTTAGGAAGTACTACATCCTATATCACTTAAGTCCTCTGTTGGACATGGTTTCATATATCTGTTTGGACATTCTGCCTATTAGCTTAAGCTTTTGGGTTGATATATGGCTTCTTACGATCTATTCAGATCAGTGATCAAGGGACTCCCTGTTTTATAGTCCACTCAAATGGATTATACGGTGCGCTTTTTATTTTCATTTTTTTTTAACCACAAGAGGGTTGGGACCCAATTGAGAGCGCGCACACACATGGGAAGATTTTTTTTAACCACAAGAGGGTTGGGACCCAATTGAGAGCCCGCGCACACATAGGAAGACAGCACACGCAGGAAGAAAGCCCACACAAGGGGAAAGGGAGTCCAGTCTGCACATGTGGTAAGTGTTGGGTTTATGTTTTCTATTCCGGTTTGACCGGATTGGTTCCTTGGGTTGGCCAATCATCAGGTTCAAGGTCAAGGGTATTTTGATTATTATATCAGAACTTTCTGGGTTTGGAGGGGGGAGGGATATATATTGATGTAATCGATAACCCTAAACTCTAAGTGAGAGATTGTGGATTGCTTGTAGTTGATTGATCGTGCATGATTGCCCTAATATAATTTCCTAACAAGTGGTATGAAAGCCCCAACAAAAAGAGGTTGTGTATTGAAGGTTCAACACAGTACCTTGAGTTTGTGGGTACAGGTCACTTTTTTTACACACTCTCCATTTTAGTTGAGGTAGTGGACAAGTTGAAACAAAAACTAGTGGGTCAAAAAGGCTAGTTCCAGAAAGACTTTTCCCGTGTACAAAACGCATGAACTCATCAAAGCTTGCATACCCAGGACTCACCAAATGCCCTGGCATAACTTTATGTGCCCTGACATAACTTTATGATCATAGCGACTAGCAGCGCCCCATGCTTAGCCAAAAGCAAAAAATAAAAAATTACATTTGAATTTATGAGATATCAAAATTAATTATAAACATATTAGCATATATTCATGTATATTTATATAAAAACAGTCAATACATCTTCAATCACAAATACAAGTGGTCAACATCAACAATAAACTATTATAAAGATAAAGCTAAAAAAATTCCATTCAACAACAACATAAAAATAATAATAACAACAATAACTAATAAAGAAGATATAGAAAAGCGAATTTTGTTAGAACTAATCAAACCATTTTTTAGCTCTAGATTTTTGAAAAAATGTATAAACATCTTAACTTTAAAAGCCATAAATTATGAGACTTTAAAACCACATGCTAGTGTTATTTGATCTTAGTAATAATTGGCCCACCTTGGACCAATGTATACATCTCTTAATTATGGGTCCATGTGGGCTCATGAAAGTGTAATTTATGGTGGGCTAGACCTATGGTCATATGTCTATATAATAAGATTCAACCAAAAAAACTCCAACCTCAAAACATTTTTATCACAAGCCCATTTATTAGGTGGTCTGCCAGAAGGTCGAGTCTAATTTTCGTTCACATGTGACAATCTTCGAATAAAGTAGAGCTTTATTTGGAAATGTAAAAAAAATGATATTTTTAATGAAAAGTTTATCAATGTGATTTGTTGAAAGGTGGGCCTCAAATATTAAAATAAAAAGATGACAATTTTGAGATGGTGGAAGATAGATGGCGTTGAAAGAAAGAATAACTATAGCAAAATAGAGAGATTTTAGGGGATATTGATTGAGAGACTTTATAAGATAGAGGATATGGATAAATAGATTTTTTTGGAAAAAAAATTGTGGCATGTGATGACATGGCACCTTAAAACACTCTATGTTTTTTCTCCATATTTATTTGAAGGGAGAATGATTGGGTTGCTGAGGTAGCACCCCTCACAACACACCTCCCCCTTTGCTTTAATATATATAATTTTAATTAAATGACCATCCATTGTGGGCCCCACCTGATAAAGGGCCACAGGTTCCCAGGCATGCCAATGTGTGGCATTTCTGTCGTTTGGTTGGCAAATTGCCTTTCACCCGAATGACCAAGGATGGACCCCAGTCAAGGGCGGACCCATGAAATTCAATTTGGGGAGGGGGCTCAATGTAAAAGAATATTGGGGAAATAGGCAAACACTAAAAAAAAAAACACATTAATTTTTAAAATGGGCAAGCGGTTTTTGAAATTTTCAACTTTTTGTCTGGAATGGGTGGGGCTCCGGCTCCATACCCATGTAGCTGGGTCTGCCCCTGACTGTAGTCTCCTCCACTCGCATGTGTGGGTGTGAGAGTTCTCACTCTCTATATATGCGGGTTCACTCTCATCACATGTGCGAGTTCACTCTCATCGCATGTGCGAGTTTCACTCCATGCATGTACATGTTCTCTCTAGCTCCTGCCCCCTTAGCTAGGATGAAAAATAAATATAAATAAAATAAAAACCAGCAACAACAACATATTTGTGAAAGGAGTAAAGGACTTCTTAAAGAAAGAAACCAAGAATAAAATGTTTTGGGGTGTAGTTTTCCTATAGTAAACCACCTAACTTTTCTTTCCTATTTACCATTGAGGTTGTTTGGATGTGGACTATAAACTCTTTAAGTGGAGAAGACTGTATATATGGTGCAAACTGAATTTTTTTCCACCTTTTGAGAGAGAGAGAGAGAGAGAGAGAGATGGGCGTTTCACTTCACCTTTCATGAAGAGAGAAGCCTTTTGCACCACCACCACATGTTGCTTAAATGGACCTCCCATGAAAGGCTTCTTGCCTCAATGAGTGTTTCATTCCCACAAAAAAGTAAGAAAGAACATAGAAGCATGTACTTCTTCCAATGGAACACTCATTTGAGCAAGAGGCCTTTCCATGGGAGAGAAAGAGATGAGATTTGTCTTCCTCTGATCTTCACCTAGTAATTAGGGCTTGTTATCCACTATCTATATTTATAGAGATGGTGATAGTGAAAGAGGGAGAAAGAAAGGTCAGCAACTACCAAAGACTCAATGCAGGTTAGATAGGTCGTTGCACCAGTCTTCTGAGTAAAAGGAAGCCTTGGGCTGGCTGTTGGGTGGCATGTGATTTCCCACTGTCCTGCATGTGATACCCCAGATTGCCAGAATCCGGGTTCTCAGAGGACCAGCCTTATATATCCATATGGGCCCACCTATGAAATCTAAGCCACCCACGACAAAAAAAAAAAAAAAAATCAGAGTTCTCAAGAGTGGGGCCGGGCAAAATCTTACCCCATCTAAATTGGGTCTATCATCATATTGATCAAATGTAAAAATACATGAGAGAGCTTTAAAAAGTGTCAAAATGGCATATCACATAGGTCACTTTATAGTTGACCCAGGTCCCATATTAGAGTAAGGTTTCACCTAGCATCACTTTGCAAGGGGACTGATTTGAGCAATTTAGATTTCACAAATGGACTCCACTGATGAATTTATAGTGATGGCTCATGGACTTATAACATCCGATCTTGATTTCCCATTGGCTTGAATTCCTCTGCTCATGAACTTAGCCAACTCCTAGGAAATCTTGATCCGCCGAGGCTTTAACATAGAGAAATTATGAGTGGAACTCCACAATGGGGCTCACCTGTTGAAATCCAAACCCTTCAAATAAACACCAGGTAAATGTGGCATCCTCAAGTTCTAATTCCAAGTTTCCTTTACCCTTGGATTGACTGTTTGAGAGAAAAGCATCCTTCTTCAATGTGTTGTGGGGGCTATTTTTCAAACTCCAAGCCATTCATCAGCTTTAACCCCCATCATATCTGTTGTATTTAGATTTTCAAAGCAAATTTAAATAGGCCAACAATTTCATTGATCACACATAAGGGACTACTTCCATTTTTATCCCAAACAAAGAAAATAAAGCAAGTTCATCACGCATTTCAGATACAGAAAAATCCAATGGTGGTCATCTTTATATTTGAAAAATAATTCACCCGTTGATCATCACATAGAATGTTAAGAGCTGATGAATGGCTCGGATTTTGAAAAGATGGGGCCCCACAATACATTGAAGAGGGGCGCTTCATTGTAGCTCTGCCCTTGAATGGTTTGGATTTTAATAAATGGCCCCCATTGCAGTATTCTAATCCTATAACTCAGCATTTCTCTATGTTAAAAGCCTCAGAGGATCTGGACTGACTAGTAGGTAGTCCACAGGAAAAGAGAGAAAAGAAGGGGAAAAACAAAACAACACTGATTGGACTAATAAGAACTCTCTTTTTGAGCCCCAGATTAACTGCCGATTATGACCAAACTGTTAATATCCTGATACTCTCTTAAACTTTCACATAAAAGACCAAATGCTCCTCTGCCTGCAACACATGCTATCCTTCTTTATGTACAGAATAAATGCTTTGTACTTGGGCCTTTTCATTTGAAAGGAATTGAATTTCTAAGGATCTAAGAAATGAACTAAAAGCAGTTAAAATTGCAAAAACAAAGGTAGAGATCCTGCTTTCAAATAATGTTCCCCCTGAAAGAAAATGAATTAAGGGGAGATGGTAAATGAATACCCAGCTTTAATATAGCTAAAAAAAAAAGTACCGGGCTTTAATTAAGATAAAAAGAGAAACATAGAGGACAAAATTGTCTGGTTAAATAATTTGCTTCCCTAGAAAGAAAAAGATTCTTACTTTTTTTAACATTTGCAGAAAGGGGGGGAACACCCTCCTAAGCAGAGAAAAAACCTTTGTGTTTTCTCATTCAAATACCAAAAACAGTGGCAAGTCACTACTTATTCTGTACACTTTCTCCCCAAAAAGTTCTCTCTAAATTTCTCTACTTGGTAAGGACTTTCCGCCAAACACTTTCTCTGTATCCAAACAAGCCGTAAACGTCAAGAATGACAATTGACAAAATGTAGTTCCAAGTTTCCAAAGACATCTAAGGGCATCAATGGTACTTTCTAGTTACTTTACATGGATTTTTTCCAATCATGTTCTTAACCTTTCCAATGCCAAAATGAGGAAAAATGTATATATGATCTTCAAATAAGTTAACAATACAGGTATGCAGAAAATGGCACCATTATGCATGCTCAAAGGTGAAGTATTCGATCCGTACGAGCCGCCATGAAACTTCCAATTCCCCAGATACAGCTCCCTATTGGATAGTAACTAAGCATGAAACCTACCAAAGAATTTCACTTTTCCAACAGTTAAAGTCCAAATAGAGGTCTCGGGTAATTTCCAAGCCAGCTCCTAATCACAGGGCGATGCATGTTTGATGCAATAGTTACCTTCACTGTAAGAGGCTCTGTGGTGCCAATTTGGTCACACCTCCATTGCCTGCTTACCCTGCTTGCTAACCTGCATATATATTCATTTCTCAAACAAGAATAAGAAGAATGCCAAACTACATAGACCAGGGTAGCATCAGCTGACAGCCATGCACTTCAAAACTGAAGGGAAAACACAGGGTGGTAAAGTAAACTGCATTACTCCTTACCAAAAAAAAAAGTTACAATAAATATCTTTATTAAATAATAATGTCAATTATAAATTATTCATCTTATTATGCGTTGCCTTATATGCAACAAATCACTGAATCATAGCCATCCAATACAAACAATGCATTCACACTTGGTACAGTTTCCTGTCCAATTAGCAGCCTATTTCCCGGTCTTGAGGCCATCCAAACTCCTCCAGGAACGCCAACACTACCCCATTCGACCATCCAAAACCCGTCTGCACCACAAATCATGCCCACAAAAAAATTAATAAATAAATGAATGTGTTAAAGGCAACAAGTCGATGGTTATTAGTTGTCCATCTATAAAGAAAATGAAAATGGGACACCAGACACCCTTGGACAAACTGGCTTCAATTTTTATGGAAAAAACAGTAGTTACAAAGAAAGAGGCTTTTTTTTTTTTTTTTTAAAGTTTCTTGGTAAAGTGAAAATATGTTCTCACTACACTCTGACAGAAGATCTACAGGCATAATCCTCTTAGGATTTTAATAAATTTCTTCCTAAAAAAGATTATCTCGGCATAAATGTTCTCATAATATAATTCTTACCTGAGGTACATACTCGCCGCCCCCTCCAGTCTTCCCACAAGCTTCCACGTCATATTT
This sequence comes from Umbellularia californica, assembly GCA_028538565.1. Lineage (NCBI taxonomy): Eukaryota > Viridiplantae > Streptophyta > Magnoliopsida > Laurales > Lauraceae > Umbellularia > Umbellularia californica. The sequence continues at coordinate 69,314,749 of JAPQWN010000005.1, forward strand.
CTCATGCATTGCACCAGTTTTCTTGTAAGTAGCATAATTTGTACTAATCCACTTCACAGCAATATCTTCTGCCAGAATTTTTGCTTCCTTTGATTCAGATCTCACTAGACCTTCAACAATAATATGCTGCATTGGAGCCCAACCATTTGGAAAATCCCTGTTCAAAATAAATCGTTGTCGATCATTTCTTACACTCAAGAGCAGAAAGAAAAAATTAATGAAATCAGAGGAAGAAAGATCCCATTCTTTGTTTCTGTTTGCATATCTCAAGCACTTTGCAAATTAAAAAACGTAACTTCAGCTCTTCGAGTCTAAGTTGATAAGTATCACTTACCACTGTTGTCCTGAATTTGACAAAGATGTTGCAATTCCAGCATCACGGAGCAAGCCAGAGTTTTGGAGACTTTTTGTAACTTTCTTCACCAAGGCGCCATCTTTACAAAAAATTGATGAAGTCATTCTTCTATGTCTATATCATATAATAATTGATTTTTGAGCTTGTATATAGGTCAAAACAGAAATGTCATGTAAGGTGGACACAAGAGGAAACACCTAGATGCTTCTGTCAACAGTTATCTAATCTGTGGATAAGATCAACAAATTTGAATTGACATGTGCAATAACTTTCTATTAGCCTTAAATATGAAAAACTAAAATTTATAATCTACATAATTTTTTTAATCTTATAGTGTTTTACTACAGAATTAGAGGTGTTCATCTTATGTATGCGGATCCAAAATGTTCAAGTTGTTGTTGTGAACAAACAATTGACACAGCAGGAAAAAAAAAAAAAAAACATTTCCAAGTACCCTTGATAAGCATCTACAGAAGAAAGATTATCAGATCAGAAAGAAAAACAAAACAAAACAAAACAAAAAACCGATTGTGCTACTGCATTTTTCTTGTAAGCTGCATTAAATGCTGCGTATGCTGTGTGTATCCTCATTCACAACTTAAAAACCCCTATTAAATTTTTTGGGTAGTCTTTAGCTGTGAAGCGGTTTCACAATTGCACTCTATTAGTCTATTTCGAACATTAAAGGCCACACAATCGTGACCATTAAATTGCTCACAACTTAACAGTTTATGTTTCAGGAGCTAATATTGCTGGCACAGAGCCATCATTCTAATCTTGATACCAAGGAAATATCATCATTCATGAGAAGCTGATACATTATCTTCTCTCTAAATACAATTTACACTATTTACTAATATGGGAAAACTTAAGAAGTTGCAACCTACGATGGAACAGGACAACTCCAATTTGTAAAAAGCTTAAACAAATTGTCAAGAACAGTACGTTCTCAGTCTTATAATCATAAATGCCAAAATATGAAGACAGAATCACCAACCTGAGTTGAAGAATTCAATCCATAGAGGAATGAAATTAGAAGCAAAAATGTTTTCATTTTGATTTTGCCCTTGCCAACTGTGAGCTCCCTGGTGGAAGGATTAGTAAAAGCAGAATACTTTAGAAATTGGTGAAGTTCATAACTTAAAAGAAGCATTATCAAAATTTTCACCTTGCATGAGTTGCTATTGATGAGCCAGTAATCAAGCCATTGATCCATCTTGGCATTCCAAAAGATGGAGTTGATAGCTGCACGCCGAGCTTGAGAAGCTGCAGAGAACTTTTCTGCAGCAGAGTGATCCCCAATGAGCCTTGCAAAGAAGGCTATGTTAAGCTCCATCTGGACAAAGAAAAATATTAGCTCCCATCATGCCATCTTTTACCTAAAGCAGAGACAGAATCATCACCATCAACAGAGTCTTGTCCCAACTATGTTGGGGTCGGCCACATGAATTCTGTTTCTCGATTCCTTTCTAGAAACAGAATCATATAAATATTGTAAAATAATAATTGGTGCAGATAAATGGCTTCACTAAAATATCGATAATTCTTCTAAAACAGTGATACCGAATAGCAAATACAGGAGCCACTTCTTTGTTCTTTATTTCAGGAAGTGGATGAACTACCTTCATCTTTAGAAATGTTACGAGTAAAAAGTTGGCATTTCTCCTAGAACGTATTCAAATCTAAAACTACCAGTACAAAAGTGAAGATCTATTTTTTTTTTTTTTTTTGAAAGAAAAAACCTCAAGGAAACCATCTTCAAATTTGAGATACTAAAAATTAAAAAAAAATTATATTTATTTTTGTTGGTTTTAACATGAAAGATCAAAAGCAAGAGTGACATGTTGGCCAGGCACCAACTATTTACTTTTTGATAAAGTTCTCACAAATACCTGAAGTACGTACACGTTCAGGTCTACAGGTATAATTGATGTTGTAGCCAGTGTGGCAAGATCTGATGAGTTCCTGCACAACGTAGAAAATTTGTCAGAAAAATAACATACAGGAGACAAATATGATAAGAAGTGCTTGGCAAACATTCAACATAAAAGTTCTATGAGAAATTAAGCACAGCTCCACATGTATTTTTCTATTTTCAAATTAGCTGGAGAATGTCTTTTGTCCCTCCCAACTTTATTTTTATTGTCCTACTATCGAATTGTAATTTGATCAGAATACAAAATACAAATAAGGAAGACAAATATAAGGAAAAACGTCGATAGATAATGCAAATTTTCCAATAAATGATCGATAATAACAATGAAAATGAGAACATGTACTCTAGACAAACTTTCTGTGATCATAATATATGATGCCCAGAGACACTATGGATATGGCAAGGACATGCTATGGATATGAGTGAGGACACAGATCTTACATATAAAATTGAGCATCATATATGATAAGAAACTGATAGCTTGCCTGTTTTCATGTATCCGAATATTTTAGATCTTAATGATAGTTTTCATCAGCAGAAAGCAGCAAAACAGCATTTGAGAGGCACAATAAAGCAGTAGCACCAGTATTGGAATAAGAGAAAAAAAAAATCGGAAAAGAATGCACAACTAATTATAAGATGGTAAACTGAATTCTAAATAATGTGATTACCAGAATGCAAGTTATGATGCTATAACACGATTTCACAATCACCTAGGACAGGTTTAGCTAAAATGAAATGACAAGGCAAAACAACCTCATCCATCGTGTACTGAAATCCCAACCAGATTCAGCAGTTGAAGCTAGTTCACGATAAAGTTGTTCCTTAAGGGAAGCACTTGGAAGCTTTGAAGCAGTTTCCTCGTCCTGAAGTTCAAGAGTCAATATCAAGTTAAAAATGTGACACTCATTTTTGAATCACGCAGCCGGTACCGTGCACACAAGCAAAAATTTTGAAGTTAGTTGGGAGCCAGGAGTACATACAATAGTTGCACTTTCTGGCCTAGGTTTGTTCCACATTGCATAATATCGACTCATAACATGATTACATCCTTCAGCATCCTGTATGACCACTTTATGGATCCCTGTAACAATAGAGCTTAAGCCAACAGTGGAGATGCATGCACATTGCTTCAATAACTACACAACAGGCCTGAGAAACTTAGTACAATACCTGAATTCCAAAAATGGTGTTCTTTGAGAAGTGAAGGGAATGCTCTTTTCACAAGTGCCAAATCACCAGTCCTCTTGTAGATCTCCAATATCATAGCGCTAAGGAGTGGAGGTTGGCTGCAGAAAATTCCACGATGCTCATAGTTCAAACTTCAATATATAATGGCTGCAAACATAAAATTTGAATATTTACAACAAAATATGCAAAATTGCAGCACCCATCATATGGTTCAAACATACGGAAAAAGATTAAAAAGAAATCAATGAAAATCTTAGTCTGTTTGATTCATTATAAGCTCAGGGACAAGATGCTAGAGCTAAAATCCTAGATGTTTTCATTTGGATTTACAGAATAATAGGAAAAAAGAAAAAGAAATGGTCATCACCTTATTAATGATATCCACTACCGCCACTATATAAACGAAAAGTGAAAAGATGAAAACAGAACCTATTAAATCTGCTTTATTACACCCTTAAAAGTACTATTAATTCTGGGTAATGATCCCCAACATAAATTTTTCCCATCTTTATGATTGCAAGTTTCTTTTTACCGATATTTCAGGGAGCAAAAAAAGAAAACTCAATAAGTTAGACTGCACAGGAGATTTTATACAGAAATTCTACTTAACCAACAAACTTCAACCATCAGAATTAAAAGTTGATGCACCGGTACACAATTATAACAATGTGGAGGCAAGCTAGTGGATTGTTATGCAATCACTGAGTACCAGTGTACCACTACACTAGAAGGGTCACTTGTAAACAGTGGCAATTAAATTTGCATCCTTGTACCAACTGAATGGTAAATTAGAAGCAGTAAGCCAGTAACGCAAAAGAACATGCAGCTAAGACAAGTTAACGAGAATAGTTGAATTAAAAATAATTATAACATCAAGTTTAAGGTTGGGTGCAGCAAAACAGAAGCTAGGAATGTCATTTGAGATGATTTAGGAATGTGTCTTGACAACTAGAAACAGCTTCCTTCTGAAGAACTGAAGTGATACAAGGAGCTAGAAGGGGAGACCAATATAGGCATGGAATGCACTAGTGAAAAATAACATGTTAGATTGCAGTCATACAGGATCCTGCCCATAATAGGAATGAGTGAAGTAGAATCTAAAAACATAGATGGGATGAGGCTTCGATGATACTGATGATATCATGTATCCAGGTACCATTGAAAAAATACTTAAAACTCATTTATGAGCCATAAATAATTCATATGTTTGTATTTTATCTCTTTTTTCCTCAAATTTACGGTAAAACAAGATAAAATACAAACATATCAAATATCAATCATACAAGGCTCATAAACGAGTTTAATTATTTTTTGAATGGTACATGAAAGATTAGTACAGTAACTAGTATGGGTTGTATCGGGTTTTGGACCAACTTGAACCCAAACCGAAATTTAGAAGGGCCAACTGATGCAGCAACAATAATATGTCATGGCAACAAGAATCGTGGGCCACATGTGGGACCCATGATATTCTGATTTTTAATTGGTATTAGTTTTATTTTTAGCCCAGGCACTTGCATCCTAACCCTAGGAATGCATCACCAACCAAAACCCAAATTCCATAAGATTTGACCCAAATGCAACTCGATTAAAATTCAATAGGTGCTGACCCAAACTTTATCCAAGTTGAATGCTAGTATTTGTTGCATTTTTAACATTTGCCCAACCTAAAATGAAATCAGGCAATGAGTTTCAGGCCCAAGGTTGACCAAAAACTGAAAATGTCCGCCCCTAATTTGGGTTTTGGTTGGGTCAGATCAACCGGATCAGTTTGGGACCAGCTCAAGTTAATCCCTGAGAAAGGAAAATGTAAGAGGCCATGACTTTAAATGGAACAAAAGATTGCCAAAAAAATGAAGGACAAGATAATAAAAAACACAGAATAAAGAAAGATGTATAGCCTGAAAGGCCTCACTGTCAATTCAAGCTTCTCATGACTGATGATAAAATAATTCCATGGAAGTTCAATGAAACATAACATTCAAAATATATTTTCTTTTTTGCTTCGAGCGAGAATAAAGAGCATTTCAGTTCCATAAAGCTATCCTTACAGGATATCCACATTTCACAATCACATAAAAGTATAAACAGAAAAACTGTTTGATGGTAGGCACCAACTAAAGGAAGATATCTTTTGAAGACTACAGTTACACAAGCATGTTACTCTTATTTATAAAAAAAATAAAAAAAAAAAAACAGAATAAAACAAAAAAGAATTATTACCTCCTGTTAGTATAATAGGCCCTAGCGCCATTCAAGACAAAGCCGTGCTCATTTACGAGTGAAAGAAGATTATTCACAATTGACTTGGCAGTTTCGTACATTTTGCTCGCAAGCAAGCCCCTGCAACCAGAATATTAGTTACACAGGGCATGAATAACTAACATGTGAAGAAGAAGATGATGATGATAATGATGATCATGCTCATGATGAAAATCCATCAGCAATAGCAATGAGAAAAGATTTGGAGGAAGATGACCCAAATAAGCTTCTTACAGAAATTCACTATTCAAGAAAGGCCTTTATATATGGGAAGATCTATGGAACACTCCTCATATTGGCAGTTGTCACCTTTTTTCTTAGTATTCATAGAGGGGCCCCACATGATCAATCTAATCCCTTCACACGAACCCCCTACCTATGCTGGACTGGCATTGATCCTATTTTGACACTAATATGGACATTATCCATTATCATATTTAAACAAAATAATTTTGCATGACGGGGAGCCATTAGTCATGAAGGACCAAAATTAAGGCCGGCTATCGTATGATCAAACTACAACGCCAACACCCCAGCACTCATTGAGTTCCATGGGACCTTAAAATTGATCATGAAATCCGGCACCCATCTGACTTTTTCCAATTGCTAGAATTTGGGCGACTTTGAGGCCCTAAAAATATTACCCTCCCGTGATAACACGGTTCCCATTTTCAGTTAAGGCAAGTCATGAGGATTCAAATCGACCTACAAAAATATTCAATATGCGTTAGCCTCACAAGACATGCCGCAATACCACCCACCCGTGCACTGCATGGGCTTTATTACAGTTCATTGCTAGTTGTTCTAACCCAAAATTGAATAATAATCATCCATCACTTCTAATCATAGCTGTGAAAAATATCATAGTTTCATGTGGAATTTAAGTACAGTCTTCAAACTTCAAAGACTCTGATTCTGGGCAATATAAATCTTACAAGATGGGTTAGTAGTTAATACTAATTTTAATTCAAGTATTCTCAAAAGATGTTATTCAAAGATCAAAACCTCCTATCCATAGTCAGTTTAACTGTGCTCTTTGTCAGTTATAATGGTTTTGGACAGTTATAAACCCTTTAAAAGGTTTATATGGAGCTACCTGTCAAACAGAATTGCCCTCACCCAATATGGCAAACACCATTTTTAGTCTCTGGGCAACCAATTTTAGACACAAATGGATGTTTTCTAGCAATGGTGAAGCAAAGAAGCAATTACCTGATAACCCAATACGAATCCCAGTAATAAACCTCTCTAAATCTCGACCCAGGAATCACAACCCGTCCAGGCAGCGGAAGAAGAGTATGCAAACCCGGCCTTCCTTTCACCTCATCCGAAACCTTCCGACTCAAATTCTTCCACAGCGAATGCACCTCCAGAGCCCAAGCCCTGACCACCTTACTCTTGACCTTAGGCAAAAACCCCTCCGGCACCGGCACGAAATCCCCAGGCTCAGCCGCCACCAGATCGCTCCCGGCCCCATCCAAATGCTGCTCTATGAACCCATCGAGATCGCGCGCGGCGACCGATCCGTTGGGCGAGCGAGGGAGCTTGTCGAAGGCGGCCTCGGCGGTGGAGAGGTCGGATTTGAGGGGGAGATCGACGTAGAGTTTGGGATCGAAGCTGGTGGGGCCTAGGGTTTTGAGGGCGGTGGATTGGAGGCGTTGGAGGAAAGAGATGAGAGGGGTGGTGGGCTTTATGGGGCCGTCCGAGTTGGAGCATGTTGCAGAGTCTGCCATTAATGAGGAAGAGAAGATGAAGATGTTGATGATGATGAGGGAGAAGGGAAATTTAGGGTTTTGGAGAGGGATTGCCATTTTTGAGTGTGGAATGCAGGGAGGTTTGCAGAGGGTGGAAGGGGGTTTTATTTGAAGAAGGTGAGGTCGTTTGAATGTGAAGAGGAAGGAGAGAGACAGCTTCGTTTGACTCCATCCTTTGATCCAATAGCAGTTGACTGTTGTGGTTGTGGTGGTGGTGGTGGTGGTGGTGGGGTTTTTTATTTGGCGGGGTTTCAAGGTGGCTTTGTATTGTATGGAGGTAGCGTACTCGTCGGGAGTATTCGAAATGGAGATCACGTGGGCCAAATTCCCAGCCCTGAAAGGTTCGAGGGTGATGATGATCAGTGCTTAATGTCTTTGATTGGTTGCTTTTGGAGTTTATTAGCCGTCTCAAAATTGAATTGCTTGATACAATTATCCAATGGCTGAAGATTATAATCATCTTCTATTTGAACTTGGAATTTTGATTTGCCGAGTATGCATTTGTGTGATATAGAAATTCGATGAGGGAGATTATTTAGAGTTTTTATACAACAACTCTTTGTTATGTGTTCAACATTTTTTTGTATGAGAAGAGAAAATGATTTCAAGTTCGAATGAGGATGCCTTGTTTGAGTCAAGATAATGAGTTGCAAATGGTGAAGTTCTCTATTATTAATCCAAAGGAGTAGCTCAGTTGGCTTACGATTATGGTTTGTATGCAGAGGTTTTAAGTTCGAAACTGCACTACCACACTGGAGCTACAATGAGAGTTTACCTTACTTCCCTCTTGGCCCGGAAGGATTAGTTCAGCTCAAAGGATTGGAACCCTTAGAGAAGCATATAATCTTTACTTATATAGAAATAGAAATCTGCTTAATATAAAATTTTCTTTCTCCACAAAGGACTGAGCAAGCTGCATTAATTCGAGGGAGGGTGACAATGATTGCTTGCATAACCCACAGAAAATAAATGATCTTCTAGACGAGAATCCGGTAAAACAAGTTGAATCGGGCAATATGATATATGCCAATTCAATGATAGAGTGAGTCTAGAAGGTCGATGTACATTGTAAATTACAAAACCAGTATGATCTGATGAATGCCATCAGGTATGGAAAGAAAGGGCTCCAAAGTCTAATTGTCATTTGTACCTATCAATCATTAAAGTCTAAGGTCTTTAAATAGGCATTTATTATCATATGATCATTAGGAATATTTTACTCAATGATAATCCATATTGGGACCACAATTTTGCTTGAGGCCATGGCTATGGACTTGTCAATCCATATTGATGAGACCCTTCATTTTTCCTATTTTTCTATTAGATGCAAGTCTCACGGCCGCAACTTTGTGGTCACCATATGGCTATTGTCATTGTCACAAATCTTCAGGCGCCCACATGCTACAGGGACTTGCCTATTATTCTTCTTTGGTGGGTTCTTTGGTGGGAGTGGGGATGCAATGACTTCAGTGGAAGCACCAGATGCCCTTGTGCTTGACTTGACCGAAAATGCGCATCTACTCCTGTAACCTGTGCACTTTTGAAAGCTTTTGCGTGTGAAAGAGAGAAGAACATTGCTTGCTTAAACAAGGGTAAATGTGCCCATGGCCGTGCATGGCCCACTTTGGACTAGGTCTAGGCCTGAATTTAAAATTTTGACCGGTTTAATCTTTGGATTGAGCTTGGATTTTTTTTTTTTTTTTTGGTTGCTATTGGAGGGTTTCCAACCCTTGGTCTGGACTAATTCCTCCGAGACCAAAGGAAAGTCGGGTAAACTCATTATAACCCCAGTGTGGTAGTACAGTTTCAAACTTATAACATTCGGATGCAAACTGTGGTTTTAAACTAACTGAGCTATCCTTAGGGTTAATTGAGCTTGGATTGAGTGATGGACAACTTCAGCTTGGCCTTATCCGTCCTGAATAAGTAGTGCTTTGTAGTTAGTGACTAATTTGCCCATATAAGTGATAGAAAAGCCTTTATAATTGATAGAAAGCCCGGCCAGGCCTAGCTCGATTGGCTCAATGGGCGGGATGGGGAGAATACGAACATGTGTTTCTAAAGTTGGCCCAACCGTAGATATACCCCATTCCAGCCTGACCCAGACCATGAAGACTCCTAAATAAGAGTAGAAATTAATAAGTGGCAAGCATGCAACTGAGTCAAGTTAGGGTTTGGCCAAAGCTCCATTCATGACATTAGACATGCATACCACAGTAGGAAATGAAGAAGATCAAGTTTAATAGAGATTTCTATGGGCGGTTGTTTTGTTGGGCCCATAGGCATTATTTAACAGTAACAGGCCTGGCCGGCAGTTTTATAATGGCAAGCATTCCCACGAGAAGGTTTCATCCATTGAAACAGACAATAGAAAGAATCCAAATCAAGGTGGTTGAAGAAAGGAAACTGACATTGACAAAAATCCGAGCTTCGAGTGGTGCAGCTGTGAAGTAAGGAATTACAAACATGATCGAAGAAATTCGACTACAATTGCAAAGAAGCAAAAGAATTGTCAATGAACTGAAAAGTCAATTATGTGGCAGATGATTGACAGCATCCAATCTTCTCCAAGAAAACCATCTAACTGTGTGTATTTTTTATTCTATTGGAGGGTTCCCAACCCTTTGGGTTGGACTAATCCCTCCGGATCTAGAGGAAAGCCGGGTAAACACCCCTATCAATGTGGTAGCACTAGTGGACTCAACCTACGATTCATGAAGAATGAGGAACTGGGGTCGATACCAAGACCTCTAACTCCAAAAGAGGGAGGAACCGTGATCCTGACCACTTGGCCAACCCTTTGGGGTTAACTGTGATTAGAGTTAAGGGTAGGCTGTTCATTATTCAACTCTGATTGCACCTAGATAAACCATGATTTCTCTGTTTTCTGAATAGAGTATCAATTTCTATCAGCTGTGTTTGAATGCACCATGGAAGTCAGAACCAGAATAAATATTTCGCATGTGAAGTGTGCTTACTTTCACTTCAATGATAATATAAAAAAACAATTTTTTTTTTTAGTACAAACCTCTTGAGGCCCACACTGCCAAGAACACGGGGGAAATGGAGAGTAGTTCTAAAAGGCATTATTTTTCTTTTCAATTTCCATCTAATTGTGAGTAATGGATGGATGTATGTCAAATTTGGAGTGGTGGGAATTCACGAGAGGGGGGTGTGTGCATGAGGGGTGTAACTTGATCATGGAAGGGGCTATCTTATGGCTATATATAAGATAGCACAGTTTGGTCAATAGTTCCCAATTAAGGTTATATGAATCATGTGGAAAGGAGGATTGAAAGTTCTCAATGTGACCTGAGGAAGTACAAAATGTCAACCCTATTAGATAGTTTTAACACCTAGAACTATGGCCTTGGGATTTTAATCCAAGGGTGAATAAGAGTTGAATGATCATCAAATTTGGGCTTGTAGAAAGGTAGACAGAGCGTGGTGTTTGCAAAGAGGATTATTTGATCATAGGTGGGTTACGTGGTCCAAAGAATAGGGCAGACCACAAAGCTCTTTACTAAACTACTTGGCTTTCTCGCATCATCAATTTAAAATTTTCACATAACTATCCCCTCTCTTGAATTCTTCCAAATCTATTTAAGCCCTTCAGAGTTCAGACGCACAACCCCCGCCCCTCAATTGCCACAAACTCAATTTGACACCATCCAACTTTCGTAAGTCTCTCACTTGATCATGTTAGTTTTGGCCAAAATCAAGACCTAGCTTTTTTTCTTTTTCTTTTTTTATAGGAAAACCTTTTGATATTAATTATGGGAAATCAACATAGAATTAATGGTTACTCGATCAGATTTGGGAAAAAACATCTCTTCCACAAACCGAGCATTTAGCAAATGAGCCACCGCATTCCCATTCCTACCCACATAAAGAACTTCAAAACTCTTATAAAAGAAGTTAGCAAATATTTAATCTCATCAACCAAAGGGCTCTGTCTAGAAAGAATTGAAGAAGATGTCTTCTAAGCATCTACTATACGTAAAGAATTTCATCAACCAAAGGACTCTGTCTAGAAAGAATTGAAGAAGATTTCTTCAAAGCATCTACTGTACATAAAGAATTACTTTTCACCAGATGATTAAGAATCATGGTTACTAGTTTCATTTCATTTTGGCCGAAAAAGCTAAAAAGTTTCATTTGGGCCATTAAGTTGAAATGAAATGAATAATGTAACTTTTCGGCCAGTCTTTAGGTAAATTTCGGCCATAAACATTAATTTTGACTAAAATCGATTGAAATGAGCTAGAAATTCCTGAAATGGCTGAAATATTGTGGGAATGTGTCCAAACATTAATTTTAAAGATTATCAACTTCAATTATTATAAAAATTATATATAAACTTTATTCTGGTAAGCTATGATGTACGGATACGTTAAAATGGGCAACGTATCGTGTCGTATTGTATCTAATACTTAACTTTATATGTGTAAAATCCTTGTCGTATCCATCACGTATCCTTGCAGTATCCATGTCGTATCCAAGCATCATAGGTAGTAAGAAATGTGCTTAGATTTTATACTTATATGTTATAATATTATTTTATCTTAACGAATTAAATGCATAATTTACATTTTATACTTTAATATCATATTTTCTAGCATATATATTAATTTTATTTAATGTTCTAAAATGTAGCTCCAAAACATTTCACTGAAATTCTAAATAAGACGAAACACTTTATTTTAGAGGTCAAACTAAAATAGGGACTGCAATGGAATTAACTATGTTAAAAATTGGTCGTTTAACCCATCAAGAGAATACTTCCATGGATTTTATGGATCCATTTTTCTTTTCTCATGTAACTGGGGCATGAAATTAATTCTCTTTGATGATGCCCAAAATGGATTGGCACACCACCGGTCAAGTATGAGTAATAAATGCAGTAATTAAGAAGAGAGAGAGATTATAGTGGTTCGGTCAGTGTGACCTACGTCCACTTCAGAAGGGCAGAGGTCGCCGGATATATTATTTCTCAAGTGTCCAGAGATTACAAACTTAGGAGAATAAGATAGATAAAGTGTGTAGAAGGGAGAATATTGCTTGCCCCTCAAGTGCTGAGAGGCTCTTCTATTTATAGTCTTCCCCTAATAGATGGGGACGACTTTACAGCACCGTTCACAAGGAGCCTTCGAGCTGTCCTCGATGGGCGAGGCAATTGGGATATTCTCCGCAGGACTTAGTAAAAGCGGGATGTGGACTGACTATTTCCAAAGCGACGTGGGTTGCTGTGACGTGGCCAGGCATCGTGGATTTGAGCCTGGACTTCGTTGGAATAAACGGATCTTCATAAATTTAAACCTTGGCTCATCATGGACTAGGCCACTTAGGCCTGACTCATCATTTGCCCCTCAATGCCCCGCGCCCAAAGAAGCTTTGAAAGGGGGGCATTTTGAATATCCATGTCTCTTCTTTCTTCCAAGAATATTTTCCGTCCTTCCACTCCCTGCCGGACTCTTCTTTTCCTACTTGGATGTATGTTTGGGAGGGTCCTTTTAGCTTGTGGCTTTTCTTGCTTTGAAACCCTAGGCTATAAAACCCATTCAAAAGAGACAGAGACCCATCTTCTTCATTGTTAGAGTAGAGAAAAAACCCTTTCTGTTACTCATCCTCTTCATTGTGAGAGTAGTTCCAACTTCTCCATTCCAAAGAAAAAGAAGAAACCATGGCTGAACCCACAAAGAAAGAGTTACACTTTGCTGGCCCGGGCGCTGCGGCCGCCAGCACAGGCAACACTGGGCAGGCCGCCGCCCGGGCTGCTGTCAACGGGATGGTCAAAGCTGGGCGCGCAGCAGGTGCTGCCGGAGTGGAAAGCGCAGCAGCGGGCGTAGATGCCGTGCACCGGGCGGCGCCTGGCACGGGCGTCGTGCAGCGGGTGTCAGGTTCAGACGTCGTGCGGGATGTGGCGTCGACCGCGGAAGTGGCGGGCGAGGCAACGGCACCTGGCAGCGAGGGCAGCGCCCTGAACGGGCGTGGCGGGCGTCCCTACACGGGCGACAGCTGCAAACGCAGCAACCCCCATGGACGCAGGCTTCTCTACACGGAAGTCAAAGGCGCAGCTGCACGGTAAACAGCGGTAGACGCGGCAGGCGCAGCAGCCCCCGCGGGAGTTGCCACACGGGCAGGCTCGGGTGCCGGCCTGGCGGGCGAGGGAGGCCTCGAGAGTGCGGGTGTCGCAGCCCGGACGAGTGCGGGTGCCAGTTTGTCTACAGTTGCGGGTGTGGCAGCCCCCGCGGGCGTGGGCGCGTGGGCGCCGGTCGTCATGGGAAGAGAGAAATAGGAAACAGCCCTCCCAGCAACGTATCAAGCAAAATGTTGCGTCCTCGTCGCTATCGAGGAAAAGTTGTTGTCGAGGATGAAGGATCCAAGGTGAGCACTATTTTTAGTGTACTCAAAACTGACGGAGACATTTTGAAGATTGCTGTTTCTTATCATATTCCTCCCACCGTGCTATGCCGCCGGGCCGAAACAGACGAGCCTGCTTGCGATGACTCCTCTGGTGAGATTGTCATCTATGAGGAGATGCTCGAGGCCGGGCTGAGGTTTCCAATGTCTTCCTCTATTTGCCGCATTCTTCATTACTTTTTATTGACCCCGGGGCGGTTAGCACTCAATGGCTGGAGAGTTCTACTTGGCTTCCTTGCACTGTGGAGGAAGGTACATCAAGAGGATGCTTCCCCTGCGGTGTTTCATGCTGCCTACAACCTGATTGAGTCCCCGGCCCCCAACAGGGGGTGGTATTATTTTACCCCTAGGGGTGGCAAGCTGCTCACGGGATTGCGTTCCAATTGTCACAGTTGGAAATCCCGTTTCTTCTTCATCGGTGGAGAGTGGGTCTCTGAGGCAGATCGGGCTTTGGTGCCCATACAATGGACTGACGCCAAAAGACTCGGTACATCCTCTGATTACTCTTTTTTTTTTTTATGTATGTGCTCACTTATATGCATGTATGTGCTCACTGTCCTTTTGCAGATCCTCCAGTGCTCTCCACGGATCAAGAGCGTAAGCTGTAAGCTGTGAGAGTTCATCCTGACAAGGACTTGGGAGTTCTCCTTCCCAAAGAGACTAGCGGACCTCCTCCGGGCTCTTCTTCTTTTGGTAGGACTGGTGGACCCCCTCCGGGATCGTCTTCCAAAAGAAAAGGTACATCATTCTTTTTCATCAACAATTTTTCTGCTTACCCGATAGGTTCCGTATCTAAGTAACACTTTTGTTTCTGCAGCCATAGACAGAAAGGTGATTGGGGCCCGCCTCTCTAGTAGGAGTACCCCTCCCTCCAAGGCGGCGAGGATAGATGACGCCTCTCCAGGGACCTCTCCACTAGTGACTTTCGAGGTGAGCTCTCCTCTATCCACCCCTCCTGCGGGGCTTCGGGTGCGTCTCTCTCGTGTGGCCTATCCTATGGTGTCTCCCCAGGCAGCGACCTCCTCAGACGTTCTGCCCCTCAATTGTGTCCTCCACGCTGGGGTACTTCGACAGGGGTACTGACTGGGGCTAGTCCCATGCTGGGCAACCCACGGGCGATCCGGAAAAAGCTAGGGAGATTTGTGTTTCCGCCCGAGGTTTCTCAGGTTAATGCCTTGGGCACCGATGGGGGTTATCAACATGTTTCTGGAAGGTCTGGCTCAGGTAAAGGTTTACTGTTTCCCTTTTCTCCAGACTTTCATCTTTTTTTTTTATGTATTGTCTCATTTCCTTTTTCCTTTGTCTCTTATTTTTTCAGGCCTCCACTGCATCCGTTTGCTTGTTGTCAAGGGCCCGATCTCATAGTCAGCTGAAAAAGGATAATGAGTCTATGCAAAAGGAGCTCTCCACTGCTTATGGAAAGATTACCGCTCTTGAAGTTTCTAGTAAGGCTTCCGAGGTTGATCTTACGACGGCCCGCGAGAGGGCGACCAGGCTTGAGACTGAGCTCTCAGCAGCCCACGAGAGGGAGGCCAAGGCAGAGGCTGAGCTTGTGAAGGCCCGTGAGAGGGCTTCGCTCAGTGAGGCTGAGCTTGCACAGACCCATGAGAGGGTGAGGCTCAGAGAGGCTGGTGTGGAGACAGAGATGAAGGCGGCACATGAGAGAGCTTCTCAGGCTGAGGAGAGAGCTACCCTGGCTGAGAGGGACCTCGAGAATGGCCTCGCTAATGCCTTCATTGACGGCTATGATGAGCTCCGAGGGAAGATTTTTGCTGCTTTCCCAGACATTGACCTCTCAGGCTTCTTACCGACTGAGGCGCCTGATGATGGCAGTGGTAGCTCTGATGATGCCGAGGATGATGAGGAGGAGGATGAGGAGGACGATGAGGGGGAGGATGAGAGTGACTAGAGGATAGGGAACTTTTGCTGTGTTGTTTTTTTTTTTTTTTTAGAAAGGCAATTTATAGCCTGACTTTTGGAAAGGCAGTATGTAAGCCTAACTTTTGAGAACATGAAAATGCAAGGATCTTTTTGTCATAAAATGTAGAATGTTTTATTCATCCATTGCTTTAAACAACATTGACAAAGTAGAAAAAATCAAATCAAGCCCCAAACCCTCACTATTCTGATTCTCTTAAGATATTACTGGTAGTACCTCTTCAAATGTTCTGCGTTCCATGGATGAGGTAAGACCTTTCCCTCAGAATTCTGGATCCTGTAGGTGCCTGGCCTCACTACTTCTGTTATGAGGTACGGCCCTTCCCAGTTTGGTCCAAACTTTCCTTCGCAAGAGTCCTTCGTGGCGAGGATCACCTTTTTGAGGACCAGGTCCCCCGGTTGGAAGGAATGAGGCTTTACCCTTGAGTTGTAGTACCTTGCCATGTGTCGTTTGTACTCGGCATTGCGGACCACGGCCATCTCCCTTGCCTCCTCTACCAAGTCGAGGTTGATACGAAGTCCTTCCTCGTTGGTGACGGTGTCGTGGTGGTGGACCCCTAGGGAATGTATTCCTATCTCGACAGGGATGACCGCCTCAGTCCCAAAAGCGATAGAGAAAGGGGTTTTCCCGGTAGGAGTTCTTGGTGTAGTTCGATAGGCCCATAACACTCCTGGGAGCTCGTCAACCCAAAGACCCTTCGCTCTTTCGAGCCTTGTCTTTAGGTTAAGTAGGATCGTTCTCACCATGACTTCTGCCTGTCCATTCGCCTGTGGGTGTGCCGGGCTGGAATGAGGCTACTTTATCTGAAGGTCGGAACAAAAAGAATTGAAGAGTTAATTGTCGAACTGCTTGGCATTGTCACTGACAATGGCGTGAGGTATCCTAAAGCGGCAGACTAGGTTTTTCCAGACGAAGTCTTTTACCTTGGAGTCTGTTATTTTCGCTAGGGATTCTGCCTCCGCCCATTTTGTGAAATAGTCTATGGGGACGACTACAAACTTGCACTGTCCTCTACTCAAAGGAAGGGGGCCCAGGATGTCAATGCCCCATTTGGAAAAAGGTCATGGACTCACAATGGTCGTTAGCTCCTCTGATGGCTGCCTTGGCACAGTGGCGAAGCGTTGGCATTTGTCACACTTTTTGGCAAACTCTTTGGCGTCCTTTACCATGATCGGCCAAAAGTATCCTTGCCTAAGCGCTTTGTGGGAGAGGGAGCGTCCTCCAAAGTGATTCCCACAAATTCCTACATGAATTTCTCGGAGGGAGTAGTCAGCTTCCTCAGGCGAAAGGCAGCGCAACAGTGGTAAGCAGTAACCCTTCTTGTAGAGTACATTTTGTAGGAGGGTGAACTTGGAAGCTCTCATCCTAAGCTTCTTCGCCTCAAGGGGATCATCTGGTACTGTTTCTTCTTGGAGGTACGCCCTTATGGGGGTCATCCAGTTCGATTCGGCCGTTGTACAGTTGATGTTTGTGGTGCCCACATCCAACTTACTTGGCTCGAACTGGTGCCCGATGAGAGTTGGTTCCGGAAATGAGGCTTCCAAGGATGAGGCGAGTCTGGTGAGTACGTCTGCGGCCATGTTATCCCCTCTTGGGATGTGACAGATCTGGAAGTATTGAAACTGCTGGATTATTTTCTTCGCCATGCTAAGATATTCCTGCATTCTTGTTTCTTTTGCTTCGAACTCGCCAATCAATTGGGAATCACTGTAAGCGGCGAGGTACTGGGCATCCATTTCGACCGCCAACCTCAGGCCAGAGAGGAGGGCCTCATATTCTGCTTCATTGTTTGAGGCAGTAAAGTGGAGCTTCACTGCATATTTAATGGGCGTACCATCAGGGCTGATCAGAATGAGGCCCACTCTACCTCCCTCACTGGTTGCGGAGCCATCAACATACAGCTTCTAAAGTGGCAGTGAAGAAAAATCGGAGATCCCAGTAGGTATCTGGGCGCCAAGCTGGGAGTCAGAGGTTGACTGGGCATCTGAGGTAGAAATCCCTGGAGGTGCCTGGGCGCCAGGAGGGGTCTGGGCGCTCGGAGGGGTCGGGGCGCCCACTGAGGACGTCTGGGCGCCGGGAGGGGTCGGGGCGCCCACTGAGGATGTCTGGGCGCCCGGAGTGGTCTGGGCGCCCATTGAGGATGTCTGGGCGCCCGGAGTGGTCTGGGCGCCCACTGCTGCTGTCTGGGCGCCCGGGGTAAAACTGTGGGCGCCCAGTGATGATGTCTGGGCGCCCGGGGGAGGACTCTGGACAGCTGGAGGTGTCTGGACGCCCCTCCGGGTGTCCTCGCCGGGTGGCAGGTCTACTTGTACGTCTGGGTTCGACGGCAGCAACGTGGTGGGCTCTTTTTGTCTCCCCTTCTGCATGTGTAAACTCAGCCACAAAATCTGCCAGGGTTTGTGCCTTGATGGCCACCCTTGGTTGGTACTGGACGTCAAACTCGCCCTATTCCACTGCCCACTTGAGGAGTCTCCCAGATACATCCGGCTTTGCCAAGACTTTCTTCAAAGGCTAATTGGTGACTACCACAACTGTATGGCTCTGAAAATAGTGTCGTAGGCGCGTTGCAGTCGAGATGAGGGCGAGTGCCAGTTTTTCTAGCCCCGAGTACCTGATTTCTACTCCTCAGTATGCTCTGCTCACATAATAGATGGGCTTTTGCACACCATCATGATTTCTGATAAGAACAGAGCTAACTGTTGAGGGGGAAGCAGAGAGGTACAAAAATAACACCTCGCCCGGTGCAGCATGTGAAAGGAGAGGAGGTGCGGCCAAGTAGGCCTTAAGCTTCTGGAAGGCCTCCTCAGCCTCAGGTCCCCATTCGAAAGCCTTTCGGAGAATTTTGAAGAAAGACAAATACTTGTCTGCAGACTTGGAGACGAATCTGTTGAGTGCTGCAATTCTTCCATTGAGTCGCTGTAGCTCCTTGGTGGAAGATGGAGACTTCATGTCGAGTATAGCTTTGATTTTATCGGGGTTCGCCTCAATTCCCCTCTAGTTGACCATGAAGCTCAAGAACTTTCCTGATCCTACGCCAAAGGTGCACTTCTCAGGGTTCAACTTCATGTGGTAGGACCTGAGAACATTGAAAGTTTCCTGAAGATGGTCGATGTGATCTGCTGCAGCGAAGCTCTTCACCAGCATGACATCCACATAAACATCCATTGTTCGCCCAATCGGGACTAGAACATTTTGTTCACCAGGCGCTGGTAGGTTGCACCTGCGTTCTTCAACCCGAAGGGCATGACCCTGTAGCAGTAGGCCCCCTTCGGAGTGATAAACGACGTCTTTTCTTGGTCTGGGGGATGCATACTGATCTGGTTGTATCCAGAATAAGCATCCAGGAAGGAGAGAAGTTCATGTCCTGCTGTGTCATTGATGAGGAGGTCAATCCGCGGCAGCGGATATCTATCCTTTGGGCATGCCTTGTTGAGCTCAGTGAAGTCGACGCAGAGGCGCCACTTCCCATTGGCTTTTGTCACCATCACCACATTTGATAGCCATTCGGGATATGCTACTTCTCTGACCGCTCCATTTTCTATCAGCTTCCCGACCTCTTTGTCCATTGCTTGGGCCCTTTCAGTGGAAGCACCCCTTAGCTTTTGTCGAACAGGCTTGTGGCGAGGGTCGACATTGAGGCGATGAGTGGCGACTTGGGGATCAATCCCTTCAAGATCCGCATGTGACCGTGCGAAAATGTCCATATTCATTCTCAGAAAATTTGTTAACTGGAAGAGCAGATCTTTTGAAAGAGAAGAGCCAATGTACACTCTTCTGTCAGGATGTTCTTTATTTAAGGCCACAGGGGTAAGTTTTTCAACTGGTTCCCCTCTTTCTGTGGTGGCGTCATCCCTCGGGTCCAAGATTTCAACTTGTAACGCCTCCTGCGTCTTCTTGGCCTTCATTGAGGAGACATAGCACTCTCTTGCTGCAACCTGACCTCCCCCACTCCATTCGGGGTCGGAAAGCGGAGGATGAGATGATAGGTGGAGAGGACGGCTCTTAATGCGTTAAGAGCATGTCGTCCTAATATGATGTTGTAAGCTGACGGGCAGTCTATCACCAGGAAGTTCACCATTGTAGTGGAGCTTCGGGGTGTTGCCCCGGCTGTGACTGGCAATGTGATTGCCCCAAGGGGATACACCTTCTCCCCTGAGAACCCAATAAGGGGGGATTTGACAGGCTGCGGTTTTTCCCGGCCCAGTTTCAGCTAGTCATAAGCTTCTGCGAATAGGATATCCGCAGAGCTGCCGCTATCCACCAAGATCCTATACACCTGGAAATTGGCGACGGTCCTGGTGAGCACTAGAGGGTCGTCATGGGGGTGCTGGATCCCTTCAAAATCCTTGTCTGAGAAGGATATAGTCTCGCTAGCGCCATGCCTGGGCGCCTTGGATGGGCGTGCTTCATCAAGATGCCTTGCCCTTCTCGCATGGGCCTTCATGGCAGAGAGTGACTCTGCTAGTCCGCCCGAGATGGTTCGGATCTCCCCAATGGCTACTGGTCCTCCAGATTGTAAGGTGGTGGTGGTGCTTGCCCCCTACTAGCAACATACTGGCGCAGGTGACCACGCTGAATGAGATCCTCAATCTGCCTCTTGAGGTCATAGCAATCGTCGGTGTCATGGCCATGGTCACGATGGAAGCGACAGTATTTGGCCGGGTTCTTGCGGTTTGGAGGGGACTTCATCTTTCCAGGCCATTTTATGGCGGGGTCATCTTGTATCTGGAGCAAAATGTGCTCAACAAAGGCATTGAGATGAGTGAATGCTTGTCGATCTCTCTGAGGAGCAGGGCTGAGTCGGTCTCTGACAGGTACCCTCTCTGTCCTACTTCGCTTGTTGCTTGTCTCATTCTTTTCGTCTTTGTCCCGCTCCTTCCCCTTGTCCCCTGATCTGGAGGACTCACCTCGCCTAGCCCTTGTGATGTCTTCAGCATTCATATACTTCTGGGCCTTTGCTAGTAGCTCCGGCATGCTCTTAGGCGGGCGCTTCATCACTGAGAAGAGGAAGCTCGACGAGTGGAGGCCTCTCAAGAAGGCTGTCATGGTCACTTTGCCGTTGGGCTCTTCGACCTGAAGTACCTCCTCGTTAAAACGAGTGAGGTAACTCCTGAGGCTCTCATTTTTGTCCTGCTTTACGCTGAGCAGGTGTGTGGCAGGCTTCTGGTGGCGGCGCCCTCCAATAAAGTGTGACACGAAGGACTTGCTCAACTCCCCAAAGGTGGCGATGGAGGCTGGGGCGAGATTGGCAAACCACTGCCGGGCGGAACCCTTCAGTGTGGTTGAGAATGCCCTGCACATAACCTCGTCAGGGATATTATGCAGCTGCATTATGGTTTTGTAAGTCTCCAGGTGGTCCAATGGATCCCTCGTTCCATCAAAAGTCTCCATGGATGGCATTTTGAACTTTCGAGGAAGTGGGTAGTTTACCACGTCGGGCTTGAACGGTGTGTCCGTTCACCTGACTAGGTAATCTACTGTTTCTGGTGCCTACCCCTTCATGCCGTTGAAGACATCACCCAGCTAATTCTGCATTTCCTTGATCTTCTCGTCCCAGCGATTGGGGGCTTCCTTGGACGGATCGTGGAAATAACTCTCATCCTCCATGCTTTGATTTTCACTTTCCCCCTCTTGGAAATGAGGATCCTCCCCATTAGAAGGAGAGGGAGGAAGTGAAAGTCCTCCATGATTTGCTCCATCCGGAGGTGGAGGTCCTTCGTGATGGCCACCAGCTCCCAGAGTAACTCCAAAAGGGGCACCTAGAGGAACCCCTTGGGCGCTCAGGGGATGGGCGCCCTGTGTGGGATGGGCGCCCGGGGGAGGAGCTCCTCGGCGTGGAGCTCTTGGATGCCCCGGGCGTTGTGCTCCTTGTGGTAGTCCTCTAAATTGCGCTCCTCCCTGCCCTGCTGTGAGCATGAGCTATATGATCTGCTGGTTTTGGATTACCAGCTGCTGCATGGTCTCCAACATTTGTTGAGGAGTGGGAGCAGGAGCATTTGGGGCAGGATTCGTCAGTGGAGGATCACCTTCGCCTTCTCGCGAGGGATTATCCTCTGGTCGTCTTGTAGATCTTGTGGTGATCACCATAATTTTGAAAAGAGAAGGATTCTGACATGAGAACTTTAGTCGTTTCCCACAGACGGCGCCAAACTGATGATGCCCAAAATTGATTGGCACACCACCGGTCAAGTATGAGTAATAAATGCAGTAATTAAGAAGAGAGAGATTACAGTGGTTCAGTCAGTGTGACCTACGTCCACTTCAAAAGGGCAGAGGTCGCCGGATATATTTTTCTCAAGTGTCCAGAGATTACAAACTTAGGAGAATAAGAGAGATAAAGTGTGTAGAAGGGAGAATATTGCTTGCCCCTCAAGTGCCGAGAGGCTATTCTATTTATAGTCTTTCCCTAACAGATGGGGACGACTTTACAGCACTGTTCACAAGGAGCCTTCGAGCTGTCCTCGATGGGCGAGGCAATTGAGATATTCTCCGCAGGACTTGGTAAAAGCGGGATGTGGACTGACTATTTCCGAAACGACGTGGGTTGTTGTGACGTGGCCAGGCATTGTGGATTTGAGACTGGACTTCATTGGAATAAACGGATCTTCATAAGTTTAAACCTTGGCTCATCATGGACTGGGCCACTTGGGCCTGACTCATCACTCTTTATGTTCGATGTTCCTTGCATGGGATGAGTGGCTAGATTATTTATGAAGCATTGCCCCTCCTAGTTCTATTTACAGTGGATGGGTCCAAATATCGTATGATTGACTTTTAGTGGTTTTTACTCATATTTTTTTATAAAACTCTATCACTGAGTTAATAGTTTCTGAAAACAAGATTATGTAAATTGATTAATAGTTTCTAAGTGTAAGAGCCTATTTGGTTAAAAGGAATTTATAATAAGGAATCAGGTTTGTTGGGGATTTATGACATAATGTGACATCTTGTCCTCTAAGCATTCCAAATGTTATGTTTACGTAAAGAATTTAAAATGCCAAACCACATGAAAAGATACTTTTAGCCTCATGAATTCCCAAAATTCTAGCATTATAAATAGTAAATACTAGAGGGGGATAGGCATTTAAATTTCTACTTTACAGGGCTGCATTTGGAATTCTCAATATCCTCTTGGACAAAATTTCTCACAATTCTTATAAACAAACATGCCCTAATCCTATAAATTAAAAAAAAAAAATATTATTTGTCTAAGTTTGTTGCTTATGCACCAAGTTTATTTTAGTACCAAAGGACCCTTATCAAAAGAAAAAAAATTCAAACCAAAGGACCCTTGTCAAACTATTGCAGAGGTGATCGGTTTTATTTGTCAAATAATTATATTGCAAGGGTTACATTTTGTCCACTTGTTTTTTAGGTAGAACACCACCGTCTGCCGCCGGGGAAATTGCCCTTACCTCCTTCTCTGCTGGCAAAAAACGGTGTTATCTTGCGCCGTTTTACAATGAGAATGATGGCGCCTAGCATGTGCCATGGACGTAGGTATTATTGTGCACAGTTTAACAGTAATGAAGTCAGTTTGGAAAGGATGGAATTGAAAAAGTTTCTCTGTTTTTCTTTTTCCATGAAAGATCCAGATCCAATTTTTTGTTCCTTTTCATAATCAAGGGAGAAGGCAAACAGGAAGAAGAAAACAGATTAATGAGGAAACTTGAAACTCGAGAATGAGGAGGAATCTGGATAAAGAGTTACGTAGAAGACGAAGGGTGATGATATGAACAGTTATATTTGGGGATGATATTGTCTCTCGGGTTGAACAAGCCCAAAAAAACTATGAAATTTGGCAAGAGGACCTTTTTTGGTCTGGCTCAAACTTGGGGTCTTTTATTGTGCACATGCCATCTAAGAGGGTTTTTTTTTTTTTCCGTAAAATCCTTAATAATGACAACAACAAAAACAACAGAAGAAGTTCTCCACCTTTCTCTACTTACAAACACAGAAGTCGGGTTAGGGTTTTTATCAACCACAAGACTTTATGTGATTTGCATAGGTTATCTAAGTTGACCCTACTCCAACCCATTTAAATGTGGGTTGGGTTTTCTTGACTTGTAACTGGACTTATAACGGGTTGGGTTTAACAGGTCAAATCCAGGTCAGGTATGGGCTGGATACATAGGTCGAGTCAAAATTTGCTCCCCAAATGAAGATAGAATAAGAACCTAGGGAGCAAATGCACTCTCATTCAGGCCGATATTGATTGGTTCAATGATTTCATGCCAAAGAAAGATGAGAGATGCTCTCATCTTATCGTAAGAGATAAGGTGGGGGCCCTCACATCCATATCTAATGCCAATAACTTAAATGTGAGGGCCCCTACTCCAATCTCTCATAGTAGCATCTCCCATATATTACTCAATTTTTATTTAAACATGGGATTTTGATTTGCTGGGGCTCACTCACTCCTATGGTCTCATTGAGTGCCGAGTGCCATTTCCCCGACATAGCACTAGCGAGAAAATAGGGTTATAAACGGGTCAGTTCCGACTCAGGTCCATGGTGGACTCGGAATTAGAAAAGTTAAATAAAAGGTGGAACCGAGTCCAGAACCATTTCAGAACCGGTCTCTTGGCTCTCGAACCGAAATCAGAACCATATATGAGATGGGTCTAAATCCGGGTCTAGGTTTTTAAGAGAGATATTCGAAAATTGAGATAGTATGTTGGCTTTTGGTTTCACGGGTCCGAACCAAAATAGAACCGGATCTGAACCCATTTACTTATCAAGGACCAAATAAAGACCTAGACCCGATATTTAACAACTCAAAACATAGTGATAATGGGAGAAACGGGACCCATTGACATTCCTGCGTGAGAATGAGTAATAAAATAACGGAAAGAAATGCAGCAACGGCCAAAAATTTGAACCGAAAGCTCCACTTCCGTCTTCATTCCCTTGGACTTACAGTCAACCATGAACCCCTGCTCCTCCCAATCAATCCACCAATATCATTCTCTCATCGCTCTCCCTCCAAACTCCAACACAACTGATTCTCCTCAAACCCTTCCAAAATCATCTCAATGTCCCATCAAAACCTCTTCTTCTTCTTCCTCCTCCTCCTTTCTCCAACCATCTCTCCCTGCCCAGACTTCGGTCCGGTCGAACCCACCACCCCTCTCGTCTCCTTCCTCCAACGCCTCCAATCCACCGCCCTCCAAACCCTTGGCCCCGCCAACTTCGACCCCAAGCTCTACGTCGATCTCCCCCTCAAATCCAACCTCTCCTCCACCCAAGCCGCCTTCGACAAGCTCCCTCGGTCGCCCAACGGATCGGTCCCGGTTAGCGATCTGTACCGGTTCGTGAACCAGTATTTGGGAGGGGCCGGGACTGATCTGGTGCCGGCCGATCCGGGGGATTTTGTACCGGAGCCGGAAGGGTTTTTGCCCAAGGTGGAGAATGAGGAGGTTAGGGCTTGGGCTCTGGAGGTGCATTCGCTGTGGAAGAATTTGAGCCGGAGAGTTTCGGATGAGGTGGGAGGGAGGCCTGATTTGCACACTCTGCTTCCTCTGCCTGGGCGGTTTGTGGTTCCTGGGTCGCGGTTTAGAGAGGTTTATTACTGGGATTCTTATTGGATTGTGAGGTAAACCTTCTTTAATTGAATGTTAAAACTTATCTTACTTGTCCATGCTTTGTGAAATTGGTGTTTATCTTACTTGTCCATGCTATGTGTGATTAGTGTTCTAGTTATGCAGGGGGTTACTAGTCAGCAAAATGCATGAAACTGCCAAGTCAATTACACTAAATCTTCTTTCACTTGTAAAGAAGTATGGGTATGTCTTGAGCGCTGCGAGGGCTTATTATGCTAATAAGAGGTAATGGTTCTTCTTTTGAGAGCCTTTTCATTGTTTTACCTTTGTGGAGAATGGTGACCTATGATACCCGGATACTTGTACAAGCCCAACTTATCCGTATCAGACTAATACGATACTTGTATTGGTACCCGATACTGCACCGATACTTATGGGGTATAAGTTTAGCATATTTTACCTAGCAAGTCCATTATTTCATATAGTTCTTTTAATTTTCGTACTTCTCAACATAGAAAATGTTAGAAAGGAACATAAACAATGATAATGTCATTAATTTAGAAGTGATTTAAAGAGGAAATTGGGGCTCCCGTATCCATATCCATGACTTAGATTTCCAAAAGTGCAGAGTCGTATCCTTGATCCCCATGTCCGTGTCCGTACCCCTTTCCATATTTGGGCATCATAGATGGTAACCTGTGTAAGTGCAATTGTCTGTAATGAATTTCTTTTGGTAGTTGGTGCTAACTAATGGTATGTGGTTCAACTGTTTTTTTTTTTTTTTTTTTTTTTTAATTGTTCGGTTAATTTGAAACATGGCTGGTCTGTGAGGAATATTATCTTTTCAAGTGACAGAATGAAACATTTCTAAAAAGGAAAAACAGACAAAGTATATTGAATACTGTTCTTATGTTTCATTTGATCTTCCATACAATTTATTTGCCAGCAATTAGTGAGAAGCATGTATTTACACGGAGGTCTAAAACATCAATTGATTTTTATATTTCTGAGAGACTAATATTATTCAAAAACAATATAGTAGCAAAAGGGATATTCTCTAAATATGACCTAATTGATTTTATAGAATTTGACTCTCGATTGGAGAAATAGCAAATATAGCTGACATTATGCTTCAATCTGATGAAGTGTTCTTAGATAAGACTTGTCCTTGAGCTATTGTGAATGTATATGTAGATTCTCTCTCTTTCTTCTGGTTCACTACCATGGGTCTAGAATTGGAAGAGATCTTTGAATGTCTATGGCTGCCTTGTGAGTCCCTCCAACTAGGACTCCTAGTGCAAGTAAGGCTTCCATCCTTAATCAAGGTGTTAACATCCTTGATCAATGTGCAATTTCATCCATGCTCCCAAAGGGGTGAAAATACTTCTACATCTGTGCCATCATTTGAAAGGATCAATAGCACTATTAGATGGCCTCTCATTTTATAATGAATCAACTATACAGTTATACTACTTTGTCACATGTCTAATTCATTCAAAGGATGAATATCAGTGTGCAATCTCTCATTTTATAATGAATCAAACATGACTATTTTTCTTGTGAAAGTCCTATTGTATGTGTGATGTTCTGTGATGGCATGTTGTTGCATATTTTGGTGTAAATACTTCCAACTTTTCTACGCTTGCAGCCCTTATATGATTGAAGTTTGAACTATGAGCCTCGTGGAATTTTCTGTAGCCAACCTCCACTCCTTAGTTCTATGATATTGGAGGTATACAAGAAGACTGGTGATTTGACACTCGTGAAAAAAGCACTCCCTTTGCTTGTTAAAGAACATCGTTATTGGAACTCAGGTATCATTAATTGTTTTTAGCTTTACGAACCTCATTTGTTACATAACTTCTCAGCATGTGAAATTTAGCTACTACATGCTTTTGTCTCCACTGGGTCTGTTTGGTGGCTTCAGCTCTTACTCTTTTTTTCTTTAGGGATCCATAGAGTAACCATACAGGATTCTACAGGACACAATCATGTTGTCAGTCGATATTATGGAATGTGGAACAAACCCAGGCCAGAAAGTGCGACTATTGTATGTCCTGGGCACCAGCTAACTTTGAAATGTATATGTGTTATTGTGTGATGGTTATGCATGATCCAAATTAAGTGATGCATAATTTTAACTCATTGACTTTGGATTTCAGGATGAGGAATCTGCTTCCAAGCTTCCAGTTGGTTCCATAAAGGAGAAATTTTATCGCCAACTGGCTACAACCGCTGAATCTGGATGGGATTTCAGTACACGGTGGATGAGGTTATTTGCTTTGTCATTTACTGTTTAGCTGAACTGTCCTTGGTGACTCTATTTATATGTGGAGTAACCTGAGCACATAATGGCTTTATGAAATTTGCCATTTGAATTTACATTTACTTTTTTCTGCAAAAGATTCATTGATGCAGCTATTTGCCTTAGGACCTACAAAAGGAGGCCCAAAACTAGGCTCACTGCCAGCCAGCCAATTGGGCGCAACCCACAGTGGTTCAATGCATCGGGCCTAAACATAGTGGGCAATGCTCATAGATGATTGATCCATTGGGCCGACCTATGGACAGATAGTCTATACCTACTTTCTAAGTATGTTACTTTCAAATAAAGTTTCATAAATCAAGATAAGATATCTTATGCTACATTCCAATAAAGTTTCCTAAATCAAAATAAGATATCTTAAATCTATGAAAATAATTAATTCAAATGTCATCAATTAAGGATAATTGTTCGATCGACATGTAATCAATTAAAGATAATTAATTGATATAAGAGGGTAAAAAACCCCATCAAGAATAAAGAGATTGATATGTAATTAGTTTCATAAACGGAAAAGAAAATCCTATCTAGGTCCCTAACAGGCAAGATTTTCAACCCTCTTCTATAAGTACTTGTAATTTCTCATTTGGAATTCAATGGGAATTCTCTCTTTTCCTCTCAATATTGTGAATGCAAATGCAAAGTATTTCCACTTGTTTGAAGACTCCCTGGGTTGCCAACGGTGATGACTCCAGAGGCCGGGCATCCATGCTGAATGAGAAAAGGCTCCATTCATCATTGGGTTCCATTGTTAATTCATGAGTTCCAAGAGTAGTTTTGAGTTGCAAAACTATGCTTTGTCATGCCTTTAAAAAACTATATAGATACTTACTGTTGATAAAAACTACATGATCACAGAAATGTTTTTTAGAACATATATTGTTCTCACTATTGGAGTAGTTTTATTCTCTGTAGGGTTACTTGTTTTTATTCTCCTTACATCTTAACTTCTTTTTGGTGTTTGGAACTCTGCACTAATTACAATCCACACATGGACTTCAACAAGGGTGCTTGAGGGACAATATGACATTCTTTTTATCTAACCTAAAAGGAAAATAATTATATGCACACATTTTCTTATAGAACTATCTTATTGAATCTTTGACCATAATGTCATTCTCTATATTTTGCAGGAATCATACAGACTTTACAACACTAGCTACAACGTCAGTTATACCTGTAGATCTGAATGCATACATACTTAAGGTATTGTAGAGAAATTTTCCAGAAAGACTAATTGCAGTTTCCTTATTGCTTGCCGTTAATTCCACTGCTGCAACAATTGTTACATTTACTTGGGACTTCAGAGGCTGCTAATTATTTCATTTATTTTTTATCTTATGTTATGACCAGCAAAATTTTAATTATTCTATTCATCTTCCTAAACCATATTCCATCACATTGATTCTTCAATTAATAAAAGAAAAATTAGAGATACACTTTTATACTGGCAGTTGATCTGATCAGATTTGAAATATTTCAGGGAGAAACTTTATTTGTTTTGGGAATGGGATCACTCCCTTAGAAATGCTGACATTTAGTGAAGCTATTTATCAATTCTCTGTTTTATTTTCCCACTTGTATGATTGCATTTGTACTTAGAGAGCTATTATCTTTCTTTTACCCAGATGGAACTCAACATAGCCTTCTTTGCAAGACTTATTGGGGATGATTCTGCCGCAGAAAGGTTCTCTGCAGTTTCTCAAGCTCGATTTGCAGCAATCAACTCGATCTTTTGGAATGCCAAGATGTCCCAGTGGCTTGATTATTGGCTCATCAATAACAACACATGCAAGGTTACCAGTGCGTACAATTTTATAATGCTTACCTCTTTCAATTTACGAACTTCACCATTTCTGAAGTATTCTCCCTTTCCTGTTTCTTCCATCAGGAAGCTCATGTCTGGGAAGTGCACAATCAAAATACAAACATTTTTGCATCAAACTTCATTCCTCTATGGATTGAGTTGTTCAACTCGGGTCAGTGCTTCTGCCTGCATATTTTGGCATTTTATGGTTATGACGATTCATCTGTACACCAAGTCCTCTGGATGTTTTGATTGACCATGACCATTTAAAAAGTTGGCATCTTGGTCTGTTATGAGTTCCTAGCTCCCATCTTTGGTGGCTGTTCATTACTTGGGTTGTTTTCTCCAACGAACTTAGTGAAAATCAGATAGGAATGCTTCAGGGGGCACCTCTAAATGTTTATTTGATGAATTGAATTTTAGAAAAGTTACATAGATTAAACATTTTTAGTATTTCGAGATGTTGATGAAAAATTTTTGTATTTGTAAATGTGAATTTAACATATTGCATTAATATAACATGTTATCCTAACCTATATTGATCAATTTATTCACACATTACATCTGGTAATGTGAAAGGCAGCATCTGTGACTCTCTTTTGTAACGTGACAGTTTTTTCTGACCTAGAACAATGCAAGCATAAATATCAAGTTTATGATTCAGAAGAATGATTTATTAATGTTTTATTTTATTTTATTTATTTTGTAAAGATGGTGCCAAGGTGAAAAAGGTTATGAAAAGTCTCCAAAGCTCCAGATTGCTCTATGATGCTGGAATTGCAACGTCTTTGTCAAATTCAGGACAACAGTGGTAACTTATTCTATCTTACTGTCAATTTGCAGGACTTTAACTTCACAAGATGTTTGAGATGTGCGGAGAGAAATACCAAACGGCATTCTGCTTCTAATTTTATTTCTTGTCTGGCTGTGAGAAAATGTAATAAATGAATAGATACCCATTTGTGCTGAACAGGGACTTTCCAAATGGTTGGGCTCCATTGCAACATATGATTGTTGAAGGTCTACTGAAATCTGGATTAAGGGAGGCAAGGACTTTAGCAGAAGATATTGCTGTGAGGTGGATTAGAACAAACTATGCTGCTTACAAGAAAACTGGTGCAATGCATGAGAAATATAATGTGGAAGCTTGTGGGAAGATTGGTGGGGGCGGCGAATATGTGCCTCAG
The DNA here is from genome assembly GCA_028538565.1 of Umbellularia californica. Taxonomy (NCBI): domain Eukaryota; kingdom Viridiplantae; phylum Streptophyta; class Magnoliopsida; order Laurales; family Lauraceae; genus Umbellularia; species Umbellularia californica. Next base: position 69,345,468 of record JAPQWN010000005.1, read on the forward strand.
GTTAGCTATAGTATAATCACATAATAGTTATACTTCTATAACTTCTATATGGGATTATCAATTTTGTTTTCAGTCCAATAGCTCATTTCTATTTGCCTAGTTCCTCCAGTGTTTCATGGACTAAAGAGATGGGGCAAAATATTAGTGGAACTTGAAACTGGAATTCATTTTGCAAGAAAGGACATTTTTATGGAATAAAATTGGGGACTATTTACTGTCATTTGAGATTTGCTCACGTTAGGCTTTTGCTAGACAAGTTTTTGTCCTTAACACCCCCCTTCTTTTCTTCTTTGGGCTGTTATTTTGTAATGCAGACTGGTTTCGGCTGGACGAATGGAGTGGTGTTGGCTTTTCTAGAAGAGTTTGGATGGCCTCGAGACCTGAAAATAGACTGCTAATTACTCGGGAACCTGTATTAAACATATGCATACATTGTCTTCTGTTTGTTTGAGTGGCAAAGTGTATCTCATGATCTCTGAAAGTGTGCGATTTCTTTACTCTAATACAAGCTTTTCTTTTTTGTTATGCTTTCAAAGGCATCTCATTGGAGTCTTAAGTTCTGAACCATATGTTTAACTTCTCAGTCACTTCAGTGGGAGAGTTGCATGTCCTTTGCTTTTCTTATACATGTAATACATTACACCCTTTTCACAAACTGTGTCACTATTTTTCTCTTTGGGTATTGATATGTGTAGTAGAATCTTGAATGTGGACCTGCAGAAAACAACTGCTAGGTTGATTTGGAGGATTTGGAGTGAAGAGGTAAAAAAAAAAAAAAATGGCTCCTTCACAAACTGTATACTTCAGGATCTCTCTATAGAGCACTCAGGCTCATTAGACAGGAGATCATGTTTATAACATTCATCGTCCTAGTTGTCGTCAATCTTTGCCATATCACATCAATTTTGACATGGATGATGAAGTCAAGCTGCAGCTCCAAAACCATTAAAAGGCCAGATATCCAAAAACTTAGGCCCATTTAATCCCCACTGTCATAATACCAAGGCTCTTCTCATTATGCTGAGAATGATTTGTCCATCTTATTGGCCTTTAACCATGTATAAGGCCCAGGCCTTACCATTTATCCAACTGATGATATATGTCTGGGCCTTGCCAATGGGCTTAAAAGTCAAGTTGAATTGCTCATTGGTCAGGCTAGCCCAAGCATGAGCTGAACTCGGATGCAGTGGGCTAGATTGTGCATGAATTGTAAGGACTTGTTCAACATTAGGGTTATTTAGACAGTTGCACGATTATTATGATATTCAATGGAGGAGATCAACTGGCAGTGGACCTATCTATATACCCCAAGTGTTCAGAATTGGTCTAATAAAAAGTTAGGATACAATTTTAGATTCTTGCAACAGTTATGATTGGATCATCTCTATGTCCAAAAGAAAAAAAAATTTAACAGATGGGTTGTTTGGTTTTGGTGTTCAAAACATTTATCAGTGCAGGGTCAAGTGCTTCAATCTAATGGTTAATATAACCTGATTCAGATCAAATTTGGGCCACTCCCAACATACAGGGGCAGATGAGAGAACATAGTTGGATTGATCACTAGTGGGCCAATGATTCAATAATTGCACCCATGGATTCTTATCTGTAAACGTGGGTCTACAGTTCTATCATCTAAACAATTGATGCAATGGCTCCTTATTCCCATGCACTAAAAGCTTCTCTTCATGGCCAAAATATTCAATGGCCAGATTTACACCTAAATTATCATCAATCCTCGGTGGGCCACAAACGGACAGAGCGAAAACAACCCGAAAGAAATCCACACGTCCTCGGGCGATGGATCCTCTTCATAACATGCATACAACCAAGCAAAAGAATAATCTTCTCTTGTATTACCGTCTCTTCTTTTTAGCAGAATCTCTTGATTCTGTGACCCACATGTTTTCAGGTATGATCTTCTTCTTCCCTTTCAATCATTTCTCCTCTCTATTTTCACTTTCCTATCTATGTTTGTATCAAATACCCCTCTGTTTGGGGCTTTTTGATCATTTGTTCACTTGGGGTTTTCAATTTTGGTCGTTTTCCCCCATTGTTCTCTGGGAATGGGGATTTGGGTTCGTTTTTTTTTTCGATTTAGGATCTGGGTTCCTGCCCATGAATCCCCAAATGTTAGGAAATAGAAGGGGTTCCGCGGATCTTGTGTGATCTATGGAGTTTGGGGCATTTCTCTTGTAAAAATCGGGTTTTTAGTTAGTTTTAGTTTGTTAATTTCAGTTGGGGTTCTCGTGTTTGAGTTTGAATTCAGGATGTTGGATCTTGCCTGGTTTTTGCAGTTTTACGTGATTTATACAGTTGCAATGCAATGTATTCATACATTCCAATTTAAATGTTGATGACCTGAGGCCCTGTGGAAGGTGGGTGCATAACATTTTCCCCTCCTTAATGGAAACTATCATCACTAAAGAAGATGGGATCTTCAAATTTCCCATGTGGGCTGTTTTCCCCCACCCAAAAAGAAAAAAATGGTTAGTGGCTGAGTCTAAGATCTACCATAGTTGTCATCCAATTTTAGATCTGCACCGTTCTGTGTTAAGTAATGTCAATGTCATTTTTCACTACTTCATTCCAATTCTCTGTCATTTCTCCCTCTTCTATGGATTCTTTGTAGCAGTTTCTTATGTACATGCTAAGGCCCCAACCCATATCAAATGGCGTTCTTTGATTTTTTTTTTTTCTCTTCCATTGGAGCCACCTGTAGATTTCTTTAATTCCATCTTTTGTTTTTACTCCGTAAATCCATCTAAGCATAGACATGTCAGCCAGCTGCATGGATTTTGTCAACTTGTTTCTTTGTATAAAAACATCCAGCTCTATATAGGAAGGGAGGTCTAATTGCATTCTTGTAAGATTATTCCTGCAGGGGGGCGCCGAAACGCATGGGGTATTGATTTGGGACGGATTAGACGGAACACCTATATCTCACATCATGCCATACTGGTGTTCCAAATTTCTGTAAATGCTTGGCAGAATCAATGAACCATCAGTTTTACATCCTTACAAGTTACAAGCTACTGATGCTTACTTTTTCCTTAGTCCCCACCCTCCATTATTACTATTCCATGCCTGCACTTCCATAATCATCGAAGTCTTATCCCATCTATTTGGGGTCTGCTCCATGAATTCTTATTTTCCGTCCAATCCTATTTGCAGCCATGTTTTTGGTAACTCCACAATCCAAGATGTCTTACCTACTACTTCATTTCAGGTGTTTATTGGTATCTCCCTTTTCCTAGTTCCTTGAACACGTGACCCTTCAATACTTTTAACAAGGGTCGTCCACTGTCTTGTTTATGCACCATACGGTTCCAAATGGAAATCCTTGATTTGCTCTTTTATTGGAGTTACCCTTGAGTTTTCTTTTATCTGCTCATTCCAATTCATCCTTTCTTGTAACTCCACACATCACTTTAAAACATGTGCATTTTTGCGGCATGCACATTGCCTCTTCTCATTTCTTTGTTTCCCAATATTTAACTGTTTAACTGTATTTGTAAATATGCCCCTTGGTCGGAGTGGCACTCGATCTTCCCATAACAACCCACTTGCTTTCCACCACTTTACCGACTCGGCATAAATCCTATATACCATATGCGACTAAAATCCTCTGTTTTGCTCAATGGTTGCTCATAGGTATCGAAATCTATAACACTGTGGCACTGGCATCCAAAGAAACTCCTTTCTTTGACGATCCAATTGCTCCTTGACAGCCATTGGCATCCTCAAAAGGGACATAATAGACTGGTTAATTGCACAGGGCTCTTGATTAGGGTAATTCTTCTACCCAAAGAGAGATAATTTGTTTTCCACCAAAGAGAGAGAATTCCTTTTCCACATGGACAACTTCCTTTTAAAATTTGTCACATAGGATTCCACACCTTTTTAGATCTCACTTTGCCCCCAATAGGAAAACCTAAGTACATTAATGGCGGATTACCAGACTTGCAAAGAAGCTAACAACTGAACTTCATCGTTTGAGGTTCCTACTCACCATCATTCTCTTGGACAGATCTATCCTTAGCCCGGAGGAGAGCTCAAAGCACCTAAGAATCCTTTTTTGGAAAACAATCTCCTCCCACCTCAAAGAACTAAAAAGGATGGTATCATATGCAAACTGAAACTGTGTGGTAACTTCTACTCTTCTACCAACCTTAAATCCTTCCATGAGAACCAGAATTTTAGCCTTAGAAAATAGCGTGTTGAGAGTCTCTACCACAATGGTAAACAAGAAAGGAGAGAGACTATCACCTTGTTTATCCCCCCTAGATGCTTTGAACAAGCGGGAAAGAGAACCATTCACCAAAACTGAAAAAGATGTCGACGAAATGCATTCTCAAATCCAAGGTCACCACTTCCCCAAAGCCAAATCTCCTCAACTTATAATCCACAAAACTCCATTCAACATGGTCATATGCCTTTTCCAGATCTATTTTAAAAATAACTCCTGGGTTGTTTGACCATTTTCTGGCATCAATGAGTTCATTATCAATAAGAACTCCATTGAGAATTTGCCTATTGTGCAAAAAGGCTCCCTGATGAGGACCGATAATATATGGCGGAACCTTCTTCATCTTGTTGGCAAGGATCTGGGTTGTTTGTTGTAATTCTTTTTCTTAATTAGGGGCATTTTTGCCAACCCCATAATAATTTTTTTATCCATATATTTAGAATTGTGTGAGCATATTTTATATCTGTTTCTCATTTTAGAAAAAAGTCTAATCTATTCTTACTTGTGTATTAGGTCTATTCGGCAATTACAGATGGTGTTTTAATCACTGAAATTATACTGTTCAAAAGATGAGGTAATTTTTTCTTTCTGTTTTTTGGATGGTAAGGTAATTGATGCCATTTACTTGAAAATCTGCATGTGTTTAAAAAGTTCTTCTGATTTTCCTGGAGTTTTAACACTTTACTCAAATTTTGTAGTTTAACTAGTACAATTATACAGCCATCATATTGTTTCTTAACTCTCTTGTGATGAAATGTTGATCCATGAACAGCCACTATGCATGGTTACTGCTGTTAACCATATCGAATGGCTTAATACTTTTCTTTTTGATTGAAGGGCTTACTCCTGAATAGCACGTTATTGTAATTGAAATGTGGAGACCCTCTTAATTTGTCGCAGCATATTGATCTTATGGCAGCCTTATCTTCATCTTTCTCAGAAGTTTATGAACAACTTTGTGGTTATCTGTTGATCTTTTTCAAATTTTAACAGCTGGAGTTTCTTTTAGACAAAAAAGTGATTGAATTTGTCTGGTAACAGATTCAAGCCAGTAGATAAGCACAATTTCCAGTACACTATTACTGGATTAGGCATCCAGTTTTTTTTTTTTTTGGTGAATTTGGTGGTGTGGTGCTTTTGAAATTGTTTCATAAACAAGTTCTTGGATGTTGCACTTGAATTGTCCATTATACAGTATTTCCTTCTTAAGTTGTACATTCTCTTAGACATTTTTATGTAGTTGGAAATTAATGCCTGAATAAAAACAAATAACAAATTAATATAGGTATTTAAGTTGCACAAATGTTTATTTTGATTTGATATAAGAATTAATTCTGTAGAAAAACAGAAATATATGAAAACTACTAACTTCCAAAAAGATCTATTCATAAAATAATGATTAAATCATCTAAAAATAGAATCTAATTCAATTTGTATTTATAGCCATCTGGTTCCTAAGCCCCCCTACCTTTTAGTTGTAATTACAACCTTTTTCCAGGTAGCTGAAATACTGCCAAGTTTGATCTGTACTCTATTATTTCTGACTGGTCAAGGGCCATTACTTTCTAAACTTCTATATGAAATACTGCACTATCTTGGGATTGAAAAAGGTAGTTTAACGGCCCACAATCACGTTCAATCTCAAGATATTCATGTGATGTTAACTCTTGGTATGTGGAACTTCATTTGGTGGGTAGGGGTCAGCTCCAGACCAACTTTTGGAGTTCTCATAGTCTGCATGTTTGAAGGTGTATGTCTATACTCTGTATGGCTAGACAATAATGTTAGCTCCATCTTGCTTCTTCCCCATTTTAACATTTTTACAAGTCATCCTGCATCACTTTTTTTAGACTAGTTGATTATATCATAATCCATGGTGTCTTTCTACCAAAGCAGGTCACATAGTCAATATTCTGCATGAACATTTATTAATTATTATCCATGGTCTCGGTTGTGCCCAAGACCATGTGAACAGGTGAAAGAAACCATTCAAAAACTAGTCTCAGAAAGGCCACGGTTGGTCTTTGTTTCTCCTTAAGTGTTTCAACCATCCAATTGCTGGGTAGATAAACCCTATGCCCAAAAATATACATTCAAGTTCTCAAATAGTTTGGATCCTTTTTTTGGAAAGGAGAGGACCTGTGGTTGTCTACCCAAGGTGGTTGAACCTACTTCATAATGGTTCTGCTCTCCAGTAAACAGGCGCAACTGTGGACCATAAACTGGAATCATAATCTGTAAGGTGGAATCAACTGTTCATCCCATCTGTCAGTGAATTATTATGTACTTACCCTACCTGGTCATGCTCGTTGGGTATCAGGGGCCGTGTAAGATGGAATGAAGCCAACTTGACTGAAATTGAGGCAAATAAACCTGTCAGGCAGAAAATCACAGAGCCTAAAACACCGTATCACCATATGACTGATGAGGATGGTATGTGTGCCATAATTATATTTAATGTTCATTCACGAAAAATGTTAACTGTATGTTGTTAGTTCTTGTAGGTTCTATGTCACCAGTACGAGATTTCAATGCATATATGGATAATGCAGAAGCTATAGAAAGCGCTTTGAATGATGTGGCTTCATCAAGTAGAACAAATTCCATGGGGACTGGGGACTGGGCGTCATCCGAAGATGAGGCAGAGGGCATTGAAGAAGATGATGAAGGTTGTTAGCTTTAAGTCTTTAACTAATAGACACTGAATTAGTTATACAATGCAGAAGCTGCATGGTTCGCTTTGCAATTAAGACATTGAAGTGTTATTATAATTGGTCGTGATACTGTTATTGTTAGCAAATGACAATAAATATGTGAGAAATAGAAAACTAACTATAATGAAACTCAAATTAATGTATAAGAGTTCTTAAGCAAAAATCTCCTACTAGTTCTGTTTATAATTCCCAACAAAATCCAGTCCAATTCTAAAGAAATCTGTTGACTCTGCCCAGCTTAATATTAATCAGTGATTATTGTTTCAAATATATATGTTAATATTTATAACTGGTACTAAGAAAAAAAAAAAAAAAGAAAACATAAGTGATGCTTACTTAGTTGAACCAAGCTATTCAGATATGTTAAGGTGGTGCTTCTATTTTTATTGTCGCTCTTAATGTAAAAAAAGTTTAATCCTACTTTTTCCCCCAGACTTTGGTACCGACAATCCTACCTTTTCCCCAGATTTTGGTACTGACAGGGACAGGTTGAGCTTCAAGGAACACAGAAAGGCGCACTATGATGAATTTCGGAAGGTGAAAGAACTTCAGAGGGAGGGGTCTTCTGTTGATGATGAAGACAGTGAGGATGATGCTGGCAAAGAGAAGAGAGAGACTGGTGGTTCATCTTCATCCTTGACTGGTGGTGCGAGTACAATAGACGTTGAGAACGGTAAAACTCCGGTTCGGCGTCAACAGAAATAACCTTAGAATTATATTCAAAGACCTGGTATGTGGGGGAAAAACTGTGACTTGAAAGGAGGTCATCACCTTCCTCAAAATCATCTATTATTCTAGTTTTGTTATGCTTTTGGATATGGCTTGTATTTTATCCTGCATTGTTTTCTAGTTCTCATTGAAACCGATTCTTTCATGCCATCGAACAAAAAAGGATGTATTACGGAATCAGGTGGGTCATGTGTGACTTGAGCTTTATCTGTTCCTGTGTATGCGCACACTTACTGTAGGGTTGGCATGTGAATGCCTCAAACCAGGCTGCCCAAATTGTGGGCTTCACTGTAGATGGGCTGTGAATCTGATTGATTGCCAAATTGTCCCACCCATCTGACATTGACAAGCAACTGCTTGTTGATTTTGGGATGTTGTCTGTGTATCATGTTACTCATGTGAGGCTATTGTCATAAAGTTTTAAATCATTTGGATTGAGGTTAATTGTACATATGTAGTTAATGTGTGAACATTTGTGAAGTTCAGACCTGTTCTCTGCTACAGAGATTGAGCTAATTCCTCTGGACATACTTCTAATTTTTGTTTATTTTAGGTAACCATAAATCCTGTTAGGAATAGGCAACTTTAGAAATGATAGAAACCTAAGAAAAACTAAACTGACAAAATTTGAGAAACTAAAGCATTAATCAAAAACATCTCTTCCCAGTCCATACCAGCTTTTGTGAAGCTATCTGCTGCCTCACTGCAACTCCCAGTTAAATGGAATCAGAATTTAGCTGAATGCCTAACTAGGAACTTTCCTTGAGTCATCTTCAACAATTCGAGCCCCATGACAATCTGACTAGGCTAGGAGGAGCCTCTTTTACCCTTTTTTCTCCTTTAAACTTTTAACATGGAGGAATGGTAAACTATCATAATCTTAAACTAGCCTATTCTATAATCCCAGGGCATCCCTGGAGTGCTCCGCATTGGTTCATGCTCGCACCATAGTGCTCTGCCTGTACTGCTGTAGTGTTTTCCCACTTCTGTGGCGCCAGGGGTGAGCCTTCCCACTGGGCTGTCTCATGTTTTTCAAGCCTTTCTTCAATTCCTCTCCTCCCCCCCCCCCCCCCCCCCCCCCCCCCCCACACACACACACACACACCCCTGAGTCTGGATTACCTCTCAGAGTTTCCATTACTACTAATCCACCCGGAGAAGGGAATATTTCAGAACATTTGCATCTGCACTTGGTTGAGGTTTTTCTTCCAATGAAAGAAAGTTGAGGGTCTTGAAATTCAGAAACCATACATTTGGCTGCTTTTTTTTTTTTTTTACTGTCTGAAACTAATTCATTTCGTAATAATGTTTGATATTGGAACAGGAGTGCCTAGCACATCTGGCAGGTGCTTGTTGACACGGCCATGAGGTTGTGGGTTGGAGCCTTGTATTTTTGGGGTCTTTATTTCAATCCTAACATCATGGATTTACTACTATACATGAGCCATGATAAGATAAAAAAAAAAAAAAAAAGTAGCCTGAGAACATGGAAAAGTAGCTCAGCATGGCTAAAGAAACAGATGTAAGTCTGTTACCTCTGGTTCTTTCTTGCCTTCTATTTTTGGGGCCTTTATTTCAATCCTTTGACCACTAACATCATGGATTTACTACTATACATGAGCCTTTCAGATGGTATTTTCTGCACAATAACTGACATCAAGTCAAATCATTACATTGAAAAATCATACTACATATGAAATCATTTAGCTTAATATTTATTTTTAGCTTCGAGCGTTTTTGTTAGTGAGCTTAGAATCGTCAGACTAGTGGAAAGCAATGTAAAAAGGTTTAGGATCCGATAATGTTTGTGGCCAAACCACTGGGCAGAGTGACAAGGCACTTTAGTATCACAATACTGATAAGAGATTGGTCCATTGTCGTCACGTTGGAATATAGTTATGAATTTCGTTTTGTTTTTTGCCAAAATTTTTCGTTTTGGTCAAGTAGCCGAAACGAAATTTCGGCCAAAACTTTTCGGTTTGAATTTCGGTCAATCTCGGCTGAAATTTTGAATTTCACCCAATTTTGGCCGAAATTTGTGATTTCGGCCGGAATGTGACTTTTCGGTAGAAATGGAATTTTACATAATTAATTTTTTTTTACTTTTTTACACATATGTATTTTGTATTTCTTATATTTTCACAAAATATAATTTCAAAAAATTACTATAATGTATTAAATCTATATTTATTACTTTTTCTATTTTTTTTATTTATATACATATTTTGTTATATTTTTCGAGAAATGTAATTCTGAAAAGTTTCACTGAAATCCGGAATTGGCCGAAATTTTTTATTTTGCAGGCTAGAGCGAAATGAGGTCCAAAACGATACGAACAACTATGCGTTGGAAGCACCGATCTTTGACTGGTGATCCAATATGGTGAAAATAATGATAATAATAACAATAATAGGCCCCATCATTAGTTCAATAATGGGAGGGATATTAAATGTTTTGAATGTAGTTAACATGAGGGTGGCCCAGCTCCAACTGATGTGACATTTGAAATTTGCCTACTGACTGTGATTTTTATCTGTAAAGACCCTCATGTGTTTATTATCCATTGATTTTACATCTACCAGCTGAGATGTGGTAGGATAGAGTTTTAGATCTCACAGGCTCTATCCCCAACCATGATGGATGTAAACTTTTTTCAGAAAGGAAAACTTTGCAGCTGAAAGATTCTGTCCAATTGACTTTTGTTCGTAGGACTCATTTTATGCTTGACATTCCCATTCCCATGGGAACTTTGAGGCAGACAATCCATCTAATTGAAATTACTTTCACACCCCTCAATGGAGGCAGTGGCCAAGTTTCACTTCAATCATGACAATATTCACTAATAAATTGATTAATTAGTTTAATATGAGATTAACTGTTGATCTTAGTCGATACTTCTGCACAAAGAGACCTTATGCATTTGTGCGACTTTAAAAATCATAGAGACGAAAGTAGTTTCAATTTCTGCGCAATCTTGTTTGGTTGAATTTATTTTTATTGCATAAGCAAAAGCTGAGTTTTAGTAATATGCAAGGTTTAAGTCGGGGTAGAATTGTGGAACTCTGTGTCTTTCATCTGAAAACAAAAAAACCATGAGGAGTGTATAATCTTCTCATTCAAGAAGTCTCATAATTTTCTACTGTGCTCTTGTATTTTGCAGCACATGTGGATGGGTGTCCTGGGTAGGGATATAAATGGGTACCCAATTCTTTGGTTACCCGGATGTTACGATCCATTAAAAATCAGGTTTGGATCCTTATTTAGGTCCCGATAAGTAAATGTTTCCAGTTTCGGAACCTTTTTTTGGACCTAGGACCTAAACAGATCCGGTTACGGATCCACATTGGTTCAGACTCGTCGACCCAGCAATAAGATATTATAAATACTTCATATTTTTCAATAACCCTCCAATCCTCCATTCGTTAGGGTTTATTCCCAAACTTACAACTTTGTCTCCAAGAGTCTAGAGAAGACTGTTGCCGCCCCATCTCGTTTGAATGAACTATTTCTTCTCCCTCTTCTGGTTTCATTTTTTAGGGTTTAAGTTTTAGTAAATGTGTTCTTATTTTTCTCCTTTTAGGATAGTGAGCTCTAGAAACAATAGTAGGTTTTAAGAGATGTATGGTTTTTATCTTACTTTTTGAAAGATTTTGATTTTCTTTGTTTTCAAGGACTTTACTACTAATTTTGATGGTTTTCTAAATAGAAATTTCAGCATAGACATTTTAATATCCATTTCTTATATGGGTTTAATTAGAGGGTATTTTTTGTTGGTTTTCAACTTCTTTCTACTACTATAATCAAAGCTAGAAGATATTTTTGCATTCAAGGCTCCCAAAATTAGAAAGTCTGTTTTTATATAGATTTCAGTCTAGTTTTATTTATTCTGCTATTCAGCATTATTTGTTGTTAAGCCGACGAAAGGATTGATTCCTAGTGTCTTTGTAGTTACATTTCTTCAAATTATATCCGGACCGAATCCAGCCCTACCCAAAAATGGTTTTGGAGCCGGTTTTCAGTTTTTTGGATCCAATCCTGATCTGGGTCCGATTCGGTGTCCACCCCTTCAATAACGGGTCCGGGTTCGGATCCGAATCGAAATATTGTCCACCATGGACCCACACTCTTTTACATCTCTTACTCTCTTTAAATTTAAGAAGTCCGTCATCGGAGATAGAACGGTAGGTCAGACAATCGAAATTCTAGTAAAACTGACGAGTAAAAGAGCCAGATATTTTTAGCAAAAAAGAAAGGGAAAAAAAAGATTTGACATTAAAGACTCAGATTTTTTTTCGTACACGTTTCATTGAACCTCTGCAGGCTCCATCACATCAAGAATCCACGTGTTGCAGATGTATTAGGGCCTTTTAAGTATTGCAGGCGACTTTTTTAAGGAACGGGGGTTAGTCTTCATGAGGCTCCTATAGAAGACGATAACTAGATAATGTTCGGATTGGGATTGGAAGGCTAATATGTATGGTCTGATGACTCTGATTGTTTCTCTTCTTTTCAATCAATACTGATTTAAGGAATATCCAAGTAATGTGGGCTGGCATTGGCTTTAACCATGTCTATGTTTGGCTCTATCCAATCAATAATTTAAACTCTATGATTGTGTGACAGGTGTAAGGATAAGTATCATGTATGGTTCATAGCCAAAAGGCTGAGAAAGATACAAGCATCATGTTTTTTTTATTTATTTATTTATTTATTTATTTATTTATTTTATAATGTAGGGTTCCCAGCCTTTTGGACCAGAATAATTCCTACGGGTCCAGGAGAGAAAACCGGATAAAATTCCCATGTAACCCCAGTGTGGTAGTGCAGTTTCGAACCCACAACCTCCGAGTGCAAACCGTGGTCCTAGGCCAACTAAGCTACCCCTCGGGGTTATCATATATAGTTCAAGTGGATAGATAATACATAACAATCTCCAAAAATTCACCCAAAAAAAGGAACCAGGCCCTTTATCCTGGACTTATAACTAGTCATTTTAGGTTCTCTTTTTAGTATCCTAGCCTAGCAGTTGGTATTGAAAAGTATTGTTACTGTCTCTGTTAATGCATTAAAACATTGGTAAGAGTGATTAGTTAAGCAAAATAAATATGTTACTAAAATAGTGCATGTCACCAAAAGTACACAGACCAAATTCCACCCGAATGAGAGTATTGAAAAGTATTTTCCAGTCTCTACTAACACCAGTAGGAATGATCAGCTTAAGATATTTAATAGTCAGGACTTAAGGGAACCCATACACAGTGATCAATCTCTTAGCAGCCCAGTGACATACATAGTTGCCAACCAGTTGAGCAACTAGTCCTTCTAATTGATGTGGCCAATGGGCCTCACCTTCAATGCATGACTATTTTTATGTGAGTGTTTGAAAATTTGTATGGTCATCAATGAAGAGGATCTAGACATCAAACCTTCCCTCTCCTTTCTCCTTCTAGTTGGTGGGGCCAATGGCCTTGCCTTGATGGCATATGACCCTTTTTGGATGAATGTTTGGAAATGTGTAGAGATATCAATGAAGAGCATCTAGACATCAAAATCTTCTCTCGCCGTGCTCCAACCAAAAGTATGAGCCACATAAACTACCACTAGGAAGTGGTAACTCAATTGGCAGAGGCACTTTCCTTCCATAGAAATAACCAAGATCAACCATTGGCTATAGCACTGATCGTGAGGGACTTGAGTGAGCGGTTTATTAGTACTTACCTTTCATAAGATAAATAAAATAAAATAAAAGAGAGCCGCTGGCATATTCATTCAATCTTATCCTAACAAAGATGAGAAGAAATAGTCATCCAATTTAACGAGCAATTTCTAAAATAGATTTACAGTCCTCAATGACAAACATCTATTCAGTCTATAGCTTCCTTAACACTTTTATACTTTATATGAAATAATCATCAAAGCATTGGCTATATCTAGTATTGTTTTTAAGGATGTTTTTAAGGATGTTGTACGAACAATTGCCGTTAGACCTGACATTTGCTTATGAGCGGTCGAAGTTTAAGTATTTCCTACAAAGCTATTTATGAGATATCCTAGCGCATGCGATATCACATACATTATACGGTAAGATATCTTACGGCTGTACAATATCGCACATATCACCCCTCTGCTATTTTTTTAAAAAAGAATTGCCTATGTGCATACCACACTGTTATTGTACGAATAGCTATGTAGGAGATATTTAAACTTCAATTCCTTTGGGCCAAATTTAATATCCAAGGTCAGTCGTCCTGTAAAAATCCATTATTTATAAATAAATATTGGGATTGGTGGATTGCTGGCAAAACATACACAGCAAAACAAGCGGACAATACAGAAGCAGGCTTTAAAACATATCATGTGGTCCCTCTCTCAGTAACTTTAATATCTGTCTGCCTTTAAACAAGAAATATCATTAAGAAACCTCATTAGACAAAATCATATCCAATGAAGTGCTTCAGGAAAGTTGCATTGGCATTTAAATATCTTGTTTAGAACATAATGCCTGGTTACTGTTAGATAACCTCCTTTAGAGGCTTTTGGGACAAACCTTATTGATTGATAGCTACTATCACCTAATCTAAGCTTCACCAGTCACCAATCATTTAGGATATTTTTCTCATGTTCTTGTATTCACACCAATCAATTACTTCACCTGGTTTAACTTAAGTTTAGCCTTCAAGTTGCATGTTTAATTGTGATAAAGGCCAACAAATAGAGAATTCACCAAGGATTGTATATAACCATGAAACTTCAGGCCTGTTTGTTTGCATTATAATACATGAAAATTGAATAATAGGGTGGTTAAATGAAAATTAAAGTTGCATCTCCAAAAGCAAACATGAAAAGAATATGCCTTTTGATTCTCATTTCTTGATATTTACCTCTGAACTTCATTTTTAACTACCCTTTGTATTCAGTCATTATGTATTTTAATGCAAGCAAATAGCAACTAAGCAATGTTTGTTTTTCAAGAGATAAAAGCGAAATGTATGAGAAAATAATTCTAATCATCAGAAATTTAATTTTCTTCATCTCTATTTGGTTGGTCACAATAAGTGGGCAAGTCCTGACCGTCAGAACTTTTTTACTTTTACGTTACCAACTGCCAAAAAATTTTATTTCGAAAAGCACAAGTGGTTACTCTACCAATTGGTGACTTCTCATCTCACAATAAAGTACTTTACCTCATGTAAACAAATACATCTAGTTTTTTTTTTTTTTTTTTTTTTTCACTAATTTGACATTTAATATACATGTCTTTCTCGATAAATTATACAAACATTTCTAAATCGAACGTTATGATCATGTGATTAGAGGTTGAACATTTGCCCAATCTCAATTCATAATGATGCCTTTCCACCTCTTTCTACCCCCTAATTGGAATGCATCAAGGTAGGCCCACTAGCTCGTTTCATGAGTAATTTCGAAACTTGTCAATAGTTTAAAAATCCGTTTTGATTTTGTATTAAACTTGAAACCTATCATTACATACACATATTTACATGATGTATCGATACAATAACAAAAAAAAAGTGCCATGATGCTTGACCCAATCCACCGACTCAATTTAAAACACATCCTGACAATTCAAGGTTGAAGTCGGCATTTTTGACCTAATCAATATATGGACTAAGTTTCAGTTGACTCTACTTTTGTTATTTGACCCACCGGCGTGAATTCAACACTACTTAACTCTCTAATTGCAGCACTATAATCTGCTAATCCAATCTATACTCGACACATTAATATCTTTGTTCATATTGATCCTTTTAACTTCTTGGTTGGTTTTGGGTTTGACATTCTTCCATCAGATTAATACATGGTCAAGTAGGAGTCACTCCTTTTTCTAGTTTCATGATTTTAGGTACTAATTGGCGAATCTACTTTTTAGGTCTTTTTTACTTAATTGATTGAAACATTTTTTTGAGTACTTTAGACTGTTTGACGAAGTTTAAATAAAGAGGAATTTACGGGAAAAGTCCTTGTAGGACCCCATACGTCTTACCAAGTCCTCGTATTATATTGGACACATGAGGGGTCCTCATGTGGCCCTTAAAAAAATTTTTTTGTCATTTACAGATATGGTCGATATCGACCATTCTGTTAGTCAGATTTTCTTCAACATGTAACTATCTTATTTGCTGAACACAACAAAATGGTCAATATCGACCATATCACGAAATAACAAGAAAAAAGACGAATTTGCAGGTCCACCTGCAAATCCTCCGCCCTCATCTTCTTTCACTCCCATTGGGTCTGCAGGTCCTTGGGCCCCATTCCCTCCCTTCCCCACTACCTGCAAGAGCAACACTCTTCCTCATCTCCTCCTACAATCTCGCCTCCGTCTCCCCTCCCCTTTTCTCCCTCCTCCCTTCCCTCCATGGTGATCCTCCCTTTTCTGATGAAGATGACCCCATGCTCGCCGACCTCCATTCCTTTATATCATCCCTCTCCTTGCCTCCCCTGGCCCCATCCACCGCTTTGGAGTAGCACCAACAACTAAGAGAGAAAAACCCAATTTCTATTTGGGTTCTGAAAATCGAAAGCAACCACCGTAGAATGGTCGATATCTACCATATAGCTAAATGACAAAAAATAAAAATAAATTGAAAGGGCCACATGAAGACCCCTCCCATGTCCAACATAATACGGGGACCTGGTAAAACATATGGGATCCTACGGGGACTTTTTCTGTAAATTCATCTTATATAAATGTTTGATTGAATTAACTTTAAAAGGACACTTGCCATATATATATATATATATATATTCTAAACCACTTGACATATTCATTCAACCTTTTCTAATAAAGAGGAGTTCCAACTTATGCTCCAAAATAGATTTACAAACCCCCATCAGTAAACATCTATCTAATTTAGAGTTCCATAAAATATTTTACTTCTTTTATATAAAATAATCATTGAAGAATTGATTATCTACCATCGCTTTAAATAAATATTTGGGATTGCTGGCTAAACATACCATGGGAGAGAAGTGGACAATACCGACACAACACATTAAAGCATGTCATGAAATATCCAAGGTCCCTTTCTAAGTTATCAGAATATCTATCTGCCTTTGAACATAGAATATCATTAATACAACCTCTGATAGAACTATAATATCCAATGAGTTGTTCCAGGAAAGTAGCACTGGCTTTGAAATATCTTGTTTAGAACATAATGGGTGATTGCTATCAGCTAACAACTGCCTTTGGAGGCTTTTGGGATGAACCATAAGTTGTTCTTGATTTTGATAGCTACTATGATCCAATCTAGACTCACCTCATTTACGAAATTTTCTCATGTTAGTTTAACCTCAATTAGTTCACTTGATTTTAACATAAGCTTGAGCTCCAAGATGCTTGTTTAATTGTTGAAAAGGCTAGAGAATTCGCCAAGGAACCTAAAACTTCTTATTCAACCATGAAACTTTAGGATTTCTAAATCAAGGGTTATGATCATTTGATAGAGGTTGATTTTTTGTCCAAACTCAGTTCATAAGGATGCCTTTAAATCTCTTGCTACAGGTAGGCCCATTAGTTTCATTGTAATTTTGAGACTTGTCAATAGTTTGAAAATCCGTATAATGATTTCCTATTAAACTTGATACCTGCCACAACACTTATACTTTTATGAAGTATTAATACAATTCAATAACAAAAGTGCCATAATGCCTTACCCAACCTGACAACTCAAACCCAAACCCGACTTCACAATTCAGGGTTGAAGTTGACACTTTTGACTTATTAACTTATCAACTAATTGCACCATAATTCAAGTATTCTACTTTTGCTATTTGACTGACCTATTTTTTTTATTTATAATGAGGGTGTACCAGGACTAATCCCTTCAAGCGGAGGGGGAGCCTGGTAAATCTCCTGTGGCCCCCAGTAGTACTGTAATTTTGAACCCTCGACCTCTGGGTGCAAACTGTAGTCTTAGACCAACTGAGCTACCGCTTGGAGTTCTATTTGACCGGCCTACACGAATTTAGTGCTACCAAACTCTCTAATTGCACTATAATTTACTCCACCAATCCAAACCCAACACATTAAAATTCTCACTCATGCTGATCCTTTTAACTTCCTCATTGGTTTTGAATTTGATAATGTCCACCAAATTAAATGGTCGAGCATGAGTCAATCGGTAGCACTCTTAAACAATGGTAGGCTCTCTCTCTCCCTTTTAAGTTTCATGATTTTAGGTACTATTTGGTGAGTCTTATTTTTGGGGTTTATTTGACTTAAAAATAGATTGATATACAATTTTGGGGTGATTTAGACTCTTTCGCAAAAAGTTTATTATGAATGTCTGATTGAATCAACTTTAAGGTGTTGTTTTGTAATTTTACTTTTGATGTCCATTTGACTTAAAAATGATTCAATAGATGCTTTGAGCGCTTTAGCCTGTTTGACAAAGTTTACGTGGATGTTAGGTTTAATAAACTTTAAGACCTTCGAGCTTTTTTCTAATAGGTAACCAAAAGATAACTTCTTGAAATGAATATGAATGTCTAAAAGAAATAAGACATTTTTTTTTCTTTTTTAATACGCTTGCTCAAGTAACTTTTATAATATGACATAGTTTATCAGCACTACTTTTATTTTAAATAATTTGTCTTGGTAACTTAAGCAATGCTTATCGGTGCCATTCAACACGAGGGATTTAGTGAAATTTAGGGTGTTATGCCATTGGTGACAGTCTAGATGTGCGCTTTTGCACAGAACAAGATTTTCCTTATATTTTATAAATATTGCACGCAATCTTTTTGCTATAAGACAAATTTACCTACATAACTTTTACATCAATAAATTTGCTTTTTTAATTAAATAATATATATTTATTACTCGATTTATAAGAGAGTCTACTTCATTCATGCATATCTATTTCAGTTAGCTCCATTTCAAATAGATAGGATTAGTCCAACCAGCCATAAGACACTTTCCCTCTTTTTGAAAAGCAATAAAAAGCTTACTTTTTTCATACATACATGAATGTGGGGTTGTTTACTTTTTCATATATATACATGAATGTGAGGCTCCTCGGTTGACTCTCCTTCTCTCATCCTACTTTCTATAGGATTTCAGTGATCAGCTGCTTGTGGTGAGTAGTCTTTCATCTAAAAGGAGGTCCAAACCCCCCTCCCTGGGTACCAAAACATTATAATAAAAAAACAGAAGCTTTCATTTGGCTCACTATTTCTTGTCCTATTCTTTCTTGTGATGAACTTCCTTTGGTGAGCAGGCCTTTTCTAAAAGAGGTCTCACCTCCTAAAGCTGGGTATCCAAAAAAACCTCCCTACACAACTTTCTCCATGTGGCAAGTTTGCCTATACTAATTTTCTATTATATGATGATATCCCTTACATAATCTATAATATATAACAAGTTTATTTTTTGTCTAATTGAATTGGACAGACCAAACATGTATCT
The DNA here is from genome assembly GCA_028538565.1 of Umbellularia californica. NCBI lineage: Eukaryota > Viridiplantae > Streptophyta > Magnoliopsida > Laurales > Lauraceae > Umbellularia > Umbellularia californica. Next base: position 69,364,591 of record JAPQWN010000005.1, read on the forward strand.
GAAACTTGTTCTAACCAAAACAACACTACTTCAAACAGATCTAAATTGAATCAACTCCATTTCAAGCGGACCACACTTGCCAAACAAGTAATCTATTTCAAGAGAATCCAAACACCAATTTTTGAATTTCTTATCAAGAAGAAAACAAAAAAAAAAAAAAATTTATTTAGTCTCTTGTATTTACAAAACAGAGAAATCACTCATCAAAGAGGAAAATATTTCTTAGAGAAACAACACTGCCCAAACTCTCAAACCAATCTACTATTGAAGCTGGTTTCTCCACAATAAGACGACAAAATGCATGAAGAAAGTCACGGAGCCCCTGTTCACTAACGAGTGTTGACAGCAATTTGCAGTTCCTCTCTTTCTTCCCTTTCTGGCCTTTTGCATTTCATGTTCTCCATCTGCGGGACCACCTGTAGATTAAGGTAATCCAAAAACACACAAAAAAAACAGAAAAAGATAAGACTACTTTAATAGAAGCTCATGGAGATATTTGTAGAGAAAGACAACAGATACTAGAAACTAGAAACTGATCTGATTCTGGTGTCCGGCAGGACCACCAGTTTACTAAAATAGCCAGACTATCATTTCAGTGGCATGTGCATATGCAAATCAGGACACTTTTAAAAAAAAAAAAAAAAAAGGGTACCCATTTGGGGGTTGGAGTGTTTGGATGTAGGTAAAAGGTGGGGATGATCATATGATCTCTCTCCCCCATGGATTTCCTCATCTTCTCCCACATCCAAACAACTTTGGGGATATTTTGATTTATTTAATGTTTGGAATGGGCATGGTAGGAGAGACCCACTAGATTGGACCAGCCCTTTCTGATGTTTACTAGATTAGTAAAAGTAATGTAAGGCGTTCATTTTTCGGATTAGAGGTCATATCAAAAGTATATGTATTTAAAATTCTCTTATTCTTTTTAATAAAAAGTCAAAAAAACGACCTCATTTCTCCACCAACAAAACTACGCACTTTTTACACAAAAAAACCAAAAAGATTTTCCACCAATTTATTGAAGACAAACTACTATCTTTCACCCTTTATATTTTATTCTCTTTCGATTTCATATATTACCTTACTTTAATATTAAATTGTCCAACAGGCCGGTTGGGATAATCTCTGTAGAAAAAGAAGAAATGATGCAGGTATCCGACTATCCAGATATTTGCCTGGTCCCATCTTGACCGATCTTGGTGAATGTATAGTTTGTGGGGACCCACCTTGTTGAAGGACAATGACAATGATAGAAGTTCATTGAATTGAAGGGTTCCCAAAATATCACCCTAATCGCCTATATGGAACCTATAGCTATTTTGGGATCCAGGAGAAATTTGGATTCGGATCTAGATTTGGATCCTAGCATGTAGAATTGAAACATTTGGATTCAAGATTGAATTCTTATACATTCCAAACCAGGATCCGGAACAAAGATGATTACATTCCCATATTAGATTATCCAAACAATTTAGAGGGCCTATACAACTTTGAGTTATATTTACATTTGAGAGTCTAAATCTTTAACCATATACCATTTCATAGTGTCAATTTATATTTAAAATTTTGATTTTGAACCCTTTTTTTTTTTTTATACTAATGTACTTTAAATCTTAATTTGGATTTGGATCCAGAATCCGATTTGAATTTTTACCCGAATACAACACACACAGAAAACTTATTTAGGTCTTTAAAATTTAACATTATAGAAATTTATTTCTTTTTTTTTCCCACTTTAACATGAATGTGATTGAATCCACCAGTAGATAATGGTCCAATTCCGATCACCATCAAACGCAAGCGATTGCCTATTGAGACAGGTAAGAATGCATGGAAGGGCCTAGATTGATCATAGCTGGGGCCCCATCATACCAATTAAAAAGTACATTCTAGCCACCCTGCCTTTATAGTCGGCAGGGAATATCCAATGGGCCAAGACATTCACTTTAATTGTTGCTAACGTACGCATGGCCCTTTAATCATTTATTTCTTAACCCCACACCCAATTTTTTATTTTTTATTTTTTATATTTTATTATTATTTTTTTGGGTTGGACTAATCCCTCGAGGACAGAATGAAGCCATTAATTTCTTTTTTTTCATTGGACTAATCCCTCCATAAGTCCCTCCAGACGCAGAGGAAATCGGATAAACTCCCCTCTTGTAGCCATAGTCTAATAGTATAATTTCGAACTTCCAACCTCCGGAAAACTCCTCTCGAACCGACAGTGTGGTAGTGTAGTTTCGAACCTATAAACTTTAATTGCAAACCATGGTATTTAAGTCATGGGTTAGAAACCCACAACTTATGCATACAAGTTTAAATTACCATGGCCCCCACTTTTCTTTTTTTTTTTTGACAAAAACTAACATTTTGGTGCAACCAATTACCAACCTGGTCATTGTCCGGTCGAGCAGACGTTTTCCTCACAACATCCCTCCTCCTTCTTCCTTCACTGCCTGTAACCCACAATCACAGAAGATGAAGTCCAAAGTTATTAGAAAGAGAATACAAAGAGAAAAAAAACACTGAGAGCAAAAACTAAGAAAACCCATATGATAGAAGAAAACATTACCTCTCTTTTCATGCACTCTCTTTCCATTTCTCCCACAATCAAAATCCAGAGTCGACTCGGCGCTGTCGGGAAGATATCGGTCGAGCCGGGCATCACCATCCACAAATTCATCATTCTTTAACATCCTCTTAACGAAGGATGCTTCCATCCAGTTGAGAAATGATATGTGCTTCTCGTTCGTCCAAGACCCATCCAAACACCCCATTTCCGGGAATTCCATCCAAACAAACAGCCAAAATTCCAAGGAAAACCTCTAAAAAAGAGATGGGAGAGAGAGAGAGAAAAAAGAGAGAGAATATCGAAGGGAGTGGTTTGGACTTTGGATGCGTTTTGCGTTTTACTTATAGGGGAAAAGATGGAGAAGGAGAAGAGAGCATTTTGTAGGCTTTTTCTTGTGTCCCTACAGGATGGTAAGGAAATGGAAAATATCTTGGAGGCGTGGCCACGTGGAGTTGCCTTGATATTTTTTTTGTGGGGAGAGAGAGAAAGAGAGAGTTGAAGAAAAAGAATCCGATTTCCAAGGCGGTTGATTCGATGCCATTCATGATTTCCATGTGAAAATGACATTCTAATATGATATTTTAGTATCAGCACAGGCTTCTCTATGGGGAGGACTCAGACATTCTCTCTTAGTCTAGTGCTTTGCATCCGTTGCTTGGGTGGGTGGGCCTTGGTCCCTTCCAACCCACAAGATTGCTTTTGATAATAAGTGCTGCTGCTGCCACCAGCTGTGTTTTTTAAGCATTTGTGTAGTTTGTTAGCATATAGCATAATAATATAATATCACATCAGATATTTTGTTTTTTTCTTTTTTCTAGTAAGGCGGTAGATATTTTGTTATAATATGCATTTATGTACCGAAAATATTCATGTGCATCCATCTCAACGGCGAGGGACAATGTAATAGGATTGACTATATAGTACACATCCAAACACATGGAACCCTTTTAAGTACACTAGGCCAATTGAATTTTCACCTATATCCAAATGGCTTGGACCGTTGGGTTGAGATCAAATTTTTTCCTTTAATATAAAGTCATTAAATTTGTGGGTCACGGATGAAGGGGTTAGAGGCATGATATTGACCCTAAATTTAATTTATAGTCTCATCCAAGATGTCTCTTTCCATCCTCCACAAGCCCCATAATCAGTGGGTCCCTTGCCGTATGGTGAGGAAAGGATGGACAGAAATACCCCCTTGTATGTATTGTTGTATATAATTGACATTTGGGTGGGCAGGTATTCTGGTACAGGTTACAATGGGCTTGGGCTCAACTGAGTGGAGAGCAGATCTAAAAGGAGAGTTTTTATCTGAATTCTTGAGGTGGGGTCCTTAGAGTAATCTAAGTAAATGAAAATCAATGAAAATCCATTGACTTCAGCTCACCTTTGAAAATTCAAAAGGCAACTTTATGGATGAGGGATGGCAATGTAATTAAGAAGAAATTACATTAGATTGTGACATTGTGACAGTGTGACATTGCAATGTAAGAATGGGACCTTAGTTTATTATTAAGAAGAAATTTATTGCAATGTGACATTGTGATCACATTTTATAGAATATGCTTTTTAAATAGAAGTGAAAAAGTGAAATATCTGAAGATGGCATGGCTTGTTGATAGCACAAGATAGGATGAGGGAGGGCAAGTCGGCAACTTTATGATTGGATCTAAAGCCAAACATGACCCAACTAACATATGTGTTGCCCCGTGTTGTACCTTAATATGACTGATGCCAAGTTTATAATTTGCAAAACCAAATATATATTACTTTGTTTATAAGTTACATCAGGTTTCATACTAATTATTTATGTTTCTAACTTTAAAATATAAGAAATGATTCACTAACATTTATTGTCACGATAAGACTTTATATGAAATTTTAATCATCATCATCATCAAAGTTTTATCCCAATTATATTAGATTTACATGAAATTCTAATAAGTAATATAAATTAGTTTACAATGAATTTTGGTGAAACCAATCTGGAGCAATCAAAATTCAAACCCACATCAAGGCACCCAAAATCCTATAGGCAAACCCACCCCTAATTGGAGTTAGGGTCCTCCAAGTACGTGATGTAAAGAATTCTTGAATTAAAAGAGTGAAATTTCTCGGCATGGCTCGCCTATTAAAAAAATTCGAGCTATTTATAATGTAAACCGACTTTGGAAAATTCACTCCAATAAGAGTTGACCCGCTATAAGGTTGACCATATAATAAATAACTTTATTAACATAATCTTATGCATTACTTATTATATTTATTAATCATGTTAGTCGTCATATATGATCAAGCTTATTGTGGAGCCAATTCTTATTGAAGTGAAAAATAGAAAGTCTCATACGTAAAGATTGGTTCATTTTAAGTGGCTCTGATTCTCAATAGGTGAGCTTAGATTAACAAATTCAAATGTTCAACAATTGGACTCCCCAGATAGTGGCACGTAGAGCCGCCTCCTATTTCACCAAACCTTATGCCATCCTTTGGTTGATGGTCTTCAATAATTAGGATCCCTACGCAGCCAATAATGGATTCATACTGATTAGTAGTGATGCCTGAATATGTCTTGGAGTCAGAATATTTGAGTCCCATGTTGTATTATTGGATATCTCCGGATTTTATTTCAGAAGGAGTTGGTCTCACTGTGAGATAGAAAATATGATTAATTATTGAGATTCTTACAAAAAGGCCCATACATTTTTACACAATCTAAAATGGTTCCGATGTTTTGTAATTTTACTAAAACCACCCTTGACTAATGGTCAAAATATACAAAAATAACTATACTCTCCGTTTTTCAATCTTTAGAAATGCTACCTTTTGCAAAAGCTCCAGTTTGAGCTTTCATATGGGGAAGCCGCCTTTAATTTATCCAATCCATTCACACATACTGGGACTCTTGATCGAAACTGATCTCGCTATCACGCTGTTTTAGACATTATTCACCATTGGATTATATCATAAGAAACTTACATAGTTTATATAGCTATTATACTTTCAAAACCTTAAAGCTAAGGGCTGAGATCATTTGGTCATCTTGATATTATATATTTTCTTAATTTACGACCATGCTTTTACATTGCCATTCCTCATTTGGTCATCAATAGGGTTGTAAATATAGTCCTCGGACTAAAGGTTCGGCCCATAAAGCCCTCAGTTTGAGGGCCATTTTGTTTTAATACTAAAGCCGGAAACTAAGATAGAACCAAATTTTGAAAAGCTCGCAACCTAAAGGGTCCAACTAGGGCTTTACCTAATTTGACCCAGCCTAATCATTCATGAATTAATATATATAATATAATATAAAAATAGAATTAAGAGAAGTTCAAAGTAACTATTTTAAGTCCCAAGTCCCAACTCCCAACCAAATGTAAGGAAGCTTCCGTCAGCTGCTGCTGCTATTTCTCTATGGAAGGTACTTAGCTTTTAATTCACAATTGATTGTTTCTATCTGAAAGGACAATGGGAGTGAAGACTTTGAAACTTCTCTCAGCTACGGTAGTGGTTTTCCTCCATGGAAAGTCCCCACTGTTAAATTTACACTTGATTATTTTAATGTGAAAGTAGAGGGAAGCAAAGACTTTAAACTTCTCTCAACTATGGCAGTAGTTTTCCTCCAAGGAAAGTCCCCCACTTAATTTACACTTGATTTTTTTATTTGAAAGGAGAATGGAAGCGAAGACTTTGTTCCTTGATTTGATATTCGACAATCATGCTTTCTACAAACACTCAATTCCTACGTAATCTTTTTAACTTCAATAGTCATATTTTCAAAGTAGACTTTTATTCAAATTAGTGGGATGAGATATAAATTAGCAATCATACGACAATAATAAAAAAACAATGACTATAGAAAACTCTAAAAAGATAAAATCATTATCATACGAATATAATATCTCTTTGATTGTTTCCTTAAGCTACTAAGAGTTCATCTATCATACTAATCCAAATGAGACCATCATAATCATAAACATCATATCGTGTTTAAAAAATCTAAATTCAAAAAAATCTGTCTAAAAAGCAAAATGAAAGAAGCTAAAATTCAAGACTTAGCACATAAATCAAACAAAATCCAAGCAAGCATGTTTTGGGGGAAACTGGAGTATTGGATTATTGTCATTGAGAAAAAATAAACAATATGAATTACGAAAAAGCAAAGAATCCAAATTCAAAAACACACACACAAAAAAAATACATCAATAATAAATCAAGCGGCATTAACAGAAGCATCATATTAGCAAAAACTAGAAGAAGAAAAAAGAGCAATTATATTATACAAGGAGGATATCCTAAAAGAAAGAATGGATTTTTACCAAATAATTAAGCTTATATTGTAAATAATCGATTTTATGAAGAATAATAACAAAGTCACTATTTAGTTGTTCGTACCTTTTTTTTTTACGAAATTGCCCTGGCTGGCGATATCGTCAACTTCCTTTATAAGAATCAATGCATTTTCTTCTTTTTTTTTATGAAACAGTCTTCTCCCTTGCTCCCATTCATCCGTTTTCTGTTACTAACCTGTCGTTTTCTGATTTTTATTCATAAAATTGAATAATTAGAATCTAACCTTAATTATTTCGTAAAAACCCATTTTATTTTTCATCTTCTTTTGTTCATCTTAGTTGAGCAAGATGGAGAGAAAATGTGAAATGAGGTAAATGGTACTCAACGTGTTCGATGAAATGTTTGAACGAACTTTGAGCCATGGAGAGAGTTCAAATGAAGACATTGATGCCGTAGTGTGAAATGGGCACATATGTGATTCGTTTGGTGAGCATTGTATATTCTTGTTGAATTGAATTTGAGTGGGTGTTGGTTTGATGGTGATGAACATGATGATGAATGAATTGTGAAGATAGTGTGTGCAGGCTTGGGTGAGTTTGGATGATGCAAGGTGTAGTGATTGATGGGTCTTATCTAATGAAGCAGACCGATTGGTGAAGATGTGTTGGTTATTCGAATGGGTCAGAGTTTCTATGTTGTGCATGTGACTGATGGGTCTTGGTTAGTAGGAACAAATTAAAATGGTCTAAATAAAAATCAATTAAGAAACTGCTACATGATGTTATTAGGTAATTATCCAACTACTAAATAGAATGTAGGGCTTTTCGGCTATATATGAATGTTGAAATGTATCAGAATTTTGACATTGTGAGCTTGTCGAGTTCAGAAATTATGTTAAATTTATTTGTAAATAAAGCATCAAAGCATCAAGTTCCTAAATATTTCTCTCCTCTCTCTCTCTCTCTCTCTCTCTCTCTCTCTAAGAATCATGTTTTTGGATGAAAACAAATAATACCCTTTTTTAATACAAAATTAACTGAATGATAGATGAACTATACAAGGAAATGAAATGTGAATGAATGTTGAATGACGGTTAGTCCCAAAATTGATTGCAAGAACATTGTGTGTATGAATTTTCACATTTATATTCTAGTGACAAATCTGTATGGAATGATGTAATATGAAGACTCTACAATGTGAATGGCTTATAGGATATTGGAGTGAAGTGTATATCATTCATTAAGTGTGTATGAAGTGTGTGAGATTGAGGTATATGATATAAAAGTCTAAAACTTGTTATTGAAGATTAATTTCATAAACTAGTTTTAAGAAAGATCTATGAGAAATAGTAGTAGGGAACCCATAAAACGGATGAATGGGAGCAAGTGAAAAGACTGTTTTACAAAAAAGAAGAAGAAAATGCGTTGATTCTTATACAGGAAGTTGGCGATATCGTTAACTAGGGCAATTTTGTCAAAGAAAGAGGTACGAATAACTAAATGGTGATTTTATTATTATTCTTCATAAAATCGATTATTTACAATATAAGCTTAACTATTTGGTAAAAATCCCAAGAAAGAATGAGTTGTAAGACCAAAATCCAACCAAACCACCCAAACGACTTGCATATGAATGGTTTCAATGTATGTGGTGTGCGTTTGTAAGAGACAACAACTCTGTTTGTGTGTAAAAATAGTAGCATACATTTTCAAGAAGAAAAACACAAATTAGAGATTCAATTCCTTGAATCCATTTGGAAGAAGGCTTTTTATGACCATATTTATTTGATTCAAAGGTAGAAATGTCATCACTATTCCTTATTTGAGAGAGAGAGAGAGAGAGAGAGAGAGAGAGTGGTGTTCTTAGTGAATCCAGATAAAGATAAAGAAAGAGAAGAGAGAATCATAGAAGAAAGAAGAGAGAGTGCAGATATTTGTATCGTGCTATTGTGTAGAAGCTGGACTGCCTGAGCCTGAAGTGGAAGAAGGAGAACAATTGAGTGGAGGGGTGTTGAAGTTTCTCATTTGGGAGATCTTTGAAGTGAGACTAGAAAATTATTGGTTTTTCAAACCTAAGGTGGGGCAACCCCTTTACTAGAATGGAGCATGGACCATCTGGGCCATGCAAACATTAGGCATTTTTTGATGTGTGTGAATAGTGTAGGTTTGCCCCTGTCCTAAGCTAATCCTTTATGCAGTTCCAGAACGGCTCATTGCCCTAGTGGTGAGGAGCAGCAATTCAGCTTTGAAATTGGCCTATCACTCGTTATATTTGACATATATATGAGCAACACTACAAAACTCCCTAGGCATTTTTCACAAAAAAAGCCCATTTTTTAGCCAATGAAAGTGTGACACGTGTTATTAATGGTACACTTATCTATTCTCTCTTCTAAATATTCTCCTAAAATTGTGGATATTTTATAAATTCTCTTAAATCATTGGCTAATAGAGAGAGGCAAAAACTCCCCTTTTGAGATAGGGGAGCTTTTAAGAATTTCCCTATATTATATATATATATATATATATATATATATATGGGAGGTCTTCATATGCATCCATCCCTCACCATTTTTGGTGAGGGACGTCCCAAAAGGGGGAGTTTCAAGTACAAAAGTGTGCTTTTGTACCTCACATCAAGTACACTTTTGTACTTGAAACTTCCCCTTTTGGGGTTTCCCTCACCAAAAATGGTGAGGGATAGATGCATATGAATATTACCCTATATATATATATATATATATATATGAGTTGTGTCTCCTCATATGTATGAGTTTCCATCACTTTGTATGTGTGAGTCGTGTCTCCAAATTTGTACGGTTCCGTCACCTTGCACGTGTGAGTTGTGTCTCCAAATATGTACGGTTCCGTCACCTTGCACGTGTGAGTTCTCTCTCCTTACACGAACGAGTTCCTATCACCTCGCAGATGTGCGAGTCTCACGAGGTCCTAACCCCTTTTCTGGAAAAAAAAAAAGCAAAAAACAACTTATTCAAGTTCCTATTCTCGTCGGATGTCTTCCCATCCTCTAACCCAACAATCAAAATTGGGGAAAGGGCATCCCTATGACAATGCTTTCTCGCATTAACTATGCTTATTAGTGATGGCCCAACGTTGCCGGAACTACACAATAGAAATATCCCTTCCTTGGATATATACGTTTGGAGCTAGGTTGCCTTGAATTTACCCTATAATTGTTTGTGGAAAAGAACAAGAATATTCCTGTAGCAAAAATGAAAAAAGAAAGAAAAGAAAATGGATTCACTCATGAAATCACCATGCTGCCTTTTTCCATTGCATTGCTAGTCCTAAGCCAAGAGAATCGTGGAGAATTAGAATTAGGTTGGAAGTTGGGGATGGTATACAAAAGAATCATACAAGACACACACATACATATTTAAAAAAAACTATGTGCTTCAAGCATGGATTGCTTGACTTAAGCCTTGCCGCATACGTGAGGGTTGGGTAAGGGATTGCTCCAGTCCAACTCAGCCCTTTGACAGCCCTTGATGCATTATCATCCTCACGTAACTTGAGTTAACGAGATTTGCTAACCTTAGACATTGGTATTTTTGTCATTTTTCAATAATCAAAACTACCTATTATTTGTTGCACATCAACAGAGGTTTTAGTGAAGATGCAAAATACGAGGGCCCTTTTAAGGTTGTCCAAAATTAGAGAGGCCTTATGTAAAAATCTCTATTATTAATATGATTAACACAATCTTATGTACTAACTATATTCATTAACGGGGTACCAAAAAACCATATTCATTAATCATGTTCTCTATTGCTCTATGGTGGAACAAACTCCTATTTCAATAAAATTTAGGCCTTCTTTGGTATCTCTACTCTTTTTTGGATAGACCCATCAAAATAGAGTCATTAAAAAAAAGCTATAAAAAAAGTCTAATTTCAAAAGAAGTGTTTGGAAATGTAAAAATTTATGTTAAATAGACTTTTTATATTAATGGTTGAAAGATTTTTTTTATAAATGTCTCGAGATTCACAAGGCATCAAGCCTCGAAAATTGACCGTACGGCTGTGTTCAACCTTCCAAAGAGATCTAACGATTTAGATCTTGTGTTTGGGGCCACATAATCCAAAAAATTGAATCCAATGGATCACTTTCTTGCACATATCTTGAGATTAGTGATGTCCAATGGCTAAGACTTGGTGTCATTGCCATGTTTGATTTTGTGAACATTTTCAACGGTTTGGATCTTGATTTATACTCTTAGGTTTTTAGAAATAAATAAATAAATAATGGACTGGGGCTTGAATGGGCAAGAATACTATTCATCCGCATCTTTTTTTTTTCCTCTACTTTCTACATGCAATCAATGGTGTGTTGTGGAAAATAGAGGCATTGCCTCTACTTTTCTTAACAAAAAAAAGAGGCCGTCAAATGCCTAACGCCTCTATTATCAAAATCTCTAACCAATTTAGATATTTTGAGAAATAGATGCAAGAATTAGTGATGTCAAACGTGAACTTAGAAATAGATTCTCTAAAAAGATTTAACCAATAGTGAGTTAAATTTTCAATAGTTGGACCCGCTCCTATAGCTAGGAAGCCCTGAGTGTGACGTTTGGCCAGCAGGGTTTGTCTGAGTCAATCTGACGTTTGGAGATGTTTCTGCGTACCCCTCAATCCACGTTCCATAGTCCAAAGTCCAAAATCCAATGTATCTAATGTGTTTCAACTCTTTGACCCATGGTGCACTCCTTGGGATGAAAAGGAATGGCCCACTCTGAAGTGTTGTTTTAAACAATTTGTCTATTCATTGTATCTATGTGTGGTTTTGAGGCCTACTTCTTTGACTATATTTGAAAGGGGGCACACTTGCGTCAATAGACCGGCCCTTTGGGTGTAAGCAAAACCCTAAAGATCAGGGGCACAAAGATCTTTGGAAAACCCCTTTTGTTTTATGGGCGTTTTCATATATTATCTACACTTACATCTTCAACCCCGAGCCCACAAAATTTTTTTAGATATTTTTTATACAAGACAAATTTCCTAATTCCACCGCGTTCTAAGATTACATTTTTAGAATAGGAATCAGCCGGAAAAGGAGATCCAATTAGAAATAAGCTTGCCTATGAGCATTTTAACATCTCAACATAGCTCAAATAGAATGAGGAGGCAAGTCCCCCCTATCTTCCACACATTTTTCCAGTGGTGGGCTTAGGATTTTCATTTGAGCGGTGCGGACAATCGTCAATTATTCTTTTGCTAGATTTTTTTTTCACATTAACAATAGAAAAAGAGAAAAACCATTGCATTTAAATAAATTAGCAGTTGATCTTTTATATATATGTGTATATATATATATATATTTATCCGTATCTAATTTAAAGATAAAATCAATAACATAGGTTAAAGATGAAGTTTTAAACAAAAATTTATTTTTGTAAGGAACCTTACTATTAACACCAAATTCAGAAATAAGCCTTTTCAATTTCTTAAGAAATTAGAGAACTCAAAAAAAGAGCAGATGATAAAACCAATAACAAAAAGAGACATCATCTAAAAAAAAGTTCAAGATCGCGTAAAGGCATAGAAGAGCAGACAATAGTATTAATCTTCCTTCTTCAGTTATAGACGGGAAACGAGTTGCACGGTCTTACTCTACCGTAGAGATGGAAAGAAAATGTTTTTTTTCCCCTTCCAACAAAGAAGAGAAGAAAATGGTCGACATGGGGTGATTGCTTTAGCTTTCGCAGGGCATGCCGAACCCCCAATTTAATTCTTTGTGATTTCTAGATCTAACGTGGGGCCGCTACACATAGCTCCACCCCTGCATCTTCTTCACTCGACATGACATGAAACACTGAATAATAACGCATTGACAAACGTGTGATTCATTAAGTGATAGACGTTAACCGAATAGTCTTATTGGTACAAGTTGAATAAACTATGACCCTATTCGGATCCTTGTGTAATATTTTTTAGTAGTTGATGGTGTCTTACTTCCTACTTAAATAATAACAATATGTAAGGTTTATTTGAGTGTTGGTTATTTCATTGGGTGATGGATAAAATCAAAAATTTAATTTATATTGTATTTTATAGATGGACTGTCCAAATTGAAGATTAAAAAAGAAAGATCAAGAAATCAGATATTTATTGTGGGCGCTCGAGCGAATGCACATCCCCTGCTCGAGCGAACCTGCACAGATGGACGAGCGCTGGTGTTTTAAAGTAACGATATCTACATACACCTGTTTATTATTTTTTTTTTCCTAGCATTATGGTGTGGTTAATAATCAACATATGTTTAGCGACAGTCATTAGAAATAGTCTCCATAGATCCCTCTTCTGGAGTCATTATATGCACCGAACGTCATATACGTGTAAGTCATTGAAAGTGAGAGATGTGAATGGTGCTCGTCGAGTTTTCTCTCTTGCACATGGCCGTTGATTGTGACCCAACCTCTTTAGGAATAACAGAAATATGAATTTTAGTTAATATAAGGGTCACTCGGTTAGTTGGCAAACCCGTATTTCACACGACTTCTTAAGAATTGATCCCCATACGCTGTTTTTACTACTTGTGTGGGATCTTTTGGATCCGGACTTTGAATATCAAAAATAAATATAAATTTTAAAAAGAAAAATGTTAGACAACATCAAATACTGAAAGCCTTTTTCTCCCTATTGTGAAATCTTTTGAGGAATGGTGGAACAACTGGCCAACTATAAAACTAAATTAAAGGAGTGTTACCTTATTTTATTTTTATTTTTATTATTTATCTATAAAATAAAAAAATAAACCTCATTGCATGATGCTAACCTTATACTCACCTTCTCAAGAATGAGTATGAAAGGGACGGGAAATAATGAGGACTATATACGGTTTAAATTCACAGCACAACAATTTTTAGTGGGGAGGCTGATAATCTCTCCCTCTCTTAGTTGGAATATATTAAACATGGAAGAACAATTACACATGTTGAAGAAATGAGAAGTCATATCCCTCCACAAGTTACAATAGCTATATGCTGTTTGTGTTGCATTCCTGGACTACTTAACCATCTTTCACATGGTGGGACCACTGGGTCTCATGTTCCTGTCGTCTTTAATTTAATTGTTGTAATAGTAACAACTAAATTACGTCATCAGGATTATAGTTTGAGAAATTCTATTTGCACCCACATGTTTTGCTGAGCCCACCCATTTTCCCAATATTGTCCAAAACACCCTCTTCTCCTCTCCTCTGCTCTTCTGTTCTCTTCTCATCTTCTTTTTTCTTCTCTTCTCTTCCCCTCCCACTTGCTGCGACCGAACCATGACAGCCGCCCCATCACCGACAACCATCTCTCCCAACAGCAAGCCCCCCCTCTGCCTCCACCATCACAGGCGAGCTCCTCTCTCTTCTCCCTTCGGTGAGCTAAGTGGTTTCTTCTCCTCTTCTCCTATTCTCTTCCCCTCCCACCTACTGCTATTAAACCCTGAGGGCCGCTCCATCACCTACGAGCTCCCCTCTCTGCCCCACCATCACCGGCGACCATCTTCTTCTCTTTCTTCACGAGTATAGCTCGCTAATAGGGTGCACGGAGTTTCAGAGCCGTGCACATAAAGAGGTGCACGGCTGTGAAAAACACGTACATATCTCATGTGCACGGCGGTAAAAAACACGTACATATATCATGTGCACAGCGTTTCACACCCGTGCAAATGAGATATGCACAAAACTTATGGGTATTTCCGTCATGGGTAGTCTTTCTTTTTTTTTGAAAAGTGGGTGTGCTCAGTCATTTTCGTAGTACAAATAGAATCTCTCTTGTAGTTTTATTAAATTTCTAAGCTAATTAACCTTTCATATATCAAAATCTCGAGGCTTTGGTAGGAATTGTTAGCTAAAGAAATTTAAGATGATAATAAGTTTCATATCTACCACGTCCATAGGTTGTAGGTGCAATACGTTTACAAAATTTTGGGGTGCATCCAAACGTTCAAAATACCGAGATTTTATGAAATTTTAAAAACCATAACAATTAAAAAAAATTTCAAATGCTCCATATACCTATTAATATGGAATTCCTCAACAATTCCCAAAACATGGAATTCCTGATTGTTGAAGCACTACAGCAATTTTCTTGTCAAAGTAATTTTGACATTGCTCAAGATACGTTATTCCTTTTTTTTTTTTTTTTAGCTGAGAGATTGGGTCCCTAAGGGCCTGTTTGGATAAATGAGGAGTGGAGTAAAATGAAGTGGATTTCACATGTGAAGTGGAGTGAAGAGAAGTAGGTTGAAATTAAAGTAGAGTTCTTTACTTCACTCCATTTGGATGCTTATTTTGAAGTTAAGGTTTGGAGTAGAATCCACTTTTATTTAAGAAAATTGAAGCATTTTGAGTTGAAGTGAAATGGAGTACATGTGGCTCACACCATTACTTCATCTATTGGGTTAGACTCTTCCAAACATGGTAGAGTTGAAATTTTAGACTGTTAGGGCCCATTTAACTTCACTCTATTCTATTTTTTTGGCTATCCAAACAGGCCCTAAAGACTTGCACATGTGAGGGAATAGGGACCTAATGCAATACGAGGATGAAAGGAAATAAGACAATGTCCTATTTGAGGGTCCACTTGTGATTACTACTGCACGTTGTGCATTAATTGTTGGGATGAGAAGTTTGTCCGAAAATATCGTTTCCTTGATGACAGGAGTAGGCAAGTCCTAAGTTTTATTAGTGTAATTTATAGTGGTTTTGATCTAATAATGAATAATGCTCTAATTAAGAGTAAATTCAAATTGAGACAAATGCTAATTAAATGTGTTGGGATCTTTAGAATTTAGTCTCATTCTCCATTGTGAATTTATTTAATTATTTGAAACTTTAATACTAGAGCGATCAAAGGTGGACCCAGGAAATTTAACTTGAGGGTGCAAAGAAGTATTGTGGGAATGTGCAAATGTAATATATATATATATATATATATATATATTAATTATCATAACTTGCAGTGCTTTTTTATTTTAAATTTTAAGGTAGGGTGGGTGCTTCAGGCCTCATACCCTTGTGCCTGGGTCCGCCACTGGGAATGATTAGCACAGTCATATTATTATGAGAAAGAATTTTGTTTTTAGCTATGTTCATATCGTTATTTGCGTGGAAAAGAATGACCTCTTTAAGGGCCCATTTGTTTTGAGGTATCTTTGACCGAAACTAGAAATTTCTTATCGCAGTGGGAGCTATTGTATCTATGAAAATTTGAATTCCTTGTTTGAATGGTGGGAATTTATAGAACTACCGTGAAATGACACTTTTGGCTGATAAAATTCTTTAAATCCAATTTTTGAACTGACAAGTCCGACTTAAGTATTTGTAGAGTCAAGTGAGGGACAACATTTAGATTTTGAGGAATTCATGAAACCCCTTAAAAGATTTCTCAGAATTCTTGCAAACAAACAGACTTAAAAGCTTTTTAAGCTTTAGTTGAATGAATTGAGAGGAAGTTGAGAAGCGTCATGAGATTGAGGGATTTAATAGAAAAGAATTGTCTTTAAGTTTGACATACGCGAAGCACATGATTAGCCGTTCTCTATTATTATTCCCATCTTGATATATTGAATTTCATTTAGTTTTATCCTTCTTGATGTATTGAATTCGATCCATTTAGTTTTATTATTGTATGTTTTGTTAAATTTATGAAGAAACAAAGCAGGGATAAATCTGTGATCTTCAAGTTTTTATTTTAATTGCCAAGTTTCGTAATGATATTTGTGCATTTGGAGACTTTGTCCCAGACTACTGTGCGGACACCTGCGATGAAAGAAAGTGCATCCCACACATGCTCAATCTTTTAATTCAAAGTGTACGTGTGTGTTTTAGGAGTGATTCTGAACACACCACCAGTTTTCTTGAGCACACCCATATTTAAAAAAAAAAAAACTTGCATATGACGAAAATACCCATAAATTATGTGCATGTTCCGTGCATATCTCATGTGACCGGAAATGAAACTCCATGCACATGATATATACACGGTTTTCTCCAGCCGTGCACCTCTCTGAAACTCCGTACAGCCCTTTGTGCATGGCGTTGAAACTGGAACTACGCCTCTCCCTCTCCCTGCTTCGGCAACCCTCTCTCAGTAGTGCTGTTGAAAGGCGATTCTCAAGCCAAGTGACACCAACAATGGCGGAGGGTTCTTGGTGCCACGCTTCCGTGTAGACTCAATTTTCCCTTGAACTTCAATGCGAATCTGCCCATGTAGAAGGACAAAATGGGAGTTCCAGCACATATATCGTGACACGCAGCGTTGGCACCTGCTGAGGGATTTTGGGCAGGGGCCGGCGGCAGGCGAGAGTGAGGGGGAGAGAAGAAAAGAGAGGAAAAGAGAAAGGGGGTACAGAGTATGGAGTTCACTTTGAGCTATTCAGATTTTCTGTAGATTAGTGGACAGACCCAATATAGAGTGCATTCATTTGTGCGATGATTGAAATCTAGGTAGGAAAGAAACTCGTCTTGATTCATTTTTCAGCCGGTTGATACAACTCATTTTCTCACTTAAATAGGAAAATACGAATTAATCTTTTTTCATAGAAATAACTTGATTTCTTAAGCAAAGGTAGGAATGTAGGATTCCATTGTTTCACGTGAAATGAAATCTTGGGATGGTAGGGATGTAAATGGGTCAGTCACGGGCCGGGATTATATTGGACTTGGAACCAGACTAAATTCTAACTAATGCTTCCGGAACTAGGGATGTTCATGGGCTGGCTGGGCTGGGCTGGTGAGTGTCTTGCCCCGGCCTGACATCTAGACTATAAGCCTGAGACAGAGTTGGGTCAAAAGTGGCTGCCCCGAATCCAGCCCGCCTGGAAATGATAAAGCCGGGGCCTAGCCCGAGGTAGAATTATAAATGGAATACTTCTTAACATGTCTTAAGTTGTAGCTCAACTGGTCTAGTAATATTATGTTGTACGAGAGGTCATGTGTTTGATATCTCTCTTACAATTATTTTTTAATATTTGGGTTGAGCTGGGCTTCTGGCTCTCTATCACTAAGTCCAAACCTTGCTCATCTATTAAACGGGCCAAATAAAAAGCTAGTCTAACCCATCTCCTAGAACACAACCTCCAAGCCCAGGCCAAAAGCGGGCTAGGCCCGGACGGTTCCAATCTATGAATACTCCTAGTCAAAACATGTTTTGTTGGTTCAAGACCCCGTTTTGATAAGAGGACCGGGTCCAATTCTTGATTAGAGAACTGGGACCCAGTTTCAAAACCGATTCCGGCTTCTTTTCCATGTTTTCAATATTTTGAGCTGTCTCATAAAAATATCATTCAACTTATAACTATAAATCAAGTCTATTACGTCCAAAATTATACATAAAAATTATCAAACCAAAGTTGATTTTGAGCCAAAACTTACAACATTCAAAACATGTATGAATCTGAAAGACTGAAACAATACCCATTTATCAATTGAAACTTGTCAAAACCTAGTTTCCACTTTACAGTCTGCTTGAGAGTTAAGAACACCTTTATAACTGAGCAGATTCTCCAACTCCACCCATCAAATGTCGAGATCAACGGCCACGATCCCACCAGACAACCCTCAGCTCTTTCTTGAACCAGCCAACAGAAAAAACCATCTCCACATCTCCCTCCCTCCCTCCCTCCCTCCCTGCAAAACCCAAAAACCATGTTGTTATCCACCACACAAACACTCATCTCCTACAAAAACATCATATTCCAAACCCTCCTCTCCCTCTCACTCTCCCTCCTCCTCCTCCCCATTCTCAATCTCCCCACTCTCTTCCTCTCCAACCTCCACACCTACATCCACCCTGAAAACCTCTCCTCCGATCCTAACCATCCATCCGTCCGCGCCTCCATCCGACGGCCAGAATCCAACGACCACCCCGACCCCAAGCGACGCCCCAGATCCAAAGACAAGTTCGAGTTCGACGAATCCAACGCTCAGATCTTCCGCCTCCGCCTCGCCGACGGCCACCTCCAATCCCGCCTCTACTTCCCACAATTCCGCTCTCTTTTCGCCGTCTCCGCCGTCTCCGCCTCCGGTCTCCTCCTCCAGTCCTTCCTCTCCGGCGGATCCGATCCCGATTCTGGAATCTTCCTCAACGGATCTGCTATCCCGATCTTCTTAGGGTTTTACGCGATCGGGAAGGGATTCGTGTCTCTCGCTAGGGTTTCGTTCGATCGGTCCTCATCGAAGCAGTCAGAGAAGCAGATCAGCGTCCTGTTTGGTTTTCTAGGGTTTTTGTCTGCTGTTTCTATCATTTCCGTCTTCAGCTCATCGATATTCGATTTCGATTTCGGATCTGTGGATGGAATCGCAAAATTATCGATCGCTGTTTTTGCGGGCTGCATTGCGGGATTTCTCTACATGCCTGCGATCAAGATCGCTCGATCGTTCTGGCTCGGGACCGATCAGCTTCGTTGGAATCTCTCCGTGGTTTCTTGCGGATCCGTGGGTCGACTGCTTCTTTACTCTAATCACCTGATGATTGTTTTTGCTTCGATGCTTTGGATCAATCCAATGGCGGAGATCCTCATCAAGAAGAAATCAGATCGAGGAATGCGATTCTCTGGAAATGTGGGGATGGATCGACCGGATTTCGAGAGGTTTAGGGTTTTGTGTCTGATGGTTTCGGGGGTTTTGCAGATTTTGAGTCTGCGTCCGAACTTGCAGATGTATTTGAATGAGGCTGTGTTGTCTTGGTACCAGAGGCTTCATGCGAGTAAAGTTCCGGACTTGGATTTCAGTAGGGCGAAGATCTTCTTACACAATTACTACGTTTGCTTGGTGGTCTTGCAGTTCTTTGTGCCTCCTGCATTGGTGCTGGTTTTCATCGGCTTGTCGCAGATCCAAGGTAACTTGTTTGGTGGCTTTCCTTTGATTGATAGCTTTGCACATTGCTCTTCTTTTGTAAAGGAAGTGTCTTTGTTTATGGCTTGGTGGATTGTGTTCGTTTCAATGATTTTCACTTCCATGAGCCTGGCTCTATATCGATGTGGAATTTTGTTAATTTCATAATGGGCTTTCTGTTCTGTTTTATTTTCGTTTCTTTGTTGATCGGGTTCAATTTTTTTGGTAGTTTCTATAGTGATATATCCTTGAAGTGATTTCCTTTCTTTGCTATATGCGAATGCTTGTATTTTATGGATGAGGAAGATTTATTTATGGATATTGTAGTATTTTTTCATGAAATTTAAGTAGCCGGATATTTGAGATCTTGTTTCAAACTAATTGAGATGTTTTGAGTTTGGTAAATCTGCATTCCAATCTTATTGGATTTGACTTGGTAATTTGAATTTTATATGCTTCTAGATGGTATGCATGTTTGATAGATTCCCATGGTGTATGCTGTTTGCATATGTTGTGGTGCTGATTAGTCAAACAAGAAAGCATGATACAATGAAACATTAGAAGAAGGTGTCCTAGTCAAATGGTGGAAGAATTAGTAGATTTAAGACCAAATATGTGGAAGTGTAGGTTAGTCGGTAAGACCGTAAGAGAGTAGAGAAGTTGAATTAGTCACAATTGAAAGCAACCTAGTACCACATTTTGAAGATCTCAGTACTTTGGAGCTATCGTAGAATAGAGCATAGAGTTTTGATTGACTGGTGTCATTAGATTGAAGAGACTCTTTCGTAAGACAACAATTAGGCATAGGATTTGTATAGAATTGAATATTGGGCAACGAAGAACCTAAACTGTGTGGCTGATATGCACATGATTAGGAGGATTTGCTGTGCTACTTGGAGGATATAATTAGGAAGAAGTGCCTTAAAAGTAATTTTGAGATAAATTTAATTAAGAAAAATAATCCAGGAAGATCTTTGATGATAGTTTGGGAATGTTTACAGAAGGTCAAGAACTGCCCCAGTGAGACAAATTGAAGTGTTGCTAGTGATATGAATGTATTACGAGAGGATGGTCATTTAATACCTTTGGCCTTAAGCTTGAGGGACACTCGATTCTGGACAGCCAAGAACTAATCCCTAGGGGCTGATGCAAACCCTCCTATCCACATGCACCAGGTAAAACAATGGGAATCATAACAATACTTACTGGCAGTCATGTATGACAATTTTTTTTTTTTCTTTGGTGTAGCAGGACAGTTGTGACTTGTGAGTTGCGACCTATGATACCTGGATACTTCAAAATAGGGAATGTACTTCATTTATCTGTGAATTTGGATTTTAATTTTGGGAGACTTTACCAGAAATTGGATGATCAGCATTCTCCTGATGAGCATTCTATAAGCCCATGACTAGAAATGCTTGAATTCGGCCTACAGACTGAAGGGCAAAAAGTTGCTGATTGTTATGATAGTGTTGGTAAAGTAATATGGAAGGTTTGCAGTGTGTCAAAACCAAAATTACATGTGGTGAGATTTCAGTATTTTTGCACCTAGTGAAGTTGCTTGGTCTTTTTAGTAGGGCAAGTATAAAACTTGTCTTATTATCTTTAAGAGACAGGTACAGGAAGGCATTTCAAATTTTTATGAAATAATGGAATATCAAGCTTTGTGAAGGGTGTATGGACTCCCAAGGAGGTGAATTCCATGGTTTAGAAGTTTAATATTTTAGTTGGTGGAATTTCCATTCCCGCACTTTATGGACGTTGTGGAACCCCTTTTCAGATCATAGCTATGAGAGGTTTTTACCCTGCTCAGTCAATGCTACATGACTGTGCAGGATTTACTTAGATTGCCTATTTGAAGAACCAGATATTAGTTGGTGACTTAATGGTACTGCTTCTACCTTTCCAGGGAAAAAAAATGTTCTGCTGCTCTAAATAGGTTAGTTATTTATGGGACTTTCCAGAGATAGTAGCTCTGGTTAACATGGGGATTCATACATCCATCTCAACCAACCTGTTCTTTGTAGGTCTTCTAAATATTCATGCATTTATTTCTACATCTCAACAAATTTAGGAGTTTATTTTCTTTGATATGTGAGTCCTTTTTTTTGAAAGAAAAAAAAAGGGTTGGTTATTAGCTTAGTCTGGTGCCTCTAAGCCTTGGCTTTTACATTTTGTTTTGCCAAGACATGGTGTCAGTAAGCCCTATCAACAGGCTTCTTGTACGCTTGATTGTATTGGATGAATACAATCAAGCATTGATAATCAAATGTTTTCTGCTGCATTTTTTTTCACAGTGATTTCATCTTCTGTTGACTGAAGATTTCCTTTTCTACAAATTCAAATTCTATTGTTTCGGCAGCATAACTTTGTCTGTGCCAAAATGTGTTTCTTCCATTTGTATATGAATGCAGAATATGGTTCTCTATCTCTTGCCTCTGTATTTAGTTTTCGCAAAAATTGGAGAAAATGCGTTCACCTCAGAAAATGAAAATTGAAAAATGTCAACGTGGAACAACAGGAAATTATTCTCTGTTGGAAACCATTTTCCTTTTATGTGGGAAACTCTCTGCAGAGACATACCCTTCTAGGTAGATGCTGTTAGGGGCTTAGATGGTTCAAACTAGTTTCTTATTGCCCCCACATCAATTGCCCAACCCTGGAGAGCCATGGTCTACCTGTTTTACAATGATAATGGTCTTTACTAGTGTGAATTTTGTAGGACTAGTCTACAGCTTGCATCACTGTGCCATGAACTGAAAGGTTTCACTTACCAATGTTTTACCCGTTGTCATCGAGGGTGGAGCCAGGAGCCTTTTTCTTAGTTGGGGGGCCATTGTATGAAAAGGAAAGAAAGAAAATATGATCTATTGGAGGGGAGATACAAGGATCAATTTTTACTTTTCTGTGTTTGGTATTGATATTAGATGATGTAGGTAAACTATGTATCCATGTTTCTGATCGTTGCAAACAAAAGTCCAAGTAAGGTGGGTCTTCTTGAACTCTTGATAGAGAAGGGAATATTTCTTCTCTTGGTGCTCAATGTTGTGGCTGGGCGACTCAGTCAACTCTGCTAAGTCTAGCGGGTCAAGCAGTGTTTCATATCAACTTGCATCAACCTAAAGGCATCATTTGTGTAGTGGGTCATTGTTTGTGCAGAGGAAGTTTTCAGTCATATGAGTTAGTTCAATATGACGTTTAAAGTAGGGTTTTTTTTTTTTCTGCATAAACTCCCAACCACTAAGCTTATTTATGAAGATCTCTTACCATACGAGTAATTCCTAGTGGGAATGCCTGTGTGATGCACGGTTTAGCTACAATGACGTCCATGGAAACTAGATAATAAATCGATGTAAAATGATAAATAATGAAAAAAAAGAGTTTCTTTGAAGTAAGGTTTTGCTGCATAAATTCCATACCCTTTTGCTTATTTATGAAAGTCTCCTACAGTACAAGTAATTTAGAGTGGGAAAGCCTGTGTGATGCATGGGTTAGCTGTGATGGCGGCCATGGAAACTAAAATTTTAATATTCAATATGGATCAATAGACTCAACAGCAATAATGATAATATGAATACGCTTTAGAATATGGGTTAGATAGCATTCGCGATGAATCCTATTCCTACATACTGAATAGATTAGTTCTTCCTTATCTGTAAATCATTTTTATTTGTGAGCTGTGCGGTGTGTAAAAATGATTGGATGACTGACAAAGGTGGGCTCATTTTCAATGTACTTGTGAGGGCTAAATTTAAGAGTTTTGCTACTTGTCCCGGGACTCGTGTCCCGGGCCTGGCCCGACTCCACATGGGAGGGGCAGTATGGTCATTTGCCATGTGACCATACTGCCCCTCCCATGTGGAGTCGGGCCAGGCCCGGGACACGAGTCCCGGGACAAGTAGAGTTTTTCTAAATTTAAAAGGAAGAAAGGACGGCTTGACGTCCCCATGGCATATATGACAGTCTATGAACTCTTTGCTATAAATGTCATGCCCTCGAACCCGGAACCTGACCTTGCAGCGGCCATGTGATTTAATAAGAATTATATTTTTCCCTAGACCCACGTCTATGAGGATGACACATTCCAACACACTCTGAAATATTTTGCAGAAGCTTTCGGGGTGGGGGTTGCGACACGGAGTCCTTGGCCATTGGATTCCGTGTCGTACTCAACCACTAGCATGTAAGTATCATATCAAGAATCATATCAGACTGGAACAAACCATCATAACAAAGTATAGAGCTAACGGTAATAAGATATTACATTCCCATATGTGTTCAAGTTATAAATATCAAGGTGTATTAATTACAATTCCAAGAAGAGGCTAATAAAAGCCATACAAATAACAAGCTAAATAAACACTACACCACATGTAATGTAGTTCCGATGTCAAACTCAATGTCTACATGACATAGCCGACACTACAACCCGCAAACTCATGGCTCTACAACCAACACGCTCAGGGCGGAGAAGTCTGAACCTGAGTACCAAAATAGTGGGTCAAACACGACGGTTTGACAGGTGGGTGAAAAGATAATAGATATGCTGAATAATGAAATATGTGATAATACATGCTACTTGATAAAAAACTGCATATAATTAAATGCGTGGAAAATCATGTATATCTGACAAAACATGTATTCATTTAAAACATGTATAAAACATGGATGTCTGACAGATAAGTATTCATTTAAAACATGTGTAAAACATGAATATCTGATAGAACATGTATTTATTTAAAGGGGGATATTCAAGTGCATCCATCCCTCACCAGTGTGGTGAGGGACACCCCCTTTTGGGAAGTTTCAAGTACTAAAGAGGGGTACAAAAGAGAAGTACACTTCTCTTTTGTACTTGAAACTTCCAAAAAGGGGGAGTCCCTCACCCCAATGGTGAGGGATGGATGCACTTGAATATTCTCTTTATTTAAAACATGTGAAAAATATGGATATCTGATAGAACATGTATTCCTCACATTGCAAACCAAGTTCATATGCGGACCCTGCAAATTGCTCTTTTTCAGGGGAGCCACAATCATAAGGACAGATGGCAACCAAACCAGCAAAATCCTCCATCATTGAAGTGACAGAGCAGAGCAGAGGCATTGGTCTCAGACACGCAAAGTGACGAGAGCCAACTAAATATATATGTACACACATATAGCTAGACAAAATAACGGCCGTGGAACAAAACAAAATAAAATTCAGACCACAGCTGGCAGAGCAGAAAGGGGGACCCAAGTCGATGGATTAAGCCGACAAGGTTGTCCAAGCTTAGTGGTGCCGACACATAAGTAAAAAACGAGCGAACAGCCAAAATATGGTGATGAACTATTCAACAGGCCAAGTCAAAGCACACATACTCATGTAAAGAGTAGTCCTCCCAATATGAATATAAAAACTCATAGAATTACCCGAGCTAGCAAAACTGACTGTTTTTGGATAAACGAATAAAATACCGAAATTGTTTATTTTTAGTCAAAATGAGCTAAATAGTCCAAAGCGGGTCATTTTAGTCCAAAACAGGCAAAAGTAACTAAATCTGGATGTTTTAGCCAAAATGAGTAAAATAAGACATGAATGGATTTCCATATAAAAATGGACTATGCATTGGGGGTTTAAGATTTAAATCAATGTAAATAAGGCACTCGTACGTCGAGTTTTGTTTTTTGCTTGGCACTCCTGAAGATCAAGAACATTCCGAGCCCCTTATACACATCGACAAGACAAAAATCCTCAATAAATTTCCATGGTGGGTTTCTTTCTCAACCAAAACTCTATACATCACCTCCTAGGTATCAACATTGATTGAGGCTCCAAACAGACCTCTCTCAAGCATTAAAACATCATTTCTCAAGTTTCCAAAGCAAAC
Source organism: Umbellularia californica (assembly GCA_028538565.1). NCBI lineage: Eukaryota > Viridiplantae > Streptophyta > Magnoliopsida > Laurales > Lauraceae > Umbellularia > Umbellularia californica. The sequence goes on from JAPQWN010000005.1 coordinate 69,390,179, forward strand.
CCAAGCATGAGGAACAATTGGCTCGAGCGGACCGGAGAGCCAACCACTCTCTGGGAGGGTTCACTTGAGCGAACTCTGTCAGAAGCTGGTATTTAGTGCATTTTGAAATCATTTCTTCCTCCTCTTGCAAGCCCTTTTGAACCACTGATTTGTCACAAAATTAGGGGTCTCTTTGCCTTCCCAAAACCACCCTTAATCCACCACCAATCATTCCACAACATACACCAAGAATCCATCACATTTATCACCATACCACCCATCATATATGAAATCCATAGGTAACACATAAATCAAGATTTAACCAAAACAAAATGTATACATTTCTATGAGATTAAACAAATGAGAAAGACTAATTAATATGCACATTTTCGAAATCAATAGAAATATAGTAAAAAGCATAATTAGAAGCAAGTATTAAATCACTAAGAACAAGTAATGAAATTCCCTATTTTCTCATAAAACATGCTAACACTTAAAAACATCCATTCATCCACTTGCATTGGCCTCCAAGATAGATAAACGAGCTCCTAAGTACACCCCCAAGCCAAAGATCTCCAAGCTACATAAAACCTTCCAAAATACAACCCATTTAGAACCCTAAATAGCCAAAACAAAGAACAAGGAGAGAGCTCCCAATAATGGAGATGGAGACTCTCTGGGGCTAGGAGAACACAAAGCTAAAAGATGAGAATGATAGCTTACATGGAAGACCCTCAAATGGCAAGAGCTTGTTCAAAATGAACCTTGGAATGGGTGGTTTCTTCTGCAAATGGTACCAATGGAAAGCCTCCAAGATGGGGAAGAAGATGATGGAGTCCATTCCTCCATTCGGCAAGAGTTTGAGATAGATTGAAGAGGAAGAAACAAGAAGAAGGAGGAAAGAAAACCCTAGAGTGGTTGTTGCAGCCCCTCCACAATGTTTTTTAGCAAGAAGAAGGGGAAAGTGAAGGTGAGTTCTCTTTATATAGAGAATGAAGGTGGATCCCACAACTTAACAAACTTGTCGGGCTAAAAACATGGTTTTTCGGGCCTCGGATGGGTTCGCCAAAGAAGAGAAAGTTGTTCGTAAAAAAAATCTAGTTTCCAAAAAGTATATATTTCTCGGGTTTTGGAGACATCGAAATTTGTGTCTAGATTTTGTGTACAAAGACTGATTTTGCCCCCAGGGCTGGAAAAACTGATTTTCGAAGCTTCGAATAGGTATGGAGTGAACATGAAAGTTGTAGGGAATGACGAGATTAGTCAAATGAAGCCGAAATGGGAGTTTTTGATAATCACAAAGAACCTCCCTATGCTGACCACGTGAAACAAATAGGACCCTACGGTGACTAACTAGGTCCACTGGCTTTTAAAACTTCCCAAAGTTGATGAAAAACCATTCTAACTCACAAACTCAACCAAACACTAATTCCACTTAGAAAACTAATCTACAAATAAATCAACACTAATTCTGAAAATTAGGGGTCGGAGTCTTACAATACATCCATGAGTCTGGGCTATATCTATGAAATGCAAACCTTTCAGAATCACTGAATAAGAAAGATTTCACTTCGAAGATCATCGATTGAAGGTAAAGTAAGATTGGACAAAATAATCAAAACTAAGAAACGTATAGTTCTATTGATGTTGGTTTCCAGTAACAGTGCCGCTAGAATTTCTAATGAAACTTAAGGGTGTTGGTGGAGTGGCATAAGTTGTGAGTTTGCTCCCCACCTCTTGTGTTGAAAACCGCTCTGGCTTTCCCTAGTGTGCATTTGATGGGTTTAAACGGGCACCATCCATGGTTTTATTCTTGTTGGTTCTAAGACCTCATGGATACCCACTTCATCAAAATGTTAAAGCACCAAATTGTTTGAATGGGTTTACATGCATGGATCGGCCCTAAACCGAATCATTTAAATGGATTTGGCTTGCTATAGGGTTGATCTCAACCCAACCCGGCTGTGGTCTATATGTCGAGGGTTGGGTTATGTAAGTAAGTTAAATGTGGGCTAGGGTCGAGTTGAGTGAGCAGGTTGGACCAGATTGTGCAATCCCTGAGTCCAATCCCACCCCTAATGTTATGCGCGGTCTGTTGCCATCCCAAGTGGCAGAGAATGCGTTTGCATCATACAGAGGGACCCATGTTTATAGAGTTTTAGTATTTTTTTAGAAGAGTTTTAGTGACTTGGAGAGTGAGAAATAACTACTTAAAGGGGAAAATCCCTATGGATTCCACACTACTCAGTTGGCCAGTGGTCTGGACCGAATGGTCCCTTCAAAACATTCTGAGATAGAGAGAGGTACCTGCCACATCTTCTTCTCCTGCATCAGTTGTAGCGTCATTATCTACAACAACCTTCATTGTCGCCAGCCACAGCCATGGCATTGTCATCTTAGTTTCCTCTCTCTCTCTCTCTCTCTCTCTCTCTCTCTCTCTCTCTCGTTTTCTTTAACCTAGGGTATCTCCTATCCGGCCCAACCCAACTCTCTCTCTCTCTCTCTCGTTTTCTTTAACCTAGGGTATCTCCTATCCGGCCCAACCCAACCCAAGAGCCTTTGGCACTAAGCCCGATGAACACTTGATTTTAAACAGTCGAGAACTAATCCTTAGGGGTACATGGAAACCCTCCTATCCACATGCATCAGGTAAAACTATGGGAGGTGGCTAACGAAAGTAGGTGTTGAACACAAGACCTCTATGCATCCTCAGAAGTAGAGTCCTTGGCTAACTGAGCTACCACTCGTTGGTTTCTTTACTTTTATTTCTCTCGTCTCTGTCTCCACTAAGGGTTCTAACTTATAATTCTGTTTACATTTTTTATTTTCCATGTCCAGCCCAATCGTGTTTAGGCTCACCCCAAAAATTATGGGGCCCACAATGGGTCTACTTATTAAAGATTTTAAATCACCCAAAGCGCAGTCATTAGAAATCCGAAATCGCCCCAACAAAAAGGGCCACAAGAAAATGCGTGGGCCTAGGACAATAATAATTCTAATAAAAGATGAGACTACTTTCAGAATGATCAGGCACTGTTATGACCTAATTAATATGAGGGTGGTGAGGGGGTATATTTTTATTATGTGGGCTCCACTATGGGCCTATAAAATTGTCGCCAGTCTTACTTTTGAGCTCTTTACCAGGAAACAAAAGAAAAAGTCTTTCCTTTGAGCATCTAGAAATCTTTTTTTTTTTTTTTTTTTTATTACTTGTACTTTCTAATAGGCCCACATATAAAAATCTAAACCATTAGAAATTATTTATTTGTAATGTGGAAAGAGCATATTGCATTATTGATTTAATAGAATAAAATATTATTTTGAAGTCAGAATAATTTTTACAACTATGCTCATACTTCTTCAGTAGTCTCTTCCTTTACTATTAATGGAGTTGAAGAAAGATGGTTTTGAATAAATAATAAAATATAAGTGCGTTATGATGGTATTTTATTTTTAGATGTTTATTATGAAATCTTTTTGACCTTTTGTATTGGTTGCAGAGTTTTTTTTGTCTTTTAGTAGAAAAATGATGGTACATTTTTACTTCTTTTTTTAAAAATATAGTGGGAAGTTTGAATTAAAGTTCTTTTTTATAGGACTTTTTTTTTTAGCAACGGGGGCTTTATCTTACTTGACTCTAGTAGTAGAGTTGCCAAACAAGCCTATAAAGCACCAGCAGATTGTTCACTTCTATAGCATATAATTAAAATGAGAAAACGAAAGATATCTGAGCTAGAGGTATTAGTCAGACAGTGGCCTACTAAGTGATATGCTATGCTTGAAGAAAAACTTTTCAAAATGATAGAAGTAGAACAATGTGCGACAGGTATTTTTGAGTGGTTTGGAGTTGTGGATATGCATTTATCTCCTGCTGTTTCCTCCCATAAAGCCATATCTCCCCCACGTGAAGATGGGCAATCTGGTCAAGGCTATATCCTAATCGTTTGACCAATAAGAGATTGAGGGCAAAGTCGAGCTCTCTGTCGAAAAAGATGACAGTGAAGGATATTAATGTGGATAACTCTAGGCCTTACAGGATTTCTGGATAGATTGAAGTAAAGAAAATTACAGAAAGTGGGGTGTTTTGAGAAGGAAAAAAAAAAAAAAAAAATCTATTACGATCGAGTTGGGGTCAAGTTTAAAATTAGGGATGCAAGTAAATAGAAATAATGGGATGTGCCGTTTGTATTGTTTTGAGTTGTAGCTCAACTGGATATGGATAAATGTCTTATTAAAGAATTGTGTGTTGACAGCAACGGGTTTGCTTTGGTTGGAACTTCATTATAGGCCACTCTTCTCTTTGTAGGCTTCTCTTCTCCACTTGTATGGGTTCTCCTTACCGCAGTGTGGTCTTTCTCTTCTCACTTGTGTGGGCCCCCTTTGATCCCCTATGCTCGGGTTAAGAAGAAATTTTTTTTTTTTTGTGGGTAACTCAGCCAAGGGGTTGAGAACTGAGACTCATGACCCAACTCACGCATGAGAGGAAAGATAAACACAACCAACACATGTGAGGAGATAAAAGAGACTACTAACATGTGTGAGGTGATGAAAACTCACACATATAAAGAGACATAAATGCAAATCACATATGCGAGGTAATAAAACCTCACATATACAACGAGGGAGGAGGCCATGTTTGAAACCAAGACCTTCCAATGAGAGCTGCCACTCCTTTCCACTAAGGTTTAGTGGTAAGGAGCCGTTCTCAAGAAGGAATGTGTTAAAAGAAGGAATTGGGCAACAATGGAAAGAAATGTAGATCTGTATCTCTTAATCAAGTGTTTGAAATATGTTGTACTGTTGGTCAAACATATTTCAGCACTATAGTCAATGAGCTCTTTTAATTAGATTAGAAGACAAAGGGTTATATTCTGAAAGTTCTTTTAAATTCAGAAAACCTCAAAAGAAAATAAAAAAAAAAAAAGAGAGAAGAGAAAATAATAGAAAAGAAAGTGTAATAACCTGCATCTTCCAACAAATATGTTGTTCAGGACAGTGATTTGGAAATACGCATGAACATGTATAATGTACGTAACATATGCATTGCGGATAACAAATCATAGATTGTCAAAAATCTTGAGTGGTTTCAGAAAAGAATAGAAATAACAATTTTTTGGTATCGCCCAAGGTAGCTAGACTCTTGAGAGACTCCTTTGATATGAGAGTAAACTCCAACACATGTTGGGGATAGATGCTAGGGATGGGGGTTTAGGCAGTTGGGTACTAATGATAATGGTAACATTGAGCCAGAATTTGAGTTGGGGTGGCATTTCATGAGTGATACGCCCACACCCTCCCGCACCACCGGTACTTATGATAAGGTGGGCACCCTTTCCTGTGGGGATGGAACTGAGGGGGATTAAAAGATCTCTCCCCAACTGAGTATGGTGATGGAGGCTCAAATTATCATCCCAATCATTTGATCAACGACCGACAAGTTTTCACCATCCAAAATGAGTACAGAGTCAATCAAATGGTTAAGTCCATTCGAATGAGTGTCAAACCTAAGATCAATGACTATTTGAAGGGGGGGCTCCTATCTTATGGTCTACTCGGATGGATCACGAGATAGGCACCACTAGGTATTTAGGCATGCGGTAATCACTTGAGGTCTTTCCATGTAAAGTAAAAGAGGTTTACAGTGACCACTCAAATGCCTATTCTTTCTTTCTTCTCCTTTTTTTTAATCACGAGAAGGCATGGGTATATGCCAAAGCCCCTTTAAAACATACATAAACAGCATTATACATTTGGTGTCATGGACAGCCATAGATACCACAGGTGAAGATTCTTTCTTCAAATAGATAAGAAAAAGCATTATCATCTTTCATGCACATTGCACACTTTTTAAAAATCCATTTTTTATTACTTTATCTCTTAAAATTGAAATTATTTTTTTCCAGAAGGAAAACTTTTGTCTAATAAGTGGATCGGTTACATTGTCAAGTATACCTTGTAATGTTGTATAATGCATGACATTCTCAATGGGACCCGCTCACTCTTCAAATATAGATTACGATCATGGATCATTTGTCTACCAAAAATTTCTACTTTTAAGGCACGTTTTTGTAATCGCCGGTACGAGAAAATAGCGTAGAAAAATAAGAAATTTTCTTGAAAAAAGTTTTTTGTTATTTGGTGTGAATACTTTTCCACAAGAAAAGACATTAAAACCAGAATAATTCTTTTATATTTTCGTAGAAAAAGTATTTTTGATGAAGGATAAGGTCACATTCAGGAATCAAATCTTTGGGGAAAGAACTTCCGATTTCTATGAAGTCAAGAGAAATTCACATTTGATAATTGTAAATTCCCGAGGATCGTGACTACCGGAAATTCTCATTTTAAAATTTTTTAAGTCCAACCTTACCTCATAGGACTTGGAAACCTCGCTTTTGAGGATTTGTGCGTCGAAACCAATTTCTCTCTACCATATGTGTCAATACTTACTGATATCAATGTGAAATCCTCAGCCATACAAATCCTCAACATGGAATCCCTATCCTAAGGGCAGTGAGGAATCCTAAGATGTATAGGAAAAAAAATCACAAAAAATGTGAAAGTTCACGGGATTTCATTTTCGCGTCAGCAACAAAAAGAAAACCATTTTAATTATAATGAATGTTAGTCCTTGATTTATTTTTTTTCCTTGTTAGTTTTGAACGTCTCGACTCCAATTATTAAAGTTGGATAAGTAATGCCAGTTTTATGGCTTAACCCACACAAACTTTTATCTTGTTGGTCTGCTGGCTGGACACTACATATTGATATTGCCATGTATTCTTTAGTGTCAGTGACTTTTTGGCCCTACTTTTGCAAAAGCAACCTCTTTTATTATCACTTTTACTCACTAAAATTCTCCTTTTTCTCAATGAAAGCTTTGACAAAAGCTTCCATTTAGGTTTTAATAATCCTTGTCAAACATTAGGTTTTATAAGAATATTCTTAAACGTATTTGATACTCATTGGTTATTCTTAATATTTTAATAGCTAAGATGTCTTATGACAGTAAAAGAACAAAAAATCTGAGATGTCTTACTGTCAGGTAAGCCTTTTCAATCATATATATCCTGAGAAAACCCTCCTAATTTCAATATTCCCTTGTACTTTTTTTTAAATTTTATAATAATTCCCCAACAGCTATGTTTGTGACAGTTTTTTTTTTTTTAAATGCTTGTAACAATCTTAAGAGGAGTCAGATGATAGTAATTTTGACTAGACTGAGTTCTACAAAAATGTATCTCATCTACATAAAATAGAGGAGTCAGGGGTGTTTGGATGCCTATTTTAGTGTACAGTACATTTTCAAGAAAAAAATGAGGCTGATTGTATAAAAAGTGTACTCTATTTTCAAGAGAGAAAAAAAAAAAAGACCCATGCATCAAAATGGAACCATAATACGTTTTTGGAACTTGTAAAACAGTTTTACGATGACATTGTGAACCAAAACTTAAGGGGAGCAACTAAGCTATTAATTGACATTGTTGTGCATCAAAGTGGGCCACAATTCTAGGGGTGACTCTTGAAATGCAACTTTATGCTTTATTAGGGCATGTTTCTTTACAAGTTGGAGGATTCTAGATTTTCAAAGGGCATGTTTGTGCAAATCATTTTTATGAAAAAGGTACTGTTTTTCTATGGAAAACTGTTTTTTCATGTTTTTGGTGGGCAGTTTTATGTGAAAATACTTTTTCACCACGTCAATATTTTCCTTGGATAGCTTGGGAATAGAGTTCCTATGGTGGGGTATGGGAAGTCTATTTCAGTAGAAAACTTCTCCCCTCTTTAATTCTAGTTTTCAATAAATGATATGCAGCCGCACCAAATTACATTAGCACTAATTCATTGATGAATTCTTTATTGCACCAAATATAAGTTTCTAACTTCAGCGGAAAACCTTTTATGAGATATTTAAAAACCCTAGACTTTGCTGATGTGGTAATGTCATCTTTGCATAGAAATTGCCTATACACAATCATGCCCTAAATGTTGTCCCCCAGTGGAATTTTAAAATCCTCCAAGCTCTCCTCTTGCATATTAAAATGGTCAAGGGGATTGGAATTTCGAGAATTCTAAAGGCCTTTTTTTGACCTTTTGTGTAGGTTAGAATTATGAGAGTTTGGAATAAAATAGGCATTTAGAAATTTTAAGAGGACAACTTGTGACATCGTATCATAATTTCTCAAAATTAGAAATTCTAATCATAAATGCTTGTAAAGAAACATGCCCTTAATTATGAAGAGAGGCACACCTATAGCAGGTTTTGAATTTGGATTTCGGGTTGTGCAATTCAATTAAATGATCCTAATCATCAATTTTAGATAATCAATTTAGAAGAATATATATCTTTCAAATTTAACGCAATTATACTTGATGGTGACTAATATATTTGGTAATATAACAAATTAGGATAAATTCAAACTCTCTTCTCACATGCTGATATGGGTTCTCATTTTCCACCCCTTGAAAAATTGGTAACATCTGGATTAAGTTGGATTTCAGCTCCAATGTGACATTTGTGGCGGGTATGACGATGCATGATGGTTGGGTAGATCGGGTTAGGTACGTGTAGTCCCTAAGAGTCATGGGTTGGGGCGGTAGGTTTTTATTAGCCATTTCCGCAATGGCAATGGGATCTGCAAGACTCTCAACATGGATATTGAATAAATCAAAGCTCTCTAACAACCCTGCATACGTAACCAAGTGTGCATACACTATAGCTCAACTTAAAAGTGATGGTCCGCTCAAGTGATGATGAACGAGGATTAATGCTTAAATGCAAATAAGCAAAACAAAATGATTTTGAAAAACAAACCAAACTATTCTTAACTAAAGCTAACTAAGATTAAACTAGACATCACCTAACCGTGAAGAGTACACCTAAGCCTCTAATCCGGTCCTATGAAAAGTAGTAGGCCAGGCAAGCCTCCAGGGGATTGGTGGGATCACGATATGCATGGCAAATGTTCCGCTTAAATACCAAACTCTTAGAATAGATGAAATGTCTCATTTATGAAACAAGGCTATTCTAGGCACCACTCTCCATCAAGGAGTGCAAATTATGCAACCTTTGATGGTCTTCTCCGAATGAGCTCGTGTCCTAAGGTCACCTCATGGTTTAAAAAATCGGCTGATACCGGACCAATATCTCCATGAGATATCGGAATCGGTAAATATCGTCAAAATCTCGGCCTATATCGGTCGAGATGAAGTCTATATCGGGAGAATCGATATCTCGGTCGATATTTTGAAATATCGGCTGAGATGTCATAAAAAGGGTTAAAACCCTAATTTTTCCATCATTTCCCCCATTTTCATCTTCTTCTCCTCTCTTCTCATCACTATCCATAGCAGCAGTCATACTCCATCACACATCCCTCTTGCATATTCTCAAATCCCACATCTATTTCTTGAAAAAGTTATTATCTAAGGTAAGAGAAGATCAACTTAAAGCATTTTATTATATATTTTTTATTTTTTATTTTTAGATGAAGAATGGAAATCATTGGGTTTGTCACTTGTGTTGTGTTTTTTATTTAGAAGTTAGATATACATACTTTCATGCTAGATCTACTCATATACATGATTTTGAACTTTTTTTCCAATTTCTTTTTTTGGTTTTTTTAATATTTGAATTATAATATATCATTTTGAACTTTTTTTCCACTTGAAATTAGGCTGTCAATCTGTCATACTCATACACTCATACTCATCAATCTCTCTAGTCTCTACTCTCTACTAGTCTCCTCTAATTTCAAGTAACCCATGAACCTTTTAATGCCCAAGTGCTTTATGATGTATCTATCTCCTTATCATATTTCTAATTTTAATATGTCATCTTCGGGTCTTGAATTTCACAACTTATTTGATGATTGAGTTAGTATTAAATGATGATTGATATACTATCTTTATTTTCATATATTTTACACTAAGAAATTGATCATGAGCATCATTAATGGTTGCATTATATGAAATATTGGAGAAAACAGCGAACTGCGATACAGACATGACTCATAACTTAAGGTGACCGAGATTTTGATTTATTATTGTTACTAATGGAAAAAAATATTGTTTTCAGCCATTTTCTAATATTCTGGATTTTTTTGGATATTTTTGTGAATTTTTTTGGATTAAAAAAAAATTTACACCGTGACGACCGCGACGGATTGATATCTGTGATCGATACCGATATCATATCGGTTTTTCGGTCCGGCCGATACCGCGACCGAAACCGAGATTTTAAACCATGGGTCACCTTTCTACTCAAAATTTCTTAAAAACTAAGTATTCCTAAATAGTGAGGAAAATGAATTTCTATGGGCAAGAAAATGGTGGGTGGAGAACTAGGGGTTCCACACCTGATTGGGTACCCCATTTCTCACCTTACTGTCCATTATTGGATATGAGAAGAAGTGTGAAGTGTGCCAAATGGGTCAAACAAAGAGAAAAAACAAGAGAGTAGTTGAAGGTAAAATGCACAAAATGACACAAAAACTACACTTAAAATGGCATTAAATGACAAAAAATATTCTTAGAGGACACTAAATGACAAGAAGGAGATGAGTAATTTTTTGCCATTTAGTGCATTTACCTTCAACTCCCTCCTCTTTTTTTCTGCCATATTGATTTGACCCTTAATTTTAAGGCACTCCACCTTTCATGCAAACAAACATTCCGGATGAAAATATAATAATAATAGATTTTTCATGAGTATTCCCGTTTCGATACACCCCTAAAAACTCCTTGGTTATTCTTGTTATGAGCTTTTTATCCTTAATATTAAAAACGCCATTCAGACCTATTTTATAAAAAAAAAAAAAGAAAAAAAAGCTGTAAAATAGAAGGTAGAAATGAATTGTTTAGCAGGTTGGAGCAAACCAATATGAGAATTGACATGAAACAGTCTAGACTCTACAAGTCTCCTTGATGGGTGATGGGACTAATTTAATCTCAATTTGGCTGGACCTGCGGCCCACCTTGAATTGGTCAAATCCAAAACATCTGATTAAGCAGAAAAAAGAAAAAAAAGAGAGTAAATTGCCCGTTTCACTTGTGATCAGTCTCATCATGGCCTCAACTCCTATTAAAACAAAATTTGACACATAAAATACCCTGAGTTTGAGGAGTCTATATTTTTTGAGGTGAGCTTTACCATACAAAAACTGATTGACCCATTACACAGAAGTGAATATAGAGTGGCCTGTTAGGTGGGGCTCAATTCAAGAGCCTAATATTGCTTCGAAAACAAATCCATATTTTAAAGAGAATTAGGCAATGTCCACATATATAGTAGGGTTGCATATTTATCTTCATGAAGATAAACCCTGTGCCCTATAATCAGCCTTTTAGCTAAAAAGGATTCATTTTAATAATTTTCTTTTCTCTAACCTTCTCAATGAGCTGTATTTAAAAAGAATTGGTTAACATGGTAGAATCACTTGCATAAGCCTATGAAAGTTTTGGCTCTTGTCATCATATGACTTTGTAAACCTTATAATTTTCCATGTTCATGTAGAAAATAGCTTTCCATTTTCATGTAGGAAGAAAGCATAGAACTTCCTTAAACGTGGACGTCCAAGGATAGTATTCATATCAATTAACAAGATCCTAAAACAGAACAAGTGAAATAGCAGGGCACAACCAACAGGTCACAAGAGACAGAACTTCAATATTAAGAAGGGAAAGATTGTGTCTATTAGGAGCCAGCATATTTTTAGCTCAATTATATAGTTAGCTGTATTTTTATGTTGGTGATGTGTGAAGGGATTAGTTTCCCCTCTTGGACATCTTTGGATAAGGCTTCAAATTTATCCCTAGTTCTCAAAAGTGGCTAGGCCATTATTATGAAACTAATGTCTGGTCTTATGGACTCACATACTAATTTATATTTGTTAACTTTTTATAAATCGTTACTCACCCTAATTTAACAATGATCCCATCTATATTGATGGTTGGATTGATCGTGTAAAAAAATAAAAAACAAACAAATACAGAAACTGACACATGGGAGTCTTCTCACCATTTCAAAAATCAAGTGCTATAATCATCCCCCGGTTTTCTTTGTCATTTTAGATTGTCAGGAACCGTTCAAAAAAATAAAATAAAAAAATTTACGTAATTAGGAATGAAGAACTATCCTAATCTATTAATTTAGGGTAATGTTGGAAAACTTATGAGTTGGACTTTGACTTGTCTATTTCTAAAATATTGACTCAGAAATTCAACTCACGACATATGAGTCATGTTTTTTCTAAAATTCTTCATAAAATTAAAAAAAATGGATCAAATATTTATAAAAATTGGATAAACATAAATTTACACTATATTTATTAATAATAACAAGTCCAAATCAATAAATTTATTACATCTATATCAATCATTTTTAATTTGGTAACCCCATACCTCATGCATTAATTACTTATATTTGACTTGAGCTTAGCCTCTATTTGACTCATATTTGGCTGTGATGAGACACACATGACAACTTTGGCTTATGTTCCAGTCTTCTAGCTCAGTTAGTTTAGATAATGGTTTGCACCTAGAGGTTATATGTTTGAAACTGGCCTACCACACTGGGGCTACGGGGGAATTTATCTAGCCTCCCTCTGGGCCCAGAGGGATTAGTCCAGCCCAAAGTGGTGGAACCCTTCGATAGAAAAAAAAAATCACATAATCCCATTTAAAAAATAAAATAAAATCATAATGCCCATTTTAGCCCGGAAGCTCTGGGACTCTTCTGGATGTCTTTAAAACACGGTGTCCTTCGCACTTGTACAGAAACTTACTTTATCAAAAAAACCAAAAAAAAGAACCCAAAGAGAACTTCTAGACGCGTCTTCTTATCTCACGGAAAACAATTGTCTTCATCAATCCTAGGCACGCACGTTATCCATTACACGTCATTCTTCCTTTATTTCCTCTCTCTCTCTCTCTAAACAAAATCACAGAGAATCCTCTGAGTCCATCTCCATTTAACCCATCCATCAATCATACCCACATCCAAGCTCCAATCAACGGCCCAGATCAACAATCACTCCTAAAATCAGGAGTTACAGACCATAAAAAGTAAAAAAAAAATTCAGTTACCGGTTACAGTAAATCCGTAACCTTATCTCCAGGTCCAGGGCCTCCGCTCCACCTCGTTACCGACACGTGTCATCCCCCAACCGATTAACCAAGAAACTTCTGGAAAAGACGTACAAAAAGCTTCTCGTGCCTTCCTTTCTCTTTTCGCTAGAACGGTGGTGGGTCTCTCTCTCTCTCTCTCTCTATATCTCTCTTTTCTTCCCCCGCCCGTTTAATAACCAGAAGCTTCTAGAAACCACACAAAATCACCTCTTCCACTCTCTCTTCGTTCTCCATTCTATCAGATCTAGGGTTTCGAATTCGATCTTCGATCTTCACGACCCGTGCTTGGTTTTTCCGGCGAAGGAGAGTGGATTGATCGGTGGCCATGGCTCCTCCGCCGGTGGAGCAGAACGGCGAATCGACGGCTGCGGACGCTCATAGATCTCTTCCTACTCCCTTCCTCACGAAGACGTACCAACTCGTCGAAGATCCTGCGATTGACGACGTGATTTCCTGGAACGACGACGGAACCACCTTCGTCGTCTGGCGTCCGGCCGAGTTCGCCAGGGATCTGCTCCCGAAATACTTCAAGCACAATAATTTCTCCAGCTTCGTGCGGCAGCTCAACACCTACGTAAGTCTCTACGAAAATTCTCTCTCTCTCTGTTTTTTTTTTCTGTGATCGATTGCGTTAGATCTGTACGAATCCGGTTCGATCTCACCGTAAGTACGGATTTTCACCAGGGATTTCGGAAGATCGTGCCGGATCGGTGGGAATTCGCTAACGAGTGCTTCAGGCGAGGCGAGAAGCGGCTTCTGTGCGACATACACCGACGGAAAATATCTCCGACGGCTCCGGTTTCTCCGGCGGCCATGGTGGCTGCGAGGGCCGGATCGCCGACGAACTCCGGCGAGGAGCAGGTGATCTCGTCGAACTCGTCGCCGGCGGCGAGCGTACCGCCGGCGGCGTGCAGCGTGGCGGAGCTGATGGACGAGAACGAGCGGCTGAGGAAGGAGAACTCTCAGCTGTCCAAGGAATTGTCGCAGATGAAGAGCCTCTGCAACAACATCCTCTCTCTCATGTCCAAGTACGCAAGAAGCCAGTCGGAAGGCGGCTTTCCGGTTGAGAAAGCGCTGGACCTAATGCCGATGAAGCGGCTTCCCGACGAGGCAGAGCCGTCCGTCGCCGGACTTAGCCGCGCGAAGGTGGCGGAGGCGGTGGAGGAGGCGAGGACGAGGCTGTTTGGGGTTCCGATCGGGATGAAGCGCGGAAGAGATGAGGAAGATGAGCAACAGCAGGAACAGGCCGGGGCTGAGATCAAATCTGAGCCGTTGGATGATTCGTGCCCGGATCGTCTCGACTGTGGATGGTTGCAGTACTCTTGTGGAACCAACCAGAGGGTCTGCAATTGAGATGGAAAGCGTGCACGTGCGGAACTAGAGTCACGTGATCCGCAGTGGTGATGGAGAGCCCTGCACGTGTGAAGCCGGAGGGGCACGTGATCTCCTCCCCCTCTCTCTCTCATGTGTGTATTTGACGCCGGTAAAAGCGATGGAAAGATGTCGTTTTTGCTTTTGATTATTGTTCTCTTTTGATTTTCTGGTACTTTCTGGTAACGCGGAAAAGTAGGCGAGAATATCTTATATTATAACATATTTCCATAACGCTACTATCGGGATTGGATAATTTAAACATAACCCCCTGTATTCTTTTGAGAATTTCAAATAGCTACCCAAGTTTGTAGAATTACAGATAGCTACACCTTCACGTTTCTTCTAGAAAGGACTTCCTTTTAGTTATTAAATGTGAAAACTGTTGATCAAACACCGTAGTTGTCAACCAATGGCTGACGTAATAAAAAGTCATTTACATCTTGACCTGTTCATATTAAATTTGTAGTAACAGCATTGAAGGACCGATGGTTTAATGGAAGTCAAGTTAGAATATTTGCAATCCCTTCTTTTAATAATAGTAAAACTAGCATAAAAACCCGTGCTAATCACGGGTATTGTGAGGTTTTATGTATCTTAGCGATTGTAGAAATTGAAAATAATTTCTGGTCAAAATTAGAAAACATGATCAAAATTAAATACAAAACCTTCTAGCTTAATATAAT
The DNA here is from genome assembly GCA_028538565.1 of Umbellularia californica. Classification (NCBI taxonomy): domain Eukaryota; kingdom Viridiplantae; phylum Streptophyta; class Magnoliopsida; order Laurales; family Lauraceae; genus Umbellularia; species Umbellularia californica. The sequence goes on from JAPQWN010000005.1 coordinate 69,405,343, forward strand.
ATAATGTGATCGGGTCACAATTGGCTGTTGGGTGAGGTTTTTTCTTGTAGAGGAGGTTACGTTTAAGATATTAAGGGTATGTTTGGATGCACTTTTATAGAATAGATTTTTTTTTTCTAAATAAGATAATTTTGTGCATTTGGTAATGTAAAAAAAAATTGAAAAAAATAGAATTTTTTTTTTCAAAGAGCTCAATTTTGTCTCTTACAGATACCCCTCTTGTTTTAAAATGATAATTAGAAAGTGGCAGAGTAAAGTAATGATTTTAGTTTTATGTAAAGTAAACTAAAAGTAAATGTCACGGCATGGTAAAGTTGAGTTAAAGTTAAGTAAAGAGGAATGAATGGTAAAGTAATTTTTTTTATTTGACTTTACTTTATCACATTTTATCATAATTTTATATGATAAAGTAAAATAAAGATTGAGGTCATATCATAGTAAAGGTGAGGTAAAGTAAGGTGATATGAAGTATATGGTAAAACAAAGTGGAAAAGAGAGTAGTAAAGTAGTTTTTTGTATTGATTTGATTTTACTGTACTTTACCATAGTTTTATGTAATAAAAAAAAAGTAACTTAAGGTAAAAACATGACAATTGAACTTTACTTTACTGTATTATTTTTTAATTTGGATTTGAAAAATTACATATAAATTAAAATATTTAATAAATAATTATTCTAATAATGTATTTTACTTTAATCATAGCATCTTTCAAACAACTTAATTTTAAAATTTTTTAAAAATCGCCAAACAATAAAATATTATAATATTTTATTATTCTATTCTATACTTATACTATCTTATTATTGCAACATTCGAAAGTGGCTTAAGAAGGCATGTGTTACTCATAAATTGTTATCACATTAGGTGGTTATATGAGATGGTTGATGTCCTTAGAAACAGGATTCTTGACCGTCGGATCAATCATCTCCCGTTAGATATCGGCTATACCGTGTACCCCCCCCTCGTTCTTTGTCCCATGTATGAGTATCGTATGCATGGTTCCTCCTCTTTGTGCCAACCGATCTCTTCTACAAAGTTGATCAAACCGGTCAGTCCATTTGAATATAACAAAATCTAACAAAATCTGGTGGGACCCATGTAAGAAGGGAGTGTTGGATGGTTGGGTTCTTAGGGCCTGTTGTTTCTTTACTAGAATTTCAGGAATTCATGTATGTGGAATTTCTAAATTCTCAGACATAGTGGAATACCTGAATTCCCCTTGTGCTTGAGCATCCAGGAATTCCATAAAAATGCAAAGGGAGTGAAATTCCTAGATTCCCACCCTTGTGCTTGAGCATCCAGGAATTCCATAAAAATGCAAAGGGAGTGAAATTCCTAGATTCCCAAGGGTCAAAAAAAAACTTTCAAATGGCTAGAATCCAAAAATGCTATTGAAGAAACATGAAATTCAAAAATTTCAGAGAATAATATATCACATCATGTTTAGAAATTTCTGAACATGATGAATTTTTGACAGAAATTCTACAAAATAATCAGGCCTCAGCATGCGAAGGGGCGCAATGTAATAACTGCAGTACGTCTGGAGTAATGTTCACATGGAAGCCCCCCTCCTCGATCTCCCAAGTGACTGAACTTATGTCAGACCTACCGTCCTTTCAGCGTCCAAATCTTCCTTGACTGCTCCAGGCCAAATAGAAGTCACCCGAGGCTTTTAATATTGGAAGGATCCAATCCAAGAGAGTCAAAGATAATAAACATAGAAGCTTGTAGTGGATGGAGGGGTGAGTTCCTAGAGGAAGATTTCCTCAATGGCAGGTTGGATTTTGACATGAATGTGGTTGCGTCAAGGCAAGGTGGGTTGAAAATATATGTGAGGACTGCTTCATGTACTTACATGTGGGGGATATGCCATTTGAAAGGAAGGTGGTTGTTAGTTGGGGCTTTGACAGTAATAGTGATTATATAGGGTGGTTGTTGGTTGGGGCTTTGACAGTAATAGTGAATATATATATATATGTGTGGGAGGTGCTCCTATGAGAGGCACTTTCACTAAGTTTATGAGAGATGTGTGGGGGCCCTCACTTTTATATTCATTCTTACTAACTTAAATGTAAGGGCCCCCAAGTTAAATGTGAAGGCCCCAACCCATCTCTCACCAACTTGGTGAGAGTGTCTCTCACTAGAGCACCTCTCTATATATACATATAAATGTATTTGAAATGGAGGATCGTGGGTACGGATATTTTATTTGCTCGGACAATGAGGTGAAGAGGATTTTGATTGAATAAAAAGTTTTAAGATTTGGTCATTTGATTTGATTATAATAAAACATTGATATTTGTTTTGTACGTTGAGCGGAGTGAAACATCAATCGTGAAAGTGTGGATCGACCCCAAGTACCCTCTCTCATTCATTTTGGTGTCAATAAATAAATACATATGTATTAGATTCATTACATGTATGTATCATTTTTGAAACAAACAGAGACTTAACACCGTGTTAACTCGTAAAACAAAGCATGAAGGTAGGGCCTACGGCACCACCTTTTAAAAAAATTAAACAAAAGAGCGCAAGTTTTCTTTGTCGTTTAAACGTTTTAACTTATGACACTCAGGCTGTCAAGCTGTCACGGGTAGGTAATAGGTATCCAATGAATAATTGTCGACCCACAAGGAAGTTTTAGAGTTTTTTTTTTCTTTCCTTCATACACCTTCCTAGGGCTTAGGATTTATACATGTGCACATGTGGCTTTAGTATTTACACATAGGTCCTTTCTTTTTTATTTTAATACCTTCCGTATCTCCAAAATCAATGCTCATCCGCCATAAGTTTTTAGAGTGGAATGACACTTTTGCCCATCTATTTATCCCTATATATATATAATTTCAAAATGTTTAAGACTTATTTTTCTCTAAACTTACGTAAATCCATTTTTATCAATACATGGCTCATTCCATTAAACATTAATCGATTGTAGCAACAGTCAGCGCCTATACTTATAATTGGTTATAACTGATCCAATCCATGCATGGCCCACTATTAGATTGATGAAAGTTTTAAAATAGATGATTAGACTTCATATGCATGAGAAAGTTATCGAGAAAGAGAAAGTATTGTGACTAGAAAAATAATAATATTTCTATAAATAATGACATACTCATTTTTATTTAATGGATGTAAGGACAAATTTATCATTTTATAAGAACTTAAGCACAAACCTCATGGTGGTTGCTCATTCTCATAACTCTAGAGATATAGAATGTATTATAATGGAAAACAAATGGCATATTTATAAATACTAAAACCATAGGGGCCTATTATGAATTCTAAAAATCTTAGTGAGTATATATAAAGAACTCAGTTTTATAATCGTTCTTTTGATAGAAAAGTTTTCTTCTTACTTGTCTGATCTAGTGATCTTGAGTAAATGGAAGTTTACCAGACATCCTTTAATTTGGTAAAACATTAATTATACAGGCACTTGTAAGACCATAAATTTTTTTTTTTTTTTTTTGGGTCCTAAGCTTGGAGTTCAAGGAGCCAAGAGAGCCCATACAAGTGGGAAGAGGAAGCTCACGAACTAGGAAGGATGGCCCACAGAAGTGAGAAGAGGAAGCTCACGAAGTGGGTAGTGAGAAGAGAAAGCTTACGAAGTGGGAAAGATAGCCCACAAAGTGGAAAAGAGGTGACATACCAGTGATTTTTGCTTGATGGTGGCAGACCCAAACAAGTAGTAGGGTTTGGGGGCAAATCTAAAATTCTCAAGTGGGTTTGGGGGCATACTTATAATTTTTTTTATTTGGGCTTCGGAAGTAAACCTAGAGTTTTCAAATGATTGCCCCCAAATCCATATATGTAGGTTTGCCCTTGTTTTGGCAGACGGGTGACAACCAAGGGTTGCCAACTAACTAAGCAACCTCTTATTGTCCTTAATATCGTGAAATTAAATAATCTTTTCTTGTATCTTTCATTGTACTTTCACTTAATAGAATCATTTTTTAGCCAAAAAAAAAAAAAAGAGGTTATATATATATATATTCCACTGCCCTTTAGTTAATCAGTAGTTATGGTGTGGATGGACATGGATTATGTAATAGGGAGGACCATGGGTGACCTCTCTCGACCTGCTTGTATCAGAGGCCGATTGAATTGGTTTTTAAATTTCTGATCTGGCATAGTGTATGAATTTATAGATCTCAGCCTGAGTCAAGTTTTGGGTAGGTTCAGGTCTTGATCAACACGTCCCTTTCCGTTTATTACTTGTCTATATATATTTCCAAGTGAGATGGAACACGGGTCCTAAGTAGAATAATTGAGAGAAGACCATAAAAAAATTGCCAGTGAAGAATCATGGGTTCACAACACTCTATATTTTAATACAACATAACTATTTTGTTATACTTTTGGAAAAAAAAAAAAAAAAAAAACTCTTCTCGTATCAGACTCGATCCGACCTGTTTCCATTGGGGCAGGTTTGGTCAGCAAATCATAAACCCTAATAACTCGGCAGTCGAAAACAAGGTACAACAAGTGATGAGTACTTGGGCAGGTTCTAGTTTAGTTCAACCGAGGGGCAGACCTAAGTGTTAGCATGCGGGAGTAAGGAGAAATTTCTAAGATTCAATTTTATTATTTAACTTCTTCACTTGACCATATACCCCACCACCCAAATGAAAATCTTGAATTCTCCATTGTTTCAACCTAAAGCAATTCTAACCTTCTGAAATTCTCCTAACATGTCAAAACTTAGGTGCAAAAGTGGTACCGCTTCGAATCCTGATAGAGACTCCTCATTGTAACATAGAGGTGTCTGCTTTGAATTTTGATAGAGGCTCCAGGTGACGACTTGGTCGTATCAATGCTTTCGGGTGGCAAAGGCTTTTGGTGCAAAGAAGTGTCCATACTGAAACATTAAGTGGTGCTCGGGGGTTTGGAAGCTACCAGAGCCCCACAAAGTGGGGTTGTGGTGGTGGATTTCCCTTGCTAGCAATCAACCCATAGTGGAGACTTAATTTGCCAAAAAAAATTTAAAAAAATGGTTCCATATCCATTGTTTTAGAATCTATATCTAACTTGTCAGGACTTGCCTGAGTTGTGTAGCTCTGGAAGCCAATGGTTGGATTCTAGCTGAGTCTAGTTAGGCTTGCCTCAATCATTAGTATTGCAAAAGGCAGGCCTGATGAAAAGTGCCGGACAGTGGTGGCTTTAGTAATGATAAGATTAGAGAGATTCTTCAGTTGTGAGCTGGCCCTTTTTATATTTTACTAAGTAAGAGTTTACATGATATGCCAGCTGCTCCCTACTTAATTGAATTGAATACTAAAATCAAACAGTTAAGTGTTTGTTTCTATGAGCCCAAGTGCGCATTTGGTCTTTCACTATTTCTTTTTCTTATGAAACACATTTTGTTTGTCTTGGCTAGAGGTTTTCTTCTCCTTTTTTTGAACTTCAGTTTCTTGGATTCTAGTAGTTGGGTGTGGGCCTGGAGTTGAACATTTTCTAAATCTGTGTCCTTGGAAAGAAGGTCATCATGGGGTCCTTTGACAGATAGCCATCTTTTCACTAACTTCTCCTCCTCCATCTCTCCACTTACTTTGGATCTAACCCATTTGATTGGAAAATCTATGTGAAGTGAGACATGGGATTTGATGAGGAAATTCATAAAAGGCCACTAATTAAGCTGGATGTATTTCTCCAGTTACCTTCACAACATCTAGGCTTCTCCTAAAATTTGTAGAAAAAAAGAAACTGCAATATTTTTCATTCTTTTTAGACTCTGTGGGCTGCACCTGGGAAGTTTGGGAGATGCCCACAAAGGGTTGTCCCTTTCCCTCTCTTCCTCTAGTAATTTCCTAAGACAAATTTATTTGTGATTTATAAATCTTTATTTTTATTGGGATATTTTTAATTCATATATGAATTGAGAGACAGTGGCCCGTAAATGAAATAGTTGAGAGAAGACAAGAGCTTCTAGAATATATGGGCTTTAAAATAAGTCACATAAAGACATAATACGTAAATTATAACTTCATTGAGGATGTGTAAAGAACTCTTGTGAGAATTTGAAGATCAAGACGCAAAAAGGAGATAGCTTTCTTACCTTGACCATATAATTTATCAGAATGAAGAGATAGGAGAATCTCAAACATAAAATAAGGGCCCGATGGTTGAAGTACAAATCTTCTTTTAGATTGCTTCGTGCAGATGCATACCAACAAGGTTGAAGAAAAAATCTTATAAGATAATGATCAAACCATATAATGACCTATGGAGCATATGGATGTCCAATAAAGAGACAACACGCGTAAGAAACAAGCGTAGCAAGGATAAAAACATTAAGATAGAATTTTGATAAGACTAGGAAAGTTAGAAATATTAGAAATGAGTAAAATTGGGTGCATTTAGGCTAGCATTTATAATTGATAAATTAGTATAGACTCTCGGTTGAGATGTTTGAACATGTGAAACTCAACCCAACAACGTTGAATAAATGTTTTTCAACGTGGGGTGATGGCTCCTTTAGGAAGGATGAGCAGGCTAAAAAGGATATGGATGAAAGTAGGGATGTCAAATGGACATGGCCGGTTGCACGCTGTGCCAGGGTAAATCCCTGGTGGGCCGTGCTGGCCTGGCCCGACCCGTCTCACATCCCTAGATGAAAGTAGTAAACGAAACTTGAAGAAATGCAACCTATTTTAGGAGTTGGGTTAGGATAAAACAGGAAGTCTGGAATAGCAAAAAGGACTTAATATAACTGACGAGAACGTGGTTTGGACAAGGCTTCAATGACGATGATGGCAAAGTGTAAAGAGAGAAAATTATTTTCCTCTCGTATTCACATAGAGATTATACAAGACTCCATGTTCAGTCACTTTAAAGAGTGAAAAGTATTAGCAAGCGGGATTGACTGTCCAGGATGTGAAGCTCAAGTGATCAATCTATCCAAGGGTTGTTCAATTGCTTGACAATCCCGATTGTCATCTGGCTACCCAAGAATCAACCCCTAGGTATGCCACTCTTCCCACATTGTGGGCTTCCTCTTCCCACTTACATAGGCTCTCTTAGGTCCCAGCCGTCTATGCTATGGTGAGAAAAAAAAAAAAGTCATACACATCTAGGAAGCTCATTTTATAAAGATTAGAACCATTCTAAAGATGTTTTTCCCTATACAGATCCATGTTTCACTTTGATCATCATCATTGGATTGTACTAAGTGATTGAATTCAATTGCATGACTGTCTATTGGGAAATTCAAATATGTCATTCATGGGATGGCTGCTACCACTCGCACATCCAAAGTCACTTAATTCGTAACCCATTGTTTGATAGATTCACAAATTTTGCTCTGTAACGAGAATTAAATAGTGGTTGTCCAATTTAGTGGTGAATATCACCTTAATTAACTAGCAACATATGCCTGTGCTTAGCACGGTCAATAGTATCCATACAAAAATTCTAATTTAGTTTTTTATAATATAAATAAAAAATTAAATTGTTTTTTTTTTTATGTGTAGACTATTCGAGATCTAAAATACAATATTATTTTATTAAAAAACTCTATAAGCTAATTAAATATAGTTACCGATAGGGAGAATGCTACAACCATGCATAATAATCATAAATGCAGTTTCTATTAAATCTAAGACAAAAATAGACTTAAAAATGTACTAAATTTCATCATTCTAAAAACAAGATTTTAAATCAAAATGAAAAAATATATATAAAAAAATCCACATATTTTCTACTTTCTATTAACTTTTAGATAGAAAAGAGATAAAAACATGTGCTAAATTATATCATACTTTAAATAAACCCAGCATTGCCAATTAAAAAACCCTATTTCTAATCACAAAGATCATTATCCCCAAATTTGAAATTCCTAATCAGAGTTACAGAAACTCCTACTCTAAAAATTAAAATATTTCCAATTCCAGAAATCCTTAACCCCAAATTGAAATCCCTAATCAAAACAAAAAAATCATATTCCTAATTTTAGAAATTACTAACCAAAAACCTGAAATCCTTGGTAAGAAATACAGAAACTCATAATCCCAAAATCAAGATATTTCTAATTCTAAAAATCCCTACCAACTTGAAATCCCTGAAAAGAAATCCATGACTCCCTTACTCCAAATTCAAGATCCTTATTCAGAAATCTGTTAAATTTTAGAAGTTTTAAACAAAAAATTGTATCTCCAACAAAAATCTTAATTCCAATTTTAAAAAAGAATAAAAACTAAAGAATCTAAAAAATCCATATCATGCACAATAATAAAATAAATAGTAAAATAGAGGCTTACTCAACTAAGTTAATATATATATATATATATATTCCAAATACCTGATGGATTTGGAGGCTCGTTGTTGAGATAATGAGAAAGACTTTTTCGAATTTTAGAAAAGAGAATAAAAACTAAAAGAAGTAAAACAACACTATAAATAAAAAGGAAGAAAAAAATCTATTATAGATGGGGAGTTCAGATTATGTGAGACTTTGATGGTAAAATTGAAGTATAAAAGGTTGATAATAGGCGTGCTCCTGGGCCCGGTGTTTAGATCATTGACCTAAGCCCAACCGTAGTCTGACTCGGGCTATAAGTGCTTGGCTGGAGCCCAGCTCGCCTAAAAAATGTTATGCCTGAGCTTGGGTGGATCACAATTTTACGTAAAAAAAATGTCTTCTATTTCCTATCCGTAGTTGTAGTTTAAATGCTTGGATTATGTATTTGTGTGAAAGGGTATGCGTTTAAGTCACATTTTGTGAATTTTTTTTTTATAAAATCTGCTATTGTGTATCTTATTTGGGCCCGCCTGAGGTTTGTTTGGGCTCTCTACCATTAAATCCGAGCCCAACCCATATATAAAACTGGCCAAATTTTGGGCTTAATATCTGTAACGCCTCACCTTATACTCATGTATGATATTGTCCGCTTTAGCCCATGTAACCCCATTCACTTTCCTCTCTATAGTCGATGTGGGACCCGGGGCGTCACAGTCCACCCCCCCTTAAGGGGATACGTCCATGTGCAGTAGTATGTCAGCCCTCTTGGCCTGTCCACATGGAGACCTGCCCACTTGCATCAGATCACGGCAGGGGACCTATACCCTATACACATGCATGATATTGTTCGCTTTGACCCATAAGCCTCACGGTTTTACTTCTAATGGGCCTCAACCCATCAAAAGGCTTTATACAAGATAAGGGTGTAAGCTCTACATATAACCACATTCACTTTCCTCTTTATAGTTGATGTGGAACTCCGGGGCATTATAATACTATATTAAATCCAATTGTTTTCACATGAAAGGTCTTGATATGCAAAAATTGGATTATGTTGTATGAAAACAATGATATATTAAAATTAATAATTTATAATCATTACAATCTGTGTTTTTTTGTCTTATTCTGGTGGTGAATGTCACTCCAATGAAAACAAAACTTGAGTCTATTTTTTTACCAAAAAAAAAAAAAAAAACCTTGAGTCTACTAAAATAGTTTGGAGAAGAAAAAAAAACAAAGAAGTACTTGTCAAAGCAAAATATCCCAATCCTTTCATGTGTTTGTCTTGGGAAGACTTCAAATCCCCACCAGCTGAACTAGCTAGCAGTGCCGTCCGCTGGACACTTTCCCTACACAAAGTTTGAATAATTAAACAGAGACAGGCAGCTGGAGAAAAGGTTGAAAGAAGGAACGTCGAAAAGGCTGCAGAGATCGATGTGTCCATTTGTCTTTTTGTCCGGTCTATGGTCAAATTAATACTTTTCCATTGTACCCAAAACAGAGTTCTGTGTCTTTCGGAAAGTGGAAAGTGGAAAGTGGAAAGTGGAAAGTGGAAAAAAAAAACACACAGACACTAGATAACAAAGTAACTTTCGCTCATATTTATTCCACCAAACACAGGAACAGGAATAATGTAGAATATATATATATATATATATATATTTTTTCTAACGGAGGGTTCCCAATTTTTTGGACTAGACTATACCCTCCAGGTCCGAGAGAAGCCGGATAAAACCCCTATGGTCTTTAGGTGGTAACACAAGTGGACTCAACCTTCGATTCATGAAGAGGGGGGAACTCCGGAAGAGGAAGGAACCGTGGTCCTGACCACTTGGCCAACCCTTTGGCGTTAATGGATGGAAAACAATGAGAAATGGGATTAGAAAGAGGGACCCACTAAAGAATTGTTGGTGGACCCGGCATTCAGCTCCCTCAAAAGTAATTCAATTCAGGTTCTCTTTATTGATCCACGTGCCTTCTTTCATTGTATGTAGGCCATTTCTGACCTCTTTTACAATCCTTCTTAACTGTGGGTAAGGTTGCAAGTGGGCCAGTTCTATCTGGGGTTTAGCTTCACTGGGTTGCATTTCTTTGAACAAAAAGTCTAATTGTCCCGAATTTGATACTGAATTCGGGACCGAACATCCACGTGGTACACAATTGTGCTACATGGGCATTGACTTTTGGGGGAGCGGGAGAGAGAAAAACACTGCAGTGTTATGTTCAGTCCAGAATTCGGGAATGAATTCGGGACATGCAGCACCACTGTTCTTTGAATAGCTGTTTGGACTTGAGCCGAATAATAGACTTTATATGTAGAATAAGTGTACGTAGGAAGATCACGTAAATCGAATCACATGAAGGTAATAATAAAAACAAATGAATGTTCCATTTCTAATCCATCAATTAAGTTTCAATTGGGATGCCCACATGAGGAACATGGGCCATAGGCACAGGAATTCCAGTCACAAAACCAAAAGAACTACTACTACTGCTACTGCACATCGAATTGGACGACATATTTCCCATTGGAAAAATTACTGGATACCCAGTTTCTGGGTGGCCCAGCATCTTGATGGAGAGATTGATGATCCCATTCTTTCCACCGTCCGATCCCCTCAAACGGTAGCTGAGGAAGTGGATATGGGAAGGAGGAATGTAGCCTCCAACGATATCTGCCTTGGGTATGTTAGCCATTCCAATCAATTGTGACCCAGAACTCGTCTTTCGTCTCACCTCCACAGCCACCACCCAGTTTGCAGAAGGTGGCAAGGGCAGATGAAGCTTCTCATTCCATGATGGGTAGCTTCCTCCATTTTGATCCACTGCCGTTGATTGTTGATTGGTGGGGTCAGTTCGGACTGTTACGAAAGCGTTCTTTGTGATCGAACGGTTGCCATAGCGCAGTCCCTCGGCTGAGACGATAGTGAGTTCCAGGGAAGGAGATTGGGATTTGGACATGTTTTGCTAGACTGCTGCCGCTGGTGCTTTCTTCCTTTTTCTTGTTGTTGTTGGTTGTTTATTGCATGATACAAGTAGAGATAAGAAGGATATATATATAGATATATGTAGAGAGAGAGGGGGAGAATGGAGAGAAGGAGGAAGAGGAAAAGAAAGGAGGAGGAAAAGGGGTTGTAGGTTCTGGGGATTTATTAGGAACGAAAGGGTAGGAAGATTTGAATTGAATGGAGTTTGAGAGGCAGGACAACGGCTGCTTCTCGAAGGACAACGAAATAGCGTGTACGGTATCGCTTTCTCGCTAACAGTGTGTTTGGGAAGGATGGAAAGTGGGGGGAAGGGAAAAAAATGGGGGGAGGGAGGAGGGGAGTGTGTTTGGGAAGGGGGGGAGGGAAAGAGGGGGGAAATTTTTTATCTTTTAGTGACAAAAATTTTCCCCCCAAAAATGGGGGGAAAGTGAGGGGGAAGAGGGGAAATTTTGAGAAAGTACAAAATTGCCCTTTGTACTCCAATTGAACTTTTTTCAAAAGTAAGGGTAAAATGGTCTTTTAGTCCCTACCTCACAAACAAATAAAATTATACTTTTTCACTTCCCTTCCCCTACTTTTTCACTTCCCAAACAAGAGGAGGGAAAATTAATTTTCCTTCCCCTCCCCTTCATTTTCCTTCCCCCTCAAATTTTCCCTCCCCTCCCCTCCCCTCCTCCCTTCCCAAACACAGCATAAATGAATGCTATTTATGAGAAATGTTCTCCAAGAATGCTGTTTAAGCTTTTAACAAACAGAAAAAAAGGAAAAATTATATTTATATATATATATATTTTGTAGGGCCCAATTGTGGGCCCCATTTGGGGATGTGACCAAAGGATGGAAAGATCTATGTGAGACCACCCCAAGTGTCAAGTTTGACTCCAAACCCATGCTCCTAACCCCTTTATCTGTGGTCTACAAGTTTAATGGCTTTATATTAAAAAAAAAATATTCAACTCTCGATTCAACGGTTCAGCCCATTCGAATGTTTGCCAGTCCATGGGATTAGTGACTATCAAGGGGTTTCTTATTGGTTGCTAGGTTTGGATGAGTTGTTAGTTGGGTCCCGAAAAAAAGTTTTCATATCTCTCATAATAAGGTGAGATATGCTCTTATGTAGTTTTTGACTTTTAAAAGAAAATTACATTAATATCTGAATATGTCAAGAAAGTATAAAAGTTTTCCGCTGCCCTTTCAAACTTTACTATGGATAAAGCTTTTATAGGGGGTTGAATGGCATCTCAAAGAAATCTATATATAGTTAAAAGATTATTAAACTTTATGTCTATTTTCATATCTTTTATAATAAGGCGAGAGATGCTCTTATGTAGTTTTTGACTTTTGAAAAAAATTACATTAATATCTGAATATGTCAAGAAAGTATAAAAGTTTTCCGCAACCCTTTCAAACTTTACTATGGATAAAGCTTTTATAGACGGTTGAATTGCATCTCAAAGAAATCTATATATAGTTAATAGATTACTAAACTTTATGTCTATTATATCAAAGTGCTAGGAATATGATTTTTTTTTTGGTTGCCCTTATTCATAAGAAAGAAGCTTATATCTACCCATGTCCCCATCCTCATTGATCACACGAGTTCTCTTGTGTCTAAAAAGTATAACTTGTAAGAGAAAAATTTCCGTGTTTATATTATTGATTGAAATGATCCATTTTTATTGTTAGACTGAGGATGTGACTATGAATGAAATATGCATAAGATTGCGTCGACGCATTCTTAATCTTACGGAGGGACTACAGCCTATGTAAGGGTGAAATTTGAAGATGTCTTTGGTAAAAGGGAAATGTGCTCATTTTCAGCCACCTGAATTTTCAATAGATATGCTCCATTGTAGAGTTCCACACCTTTCGGTCGCGCGGAAAGCTTGATTGCCTGCGGGAGACACTGATGGGAGGAGACTATTATTGGTGTTTGTCTCTCTTATGAAGTTTATATAGTATATATATTAAATATTCATGGCACTTTCTTGGTGGAGCAAGCTATACCTACCGGTGACTTTGATCTTTGTATAGAACTATAATATAGTGACCAATTTGACATCGACCAAACTTTTATTAGAGCAAATTTTTTTTTTTTGGTTATGAGAGGGTTCACAACTTTTTGGACTGAACTAATCCCTTCGGGCTCCCAAAAGGAAGCCGGGTAAACTCCCTTATAGCCCAAGTGTGGTAGTGCAGTTTCGAACCTACAACCTCCAGGTGCAAACCGTGGTTCTAGGCCAACTGAGCTACCCTTTGGGATTGTTAGAGCAAAATTAGACTAACAGTTGCGTAAAAGGATGATATTTATTTTAAATAATTTAGAATTTTAATTAATATGTTCAGCCAAGAGCTCAAGAATTTCCTTTGTGGATCATATTAGATGCTGATGTTAGGTTTTAACGAGTAATGTCCCTGATGTCATGAGAAATTTGTCGAGGGTCGTCAGCAGAGCACTTGGAAAATGCATCAGCATAAACCTGTCAAAGTCAAAGTAAATTGTTGTTTGATCCAAGACTTTATTTTGGATCAGGACAAGAACCAAAGAGGGGATGGGTAAGTCGCTATTTATTTTGTGGTACTGTTTGATATTTTGCTACGGTGTTTTTTCCTTTGTGTTTTTGTTTAATGAAATTTCTTAAAATAAAGGACTTTTGTATGTTCCTTTTGAAATCTTTGTTCTATGGGCCCGTTTGGTAATTTTTCATGTAAAATAAAGTGTAGTAAAGTATCAAATTGAGAGAGAATAAAATATAATGAGGTTATGATGGTATTTTATTTTTAGTTATTTGATATGAAGGTTTTTTTTTTTTATTTTTTGTATAGAAAAGAGTATAAAATATATAAGAGTTTGTTTGTGCTGGGGAAGGATTTTTTTGCCTCTGTAGATTTTCATTTCTAAGAGAAAGAGAGGAATCCTATATTCCGACTGCTCACATATAAAAATGAAATCATCTAAATTAAGGAAAACAAGTTAATTTTTTTCCGAGGAAAATGCGTTGTACCAAATGGCTAAAAATAAGCTTCACGGAAAATCAAGACAATTCCCCGCTCTAATGCAGGTCCTACGGAAAACACCAAGCAAGACCCCGCCTCTCGAAACCTGGTTTTCCATGATATTGCAAAAAATTCAAATTGAGTTTTCTATTTTTCTTGCTGAAAAGCAAACACACCAAACATGAAATTCTTTGTAGCGCACAAACATTTTCTACTTTCCATATTTTTTTCACGTAGACCCGTGTATACAAACATGCCCCCTATAGAAAGAGATTGTCCAAATACAACATTGGATAGCTCAGATTGCAAAACCAAATGAATCAAGAGGCTCTATTGCATAAATCAGTATGAGAATGCTCATCCGAGGTTAAACCCAAGGAGTTGACTTTTACAGAGCGATGTTGTATTTGGACAATCTGTTTCTATACCCTAAAGTTGGCCCACCATCAAACGGTCACTGTAGAGCACTTTGAATCATCGTGATCATCGCAGGTAGACTGAAATTTCTAATCTTACCAACGTGAGAATGGAATGGAAATCTCATCTCAAATTCTTGCAAATCGGGAATTGTGAATTTAAACAGCTGAAATTTTTAATAAACCAAACAAGAAACCACACGAATGCTCGTAGGTAGAATCCTCAGACATCCGGACTCTTTTTCGGAGAATCTTCACAAGCGCGAAGGTCATAGGAGGATTCCAAGCAGCTGCAGATCCTGCTCTCCTCCGAAATGGACTTTTCCGGAAGACTCGGCTCCTACCTATATTTTCCACGGAAACAAACAACCCTCATCAAAGATTCAGCAATAATTCCATGGAAAATCCTCTAAGCAAATGTGGACAAACTCTCCCGGATTCTAAATCCAATGAATCAGGGTTCCCATCAGAGAATATAAAGTGTTAAGGAGTGGGCTCCATACGAGAGGGTATTTATGCTACCTATGCTAATTCCTAGATGTTTTGGTAGGAATGGTGAACTAAAGAAACTTAATATGCATTAGAGGGTATTTATGCTACCTATGCTAATTCCTAGATGTTTTGGTCGGAATGGTGAACTAAAGAAACTTAATATGCATTAGAGGGTATTTATGCTACCTATGCTAATTCCTAGATGTTTTGGTCGGAATGGTGAACTAAAGAAACTTAATATGCATTAGAGTCCATCAGTCACAAGTCCAAAAGTTGACCAACTAGAGAGTGTTGAGGAACGGAGTCCTATGAGAGAGAGAAGTATTTAAAAGTATTTATGGTACCTCTATTAACGCATCAAGATTTTAGGAGTAATGATTAGCTTAAAAAACTTTATATTATTTCTTTATTGTTTTTCATTTTGCATTTTTTATTGGACACATATGAAACTTTCAATTACGTCAACTAGTAGTGATAGAAGGGGAGTAGATTGATCAGTGGCATCACCCTGATCAGGATTTAAGGAGAGACCATTGATACGGGTGTGTCCTTTTCAATTGCTCCTGGTCCATGGAACAGGGTACCATTGGTACCAAATCTGATGGCCCCAAATTGGATGCGGCTTTTTTTTTTTTTTTTTTTTTCACTTAATCCTTGCATGTCGGACCCATTCCAAATGATGGGGGGCTTTCCTGACGGAAAATAATCAAGTCTGTACTCTCCACATTAGAACTTTCTTTTGCACCTGTTTAAAGAGTGAATGGAGATCATGTGTTAATATAATTGATTAATAGTGTCGTCTATTCAGAGACATCTGACAATGTCACAAATCAAACTTCTCTTTCCATGTCTCTTTTACAAACCAATATATCTGTATAAAATTACCTAAAATGACATCTATCAAAATCTCTCCCTCCCCAAGTACTTTCTACACTCACCCACCTCCATCCCATCCACCACCGTCCCCTTCGGCAACACCGCTGGAGGGGGAGAGGAACATGGAGAGGGAGAGGGTGGCCGGCGGCAGAGGGGAGCAGCAGGGAGGGGTAAGAAGGGGAGTGAACTTAGAAAGGTATTTTGATAATAATGGGGGCGTAGAGCGAAATTTTGGAAAGAAAAGCTTGAGTTGTGTCATTAGCAGCTCTCATCTGATAATTAATAATTACTTGAAACTGTATAGATCGCGTACATGATAAAGGAATCGGGATCATCAGTCTAAGGCTTTTCCTCACAATGACTTTGAATAGACAAATCACGGTCCACTATGTCACCATAAGCTGTCCACGTGCGTGGCAAGTCTGCCCGTGGTGATGTGATGGATCGTGATATTGTCCACACCGTGATTAAGTCCACTCACGATCACTCACTGTGGGAAAACCCTCACATTATCCAAACTCATGGTAAAGTTACATGTGAAGGTAATGGACCCGATCTGGCGATCTCTGAGTTCCACGCACTCATACAGGTGGTCGTTGTCGGGCACAACTTATCAAATTTTAGTGAGGATCTTTCAAGAATGAAAGAGACGTGCAATCCACAACCTCACCAGTCACCACTATAAAGGCTACGGTAATAGATAACATGGAATACTCACCACTACCAAGGAAAAAAATGAAGGGCCTCTTTGTTTCCTTTAGTTGAATTTATAAGAATAGTAAAATTTCTTTTGCAAAGGGCATGTTAGTGCGGTCGGTTATTTATTTATTTTTATCTTTTGAAAAAATAAGAATTGCATAAATACTTTTTCACACTACAGTAAAATTTATGTTTGGTGCGAAAAAGTAGAAAGATGAACAAGATTTTATGTAAATTCACAAAAAACTTTCACTATTGAGAATTTTTTTGGGGGGTGGAGGGAGTTTTCCACCATAAACAAATAGGCCCAAAAAAAAAGTGATTTTTCAAAAATAATCATTAAGTTCTCTCCCTTCAATTATAAATGAATCAAGAGGAAAAAGAAAATAAATGCCACTTATATATGATACCAGTTGAATGAAAAGGATAAATTGCCCATTTCAAGGATGGACAAACTCCTTGTGCGGGCACATGATTTTTTTGGAGAATTAATATTGATATGCTTTTCATTAATCAATCAACTCTAAATAGATGTTACCAATTACATTGACAAAAACATATGGAAATAGGTCCCGACTATCAAGGATCGTCCCATGGATCAAAATAGCGGCTGCTACACTATATCAGGCGTAGCGGTCTTCACTGCTACACTAAATGGCATTTATCACAGTTTACATCCGTAGCGGGCCCCGTAGTGAGACAAATTCCACTTTCCAAAAATTTTTAAAATATATAATAAGCCTTATTTCTTTTCTTCTTCCCTCCGAATAATATTTCTATGCAACTGTTCTACCCTTTTTTGTTTAAAAGAACACCAAAAGGCATATGATCTCGCCAAATTATAGTCGATATGGAGAGTTCTTTTCAAGGATTCTTCTCTAAGTACATCCTATTAGACACTCCCTTTAATAGATGCATGTATTATTTTCTCTAGATACTCTTAAGTCTTGACTTCATGACATAATCCTTTTTTTTACAAACGTTTTATTAGTTTCTAAGTTAGTATAACTAAACAACATGAATAAATAGGAAAATTTTTATCATTACTATTATTTTCTATTTATACAACGATACATGACCTCATACAATGAGGGGAACCTACACCCCCTTATCTTAGTTATTTTTACAAAAAAATAAATATATATATATTTTTTTCTCTCATTTTTCAATATTCTACACTTTTGACAAATTTTTTCAGATTTTTTTGACGATTTTTTTAAATCGCACCGTTCCCCCCGCCGCAACTGCTATTTTAAACCTTGGATCGCCTCCACTCCTACCTAAGAAGAAAGAAAGTTGTTGACAATTTTCTATTTTTCTATAAAAGTGATCAATTTAACAAAAAGTCAATGAAGAAAACTCGGTGAGGAGACATTTATCATTATCGATTTAGATTTTTAATTGGTTAGCTCAATTGAAGAGCCTTAGGGGGTGCTTGTATAAATTGTAAAATATAATCCTTACGTGTGCGTCCCTGAAATTTTACACCAACATAAACTTATAGAACATATGAATAAAAATTATTAAAAAAAACAGAATATTTTTTGTATGGTTCATTGGAAACACTGCAAAAAAAAGAAAAGGAAAAAAAAAAGAGGAAAGTTTATTTGTGTGGTCTAGATTCTTAACAGCTAAGCCCTAGAGAGGAGCCCCATGAACTTCTCTAGGTTGGGTTTGTGCGGCACGATTCGCTGCAGAAAGAAGAGGAGACAGTCTGATACCTTCCTCTCCGTCATTTCATACAGCGACGAAAAGGAAAGAAATCCACCATTTTCTTATTTGGTTTCCACACTATAGGGTGTTTGGATGTCTCACTTGACGAGACTGATTTGTAATACCGTGAAAGAGGAAACGTCATGGCTACATATGTATACTCGGGAGGATTCCGAGCAGTTTTAAAATAGGGGAATAGATACTCGGAAAAGTCTTCGCTCAAAAGCCGTCCGTTCTAGGCGTACAAAAAAATATATTAAACTTATGGGAAGGCAAAACAAATTCCACAGAAAAGTCTTAATAAAAGGCAGACAAGTATGAAGAGTCAAAACAGGTTGGAGATTTTCGAATGTTTTTAAGCCCCGCCCATCTCATTTGTAGGTTCTACCCCAAATGACAAGGTTTCATAACAAAAGAATTATTCAGGTCGGCACATCAGAACTTTCTTAAATACTCGTCTAATGGGTGTGGTGTTGGAGAAGATTTTTTACGGAGAACGTGCAATGATATCCAACACTCAATTTGAAATGACACATTCAATTTGAAAAGACACATTCAAATAATGTCTCATGGAATTTATTTTTTAAATTACTGGTTTTTTTTTAGAAAATATCCAACATGTAGGCCTCACCTTTGTGTCGTGGCTGTGGCCCAAATTTCACTTCAATCGCGATCCAAATTTCACTCCAATTATATAAGAGTTTGTGGTGAGCTCATCATGGTTTTTAGAAACATAAGTATATGTAGTTCACCATAAATTACCTAACAGTGTAAATTACATTCACAGTGGAATCACATGTGACGTTAGTGGATTGGATTATTGTCGGACACACATTGTCAAATTTTAGTCAGGGCACCAAAGTCACGTGCAATGCACAAAAACGCTTTCCAAAAGCTTTTGAAAATAGAACGCAAACACACATCGCCCGCCGCCGGCTACATCTCTCCTTAGAAAAGAAAAGAAAAGAAAAGGAAAAAAAAACCATAATTACCTTTTAGGGTTTTTTTTTTTAAAAAACAAATCCATAACCCCTTGAGTCACTTGCTTAATGCCTACCAGCGTTCTCCATTAATCAATTTATCAATTTACACTATGGGCTTAAAATATCACAAGGTTCTTTGTTCCACCAAAACCATTCCTGCCCCAAAGGTCAGACTCTAAGATCCTCTTGTTGCATGGAAAAAGGGCTTAAAATGACGAAATCGTTTGGCACTGCTTACTACACCAAAAACATGTGCGAGTGTCTTTCCCATCTCGTTCTTGAAGGCACTGTTCCTGCACAAACGCAACCTAAGGAAGAGCGGTAAGGGCGAATTGAGGGGAGGAAAAAGAAAAAAGGGAAAGATCGAGGCAAGGAAACAATTACGAAGGGTTAGGGCTTTGTTTTGAAAAAAGCCGCACTTTCGATACTTTCAATGGTAAAGTGAAGTGAGGTGAATGATCAAATTGAGATATAAGTTTTACAAAAAAAAAAAAAGAAGTTAAGAGATAATAAAAGAAGATGAGTCAAATAAAAAAGTATGGCCTTTTGTAGTTCAGTGAGACGAGAATGTAACTTTTTTACCCTTTTTTTTAAAAAAAAAAAGATGCCTTTTTTTGTCATTTAAGTGGTATTAGAAAGTAGCTTTTTGATTTTTTATTTTTTTTATATAAAAAAGTAGAGGTGTTCTTTTTCTTTTTTCTTTTTTTTTTTTAAATTTTATATTTTCGGATTTCACCCCTCCTCATGTTTCTTGGAATGACCATTCACCATACTTTACTACTAAAGTGAAGTTACCAAACAGACCACGGACAATCTTTGGTGTTTTTCTTGGAAATGAGGAAAGATGTCGCGGTCGGCTAAGGATTTTGGCTGGATATCCTATTTCGAAAACCTTTTAGAAAACTTAGGCCCTATTTCGAAAATGCAAATTTTTTATGTTTAGTTTTAAAGAATCCCAAAAGCATTGGCCCTATTTTGATATTCTCCTAAAATAAAAGGATAATATGAAAAACGAAACTTTTAGACACGAGCACACTTATGGATACCACTCCACGATCATTGAGCCTTGGACGACTAGATTCAGTACAAACATTGTAATTTTATGGTGTCACTGACCTGTCAATATTCCGACCTTTGACCAAGAGAGTTGGGAAGCCTAAGCCAACCCCTAGATGGGGGTGCCGAGTGGTCAATATTCCCTCCCTGGGGCCAGAAACCCGTTGTATACCCTTTTGCAACCAATATAAAGTGGAGTGTTCATTCTAAACCTTGATGATAAGGAGAAACTTCGTGGAGGCATTATACTGTATTAAGTTGAGAGGTTTTGCATTTGATTTTGACTATCGGTTATAATTTTGAAAGGAAGTTACTCTTTTCTAAAGTCTTTTTGTTTTGCTCTACATTTATCTCCAACTACTTTGAAACCACCACTCACATCTCCTCCCACTAATCTACTTCTGAAAGTTCCACTTCTCTTTCCCTTCTCTGTAATAACTCCCCTTCTATCCAGAACTCCATTCCCTTTCTTCTTCAATTCATCTCTTTTCTCTTTCATTTTCATCCCGCTAGCTCATAAATTACACGGGTGCTTTCTTCTTCAATTCATCTCTTTTCTCTTTCCTTTTCATCCCACTAACTCATAAATTACATAAACGGGTGCTTTCATCGTAACCTTTTATTATTTTCTTTCTACAATTTATAGATATTTTTTTAATGCATAAACGCTTACCTGTGCATGTTAGTATCTCTTATGTTGGATATATATATTCCCCATATAGGATAATATTCAAGTGCATCTATCCCTCACCATTTTTGGTGAGGGACACAAAAAAATGGTGAGGGATAGATGCACTTGAAGATCCCCTATATATATATTTTAAATTGTATCAATAATTTAAATTAATTCTTTATTCTTGTGCAAAGAGGTGCATTAAGTCAAGTTTCATTTCCTATTAAATTTATTTATTTATTTATTAAAGGTTGTGCCCTTGGAGAAAACCTTCCATGATATATCTATATATATATATATATATCCATGGGTTGTCCGGACATTTGAAAAGCTGTATTTCTTTTACTCAAAAAGTCTCAAATGACCTTTTAAAATTTTAATATATATTTTCTACACCCAACGGTAGTATTTAGGCATTCCAACTATGGAGAATTTCTTGAAATTCTTCATACAAAAAAAAATAATAATAATAAATAAATCTGATTAGTTCTTGCCAAGAAATAGGCTCTTAGTAAGTAAAGAGTAAGGCCTCCTGCACAAATTCTCAAAATTCAAGCATAAAGGAATCAAATCACACGAAGGTAATAAGAATTAAAGAATATATCGATTACATCCCAGTCATAACTTTACAAACATTCGAAATGAGAAGACAGTCACCCCAATGTAATTAATTAAATCCAACGATGCCCTGATCCCTCACATGATTGATGAACACAGCTGGGCCCAGTCAAAGGAATACGGGTCCCAAACCCACAAGCTACTGGATACCCAGTTTCTGGCCGGCCCACCATCTTGATGGAGAGATTGATGATCCCATTCTTTCCACCGTCAGATCCTCTCAAACGGTAGCTGAGGAAGTGCAGATGGGAAGAAGGAACGTAGTCTCCAAAGATATCCGACATGGGTATGTTGGCAATTCCAATCAATTGTGACCCAGAAGTACCAGTCTTTCTTCTCACCTCCACACCCACCACCAACTCAGCAGAAGAAGCTGCTGGTAAGGGCAAGGTAAGTTGCAGCTTCTCGTTCCATGATGGGTTGCATCCTCCAGCTTCATTCACTGTAGTTGATTGGTGGTTGGTGGGGTCAGTTCGGACAGTCACGAAGACGTTTTTGGTAATCGAACGGTTGCGATAGACCAATCCCTCGGCTGAGATGATAGTGATTTCTAGGGGAGATTGAAATCTGGACATGTTTGATTGCTGCTGCTGCTGCTGCTGCTGTTTTCTTTATTTATTCTCTTGTTGGTTAGTATGTGGTACAAGTAGAGGAATGGAGATGAAAATATATAGGGTTTGGGGTTTAGGGAGACTGAGGAAGAGGAGAAGAAGCAGGAAGGAAAAAGCGGCTGTGGTTCTTGGATATTATCAGGAAGGAGAGAATGGAGTTGAACACGTGTGCGTTGTCGGTTGACTACTCTGACTGCTTCCACGAAGGGGCGTGTACGCTGTAATCTTGGTGAGTCATGGGAAAGTTCCATGAACCGGATCCCTTGTTTCGTCCAAAAAGCGACAAGCAGAAGACTCTCTCTCTCTCCTCCGCCCTTGCATGTCGCCCGCTGATCGGCCCAAAAAGTTTTTTGTTTTTTTTGCATGTTGCCCTCTTATTCGTCCAAGCAAGGTTCCTTTGCGTGTCACCCGCTGTCTGATTCGTCCAAACAAGATTCCTCTGCTGTCGCCCCTTGATGCGTTTGAACAGGCTTCCTTTAATCCTCCATTCAATTAGGAGACATTGATCATTCTCTGTTTAAATTAATAGGTACTGGCACAAAAACCCGTGCTCATGCATGTTTAATTCAATTTAAATAATAATAGATTAAAAAATAAACAATTTATATTGCAAATTAAGCATTCATTTAAATTCTAAAATATGAAAGAGACTAAATATTAGAGAGAGGGAATGAATATCATATATTCAAATTCATGAATGCAATATGTGAAAGATGCAATTATGATGTTCAAGATAATCTAAATCAAATATACTTCAAAAAAAAAAAAAAAATTTATATCGTATTAATGAACCATGTATGGTTGATGAGAGAGGAGGTGTAAATACCATATATGGTTGATGAAATAGGAGTGGGTGAATACCACATGTGGTTGATGAAAGAGGAGGAAGAGGTAGAATTATACAGGTGAGTGGGTTGCATGCTTGTTGGAAGTGGTGGGGTAGATGGTTTGTTGTATGAGTGGGGGAGTGCATGAGAGAGAAAAAATGCTACAGTTATAAAAACTGAAAATAACTTTCAGTCAAAATTGAAAGTATGGTCAAAATTGAATCCAAAACCTTATAACTTAATATATTATAATAGGTAAGCCCTAGTTAAGAGTCCTATGAACCCTCCTGAGTCCCACAATTTGAAGGATTAGAGTGTATTTTGTAAAGATAAGAATAGAGTCGATGCTAGGATAAGAGGAGTATTGTAATTGCAAGAGATTTGTGAGACTCCTTGGTGGGCCTACCTATAATTGGTTCATGTTAAAGGTTCCTCGTTGTGTGGGTTCTTGGAGTCTTACACAATGATTTCTGAATAATGTTGTGATGGTTGTCCTATATAGTATTTTAAAACTTTATTTTCTATTATGTAAGAATTCTAAAAATTCAATCACTTAAAAAGTCACTTTTAACCTTAGAATCTACAAGATTCTAAGTCAAAAACCCTCCGAGGATCCCGATTCAAAAAGAAAGGATGGGCCCACGGAGTAATCAGAACAGATTCCACAGAAAATTCTCTCAACAGGGTCAAAATCCAATGCATTGATCAGGATTCCTAACAGCCAAAGAAGCGGGTCTGGGGTTCTTAATCTATATGTAACTCGTGCCCCCCAATTTGGACGTTGTCCAACACAATTTGTCAAATCTGAGTGAGGAACGAAAGGCACGTGAAATGCACACTCACACCACTTGGGATAACATGAAGAACACCTTACTACGAAGGAACAAAAGTAGAACAGACAACATGAAAAACAGATAACATGAAAAACGAATCTTAAAAAGACACGAGTCTAACAATGGGATCCACCACTCCACTCTGAATTTGATGCTCAGAATAGTAATTACTTAATTGGGTGAGCTAAAAGTCAATTTCGGAAAAGGGGGATGGATAACAAGGGGGTGGGTCCATGCACACCGATATTTTTCAAAACTTTTATATAAAATTAAGGCAATGACCCGTGTGTTCCGGCAATTAAATAGTTAATTAAAGCGAAGTGATTTCAAGCAAGAAATGACCACGGGTTATATCAAAAGTATATAATTTCAAAATTTCCTCTGAATTTTTTAAAAAAAAAGTCAAAAAAGCAATCTCCTTTCTCCTCTAAAAGATAAAAAAAGAACTCCACTTTTCTATGAGAAAGCCAAAAAAATTCCATACTAAACAACTAAAAACGAAAGACCAACATAACACCTTACATTTTATTTTCTCTTGATTTGATGTTTCACCTCATCATACTTCAATTCACCGTACATCCAAACAAGCCCGAAGGTGTTTATTTAGATTCTTACGAAAGAAATTAATTAAGTTTAACCTCTTGAGAAAATGAAATAATTAAAAATTTTCAGAAATCAACAGGAAAGTGCTTCTTACGTGGTATCAATATTTTCGTGAATGTGCTCATGACTTCGTGAAGTGTGTCACCCACTTCTTTCATAACCTTTCAAATGTGGAATGTTGCAAGAGTACCAAAAGGTCATCAAGTATAGGGTTGGCCGTCCATGGAAGGAGCACTATGATCTTATGAGTTCAGTTGATCATAATAAGTGGGGCACATTTTGCTGAACATGATTACGTGGATCATTTGAAGGTTGGATGTCCATGACTTATTTGAGGCCTTGAAGGAGGCCAAATTGGTATGCGAGGGCAAAAATCTGAATTTGTTTTCTGGTGTTCTAGGTAGGGAGGGGGTCAAGGAAGTGAGTAGAGTAGGTAAGCGTAAAGAAATGGATAGATGGTGGTAGGTTGCAAGGGGAAAAATGAGATGGGGGGCCTACACAGTTTCAGGTTAAGTTTCTTTCATGTGAACGTTCACAGTTGCAGGTTTTCAAAGAAATGGCAGACACCTCATGATATCTCAACTAAAAGCATTATAAAAAATAAAAAAAAAGGGACATCCATTCCTGTACAAAGCACACTGCCAATGATTTCTTTAAATTTCTAAACTACCCCATTTTCGAGAGTTCCCTTGCCATAGCAAGCCCATGTGGTCGGGGCCTTCGCTTGGTCTGAGCCATTCATACAACATGCCTCAACCCATTAGTGTCCAAGCAATGGGTCAACCAATGATAAATCCAATCAGCTCATAGCACATGAAGGCACAGCTTATTAAAGCTTCACTTCAGTTGGAGTGAGTGCACCCATGACTGGATCGACCACATACAACTAGATGTGATCAACCTCAACGCTCAGATTGAAGTGAATTTCTGTATATTATTGAATGGCTTGGATTCATGAAACAGTTGACTCAATACTTGTTGAAAAGCTCCAATCATAAAGTCATCTCAACTCAACAGCATTTATTTTACCCAACAACAACAAAAAAAAAAAAAAAACCCTCGAGCATAAATATGAATGCATTTTGCTTGACTCAAACAATTTAAAGTGCTTTTGGCTGAATTCAAAACCACTTAAAGTTTGCTCGGCTTCCACTCTGGGCAGGGAGTGAAATACCAGTCAAAATTCCAAAACCAATACATATAGAACCACCACCCCAAAACAAAACAGGGGAAATACAGCAGCCATTTTAAAGCAACTTTCACAGCTTTTTGCACTAAAGGCCTGTTTGGATCCTCGGATCTAGCTTGCCCTGCATTCGGTTTACTTGAGATTCTAATCACTCCTTTACTCTACGTACCCATAAATGGTTATGGCAAAGAACAAACTGCCACAAGTGACTCAGGCTATAAATGCATAAGACCCCGTTCATGCATAAACAAATTAATACCTGCACTGCATTGCAAAGATCCCAACAGGCCCAAATTGACCCCAATTTAGGGGCAGCAGCCGAGGAATATCCAAATTGGATCTTTTCCTCTGATGGTATTATTTTCAGTAACTATACTCCTATAGTACAAGCAAAGAGGATTCCAAGGAGCAGCCCGGGCATGTTTTACATCTGTTCACTTAGTTGCATGCTTAATTTCATAGGTTGCTTCCTGAAATTTCTTCTTCATTGATTTTAAGCTTCTCTTGCTTTGCTCACTCCATTGAAATGATGAACTTCTTTTCAGTAGATCTGATATCAGAGGTGATATTGGAGTCGACTCCTTCCCTGGAAGATCCTCATAATCTGTAGGCAGTTTAAAGAAGCCCCTTGATAAGTATCAAATGTCTTCAAAAGTATTTACCAAAAAATGTCTTCGAAAGTACACAAATACATAAATAGACTCCAAGCATAGGAACAGAGGAATGAAAAAGGAAAATATGTACTACTATTAGCATGGATACATGCACGTCAGTTTTGTTCTTTCGTCTGAGAAAAACTCAATTATGGATGGCCATGGCCAAAAGCTCTCTGGTCACTCAATCTGACCACTTCAATTAGAGGGACTTTTTTCAGGGAAAAGAAATGTCAACCTTAACTTCTTATGACCATTCATTACTTCTAAAAGTCCTCTTAAGGCTTTAACCCAATTAAATGAACAAATGGGATTTATCTGATCAGACCGTTTTTCATCTATGGCCCATATGAGATGGAAGCAGATGGATGATCTCATTTGGATCTCATAGACTTAATGTAGACTGCTGACCCCAAAATAGTGGGACAAGGCTTTGATGATGATGATGGGATTTACCATGTAAATGCAAACAGTCACAACTCGCAAATAAGTTGGAAGAAAAAAGTGATAAGCATTGCAGTCTAGCTACAATTCAAAGTTTATAGAATGCCCTTTTAGGTGAGCTAAGCTTCAGTTCAACCATTCACACATCCAAAGGTACTCATGGATAAAACCAATGGTTAGGCAACCATTCAATTATGATTGAATGCACAGGCCTCCACAGGCCATGAAGTTATAATCTTCACATACTATGTATAATTGTGTATCCATGACATATCCATGCCATCAGAACAAAATAAGTCCATGTATTTACAACACTAGTAATATTAAACCATATCAGAGTCGGTAAAAAGCACTGCTGCACACCTGAAGACTTGGGAAGCTGATAGTGCATTTTCAAGAATTTGGAGGCCTCTTCGTCCTTCTTATGGCATAATACCCGGAGTAGGGTGTCAGCATCATCTGTACATGTACCCCCAGGCTTCCTACTACTCAAGCCAGTGGAGATCTGTTCGCTTGCACTCATCAACATTCCAACTATAGTATCCGTCTGGAAGAAACGCAACTGAATTATTACGTCATTAATACAAATGTCAGTCAATAGTCGATACTCAGTTAAGAATTGACAAACCTCAAGAGTATATAAGTTCAAGATCTGTTGAGCCAACTTGGCTTCTTGCTCAACTACTGCACGAGGAAGGCCTTGTCCATTTGCTACAAAAAAGTCCTGTGAAAAATGTTTGGTTGTGTTGGATTTAAAACATGCCTGTCTATCTATCTATCTTGTTGCTAAGCAAGTAAGTTTTTTCCTTGAGACCCGCATGGAAAGTTTATAAAACTTGGAACCCTTTATAAAAGACTTTGAGTTAACAGTTTGTAAGCGCGCGCTGAGAGAGAGAGAGAGCACCCATCTTGGAAAGAGATTCATTAATTAAAAGAAGAGCATTTTAAAGCTGAAACGGATAAGACAATAGAAACAAAACAGAGAAAGCACAAAATGAAGAGGAGAAAGGCAGAGAGGCCACTAACTTCATCAACACCATTGGCCAAACCCATTCTAAATTAGTTAATTTTAGCATTGATGACCATTAAATGGGTAATTTTTCCAAAAAAAAGTTGGATTTGTTGAATACAGAAAAAAGCTTCTAAGATGTTGAAGAGGAAGATAAATGACAATCACCACTACCAAAGGCTTCGAGGAGCTTGGAGAAAAGAAGGTTTTCATTTCACTATTAAGCAGAAATCTAGTAGATAGTAGCATCTATATATTGGAATATTCAAAAAAGAAGAGATGAGAAGAAAAGGAACCTTTTAAACGTCTATTCACCTTCACTTTATTGAAAATGGAGGTGGAGAAACTAGAATATCAGTTTGGTTGGGCAGAATATACGCAAAATGGGTGTTATTTGTCTAATTAGTGTTAAGGCTAATTTTTTTGGAAAAATCCCTTGATTAAATTGTTTCTTTTCGCATTAGTGAAAATAAAATTAAAAAAACATAGATAGGGTTTTAGCACACTGCCTCTTTCATGCTCCCGGTTGATATTTTGTCTGTTGTATGGTTCCTGCTTATGAATCTCTGTTTTGTTTCTATTATCACAATGCTAAAATTACATCCCCCTTCTCCTCACTTCCCACCCACACATCAAAGGGGCTGAATAGTAAAGGCCAACAATTCCATGGAAATCCCCCTGTAACTTATCAGGTTGGTGGATCTAGGGGTGCCCCTAAATATGCCCCTTTGCATGTAACATGGCATGTCTGCATTGAGTTGGGTCAAGGATTGGGTAATGACTTAATATGTATTCGAATGGGGAAAGGATAGGGTAATGACAACTGAATGGCTCCTAAGCATTGTGCATGCCAAGAATAGCTTTAGGGATGGGTTTCATTCTTAGGAAAAATAGAATTAACAAGAAAAAAAAATTATAGGTTATTATTATATAGATTAGTTATATCAGTCTATTGCATACCTTCAATATACTTAGGTCTTCTTGCATCATTGTGATATCAGTATCAGAAAATGCTCGTGAAGGGCCGCCATCCAACAGTACCCAAACAAAGCCTTCCTATATGCCAAGAAATATGTAATAATTCAAATCAAAGAAAGTGTGTGTGTGTGTGTGTGTGTGTGTGTGTGTGTGTGTGTGTGTGTGTGTGTGTGTGTGTGTGAGAGAGAGAGAGAGAGAGAGAGAGAGAGAGAGTACCCATGATGCTCGACAAATGCTTAAAGCAACTGCATCTCGTAGAGATTCGACAATCAAATCACATACATGGTCAAGGGCCTGCATCAAATGCCTCAATGATTTTTATGAATCCATGTGCATAAAAATACCTTGTAAGAAGTTTTCACTAGAGACATCCAACTGAAATCGTTAAGTTCTTAATGTCGAGGTAATTTATCTTTTCCCTTGTCTTTGGTGAATATTTACAGCTTTTCTTTTCTCACTTAATCTTATTTTGAGATACAAAACAAAGTAACAGAGGGAGGTTAGAGTTAGGGGTCTCAACTAAAAAAATAAAAAATAAGATCATCAATGGGGAGATTTTTAAAAAGAGGAGATCAAAGACTGATGGAAGTGATACATTAGACATCTATTTAATAATGAACATACGAGTGAAGTAAATAACATTTTAACAATGTATGATCGATAAAATATCAAGAATAGAAGTCAAGACTGCCTTGGCAAAAATGAAGAAAAATAAAGCATTAGGACCAGATGATATGCCTACAAACACAAGGATAGTGATAGAGGGCAAAATCAGGGTAGATTGGTTGATCAAACTGAACTATAAAATCTGTGGTATAAGCCCAATTAATGGAGAAGAACAGAATGATTCCTTTCTATAAGACTAAAAGGTGACATTCGGAACTATGCAAAAAACTGAGCTGTAAAGTTATCAGCTGCACTTTAAAACTTTAAAAAGATTGATAGAGCAGCGCCTACAACAAGAGTTAGATATTTCAGAGCAGAGTTGGATATTTCGGATAACTAATTAAGTTTTGTATCACATAGATCCACTATAGAAGCCATTTTCCCATTAAGTCAACTCATGGAAAAGTTAAGAAAAGAAGAATGACATACACATAATACATAAACTTTTATTATGATCCATCAATTGGCTTTCAATTAGTAAATTTCATAATGCCAAGGCATGAGACCTATGATGCCTAGATAAGGCACGGATACTTCAAGGATATGCCATAGACACAGCAAGGACACGGATTTTACATGTAAAAAGTGAAGTATCGGAAACGATACGACACGATACGTTGCCCATTTTAAAGTATCCGTGCATCATAGCATGAGACAGGACAACTCCCCACCCATTCTTTCTTTTTGTTGGGTGGGGTGGGCGGGTGGTTGGTGCATTTACCATCATGCCACATACATGGTAGCATGAAACTACTTTTTTTTTGGAATAGTAGGCATGAAACTACTTGGCAAAATTATTTGACATCAATTGAAGTTGGAGACAAGAATGTTCAAGAAAAATTAGTCAATTCATGAGTTCTTGTTGAATGACTGAAATGCGGATCAACTTACAAAGTTGGAGTGGTGAGCAGTGAAACCATGGTACCTGACATGCACCAGTTGCACTAGAATTGCTAGTCAAGAAAGTCAGCTAGTTCAGTTTCCAATTTTTCTCCATCCAAAATCTCAGCATGACAAGGATCGATGTTTTCAATGATACACCAACTCCCAATTATTGAAGCTGCTCATGCTGAATTAATAACTGACAACCAGACTCAAAAGTCACTTGCAGATAAGTGACTACCTCAAACTGAATATGTTATAGTTAAAGCTTCTAAATAATGTTACTTTGTCCAGCATTGGCCCTTGATCTTAGAATTTTTATCCTTGGGCAATGCCAAAAAAAAAAAAAAAAACACACCCAACTGAAACACTCTGTCCATCTTTTTTGTTCATGTATCTTATTTTGGTTTAATGAAGAAAAACATATGATTATTCTCTTTCAATCTTGCTTTCAGATAAATTACATTTTTGAAAAGGAAAAGATGGGGTAAAGATTTTCAGTATCTTACAGCATCAAGTTGTGGGAGATTCCTCTCCAAGCGAGAACTTTCAACATTGCCTCGATATAAAGAGAAAAGGAACAGATCTCTCAGATCCCAAAACACGATCCTTGTTCCTAGATATGAAACACATCAAATACGGGTTAAACTTCTGTCACTAGCATTGAAACTATAGATGTAATAATTAGCTATAACATAAAGCATCAACCACTAGCACTAAGTGGTAAGCTGGCAAATGGATATCTGATTATCCGGGGTCTCTGACCTGGAGGGAAGAATTTGGACCATAATTTTCTTTCTGATAAAAATCAGACCCAACTTCAGAACATAGAATATAACCAGTAAGAAATCGGGTCTAGTTCCAGATCCATACATGTTCCGACAAGAGGACCCATTAACCAGACCTGGACCCAGATCTTTCGTTTTTTGTTCCCTATGTATCTGGATTCATCGAATATGTACGGTGCTGGATCTGGATCCATCCTTTAAAAAAATAGCGCCGGATTCAAGTACAGCATGGTTCCATCCCCGACCCGACCTGTTTGTAACCCTAGTACGTGGTTAATATTTTGCATGACCATGGTTCTTCTGTAGACTGCAGAAGCAGTAGGATGATGGAAGCGATAGGAACCACACCTCAAAATAGCCAAAAAGAAGATAAATGAATGTTAAAAAGGAATGTCATGGTGATAAAGAAATTACAAACAAGAAGATTGGATGGATGGAAACTAAATGATCTTTATGATAAATCCATTCACTTCATATGCACATGATAATGTTTTTTTTTTTTTTTTTGAATGCTGCACATGATAATGTTAGGAATGAAATTGTAAGTGTTATTTATATCTCCCGTACATATTCTATCAACTAAACCGTTCGGGAGAGTGGTGAGTTTATGATGCAGATGGCCAATGCAAGATGTCTGGCGAATAGAGAGACATATAAAATAATATGTTCCTTAATTAATTACATAACAATTCCTTTTGAGATGGTATGGGCATGTATACACAAGACCAGAAACAGCCCCCTCTACAACATATTGAAAGGTTATAAGTTCAACAAACCAAGAGGATGAGGCCAATGAAGACCTCGAATGAAGCGGTAAAGAAAGAAATGAAAAACCAAAGTTACAAGTGAATGCCCTTAAAAATGGTTGAGTAGAAAAGTAGAACTCACAGAACCAACCCCAAATAGATGGGATAAGGCTATAATGATTATGATAATGATGAGGATAACATAAAAATAATACATTTGAAGAACAAGCAGCTCGGATTTGCAACCATTAAAATAATAATCATGTGGTGAATTTGTGTCATGACATGTAAAATTCTTAATTCATGCCGCTGTTCCTAAACTCCAAAGTGTAAGGGTAGTGACTGGGCCACACACAGCAGAGCTCTTAAAACATCAGGAGTCAGGGCCTCTATACATAAAAAAAAAGAGGTGTGGTGCGCAATAGAATATGTTCAGACCATCTAAAGGTGGGCCACTGTACAGAAGCCTTACTGTGCAGTCAAGTTGACATAATTTTTGTGCTCCCCATTTTATTTTTTGCAGTGGGGCCAACTCTGATCCATCCAAGCTTGTTTCCATCTCCCAACGTGTGCTGATTATATACCCAGGTTGATAAAGACATATACATACACACCTGTGCTGATTACTTATCCGCGTTGATACACCCATAAATACAAACACATTTGATCCCATCAGCAATGTCACTGATGTGAGTAAAGTGGGTGAAAGCTTATGTGGAGCCCAACTGTGATCACAATGCCCCTACCCCACATGCACACACCATATTGGCACCAGAATCAATTAACACTTAATTGAACTATATCCATTGTTTGATTTTTCTAGAAAAATTCAGCGCTTTCCAATACTCGATCTTGGTGCCTTGACATCCTCACCATTTGGAATCCAATCACCCGATTTTTGGACCGTCTCTTATCCATGCAAAGATGTTCAACCCCTCCTCCACCGCATCACCGCCACCTCTTTCTTAATGATGTCTCAGGTATTGCCATTTGTCACTCAAGATAATCGTCGCCCAGGAGATTCTGTCAGTGTGTGCATAGGCCATAGGGGGAGTCTTTAAAAAATAAAATAGCACTAGCACACAAAAAGAGAGTCAATTGTTTGAACACAAGACGAACAGTGTAGCTTGCAGCTCACCAATGAAATCACAAATTTCGTTTATTGCACCATCTGTCATCTTCTTGATGCTGTTAAAAGGGGTAAATAGCTCATCAACTGATCCATTAAATGTAGGTAATTTTTCCTTTAATACTCCCAAAGATTGCTCGTTCCCTGGATGGCACAAATAGTTACAAATTGGATGTCAATTGTCAAAGAAGTAAAAATATGAAAATATTTCAGCTGCTTCTGATGATACAACAAAAAAACCATCAATTGAAAATTCAATGTGCAAAAACAATGCAGAAAGCATGCATAACAACTTGATATTGTAGAATCTGATAGAGGATGTCAAATTGTTTATCTAGTATCTACCAACTTAGATATCAAGACTAAATAGAATAGGTAAAAGAGAGAATATGTTTCAGACAGGATATCATCAAGGTTCAAAAATCAGCATTGGTGCAGCCACCAGAGGGAAAAACACATCATTGATATGTACCCGCACAACCATATTAGGACCCTGTATCAGGATACTTTTAAGCCTAAAAATCTATGCACCACAGATACTTCAAAACAGGTAACCTATTGTGTTGCATTATATCTCATACTTCACTTTTGAGTAAAATCCATGTCCCTGCCATATCCATTCCGTGTCTGGGCATCATTGCTAAAAATAAAAAAAATCCAAAATACTAGAAATGATGAATTTTGAGGCTTTTGCATTCTTAGGCAATAAATGAAATCTCAGTTGATAGGAAGCTTGCTTGGAACAACGATTAAATACTCAGCCAAGTCCAAGCAGGCACGAACTCGGCCTCAACCGTGTCGAGTTTCATGAGACTTGAACCTGAATACATAAAACTTGGCTGAGTCCTAAACAATTTGGTCGAGCCCCATTTGCCTTGGGCGAGTCGGCCGAGTCACATAGTAATGCGACTCGGCTGACTACAAAAGCCCTCATTTCTTATGAAACCCTCATCCATGCACGAGGGTTTTGGATGGGGAAAGGGTTCTTAACAGTAGAGAGCTCAAATCTTGTGTTTTTGAAGATCAATCTCACTTTTTCAATAGATCTAACCAACTAAAGATCAAAGGCTATTTGAAAGAGGGTTTTTAGATTCAAGAGGTTTAAGTATGTTTTTATTATTCTACCTGTAAAAATGGGTTTTTCTTCCATTGAAATATACAATATTTTTGAAGAATCATGAAATTTTGACTTTTTTTAAATTTTTTATATAGATTTTGAAATGAGTGTGTACTACTTAGACCTATGGTTTCAAACTTAAAGCAATGCATTTAGCATTTTATATTATTTGTTATTTCTATTATTTTTTTAAAAAAATTGCGAATTTGTAAGAACGACATGGCTCTAGAGGTCCAGCACAGTTGGCATGAACCAACATGGACGGCACGGACCTGTCCTTGGTCCCGACCGGCATAAAGACCAACACCAAGATTTAAAGCCTTGCTCCAACCACCCATGATAAACAGTTAATACTAAATAGGAATCCTTTTCGTAAATCTGTCCTTGAGGATTTTCTTGGTCTTTAGTACAAAACCACAGCAAAGCTAGGGAAAAAATAGCACCAACAAAGCTTGACTAGCCAGATTTGCTAGCTAAGCCAAAAGTTAGATTAAATAGTTGAAAATTGTCCAATATGAATAAATAAAAAAATGACGGAAATCTCAGAACCCCTCAATAGGCCCAAATAACAAATTAAATAATTTAACATTAAGACATTGAATAACCTTACCAACGAACACAAGAAAACCCAACCAAACCGCTGAGACAGAATAAACCAACACCCATAGGGTATCCAAGTAGAAGGTAGCTAAGCCTACTGCCCCAAATGTCTTTCAGCCATAACAAATCATGTAATACCATACAAAGCCATCTACGGAACAAAAACCAATTTTAGTAACCAATGACAAACCGGTTTAGAGGGTGCCACCTAGGAGATTAGTCTTGTTGGGTCAAAGACCTCGGGGATACCCATGTCATAAAATATAAGCAAAACAAATGACAAATGGGCATCATTCCCATGTCCAACCATTCGACTTCAATTGTAAGTATCGCACTAAGTATTAATGTACCAATAGTTTCCTGATTTGGCGGGTCAACTAGGAACTTAGCCTAGATGACTCAGCTTATTTACACGTTGGGTGATGCCGTTTTGGGACTCAGTTTACACATGTTTGGATTGAAACCAGGCCAACTCAACTAGTCCTGGTCTGGCCATGTAAGCCGACTGAAATTAAAATTACAAAATTAATTACATCAGTAGAATTGTACATGTTAAGATATACTTAAATGAGAACTGAAATTTTAATTACAATTTAAAATTAAAAAAAAAAATTATCATATCATCCTAGCATTACCCCAGGCCCATCTATCATGGATTGGCTTCATGAGTTCCAAATTTCCATTCAATCATATGAAATTTGTGTAGATTGAACGAGGTTGAGCAAAAGAAGTATCACTCACAAAGCTAGCCACAAATAGATGCAGTCAACGCTACAATGATGTGAAATTATGTTAAGACATTCAAAATGTGTATTACGTATTTCCAATATCTTATTTATTATAAATCAATATTTTTTTATAATGACAATATTAGAACTGGTTAACCAGGGGCTTACTCGACTCACCAGGTTTCCTAATAACTCAGGAACTAGCTAAGTTTGGTCAACCCACAAGGTAGAAATTTATAGATATGCCTATGTCTTGTGTGTGTAAATGTGTGCGTCTGGGGAGGGAGGAGAGATGCACCTATGTGCTAACGTCCTTCTTGGCAACATTGTATGATGTGAACTCTATAGAGGCTTTTAATCGTTTTCCAGAGAAAGGAAATAAAGAATATTAAGCTGAACGTAGTAGCCAAAGGAGTTTACTAGAGATAAAAGTAATAACAGAGTATACAAAGACAATAAGCCTCAAAATTCAAGAAAGAATTTATTGCATGTAAAGCACAAAATTCAAGATATCCAGCAAATGCAGGTTTCATATTTATGAACATTAGTGGAAAGTTGCAACAACTTACTCAACTCAAGATTAACACATGGCCTAACAAGCATCCAACATTTCCTGATGGTACCTTCTAAAGTTCTTACTTGATTTTGAATATACTGCAAGAAAAATAGGAAAAATATAATAAAATGAGCACAATTGTGAAAGGGGGAAAAAGAAAAGAACAATTAGATATACTCAGTCCTTTGCTTTGAGCAATCAAATCCATTGCTTTATCATGTTTTTCACCAAAAAAGGACACAGTCCTGAGAAATCAAGAAAAAGTAATGCTGATTTGGCTCAAGGATGGGTTTTTTCACTAATTTCCTTAAAGAGGGGCAAATAACTTCATTTTGGAAAAAAAAAAGTGTCTATTATATATATAATATAATGCTTCCAGTATTTGAAAATAAATGAACTCCTTTGGAGAAAATGTTCTACATCAATTAGGGTTCCATTTGATATTTCTGGATAGCAACCAATGGTTTAGCTGATTTGTAAGTCCTAAGGCCATATTCACCTCAAGAATCAACCATGAGACAATTTTAAAGACTCCTAATTAACTTGATTAAAAAATTACAGGTACAATGCGGTTGATCTCAGGGTTGTGGTTTTACTTGGTTGGTACTTTCTACTCTTCAGATTGTAAATCGAGACAAGTAAAAGTTACAGTGAGACCTCATAGAAACTTCAAAATTTAGAAGCTCCTATGTGGATTCCCCTTTGAACAATCCAAACCCTTCACGTGACTTGAATGGCATCCAAATTTACAGTCATCTGTGATCTGACCATTAATCAACATTGGATTTATCGAAAACTTGAAAATTGCTAAACTTTGAGGCCAATAAATCAAGGGTTACGAAGAGCTTATGGGGCCCTTTTTAGGCCCCACTCCATTTTTGGACCTCATTGGCCCAGAGCCCACTCATGGGGATGAGTGGAATGTGTAGTGGACCACATGGATAGGAAATGGGTGAAGTTTCACCTTCCCCCAATCATCCTAGGGCTGTGAGATCGGGCCAACTCAAGTTCCTAGTTACCCATATCATAGCCCTTGCAATGATTGGATTAAGTGAAACTTCACCCAACTCATACTGATTTTGGTCCCTAGACATCCCAGTCCCACCCATGAACTGACACACCTGAGTGGGCTCCAAGGAAGTCATTGCACCATCATTTCATCTCACTGGATTTTAGTTTATATATTAGTGAGTCATATTCATATGCCCCTATTTTTTCCATTTGTAATTTCAGTTCACAACAATTTACTTTCACTAATCTAAATCAATTAATTAAACAGATCTCCCATAATTGTCACGTCCAAGAATCACTCGGATCAAAGTGATATTTATAATTGTAAAAGACATCATCATCATCATCATCATCAAAGCCTTGTCCCAACTATGTTGGGGTCGGCTACATGAATTCTGTTTCTACATTCCAATCTATCTTAAGTCAAATCCTTAGATAAGTTGTACTTCTTCAGAGCTATTTTTACTACCTCTATCCACGTCCTCTCGTATAGGACAAATGGAGGAAAAAAATGATTTAACCACATGAGCTAATCAAAGTTGCATACAGCACAATGATATCATAGTAAAAATTGGATGAGGTGAGTGATTGTGAGAGGGTTAATTCGGTCATGATGGTGCTTGCTGTCTTTTCTGTCACTTTTGCCTTTTCCACTTCGGCTTGGATCCTTTGGCGGCACTTGAATGTGTGGAGATTTATCATGACATCAACCAGGGGCGGACCCAGAAATTCTTCATTTGGGGTGGTGGGGGGGGGGGGGGGGGGGAGGAGTGGGGGGGTATAAAAAGCTTTTAAAATATATAGGGGCATTTCTGAAAATTTTTGTGGGGCCATATGTAGAAAATTATAAAAAAATTTAAAAGGCAAAGGGTTTTTTTTGAAATTTTGGGGGCGGGGGGCCATTTAAAATATATAGGGGCTTGGGGAGGGGGGCCATGGCCCCCCTTTGGTTCCGCCCATGACATCAACATACTTCGACATCAGAAATTGTGGCATTTGTAGATCACACTCTATCACATGCAAAAGTCTATCATATCCACACCATTCAAATCATCAGCTGCCCATTCTGCACCCTTCAAAGTGTCATCGGATATATCCAAATCGTCCAATGTCTCAATCCGCTCATTATCAAGGTATTCATCAAAGTTTTCATCCGGATGCTCTCCATATGTGTTAAAGAGTCTTCAATTTCTACATGCGGGTAGTCATTGAAAATCAGATCTCTTCTTAATAACCTTGATACACACAAAATTGATTGTATCATTGACAACTTTATTTGAATGCGTGTCAAAGATCTGATCAATGATGACATCACAATCTTCATAGATATCAAATCTCAGTGGGTCATCCACATCTTGATATTTGTCATACATCGGACTATCAACAACATCACTACCTTGGTACACAATGAAGATCAAACAATCACAAATAAGAGAAAATAACTCTTCAATAATCACATTATATTCAGATTCACTGTTCATACCAAAATTCAGTCTTTGATAAGATCCATGATCACCAACAAATAAAACAGTTACTACATCACAATCTTCATCCAAGTCATCATTGTAAGTCGGATCCTTGATCATCATTACAATCACCATCATACGACCCATCACCATAATCCGAATAATCATCTCAACTTTCATTAAAAGACAGGTGTCAGGGTACGACTCATTCCACCATCGAGTCAAAGCATCAGCTTGTCCTAAGTTCTGAATTTTAAGGTTTCAAGGGTCAGGTTCATTGACTCACTTACTCTCAACCAACTGCCTACGACCTTGGGGAGTCTTGGGAAATGAAATCAAACAATCAAATTAAATGGATCGAATTGCTCTGATACCTAGTGATGTAACCAAATTAGATGAGCCCCATTGATTGGAAAACCAATTCCAATTCCCTACCTAAATTTACAGAAACTCAAACAATCACAACGAGAATAGTAGAAAGATTACCCCAGGCACATGCACAGTCCACCACTTGAATAGTCTTTAATCCTTGGGAGAAAAATAGTCTCATTCCAACAGGAGATAATTTGCAAACAATGGAAATAATATTGATAAATATGAATAAAAGCCAACCTAGGGTTGGACGTTGAATACATTATGCTTTTATAATGTTTGTCATTAAAATAAACCCTAAATCTACTTCTAATCCTAGCCATTCATAAAGTTCAAGCAATAGAAGGAAAATACTAAAATAGAGTCCTCATTACAATGCAATTACTTAATTCAAAAGAAAAGAAAAATAAAATAGAAAGGGAGGCTAGGGTCATGTCCATTTGTGGGCTAGCCATTCTCCTAAAGGGTGCTCCATTCAAGTTGTGTGTATACATTCATAGAGGCATGGAAGACCAGAAGTCTAAAAGACCTAGAAAAGTTAAGAAATAAGTGGGGGTTAAGAAAGCCAAAAGTAAAGCCAATTAGCCAACTATGAAACATATGAAAATCTATATGTTCAGTTGCGAACTAAAGAAGCGGAGAAGGGTTATCTATTAGCTTGAAAAGTTTAAAGAAAAGAAAACCAGAGACCTCAATCTTCTAAGGAACATTAAAAAAGAAAAGCAGAAGGATCAGGGCAAAAGAGAGGAGGTTGAGTAAGGATAGAAGGAAATGGGAAAAAGAGACGAGGTTAAGGATAGACGGGGAAAATGCGGACTATACAAGTGAAACTAACTGTGATTTGTAGGATCAAAGAATAATCAACGAAACTTCTCGAACATAAGTAAAGGACTATTTGGAGTGCGAGTTTACAGGAGTTGAGAATAGGGAATGTGAGTTGGTAAAAAATGAAAATAATTGCTGAGTGATAGTTTTGTTAGCTAGGAGAAACTATTGAGTAAGATGGAGGGTTTGTGTCGGACATAACAAGTAGGATCAGTGTTGGCTGGGCAAAGTGGAGACGAGTGAGTGAATTGTAATGTGATGGTCTGAATGCGAGTTAAAAGAAATGACAAAATTAAGAATGAGCACATAAGAAGAAACTTACAGATAGCTCCAATAAAAGAGAAAATCACGGAATGTCATTCAAAATGGTATGGATGTGTGCACAAAAGACTAGAATTAACTCCTATAAAGTATTCAAGGTCACATGCTTAAGGAACCTAGGAAAGAGGAGAAACCAATTAAGACAATAAAAGTAATGAGGAAAGAGATAATGTAAAATAGAGTCGCTGAAAATATATCTACAAATAGGGTTGAGTGGGGGAAAAACATAAAGCAAACCCTTAAATAGTTGAATTTATCAAAGCACAGGACCTGATATTAATACCTAACAAATGAGGCTCTTGTAGGCCATCTATAATCAATGGTGGAACCTTCCAGTCTCACATGCATGATTGTTAGTGGGTCCAGCTGAAACTACTGAGTTAACTACCCATTCAACAATGCAGCATGGCAGAATGTGATTCTATGGTATGAAAGAGGAAGATCTTAAAAAATAAGACACACATATATCTTTATTATTCTAACTCAAAAACACACTATGCAGGAAACTACTATAATCAAATTGATTCATTAAATATTGTAGAAAACAGAAACTTACATGAAGAGTGTTGAGTCTAACACATAATTTAGAAGTTGTCAATTCATTCAACTGGTTGAGTACTTTATCCTCCAGAAACGTACAGTCAATTGGCCTTTTCTTGATAAAAAGATTCCCTGACTCCTTGTAACGGGTCAATGCAGGAGCACTAGGATACAAATGGTTCTTGTCAGCTGCAAATTCAAGGAAATTTAATCAAGATCTCATGCTCCAGCATATAGCATTTCAGATAAATGGTATGATCAAATATAATTACCTCAGAGAGAATCAAACTTCTGATCAAGAAACCAAAGTCTATATGGCGCTGAATTCACCAACCACAGAATATTTTGAGTGCAACTTTGTTTCATACATGTATATGTAAACATAAGCCAACTAACCCAGGTTCAACTGACCAAGGTCATCCTTCATGCCCATAATTCATCTAGGCCCATAAGATGGTGATATCACATAGGAACACAGATACGCACGGCACAACATTTCTATTTTTAGCCTTAAGAAGATCTGAAAATTTCCTTGATTTATTACACTGTAATTACCATGTTTGTAGCCTCCAGTCGGCAAGTATAATTGTATGTATTGAGATTATCACCAACGGGGGGAACGGGACTGAATTCACAGATATGTTTTGGCTTATTCTAAAATGCTCTAACTAATATGGTATCAGAGCCCTGAATTCCTTAGGGTCTGTTTGGTAAAATTAGTTGTATAATGAAGTGAAGAGTCAAATCAAGAGAGAAGAAAAGAAGAGGAGGTCAAAAGTAAAAGTACTAAGTGACAAAAAAAACCTCTACTTCTTTAAAAAAAAAAAAAAAGAAAAAAAGCTACTCTCTCATGGCACTAAATGACAAAAAGCTATAACTTGAGGAAGAGTAGCTTTTTGTCTTTTTAAAAGTGTAAGTGTTAAATGACAAAAAGCTATTCTTCCCCAAGTTATAGCCTTTTGAGAGCAGCTTTTTGTCTTTGAAAAAAGAAGAGGAGGTGCTTTTTGACTGTCACTTAGTACTTTTACTTTTGACCTCCTCTTCTTTTTTCTTTTTTTTTCTCTCTTGATTTGACCCTTCACTTCACTATGCAAGTAAATTACCAAACAGCCCCTTAAGGTTTTCTTTTTTTACGTCATACCTTTTCAAAGAGTCGATTGAGATTCTGAAACTTAGTCAATCTGCATCCTTCATCCCCTGAGTGCAAGGATTTTGAGTTCAAATCATCCGAGTTGATCTCTTCCTTCCTTGTAGCGAGATTGGTTGAGCTTCGCTCTTGGATCTCTTTCGATTTCAGACAATCAGCAGATCACCTCAGGTTTCTAATGTTTAGTCTTGCGCACCACTGTGTAGATCTCATGCATTCTATGCAGATCTTATACCTCTTCATCGTCAACATCATCAAATAGAACTCTCACCATCGAAGAGAACTCATTGCAGGATGACAGCAGCTCATTGAGGGCTATTTGGGCTTCGGTCTGTCCAGATATTGACCATCCATAATCATATAGGAGGGGCACTCAATTTTATGGGTCCACCTCCAATGATCAGCTCCACTCTGGACTTCACAGCTAGGGTCGCCCAACTATTCTATGATTCTTGTTTTTTTCTGAATTTTACAGCCACATTAAGGTGAGTTTCAATCATGCTGTGTCGACACTTTCATGCAACAGTTTTCATCATAGTGATATATCTAGACATCAAGTAGTTCAATCTCTCTGATTTTTCACATTCAAGTGTACAAATTGGATATAGACATTATTTGAGGCATAGATTAGATAATGGATTTTTCTGGGATAGGATTAATTCAATTCTACTGCTGAATGTAAGGGTTGCTGAATCCATTTTTTCTTAAAAATTTTCCCCTAGCCAATTTTTTGAGAATCTTCTATGGACAAGATGGAGATTGTTCTAGTTAAAATGACTGGTAAAAATTATGTTGGATGGTCATTCACGTGTCACATTATGGCCAAGGAAAGGGTCTGGCAGGGTTTTTGGACAGCTCATCTAATGGGCCTACTTGAGGAAAAGGCTTAGGCCACTTGGTACCAAAATAGCTCCAAGGCAGTTGCTTGGATCCTTAGTTCTATTGATCCCTCCATCACATTATCCCTGCAGTCTTGTACAAAAAGCCTATGATTTATGATGCACATATACGGCAAGGACACGCCATATACACGGCAAGGACACTGATTTTACACATATAAAAAGTAAAGTATCAGATACGATATGACACGATACGTTGCCCATTTTTAAGTATCCGTGCATAATAGGATATGATATGGGGTCACATTTTAAGAAAATCTATCATCACACTAATAAAGCCTGGAAATACTGTCAAAGAATGCAACGATGCAGACAAGTTGAATGGAATGGGATGATCTTCCCAGGATCGATTGATCTCTATATCCGTACATCCTTGATTTGGGCTACAAATTAGGCATATTACAGTCAGCCCTATCCTAAAATAGCATACAGAATCTGTTAGAATTTGACTCAAGGAAATGGGCTTTAGTTTACAAGTGGGCGTTTGGCCCGATGGACCCATAAACTTTAACACACCCCCCCCCCCCCCCCCCCCCTCCCTCAAATTGATGCCGATGAGTCCATAAGCATCAATTTGTCTGTTAAGAACTGATGGCGCGGACGTAGAAGAGCTTTGGTAAAAATATCAGCAATTTGGAGGCCTGAGGAGATGAATGGAAGAGAGATAACATTCCGGAGATATTCATCTCTGATAAAGTGACAAGCAACCTCGATGTGTTTCGTTCATTCATGGAATACAGGATTTTCAGTGATCCGAATGGCGCTGGTGTTATCCGCATGAAGAGGTGTGGGTGACCTTTATGTGAAGCCAAGTTCTGTGAGAAGGCCACGAAGCCATAGAATTTCTGAGCAGGCTTTGGACATGACTCGGTATTCGGCCTCAGTTGATGATCCGGAAACTTTGTCTTGCTCTTTTACTTTCCAGGAAATAAGAGCGTCCCCTAGATACATGCACCAACCTGTTGTGGAACGACGTGTGTCAGGGCAACTTATCCAATCCGCATCAGAATAGGCAGTCAATGTCATTGCAGAGCCAACAGGAAAGAATAATCCTCTATGAGGAGTGCCAATAAGATAACGGATGATTCGTCGAACTGCTGCTAAGTGGAGATTATGGGCCTTGGTCATATACTAACTCATCAAGTTTACTGCATAACTGATGTCAGGCCAGGTATTAGTCAGGTATATGAGACTACCGACAAGCTGACAGTAGTATGTAGGATCAAAAAGGGGGTCACCACTTTCACTATGGAGCTTAAGATTTACTTCAAGAGGAGTATCCACAGGTGTGGATTTTGATAGGCCAGCCGATTCAATTAAATCCATAGTATATTTATGTTGATGTACAATCAACCCTTTTGCAGAGTGTTGAACCTGCAATCCCAAAAAATATGTCAAAGGCCCCAGGTCCTTCATTTGAAAAGATTGATGAAGAGAAGTCTGGAGATCTTTAATCATGACTGTATCTGTCCCTGTGATTATGATATCGTCGACAAAAACTAGAAGAATGGTTATTCCTGATGATTGTTGATGAAGGAACAAAGATGGATCATATGGACTCTGTTGAAATTTCAGCTTGAGTAATGCATCTTTAAATTTGTCAAACCATGCTCATGGTGCTTGTTTGAGTCCATAAGGAGAACATTTTAAATGAGCAACTTGTCCGTCTGATGATATTGGAAAACCGGGAGGCAGACGCATAAAAACTTCTTCTTTCAAATCTCCATGAAGAAATGCATTTTTGACATCAAACTGGAATAGGGGCCAAGATTGGGATGCAGCTATTGCAAGAATGGTACGAACTGAAGTCATCTTTGCTACAAGCGCAAATGTTTCCTCGTAGCCAATTCCATATTCCTGTCTGTTGCCAAAGGCCACAAGTCTTGCCTTGTATCTATCCAAAGAAACATCAGCCTTTAATTTGATAGAGAATACCCCTTTACTTCCAATTGGCTTAACAGAAGATGGACATGGAACAACATCCCATGTATGATTCTGCTGTAAGGCATTGAGCTCTTCTTCCATAGCCTGTCGCCAACATTCCTGCTTTGCTACTTGTGAGTAAGAATTAGGAATTGAAACAGAGGATAAAGTAGTCAAATATGAAGAATGGGAAAAACCATATCTATCGGGAGGTCGAGTGATACGAGAAGATCGGCGAAGGATAGAC
The DNA here is from genome assembly GCA_028538565.1 of Umbellularia californica. Lineage (NCBI taxonomy): Eukaryota > Viridiplantae > Streptophyta > Magnoliopsida > Laurales > Lauraceae > Umbellularia > Umbellularia californica. Next base: position 69,450,206 of record JAPQWN010000005.1, read on the forward strand.
TGAGGTGGAATAGGCGCTGGAGCAGGATCCGGGGTTTGTTCTGGCAAAAGAGGCAAATTTGTGGCATTTGTTCCTTGTCGACGAGCATACACCTTGTCTGGATTAAATCTCATAGGTGAAGGAAGACATTCATCATCAAAGGATGGGACTTTAGAAAATGTTATGTTTGAAAGGGAGTTAGGAACGGAATGAAAAAAATACATGTGTTCAAAGAACATGACATTCCTAGAAATCCGAATACGTTTTACCTTAGGATCATAACAAACAAAACCTTTTTGCTGAGAAGCATAACCAAGAAAGACACACTTTGTAGATTGTGCGGATAATTTTGAACGTTCATGTGTCGGAAGATGAACAAAGTAAACACAACCAAAAGTATGCAAATGTGTGTATTGTGGTTCATTTTGGAAAAGACGAAAATACGGAGATGTGTTTTGTAGTTTTGGAGAAGGAAGACGATTGATGATATGAGTTGCAGTGGTTAATGCTTCTGGCCAAAATCTAGGTGGAACTGAGGATTCTAAAAGCAAACATCTGACCATATCCAAAAAATGACGATTTTTACGTTCTGCAATTCCATTTTGTTGGGGGGTGTAGGGACATGTCCGTGGGGAGATGATCCCTTTTTCTTGTAAAAAAGTTTGAAATTTTTCAGACACATAATCCCCTCCCAAGTCTGTACGGAAAGTCTTAATACATGTTGAAGATTGATTTTGAACATAATTCAAGAATCTTTTAAAAACGTCAAAGACTTCAGATTTTGCATGTAGGAAATAAACCCATGTAAAGCGACTATAATCATCAATGAAGGTCACAAAATACTTATACTGAGAATGAGAGATAATTGGTGCAACACCCCAAACATCACTATGTATTAAGTCAAAGCATTTTGTAGCAGAGGAAACATGTAATGGAAATGGAAAGATTTTACTTTTAGTTTTACCAAGCTTACAAACAGTGCAATCAAGATCAACATCTGATGCTAAAAACTTCATTTTATTAATGTGACTAGATATTAATAAAGACAACAACACTTTGGAATTGGGATGTCCTAATCTATTGTGCCATAATTGCACATTATTCTTAGAGGCAATTGTGGAAGCAAACAAAGACATATCTGGACTCGGTGTTGAAATGTGAAGGGGAAACAATTGCCCACATTTAGGCCCCTTCGCTATCACCTTCCCCGTCTCCTGATCCTGCACCACACAACCAGAGGAAGAAAAAGATACATTGAAGTTGCCATCAACCAATTGGCCTATAGATATCAAATTGGTAGAAAGACTTGGTGAACCGAAAACATCATCTAATGGTAAAGAATGAGAAATATCACCAACAGATGTAACAGGTATTGTTGTACCATTAGTTACATGAACTTGAATGTTTCCATCATAGGTTTTAAGTTTGGAGAAGTTTTTGGATGAAGATGTCATATGATTGGAAGCACCAGAATCAAAATACCATTGAGAAGAGTAGTATTTTTACCAGATATACCAAGGGTGGAAAATGCTTGAAGGATCATTTGTTGGATCATTTCAAGGGTGACTGGAGCAGCAGAAGCGATAGCGAGAGAGGATATGGAAGAAGAATCTATATTGCCAGAAGGAGCAGTGACTGCCTGGTAAACCTTTAGATTTTTGTTCAGAGGACGTGTGCGGCATTCATTGATTAGATGTCCTGTTGCTTTGCAGTAAAGTAACTGCAGATTTTATGCTTGCATTGATTTGCATAATGGCCGAAGTTTTGACACTTGAAGCATTGGACTTTGCTAATGTCTCTGATTGGTTGCTTTCCCTTAGTATCATAAACAACATTCATTGGAGTGGTTGATGCTTGTGACCGAGTGGGTATTCCATAGGCAACTTCGATAGTACCAAGATTTGGTTGTTGAAGTATATTAGTTTGAGTCAATTGCCTTTGTTCTTCTCTTAGTAATTCATTGAGGCATTCATCTAGGGATGGGGAAGGTACCCTACTCATGAGACTAGATCTCACAATCTCATATTGAGGCCTTAATTTCATGAGAAATTGATCCCGATGAGTAGTCTCCAATAGTTTTTGTAAGTCAGGAAGTGCCTTGAAGAGATTGGCATATTTGATTTCATCTAACTCTGTCCATAAATTCTGGAAACCAGAATAATATTCTTGAATGGATGAAGTTCCTTGCATATAATTTGCAATTTCATATTCCAACTGATACTGTCTTGCTGAATTCCCCTGGTGATACACCCTTTTCAAATATTCCCACATATCTTTGGCAGTTTTATATGGTTTCAAATTCATGAAAAATTGGGGCTCCATGGACCCAAGAATCCAAGTTTTGATCTTTGCATCTTTTGTGTTCAAAGACATAATTTTCTTTTCATCTTCAGTTGGTTTTGGATCAGCACCAGATATATGGCCCCATAATTCTTTACCTTCAAGGTAAAGTTCAAATTGGAAGGCCCAAGATGGATAATTTTTACCATTAAACCGGATCAAATTGATATCAGACTTGTCCATTTGCATCAATTTATCAAACAATGAGAAAATTTCATTCAGAAATCAACCAGAATCCAGAGAACAGAACCTCTGATCAAGATGTAAAGGTACTGATAAAGTCAATGGTAGTTCCAGATGAGCAAAAGTATGCAGAGAAGAGCTTCAGAAGAAAAATAGTGCACGTAGTGCAAAACAGAACACAACTGTTCAAAAAAATACCCCAGACGACCCTAATTTTCCTGACGAGATCTGTCGGTAGGCCCCAGTGATTGGTTCAATCACAGATCAGAGTAGTTCAGATTGGAGAGGCTCTAAGATATTTCCACCAGTCCAAATTTGAAATAAATCGGATCCACAAATCTGGACGGTCTTGATGAAAGCAATTTGAACAAAAATATCCAAATACGTCAGACAGAAAAGGAAGTATAACCTACCTCAAACGATTATAGAAAAATCTCAAAAATTGATCAAAAACTTCTTCAAATCCTGTCAATCCAAAACATGGAGTCGCTGGTGGAATCAAGGTTGATTGGCGGTGGGCCATGCTTGATCAGGCACAGATCAGAAGCTGTTCTGATGGATCTGTGATGAAAAAATCTTGGCAGGGACTACTTCATGAGAGAAAGATGACTTGGAACTCTTGATTCATGGAAGACGTCTTCAACCAGAATATGATTTGCAACTTGTGTCCCTTGACCTGTCTTTGATACCATGTCAAAGAATGCAAAGATGCAGACAAGTTGAATGGAATGGGATGATCTTCCCATGATCGATTGATCTCTATATATTATGATGTACATCCTTGATTTGGGCTACAAATTAGGCATATTACAGTCAGCCCTATCCTAAAATAGCATACAGAATCTGTTAGAATTTGACTAAAGGAAATGGGCTTTAGTTTACAAGTGGGCCTTTGGCCCAATGGACCCATAAACTTTAACAAGTACTACCTTGACACTGCACTAGCAAAATACTGCCAAGGGAATAAATCAGTGCATGAATATTATTATGGGTCCCTCATCCTATGGCATGAAAAGGACTCTATGACCTGAAAAACTATATCCATTGTCATGTTTCCCGAAGCAATCAAGCTTCCAGAGGAATCCCATATTAGCCAATTCTTGATGAACTTTAGGCTAGAATTTGAATCTGTCTGGGCAACTTTGATGCATAAATAAACCTCTTCGGACTTGGACACATGTGCAAGAGGTGCTTCAAGAGGAACTCTGGCCTCAATCCCACCTAACATCCCTTGATAGAGGAACCCAAAGCATTTAGTGCTCCCTTATCTAATGAAAAGGCTTTTCTCTTACAAGAGGGAAATCAATCCAATGCTACGAGTGCAAAGAGCTTGGGCATTTAAGGAAATGTAAGGAGAAAAATTAAGGAATGGTCATGTTATTTCTAAGTGCAAAGACATCCCCAGAAGAGGAATAAAGGTTCTCAGCACTGTCCGAATCCTACTCAGAATGTGGCTGCTCTTCAAGCTTAGTCCCAAGCTCCCTCGCTTGATGCCTCGTCGTCACAAGTTGTACTCATGACTCCAGAGCAAATTCAGGAATTAATCAATGCCCCAGTCACATCTGCCTTTACTTCAATGGGTATAATGGTCAGGATCATCCCACTTCTCCCTCTTCATGGTATATAAACTCACGGGCTTCCATTCAGATGACATCTATGGAAACTAATCTTAGTTCACCCCAACCTTATACCAAAACTGAACAAATTACGGTTATGAAGGCTCAAAATTTGTGCATTTCCAGTATTGACTCCATAACCATTACCACCCCCACAACATCAAAATGTTACTCTATCCAATGTTTATTTGTTCCCAACTTATCTACTTATTTGATTTCAATTGGAACATTAGTTGACAATGGATGTTGAGTACACTTAAGTTCTTTCTAATTTCTCATAATCTGATCCAAAGAGTATTGTTTAAAAGAGCTGTGAACCAGAACCCAAGAGGCCAAAACAAATTTAATTCTTTCCGTCAAAATGTTCCCATCTACAGCCACCCCCTCAAAGCATCTCGAGTTTCGTTCCTTCCAAATAATCTAAATAACCGCAAGAAATGACAGGCTCCGCATTTCTTTTCCTTTACAAGATCCTAATGGGCACTTTCAAGCGTGGAAAATATCAAGGATACACTTCGAAAAGACCCAGCTGCAACCAAACTAATCCATTAGAGATCTCCATAACATCTGAACCATCTTGCAGTTTAAGAACAAGTGATCAACCAATTCCTCTTCCCAGAGGCATATGGGGCATCCAGTAACCACTATTCTCCCTGTAATATACCTAAGTCCAATTAGGGGTTTGGATTTTTTCAATTTATTAAACTTTCATATTTCTTAGAAGAGACTCTTATTTTTATAAATATTGTGTGAGTAATGCTCTCATCTAATGATTATTTGAATAATGTAGGGTGGGTCCTAGGTCTTTTGAGTGTTACTAACCCATTGGTAGGGCCTGTTGGGAAGTCCCACATCCCACATCGCCTAAGTAATAAGCTTGACACGTCTTAATATACCTGTATGGGCCTTCTACTTATCAACTTAAGCTTTTGGGTTGGTACATGGTTTCTTACAGGGCCCACATGACTTAAATAATAAGGATGTTGTATTATAAGAGAATAGATGGGACCCATATGTGGGATCCCAAGTGGTGTGACAACACCCCTAGTCCCATAAGGACTTGTGCAAGGCAGTGGCAGAGGGAGGGGGAATTGCCCCTCCTCAATTTTCTCTTCACATGGAACAAAGAAGAGAGATTTTAGGGGTTGTTATTGACATTTTTATTTTATGGCCTTTTGCCCCTCCTCAATTTTTGTTCTTTCCAAAGAAGAGAGAATTTTACCTACAGTTAGGGTATACTTGTCCTTTTGTTCCTTATGAAAGATGTAGAAGGAATAAATTTATCAAATCCCCTTTTCTTGGAGGAAAGTTTGTTCTTTTTATTCTCCTTGCATCCTTAAAAGTAGGCATCCCACACACGACTTCTTGCAAATAGAATTTTATGATATTCTTGAATGGGGCCCACTTAAGAAAAATGAAAATAGACCCAAAGGCAAATCCTTAGGCTGATCTCCTGAGTGGGTTCCATTTAAAAGAGTCTAAACCTTACAAAAGAAATGCCTTATTCTCTACAAATACTTTGACTCAATATGATCGTAAGCCCAATGTCAATTGATTTGAATTATCTATAATATATTATTTGAGTATTTTAAAATATATCATTGAAGGTGTCACTTGATTGAAATTTGATGGGGCTATACACTACATGGGGGGGCAGCCGTTTTATCAATAATTTTTATGTTTCATCCCACTATTGTGGAACTCTTTTGTGACTCATTGGTTTCGCTTCTTTTTTTATTGTCTCTATTAAGTCGATATTATTGGGGGCCTTGAAATAATTATTGGGCCACAAAAAAGGTTGCTCCTTTTCTATGAGAAAATTCACTCCAATACAATGTAGGCCTACTCTAGTCAATCTCTACAAAATATTATTTTTTATAATATTTTATCTAAGAATTCTACCAAAAAATAATATTTATTTAAGCATCTTAAAAGTTATCATTCTGACTGCGATTATTTAAGTGAAATCTTATGAAGGGTCTAGGGAAGGGCCATTTATTGAATGGTTTAGATTTTTCATAAGTGGGTTTACAGGGATTAGTCTTCGCCCCCTACAAGAAAATCTGGCTCCACCACTAGCATAAGGACTTGCGCACTCTAATCCCAAGAAGGATTCTTGTGCGGTAGTGTTCCTAGGTTAACTAGAGCACTTGCTGACTCTTTATAAACCCATTCCCCTTTTATTTTTCTCATATTTCACTCATCGGTAAAACTTTTCTCTAGAAAACCCTAACTGTAGATTAGAATTATAGAGGATTGGAGAGGACTTGAAGGAGGAAGAGAGGACCACCAATGTAGCAGCTTAGAGGATGCCTTACATCTTTCCTCAAGCAAACCAGGCCACAATAGTTTACACAAGGTGAGTAAAAATCTAATTCTCCATGAGTAATAAGGTTTTTCTTCTTAAATTTGGTATGTTCAGAACCCTAATTCGTTATAAATTCATTAATTGTGATAAAGGGTTGAACTATATGATGATAATGATGGCTTGCATGCTGGCCAAATGGTGTAATTGAAATTATAGAAAGGTCAACTAGGCTATGATGATCCTATGTTGGCCGAAGGAGAATTTCATGGAAACTCTCAAGGCAACTAGGGTTTAGAGTTGGTTGATGACTGGTGGTAATGGATAAATCATGGATGATGATTGAATCTTTTATACAAAATTTAGGACTTGGCCGAACCTAGGATAGGGACCAATGGTTGGATCAAATGCATAGATCTGTAATGTGAGGAATGTTGATAATTGATTTTGGTGTTGATCTTGAATTGATAAAACATGTATGATTAGAAGTTGAAAATTCAAAGACTATTGTGCATTGTCTCAGAACAAATGAGGAACATTGGAACTAAAAATTGAGTTTTTCTAATATTGATATGATGATATGGAAAGGCTAACCATGACTAGACATGATTCTGGTTGTTCAAAAGGAAAGTACCGAATGTGAGTAGATATCTAAAACTACTAAAGGGTATATGTAAATTTATAATTTCAGCACCTAAACTATGGTTGGTTGAATATAATTATATAATTACAACTGGTCGAATGGGATGATAATGATTGCTGGCTGGTTGTACATAGAATGGATGATAAGAGGTTGATTGGCAGTTGGGATAGTAAAGTGATTGTGTGATGACTTGATGGAGTTTTAGGGTTTCATCCTGAATTGATGTGGTTAGAGTGTTAATTACTTAGATTACATGTTTTATTGAAGAATGACGTGATGCTGATTGCTGATTGATCATTGAGGAAAACATTAATGGCCGCATGAAATTCGTGATCATTGGAGTGGCTGGTCAAGAGACAGGTGGATTATTGGTTGGCGGAATAGGGAATAGTTGGGTTTACAAGGGGCTGCCACTATCAACCTGATTGGTAGCATAAAGGTTGAGGAATTGGGGCTGATGGATTATGTTAGTGAGGAATAGATTGTGATTTTGTAATAGATACGGTGTGGAAATTCTGGGCTTAAAACCAGCCCTTTTTCTCACCATTTTCACAAGTATTTTACACATCTCATGCATAAATCAGCCCAAACAAGCATAATCATGCGTAACCATTACCATTACGCATGTGAACCATTTACATATGTAAATGGTTGCAAACAAACAACTCCTTAGCACATGAAAAAAAAACATAACCAACTTTAATTTTTGACCAAGTATATAAAGGTGCGTTTGGCATTGTACCATTTGGATGTTCCCATGTTCTAACGAGATACGGGTGTAAAAAACATATTTGGTATGTGTAAATGATTGTACTGAATTTTGTTCTCACTAGAAGGAATCTCAAAACCTTAACCCGCTGGCATAAGAAAGTTGGAACGAAAAAACTTTGCTTTTTTTAAGAAACAACTTGGTGGCATAATTGTTTCTTACTTATCTCTGGCCTTTTAAAGAATGTCATTTGAAGATTCTAAATCCTCTCACTTATCCTAAATGTAGGCCCCACGTTCACAATCCCAAAGAAGGCGGCCCCACTTTATAATTCCTAGAGGTGGGTCACATGGTCACAATCACTAAAGGTCGGCCCATATTATAATTCTATAATGGTGGGACCACATTATAAATCTTATGAATTTGGACTCTTATCTTTTAATTTATAAAGGTGAGCTTCACGTTATAATTTCTAAAGGTGGTCCCGTGTCCACAATCACATTTTAATTGGCCCCATGTTCGGATTTCAAAATGTGGGGATGACATTGTAATTTTTTAAAAGTGGGCCCCATGTTCACAATTAATAAAAAGGATGGCCCCACATTATAAATCCTATAAAGGGGGGCCCACATTGTAAATTTTATGAACGTGCCACCCCCATGTTCTAATTTTTAAAGGTGGGCACCACATTTTAATTTCTGAAGGTAAGCCATATGTCCACAATTACAAAAAAGCTCCACTTTGTAATTCATAAATGTGGGTCACATGGTCGCGTTTACAAAAGGTGGACCCACATTTTAAATCCTATGAATGTGCGCCCATATTCTAATTTCTAAAGGTGCATCCCATATTTACATTCACAAAAAGTTGGCCCACATTATAATTCCTATAAAGGAGGGCCCACATTATAAAGCCTATGGATATGGGTCATAGTTGTTAATATCGTTTCGGACCTCATTTTGCTCTGGCCTGCAAAATGAAAAGTTTCGGCCGATTCGGAATTTCGGCGAAACTTTTCGGAATTACATTTTGGGGAAAATATAACATAATACATATACATATATAAGTAAAAAAACAGAAAAAGTAATAAATATAGATTTAATCCATTATAGTATTTTTTTTGGAATTACATTTGGTGAAAATATAAGAAATACAAAATATGTGTAAAAAAGTAAAAAAAAATTAATTATGTAAAATTCCATTTCGGCCGAAAAGTCACATTCCGGTTGAAATTCCGAATTTCGGCCGAAATAAAAAAAATTTCGATCGAGATCGACCGAAATTCAAACCGAAAAATTTTGGCTGAAATTTCGTTTTGGCCACTTGACCGAAACAAAAAATTTCAGCCATTTTGGCCAAAACGAAACGAAATTAATAACTATGATATGGGCTCCATGTTCTAATTTTTAAAGGGGGGTACCACATTGTAACTTCTACAGGTGGGTCCCATGTATGATAACAATAGTGCTACAAACAATAAAAGGTGGGGTGTAATATCTTGAGTTTTATGGGCCCCAGGATTTGTCTGGCCCAGGTAGTACCCTTAGTTGATCTCTTATTATAGAATTAGTAATGAGAGGGATTTTGGAAGGATAGGAATTAGTAGTGATTCACGTGAATGTTTTTGGAAAGAAGAAGAGTTGTTTTACAACTCTAAATAGGAAGTATAGGCTGACTTGGACTCTATCTTCTCCTTATTTATATAAACCAACGATCCTTATTGTATCCAATTACTATGAGAGAAATTATGAGAGAGAAAATCTAGTGGCTGCAATATAGGAGGAGGGGAAGGCTGATTGATGTCCTATTCGCATCCACACATTGCATAAGCGACGATCGTTTATCTAAGGTGAGTGGATCTTCCTTGATGATTCTAATTCATGAGTTAAGTGATGCATTAGATGCTTGAGGAATACAGTTTTTGATAAGAATGTTATGGACATCGATACATTTAGACTCTGGGCTGTGACAAGTAGGAATTGATTTTATGGTGAAACAGGAAGGATCGGATTCTATCATTGATTTGGCCTTATGATGATGAATCATGTGGGAAAAAGATAATCAGGTGATGAACCTTTGCAAAACTGCACTACTTTTTCTCTCTCACATGAAGAGAGTTTTCTCACGTAGGGGATGTGGGACCCCCTAGCCCACTACTTGATGGATCTGAACCATGGAACCTGAAGGGGACCCATGGGCGACCAAGGAGGTACTGGTCCTACAAGGATTGGATTCCAGTTGACCACCATCTATATACCTAAAATCCCAAAACCGTGAATGAATAATAATACAGAGAATTGATCGTTTGTGGTTGTGGGACCCATCGATTGACCTGATCAATGATCAAGACCCCACATCTTGTAGAGAAGCCACAGTCGACCATAGGGGAGTGAGACATTTGAGTTTTAGACCAGTAGGTCCCACTGTCCAACAGAATTAGAGAGCCTAGGCGTGAATTTGATGAAAATGGGGCTGAAGGTCGACACCCATGCTGGGACCCACTACCTAAGTTAATCAGAGATTAGGACCCCACATCTTGAAGGGGCCCAGGGAAGAGCTGGATGGTGGTGGTCCCATGTGGCCTGGGCCCTATCTGCCTAGTTATCCAGAAACTTCAATTTTGTTAACCGTGAGGCTTATTCATGAATTCTGTTTGTGTTTGTTGAGACTGTGGGGCCCAGTAAAGATGTCTGATGGTGAATCCAATCCATTAAGAGTAAAGCCTATTCTTGGGCAACCTTAGACATTAGGTCTGATCTTGGTTTGGTCTAGCGGGACCCACTGGATTTCACTTTAGAAGGTTTCAGGCGTGAATTCATTGCTGTAAAGGTTTCTGTGTGTGTACAGAGGTATACGATGGGCCTTTGAGGCGTAGTAATGTGCATGGGCACGGATTTGTATTTGGATGTATTTTTAATGATAATTATTGTATTGAGTCAAATTTGATGATTATGAAATATTATGTTGTATGTGGCTTGTGTAATTAGGAAATTCATTCACCAGTAATACTGATGTTGTGTTGCCCCTTTCAGGTAACAATATTGCGGGTGGGCCAGAGTGGAATGACGATCAACACGTGAATTTCGGCATGCGTGGCTGAAGGGAGAGAACGAGAACGCTTAAATAATTAATGGAGTCATTAGTCATTGTTTAGGAAAATTTTCTAATGTTTCAAGCATATTATGGATTGAGTTAGGATATAATAAGTTTGAATTCTCAGAGATTTAATGATACTTATAATTGAAGTTATATTTGAATTAAATGCCTAATTCCTTGTGAATCTTATTTGATGAATGCATGGTGAATAATGCTATATAATCATGATCCAGATATCTGATAGGGCCCCAGAATTTGGGTCGTGACATGGGGTCCCACGATGTTGTTAGAGTGTGAAATTGTATGACAATAGGCCCAACCCACTTGTATGATAATAGGTCCAGCCCACTTGTACTTATGAGATCTAGTCATAACGTGTACAACAAGATAAAACCGTATATGCTAGGATGCCTTACCATATTTAGAGATTTAATTAGGTTTTGTTTCCATGATTTGTAGCCTAAACTTAGGTAATGTAAAGTCTATATAAAGAAGAGAAATCCAAGAAGACAGCATGTCGAATGAGAGTATTTCACAGAACTCTTTCTCTATCGTTCTAGGATTCTTTTGAATATGCCTCTGAATGTCATGGTATCAGAGCTTTGGTTCTAAGAGATCTCCTTCATTCTGAGAGACTTCCTTCGTTAGTCTAAGAGTTATCTCTTCGTTTCTTCTCTTCTCTCTGCCTAGAGTATCTCTGATCAAGGTGGCCCACCTCTGATCAAATCACTTGTAGCCAGCAACCTACATGGTGATGATCGACTACTCTTCAAAAGTTATTTTGAAGATTTTTCTGGATTTTTTCTCATTTGATAAGGTGTTGTTCACCCTCTTCTTCGTCTGGCGACTTTGGTGTTTTTTTCTCACAAGGATTTCATCTCAACCGTACAACTTTGTGAATATTTATCCAAATCCCATCAAACTTGGACTAGAGGACACACTTCTGATCTCCTCCAGGATGATGTCCTCTGATCTGTGATTGGACCAAGTTGTGGGGCCCACGCATCTCTCCTGCATAGAAACTCAAGGTCATCTGGCACTGTTCCTTTTTTTCTGTTTTGGGGCAACATTTGCTAAATGCATATCTCAGCCACTACAACTGCCTCCTTCATGCTGGGTTAGTAAAATCATCTCAGATTACATCACAGATTCTGATCGTCTGTGAATTTTTGGCTATACGCTGCTATTTTGAATACTTTGGTTATTTTATTGTGCTGGTAGTAGGATTGCTGCTTGTTGCTGTTTTTTGCTAAGCATATCTATGCATTGCTATTGTGGAGAAAGGTGATATCACTTTGATCAAGTTTAATGGTAAAAACTATACCACTTGGGCTTTTCAATTTCAAATTTACCTTAAGGGTAAAGAACTCTGGGGGCATCTTGATGATTCGGATCCCAAACCTACTGATGATAAGCTTCTAGCTAAATGGGAGGTTGAAGATTGTCAGATCATGACCTAGATATTGGGGTCCGTTGATGCACAGTTTATCCTGAACCTTCGCCCATACAAGACTGCCAAAGAAATGTGGCTCTATTTAAAGCAGATATATTTGTAGGAAAATTATGCTCGAAGGTTTCATTTAAAACATGAAATCTCGCAGTTTGTTCAAAGGACCTTGTCAATACAGGATTACTACTCTCAATTTACAAACCTGTGGACTGATTACGCTGAGATTATTTATGCTGACCTCCCCACTGCCTCCTTATCCTCTATTCAAGAGATACATCAAACAAGTCAGCGGGATCAGTTTCTGATGAAGTTACGGCCACAATTTGAAACTGTCCGCTCCAACTTAATGAGCAGGGTGCCATCCCCCTCACTCGAATCATGTTTGGGCGAACTCCTTAGAGAGGAACAGTGCTTGGTGACTCTGACAACACTTACACAGAATGCTCCTCAGGCGGCTCCTATCGATGTTGCTTATATAGCTCAGGGTAAGCCTCAAGCCTGGGACATGAGCAAGGTCAAATGTCTTTGCTGCCACAAACTCGGACATGTTTCCACTCAGTGCGACCAGAAGTTTTGTTCCTACTACAAAACCAAAGGTCATGTTCTTCTGGAATGCCGGATGCGACCTCAGAATAGGCCACAGCAACAGAGAGCCTACTCTGCACATCTTCCTGAAGCTTCTTCACCAGTCATGCCTGCACCACCTGCTGCCACTTCTTCTACCCTTACTCCTGAAATGGTCCAACAAATGATTATAAATGCTTTCTCTGCACTTGGCCTGTCAGGTAAACCAACATCTTCAATATCCACCTGGTATATTGATTCAGGGGCCTCCAATCATATGACACACTCTCCTGCCAATATGACTCATATTAGGGAGTATGATGGAGACCTTTGCATCAATACTGCTGATGGTGGCAGTGTTCCCATTACTACTGTTGGCCAAGTTCCTCACTCCTTGCCCTTGCATAATGTTTTTCTTTCCCCTCGCTTAACCACAAATTTGTTATCCGTTGGTCAACTTGTTGATAGTAATTGCTCCAACCTTTTTTCTTGCTCTGGTTGTGTTGTGCAGGATCAAGTGTCGGGGAAGGTGCTAGCGAAAGGCCCTAAGCAGGGACGACTGTTTCCTCTCCAGATTTCGTCACAAGAAAGGCCCCCTTCAGCGTCTGCTTTGCTCTCTCATTTTAGTCATAATAAATGCCAGTTGTGGCATAATCGTTTAAGACATCCTGATTCCAAAACTTTGATGTTTTTATTAAATTCTGGTTTAATTAATGATAATAAAGTTTCTTTTAAGGATGTTTCTTTTAATTGTGATAGCTGTAAGATGGGGAAAGGGAAAACCCTTCCTTTTCCTCTTCATGATTTTTTAGCTATGAAATGTTTTGATATTGTTCATAGTGATGTCTGGGGTATTGCATCTGTTATCTCTCATTCTCATTATAAATACTTTGTTACATTCATTGATGATTATAGTCGTTTTACTTGGATTTATTTTTTACATTCTAAGTTTGATGTTTTCTCGGTTTTTAAAGTTTTCTTGTCTTATGTTGAGAATCAATTTTCCACTACCATTAAAATTCTTAGGTCTGATTCAAGGGGGGAGTATGTTTCTAAGGACTTTCAAACATTCTTGCAATCCAAAAGCATTATCTCCCAGCGATCTTGTCCTTACACCCCCCAACAAAATGGTGTGTCTGAACGAAAAAACCGACATCTCTTAGATATTGCTCATTCCCTTTTGTTAGCATCTTCTGTTCCCACTAGGTTTTGGCCCGAAACCCTCTCAACCACTGTGCATGTAATAAATTGTTTACCTTCCTCTAGATTAGACAACCAGACACCTTTTTTTAGACTTTTTCAAAAACATCCTCGTTATGATCATCTTCGTCCTTTTCGGTGTGTGTGTTTTGTTCTTCCTCCCACTGAGCGCACTAAGTTAACAGCACAGTCCTCCATATGTGCCTTTCTTGCTTACGCTCTTAATCAAAAAGGCTATCTATGTTATGATCCTACTGCCAAAAGAATTCAGGTTTCTCGCAATGTCGTGTTTTTTGAAAATCAATATTTCTTTCCAAGGCATGGTGATGCAAATGACTCCGTCTCTTTATCCTTTTTACCACCCTTTTCAGATGCAATGCCTCCACCTGTTACTCGTTTTAAGCCGAATTTTGTGTATGAACGACGGAAGGTTACAGATGATTCTACCTCTGGGTCTCTCACTACACCTACCATTCCTGCACCTGATCCACCTCTGGAGCCTCCTGCTCTTCGCCGATCCACTCGCCAAATAAAGTCACCTGATCGTTATGGCTATACTCATGCTTCCTTATTAACCACTTTGTCTTTTTTTTCTATCCCTAACTCGTACTCTCAGGCAGTACAGCATGATTGTTGGATACAGGTTATGCAGGAAGAACTTATTGCTCTTCAAACAAATCATACATGGGACGTTGTTACTTGCCCTTCATCTGTCAAACCCATTGGATGCAAGTGGGTATACTCGGTGAAATTGAAGTTTGATGGATCCTTGGATCGCTACAAAGCCCGTCTGGTTGCACTTGGAAACGGGCAGGAGTATGGTATCGACTATGAGGAGACTTTTGCTCCTGTGGCCAAAATGACAATTGTACGTACAGTTCTTGCAATAGCTGCCTCTCAGTCTTGGCCCCTGTATCAGATGAATGTGAAGAATGCAGTCCTTCATGGGGATCTTAAAAAAGAAGTCTGCGCGTCTCCCTCAAGGAATTCCTTCTTCTTCCAAGACCGATGTCACTCGTTTACGATGCTCCTTATATGGCCTTAAACAGGCACCCAAAGCTTGGTTTGACAAGTTTTGAACCAGTCTCCTTCAGCTTTCTTTTATACAGACCCCATATGATCCTTCGATGTTCACGCTTCATTCATCCAAAGGATCCACAATTCTCCTTGTGTATGTCGATGATATCATTATAACTGGCCCAAACAGTGATACGATTCAACAGATACATGCCTTTCTGCAAGATAAGTTTCATATGAAGGATTTGGGACCTTTGAATTATTTCTTGGGTTTAGAAGTTCATCAATCAAAGAAAGGTTTGTTTCTTCATCAACACAAATATACTACTTGTTAGCAAGGCCCAAGGCCCAAGGCCCATGCGAAAGTCCTTCACATAACTCTCACGTGGATTGATTGGGTTGTATTACAACTGTACATATTCTATAATTAGTTTTAGTTAGTTTCCTTCCTAACTTATGATCAATGTAATTAGTTTCCTTCCAAGATTAGAAACTTGTTTAAAGGCATGTAAATACTATATATTGATGTATAATCTCCATAGAAAGGGACAACACAAATTAATAGATTCTAAAGAGAATTCTGAAAACTCTTTCTGTGATCGTGAGTAATCAGAGATTGTCATGGTATCAGAGCGTGGTTCATGAACATCTAGTTTCCTTTCTTCCAAAGCTATCAAGGTCTAGAGAAATAAATCCCTCTCGTGCAGTAAACAGTTTCTGATAACTGTTTCAAGATTTTTCACATGTTCCCATTACTGCTGTCGGTGATATCCCTGGTCCCATCCCATTGAAAAATGTTTACCTTTGTCCTAATTTAACTTCCAACCTACTATCAGTTGGACAACTTGTGGAAAATAATTGTAACATCTCTTTCTCTTCTTCTGGTTGTGTTGTGCAGGACCAGATGTCCGGGAAGGAGATCGCGAGGGGGCCTAAGTGTGGGCGCTTGTTTCCGCTGGATTTTTCTAAACTTTCTAGGAATCAATTTGTCCAAAATGTGTTTTGTTTTTCTCTTAGAGATAATTGCCGCTTGTGGCATAATAGACTCGGACATCCTAATTCCAAGGTTTTGTCCCTTATGTTAAATTCTGGTTTATTAAATAAAACTCTTGGTTTATCTTCTTGTGTGCCTTTTGATTGTGCTACTTGTAAAATGGGAAAGAGCAAAACTCTTCCTTTTCCTCATTCAACTTTACACACCTCTCAGTGTTTTGATTTAGTTCATAGTGATGTATGGGGAATTGCTCCAGCTCTTTCCCACGCTCACTATAAATATTTTGTGACCTTTATTGATGATTTCAGTCGGTTCACCTGGGTTTATTTTCTGCATTCAAAATCTGATGTTTTTCATGTTTTTAAAAATTTTTTGGCTTATGTTGACAATCAATTTTCCACCTGCATTAAAATTTTGCGATTTGATTCAGGCGGGGAATATATGTCCTCTGATTTTCAACGGTTTTTGCAAAACAAAGGCATTATTTCCCAAAAATCTTGTCTTTATACTCCCCAGCAGAATGGAATCGCTGAAAGGAAAAATCGACATCTCCTTGATGTCACTCGTTCCCTTCTTCTGGAATCCTCGGTTCCTACTCGTTTTTGGGTTGAGGTACTGGCTACAGCAGCTCATCTTATCAATCGTATGCCATCCACCTCCATCGAGAATCAAAGCCCATATTACCGTTTGTACAAGACCGCTCCATCCTATGAGGATCTTCATGTTTTTGGCTCCACTTGTTTTGTACACTTGCCTCCTTCTGAGAGGACCAAACTCACGGCACAATCAGCTCAGTGTGTGTTTTTAGGTTATGCACCCTTCCAGGATGGGTTCCTTTGTTATGATCCTCACATTCGTCGTTTACGTACCTCTAGGAATGTTGTTTTCTTTGAACATCAGTATTTTTTTCAAAAACACGTTGACCCTCCTGACTCCTCTTTTGTGTCGTTACCTGGTTTTTCTGACGACCCGTCAGTTGTTCGGTTTAATCCTAACTTTGGGTATCACAGACAGAACCGCCCAGCGCCTACCAGGGATCCCTCTCCTGATCTTCCTCCGGCATCCGGTCCACCACCGGCAGTTGATCCACCCGGACATCCTTCTCTGCGTCGCTCCACTCGGATTTCGGTACCACCAGCCCATTATGGGTTCTCCCATACTTCCTTAATGGCCAATTTATCTTCCTCTCCCATTCCCCAATCCTATTCTCAGGCTGTACAGGACCCATGTTGGAACAAAGCTATGCAAGAGGAATTGGATGCGTTAGGGCAAAATCATACGTGGGATATTGTACCATCTCCTATGGGTGTCAAACCTATTAGCTGTAAGTGGGTCTTTTCTCTCAAGTTAAAATCCGATGGCACATTGGATAGATATAAGGCGCGTCTTGTAGCTCTTGGAAATCGCCAGGAATATGGCATTGATTATAATGAAACATTTGCTCATGTCGCCAAAATGACCACGGTTCGCATCATTCTTGCTGTTGCTGCATCTCAGTCTTGGCCTCTATATCAGATGGATGTCAAGAATGCATTTCTTCATGGCGATCTAAACGAAGATGTCTATATGCGTTTGCCTCAGGGCTGCTCCTCTGGGAAGGGTATGGTTGCCAAACTCCGTCGCTCCCTCTATGGTCTGAAGCAAGCTCCTCGCGCCTGGTTTGAGAAATTTCAAGCTGCTCTTCTCCGATTGGATTTTCATCCGAGCCAGTATGACCCTTCTATGTTCTTACATCATGCTCCATCCAGGATTACTGTGCTACTGGTCTACGTGGATGACATTGTCATTACTGGTCCGAATGCACATATAATTCAGGAAATCCAAGCTTCTCTTAATCAGACATTTCACATGAAGGATCTCGGTCCTTTACACTATTTCCTTGGTCTTGAAGTTCATCAATCGACTAAAGGAATCGTTCTCAATCAGCACAAATACACGGTGGACCTCATTGACTTGGCCGGCCTTACTGCTTCTGCTCCCGTAGATACACCGGTCGAACTGAATGTCAAACTCAGTAAAAAGGAGGGTGACCTTCTTCCCGATCCTACAACATATCGCCAGTTAGTTGGTAGCCTGATCTACCTCACGATCACTCGCCCTGATATCTCCTATGTGGTCAACCTCATGAGTCAGTTCATGACTGCTCCAAGACATCTTCATATGGTTGTTGTTCGTCGCCTCATTCGGTACCTTATTCGCACACCGACTCGCGGGTTGTTTTTCCCATCCAACAATCCTGTATCTCTCAGAGCTTATTCCGATGCTGATTGGGCTGGTTGTCCGGATACTCGCAGATCGACAACAGGATGGTGCATGTTTTTGGGTGATAGTCTGATTTCTTGGAAATGCAAGAAACATGAAAAAGTTTCAAAATCTTCTACCGAGGCTGAGTACAGAGCAATGTCTGCTGCGTGCGCTGAAATTCTTTGGCTACGCGGACTCCTTTCCGATATTGGGTTTCCAGCAGCCGGTGCTACCCCACTATATGCAGAAAATACAAGTGCTATTCGGATTACTGAAAATCCGATTTTCCATGAACGCACTAAGCACATCGAGGTTGATTGTCACTTCATACGTGATGAACTTACACGCGGTGTCATTAGTCTTCCACATATCTCCACTGAGCTTCAAATTGCTGACATTCTTACTAAAGGTCTTCCGCGACCGCGTCATCAGTTCTTGGTTGGCAAATTGATGCTTGTTGATTCCCCCGCATCAATTTGAGGGGGGGTGTTAGCAAGGCCCAAGGCCCATGCGAAAGTCCTTCACATAACTCTCACGTGGATTGATTGGGTTGTATTACAACTGTACATATTCTATAATTAGTTTTAGTTAGTTTCCTTCCTAACTTATGATCAATGTAATTAGTTTCCTTCCAAGATTAGAACCTTGTTTAAAGGCATGTAAATACTATATATTGATGTATAATCTCCATAGAAAGGGACAACACAAATTAATAGATTCTAAAGAGAATTCTGAAAACTCTTTCTGTGATCGTGAGTAATCAGAGATTGTCACTACTGACCTAGTGGATCTCGCCAATCTAGGTGATTCTAGCCCAATCGACACCCGGTTGGAAGTAAATGCCAAGCTTCGTCAACAAGATGGAGATCTCCTTCCTGATCCTACATGCTATCGTCGGTTAGTTGGTAGCCTTGTCTACCTAACCATCACTCGACCAGATATCTCTTATGTTGTTAATCTAATCAGTCAATTTATGACAACCCCACGGCATCATCATTTGGTGGCAGTCAAATGGATTATTCGATATATCCTTGGTACCTCTACCCATGGCTTATTTTTTCCAGTTGGCACACCGCTTACACTCACTACTTATTCTGACGCAGATTGGGTTGGTTGTCCGGACACACGCCACTCTACCACAGGATGCTGTGTTTACTTAGGAGATGCCTTGATATCCTGGAAATGTAAAAAACAAGATAAAGTATCAAAATCTTCCACGGAATCAGAATACCGAGCCATGTCTTCCGCTTGTTCTGAGATCCTTTGGCTACGTGGGTTGCTCTTAGAGCTTGGATTCTCACAGACTCAACCGACTCCTCTTCATGCTGACAACACAACTGCCATTCGAATCACTGAAAATCCTGTGTTTCATGAGCGGACCAAGCATATAGAGGTGGACTGTCACTTCATTCGGGACAAGTATGATCGCAATATCATTACTCTTCCCCATATTTCCACCAAGTTCCAGCTTGCTGATATCTTCACCAAGGGCCTTCCACGGCCGCGGCATGAATTCTTGGTTCGCAAATTGTTGCTGGTTGATTCTCAGCATCAATTTGAGGGGGGGTGTTAAGAGTGTGAAATTGTATGATAATAGGCCCAGCCCACTTGTATGATAATAGGCCCAGCCCACTTGTACATATGAGATCTAGTCATAACGTGTACAGCAAGATAAAACCGTATATGCTAGGATGTCTTACCATATTTAGAGATTTAGTTAGGTTTTGTTTCCATGATTTGTAACCTAAACTTAGGCAATGTAAAGTCTATATGAAGAAGAGAAATCCAAGAAGACAGCATGTCGAATGGGAGTATTTCACAGAACTCTTTCTCTATTGTTCTAGTATTCTTTTGAATATGCCTCTGAATGTCAGTTGTAAATCCTATGTTTCCTCCTTGGAGAAAAACTTTTATAATGTTACCAAACAAGTTCCGTCAACAAATTTTTAGTATAGTAATTTAATATAATGTTGCCAAACAAGTTCTGCAGAGTATAGACTTGGCACAATCCGATCTCAGCACAACCTGATCCGAGTTAAAAATTTGGAACAACACAAGAACGACGCCAAACAGGCCCTAAATCATCGAGTTAATCTTCATGGAAAACAACAAGATTACCACTTCAACATGAGATGAAAGCGCCACCAGCCTTCGCCCATCCAGGAAAACAAAAGAAATCATATAGGTTTCTACAATCAACTAATATTATATTGATACAGAGTACAAATACAAAATTAAAGCATAAGCATCAAAATGAAATTAAAAGGGCAACTATCATGAATAAGATTAAAAATCAATTAGCAACACAAATTTAAAGATTAAGATGGGATACTATAATACCTAGCTGATCAACTAGTTTTAGCAAGTAAGCTTCCAAGCCCTGATAAATTCCAAGCAATAGTGACTGCAAGTGTATGACATCCATTGGTAGGTTCAAGTTGAAGAACTGCTCAACTGTCTGCAGGAATTTGTGTGCTCAGATTGAAAGCTAAAGATGGAAGAATCAGTATGAACTATGAAGTAACATGTATAAAGATCAGAACATAACAGCCTAAACATGGAACAAGATAGTAATCTCATCTCCAAACGGAAGAAAGCCTATCACACAGTCAACATGTGAAATCACAGTATAACATCCATTAAAAGGATAAAGTTGAAGAACCAATCAACTGTCTGCAGTAATTTCTGAAGTCAGATCTGAAAGCTAAACTGCAAAAATAAGCACCAAGGGGGCATAAAGCTTGGAACATGAGAGCCACTGCACGTAACAAGCTTATGATCCCCTCTCCAAACGAAAGAAACCTAACATGTGATTTACACGTCAAATCAAAGAAGCAGATGAATGTATTAGAGTATGTTATTTTTTGTTTTTTTTGTGTCCATGGTCAGATTACTACAGGACACTCATGGCTTTCTACCTGACCACAAAATAAACAGATAAATCTACCCAACAACAAAATAAACAGATAGAAGTGCTGCACACTTTGTTTATTGATCTTCGGCTTCTGGTAACTAAACCTAATGCCATAAGCATATGCTCATGCATGAGATTTGAATCATTCATTTAGAATAATGCACTGTTAATGAAAAGCCTGAAATCACTTTACACAGAGGATCCAGACCATCCAAACAGAGGAATTTCACAGTTAAAATCATTCATTTTCCAGTGTAATCTTCTATGCCCATCTTTTGTTGGTCGTTTTTGTAATAATCTTTTATTAAGTTAAATTTTCCTCCTCTATCCAAGAAAAGAATTTATGCTCACTTCTCGGAAATCCCTCAAAATTCTAATTTATCTTTCTTTCCACATTTCCAAAGACCAACAAAGGGAATCAAGTCACATAATATCTTTTTACATGAAATGGGCAAGTGAGACACCTTTAATAACCTCAATCTATTGTCTTACTTAATGAACCAAAAATAAAAAAAAAATAAAAAAAAAAACTCATGATTTTATTGTCTGCTATTTTCCTATTCGACATTGATTTTACCAGAAATTTACTGGGTGCTACTCATTTTTCCTTCTTGTTGACCAAACAAAGAGTTGTCGTCGTCGTCGACGTCATCATCATCATCATCAAAGTTGGGTCCCAACTATGATGGGGTCAGCTACATGAATTCTGCTTCTCCATTCCGATGTATCCTAAGCCAAATCCCCAAACAAGCTGCACTTCTTCGTATCTGTTCTTACTACCTCCATCTATGTCATCATCGGCCTACTCCTTCCCCTTCATGGGCCCTACATAACTTAACTTTTACTTACCGGCGCCATTGTCAGCCTGCATTGGATATGCCCAAACAATTTCAAAGGGGTTTCTTTAATTTTATCCTCGATTGATACTACCCCTAAATGCTCTCGAAAGTGCTCATTTCTAATTTTTATCCTTCCTAGTGTTTCCACACATCCACCTCAACATTCTCATCTTTGCTTCATACATTTGTGCATATGTTGCTTCTTAATTGGCCAATATTGCTCCTTAGGTCATAGTTAGTCTAATCGTTGTCCTGCAAAAATTTTCCTTCAATCTTGTTGGCATTCGTCAGTCACAAAGCACTCCAGAAATAAATCTCCACTCCAACCATCTCGCTTTTATCCTATGTTCGACATCTTCATCAATCTCCTGATCCTTATTAATTATCGAGCCAAGGTAACAAAAAGAATCTCTTTTTGGTATCTCCTAGGTTTCAATTCTCGTAGTAATTTCAGCTCTTTGTATATGCCCACTTTAGTTGCAATCCATATATTTTGTTTTGTACAGCTTATTTAAAGCCGTTGGATTCTAAAGCCTCACACCATCTCTCGAATTTTGTATTCACACCATCTCTTGATTGACCCATCAACACTATATCATCTGCAAACAACACTCACCAAGACACCTCCTCTTGAATATAAGCAGCTTTCTCATCCTTAGTTACCATATTCGCTGCTATGGATGTCGAATCATGAATAGTTCGATTCCAACAATTCATATTTTAGTTTGCTGCAATCCGAAAGTTCGAAATTATGCAGTTCATTTTAGTTCAGTAGGAGGAAGACGACGTGCTTTGGTAGAAGTGAATGGGAAAGGAAAGAGCCAATATGAGAGGTAACTTGTGTTAACTGTGTAAAGATGGAGAACATTTCACCTAGACTAGAGAATGGCACAATGGTCCCATCACAGTAATGAGGGTATGTTAGACTAACAATCAGTAATAAATGAATCAAAACAAACGTTTCCAGCCATCCGATCAAAAGAAATGATAATGAATGGTAAATGCCACAACATGAATGGTTGAAAATTGTTGCATTTAATTGAATGGTAAAAAATGTCTGATGAGGCCTATCTTTTATTTTTGCTAATCCATCAAGATCCCTTTTGTATGACTAGACCATTGAGCCATTCGTCAATGCCACTTGTCCACCATCTCATTAAACAAGTGATTTTCTATTGGCAAGGTATCTATGGAAGAAGTTTTCACTATTGAGATGATGGTGGGATACTTCAATACGGCAAACAGTTGGCTAGGGATATCTTTCTTTTTTTCTATGAGCCAAATTCACTTAAATTGGAGCCCACTGTGAGATTGATTACGCATAAATACGTGAGTAAAAAATAAATGGATTCTAATGGTTTTAGAAAATATAAACCTCATTAGATCATCCTAACCCCTTCATCTATGGACCACAAGTTCAATGATTTTAGAAAGCGTCATTTTTTTTTTAATTTCAATCCAACGGTGAGTAATGGTTGGATAAGTGTTAAATTTGTGCTTGTGGCAATTCAAGGTGTGGGTAGTGTGTGAACGTGGTAACTTGATCATAGGTGGGATGGGTGACCAACAAATCATGGTTCTAATCCAAACATCTCTATGTAAATAGAATCAAATCTATAAATTCGCCAATTGTATCAAATTACATATTCAAAATATTGTAGCGAATTCATCAAATTTGAATTTCGAATTAAGCAAATTGAAAAACAAATTAAATGGGGCTGCCCCATCGAATTTTCGAATTGAATTAAGTGCCGAACTGTAACGACCCAGGCCCGTTGTCCACATGATATTGTCCGTTTCGGCTATGGGATTTCAACCCAATCTTGCCTCACCGTTTTAAAAGGCCTCAAGTGGAGTTAAGGTCAAATCACACACATATATACCCAAGATCAGGACTAACATGTTTCCGATATGAGATGTATGCACCACTGCATACCCAATCCTTTAGAGTTTCCCCCGCCCTCTGTCTAGGCGGATGCTCGCCAGAACCAACGCCCCTCTAAAGGGGGGCCACAGGCATGACATACTCCCCAACCAAAAAACAAAGCCGTCCTCGGCTCTGATACCACTTTGTAACAACCTGGAATACAGGGCCCCA
Source organism: Umbellularia californica (assembly GCA_028538565.1). Taxonomy (NCBI): domain Eukaryota; kingdom Viridiplantae; phylum Streptophyta; class Magnoliopsida; order Laurales; family Lauraceae; genus Umbellularia; species Umbellularia californica. The sequence goes on from JAPQWN010000005.1 coordinate 69,474,397, forward strand.
TTGGATTCCGCACCGTAACCAACAAGTAGCATAACCAACACATAAATCAAATTATCCACGCATAATAACTAGGCTTTTGCCTAAAATCTGAACCTTTATTTAAAAGACTATCGAATCCAAGAATAATGTTCAATAAATAAAAATAAACAACAAAATTTGCGATGTGGTCTTTGAAATTCAAATAGATCAACCTGCGAATTAGGTAACTATGAACTCATCCATAATCAGTGCAAACTCCAAAGAGATAAAGGTTGAGGTTTGACCCCTAATGAAAACCTACGGTCACTAGGAATTCACCTGTCTCTCCATAGGTAGTTCTCATAGGTAGTTAACTCATCCATCCATAATCAGTGCAAATAGATAAGAGCTTAGGGTTGATCCCTAATGCAAACCTCTCTCCAAAGGGAACTCACTTGTCTCTCCACAGATAGTTCTCACACTCGGAACCATTGTTGGGATTATGCCAAACAAAGAGTAAATAATAATAATAATAATAACTTTTAACAATATCCATTCAAAAGACAATGTTTGTAAGCTGTTGATGAGCCGAGGCTTGACCAAACTAAGCCAAAAAGTGATTGGGCATGATATTTGAGCATTGATCCACAGCATGAATTTAGCCATTAGCCTTCCATGAAAGCAAAGTAGACCCAATTGTAATAAAAAAAAATTGCACCATGCACACATTTCGTAGGTTCACGCATGGTTGTAAAATCGTGAATTGCATAGTGAATCATTCAAGGGGTTGAATTGAATCGAATCGCGAATCGTGGGATATTTTCTATTTTTCTTAATATAGATTAAAAAATGCTAAAAAATATTTAAAAGAGGAAAATTTGTATGTCCATAATCTATCTATTTTCCATCGATTCTACTATCAATACATGACAAATATTAGTGTCTTAATATACTACTATCCTTTACCAAAAAAAGAAAAACACTTTACCATAAAATGATATACTACTGTCTGAATTGTTGAACATGATTAGGATGTAGAATTGAAAAGGCTTGAATCAGTTGAATTTAAAAATGTTGATCAATCAGCGAGGCCCACCAGTGGAATACTAATTGATACATGAAAATAAAAGAGGGACGCCATGACAAGAGTCTGGAAAAGAAAATACTCAAATGAAAGTGATAAGCGACAGTTGAGAAATTTCTTTCATTAGTGGAGCCCACCTGTGAAATCCAGCTGCTAAACATTCTGGATAAAAAAAATCCAACCTGCTATCAGGTGGAACCGTGGGATCAACCAGGGGATGAAGAGAAAAAATGAAAATGAACAAAATAACAGCTGTATCCATCTGTCAGGCCCGCTGATGAACGATGAAACTGACAAATGAAAAATGTCCTCAGGCTATAACATGTCCAGAAAAAATCCTGTAAGTTGAAGGGATAAAATGACAATAAAAATATCAAAATGCATGGGGCCCACATGTGAAATAAAAGAGCACCTGTATCCATTTGTGGGGCCGTTGCTAATTGATGAAAATGATAAATGAAACTGGCCTCAAGCTACAACAGATGTCTGGAAAGAGAATTGCTGAAATGGAAGATATAAATTGACAACAAAAATATAAAGATGCATGAAAGAGGCAACATGTGAAATCAGAAAAGAGCAGGTGTATCTGTCAGTCAGACCCACTGGCCTAAGGCCATAACAAGTGTATGGAGGAAAAAAAAATTGAAATGGGAAAGAAGAAATAAAATATAAAATGCATGAATAAGCCCACATATGAAATCAGAAAAGAACAGGTGCATCCTTCTGTGGGGCCCACCTGTAAAGTCCATTTCAAAATTAAGGATAAATAAAACAAATTGCTCACAGGTAGGATCCGCCAATGGATGAAAAAGACAACATCTGTGAGCTTAATTCCATCTGTGAGGCCCATCGACAGGTTTGGATTGCACGTGCAGGCCCCACTGATGGATGGTAGAAAAAGAAAAGATGAGGGCATGAAATGGAACCAAGGGTGGACCCAGGAAATTCAATTGGGAGGTCGCTTTCTATGTAAAAGAAATATTGGGGGAAGGGGCAAATGTGGAAAAAAAAAAAAACACATTAATTTTTATAATATTTAAGGGGATTTTATATTAAAAAAATCAACTTTTTTCTGATATGGCTGGGGGTAGGCATGTCAAACGGGACGTGCCTAGAGCGGGCTGGCCCATGCCGTGCCTCTTTAATTTTTTTTTCCGATTATTTTTTTTCGCCTTTTCGGTATTAAAAAGAAAAATTAGAACACAAACACAGAGAATGACAAAGATATTTAAGTGGTTCGGTCAAACTTGACCTATTCCATTGAGAAGATAACCATTTGGATCTTAACTTCTTGAAGGTGTGTAAATAGGATTACCTTCAAAACCTTATAATCTTTTTAAGAACAAAAATAAAAAAGAATAAAAATTGTATTTTCTAACCTTAAAGTATTTTTTTATAAACCATAGTTTTTGCCTCTAAGAAAAAGCTCTTTTTTAAGTGTTTTTTAAGCTAAAGTGGAATAAGGTAGACAATGCAAAATTTGCAAGTATTTTAGATGAAATAACTTTATAAATGTTCAAAATGATGTAAAATGGTGGCTTCTCTACTATAATTTTGAAAGGCGGACCTAATTACCACAATTCCAGGTGGGCCCCAATAACCTCATGAAATAATATTTTTTAACTATTTTTTTACCAAATACACTAATTCTATAATAGAAATTAAAAAAAAAATCTAGAGCTTTTATTTTTGGGCCTTAATCTAACTAGCCCTTATTAATTTTTAGGCCTTATTAACTAGAGTTTCCAAAGTTGCTGAAACCCGGAACTCAATTGTTCTTCTTTTGTATATTCAAGTACACTGAGATAAGAAAAAGGTCTCCAGACCATGAACCATGGATTTTCAGGCTTCCTAATTTGACCAAGGATTCAGATTTGCTACAACCCTAAAAGTGCAAGGATTCCTAATTTGACCATGAACCATGGATTTGACCAAGGATTCAGATTTTTAGGCTTCCTGAACTGTCTGTCTCTCTCTCCTCCCTCCTGGCGGGCCGACCGTTATGGATGGGTCGGCCCATTGAGTGTCGTGCCGAAACGGGCCAGCCATGCCAATTCCCTCGGCCCATGGCACGGGCCGATGACTGACCTTCGGCCTGGCCCGGCCCATTTGACATCCCTAGGTGGGGCCTTCAGCCCCTAACCCATGTACCTGGGTCCGCCCTTGAATGGAACAATGGTGGACGGACGAAATGAAAGGAGGGAGAAAGAAGGGGGAAAAAGAGAGCAAATGGGCATACCTGGAATCGACGAATGCAAAAGCAAGGAAGGGCTTCGTCTTCTCGCTGGAATCTGCGTCTGCAAATCTTCAATGCAATCGTCTTCTTCCTTGAGCTCTTCTTCAACATGTCTTCACCGCTGGATTGTAGTCACATAGGAAGAGAGAATTGTTTGGCGTTGGACTTTTGGAGATCCCAAATTTCTTTATGTCTTAATGGAGTTTTTAATCTTAAATTCTCTTCCATTGATGGCAACAACTTAGAGTGCGTTTGGCATCGTGCCATTCAGATGCACCCATGTTCCCATGAGATAAGGCTGGGGAAAACATGTTTCGTATGTGTGTATCTGTTTTTGTAACTCTTTCTTTCCTTTCCCTTTCGAATTTTTTAGTTTTCTAACCCACAGTCCGTATCCAGAAGTCACTTTACAGAACCTCATATATCATTTATCTTTTTAACCAAAAGGAACACCAACTCCTTGGCCAACATTCATCATTTCTACCATTCTTCCATTATCAGCACAAATAACATTTAGATGAATTGTCAAATCAATCTTGACTTTCAGTATCACCACACAGCCTAGTATTATTATCCTCATTGTTATTCAAGTCAGCCCCCCATACCGCACCATCCTCCTCCTCATTATCAATTAAAAGAGGACCATCGTCAGTCCATTCAGATTTCTCACTCTCTTCAATGAATTGTTTTAAGTATTTTTCATATAATTTCCTTCTTAATAACTGAAAGCCCCCAAATTTCACCAACTTAAAGATTTATTTGCTCAACCTTTTCAACAGAAAACACCCACCACCCCCCCCCCCCCCCCCCCCCCCCCCCCAAAAAAAACTACGCACGCGTGCGATCTCCACACAGGAACATACACACAACACTCTCCCTTCGTCAGAGAATGTAGGGGCTCCACACGGGAATCACACTCTTAGTGGGAGAATATTAGGCACAACATCCCTAGTGCTTTGGTATGCATACCATTGGCAACTCCGACTGTCCCAGGAGATGGACAGGATGTATAAGAGGTGAACTCAGACCGCATACTTGTTACATGATTAGTGATGCCTAAATCGATAACCCATGATGAAGTAGATGATGAGGATGTAGAAACCATATGTGCTCGAACACCCGACCTCCCGCTCTGATACCATGTTGACAACCACTTACTATAAAAGCCTAAGCTGATAGAGAACGGCGTAACAATATATATCACAATTCACAACACGTATTAATGAACTCAACTTGCCTTCCATTTTACCTTTTTTCCTAATTACATGTAAACAATGAAATCCAACAAAGCACGGAAATGAATGACTTAGTGTCAATATTTAGAAAAAGCATCAAACCAATCATGAAAAAGAAATTACTTTCCCTCAATAAACTTCTTTATTACATATATATATATATATTTTTTTTTTTTTTTTTTTGGAGACTTCATTTAATAACTTTTTCTCTAAAGTGATACCCATAACAATGAAATGTAAATATGAAATCTCCAGATAAAGTTCCAAATTCTGACAAATGCAGAATAATGTACCCAAGCAATTAGATGTCTCAGTGTAACAAACCTCTTCAATAATTCGAAAGACTTCAATTATGGATGCTGCTTGTCTTTGTTGAGATGACAAAGGCTCCCAATCCTACAAGCTCGTACACAAATAATAAATAAATATACAACAAAGAAGGCATGGAAACAAGACTTGACCACATTTAACAAATTAAAACAAGAATTTTACCAAGGTGGAGGTTAAATAAAAACATATGAAAAACCGAAATTGCTCCTACTTTGTGATAATAAAAAGAACTGAGAATATATAGTGCTACCCATAAATAAAACGCCTTCAATGACTTCAAATACTTGTAATAAAGGAAGCGTAATGTCACTTATATTTCTTCCCAGAGACATGATCATAGCTTGTGGACAAATCTTATATGGATTTTCAAAATAAAAGGAGAGAGAGCAGAAGATCAAAAGAAAAAATGGATTTTCAAAATGCATTATTTGTTCAGAAAGCATTAACCATTTTTTTTCAAAAGAGAACACTATAGCACAAATGGGTTTTCAACAACTTCTATATCATTATGAGAAGTCAAGCTTCTAAAGCAGCAAAACCTTGATCAAAGTAATTCCTGAAAAATATTAATTATGAAAGTAACTGTAGCAAAAGAAAAAGGTTTTCTACTCTAAAACAAACCTAACAACTGAGGTAATTTTTTTTCCTAGTCATTAATAGAGCATTTGTTAATAGAAAGGGAATTGTACAATGATAACATTTCATTCCACCATAATACCTATATGATTTGTCTTCTCAAAAAAAAAAAATTTTCTTCCTTGCATATTTTCCATTTTACCCATAATTTCAACATGGTTTTGGTTCTCATAACAGAATTCATGTAGCTGTCCAATCATAATTGGGACAAGGCTTTGATGATGATGATGAATAGAAAGAAGTGAAATGATTACGTAACTGATGATACAACAGTCCAAACTGTTGTATCAATTTACTGCAATCCCTTTTATTTGAATTTTAGAAAAAAAGAACTCCCAAAATAAACAAATGTCTCCTTTTCAAGGAGTTTTGGTGTTTTAGATGTAAATAAAACCTTAGTGTATAACATCTTGGTATAGAACTACACATTCACAACACAGCATCAAATCATTATCGATCACTACTGAACCCATTACGTGATGACTGTTTTTAAACCACGATATTACCACTAGAGTAGAAGGGACCAAGGGATTTCTCCGCTTCCTTTAAAAGGACAAGCTATCCATCCATCCACCTCCACATGAGATTATTTTGGAACACCTGCCAGTATTGAACAGTTGGAGCACACTTCACCCATGACACTACAGAAGCAAACTTGCATCAAACTGTGAGACAGTTGATAGTTTCATCCTCTTTTTTTTTTAATAGTTGATAATTTCATTCTTCGCTTTGCACATAACACGCAAGCTCAGGAATTTAAGCTCCTGCACTTTAAATGATCCAGGGTGAGAATCTTATCCACCGCCTTGGTCCAATAAAATGCTCCAACCCAGGTGGCACACCATGGCCCCATACCTTTGTGAATGGTAAGGTAAATTCTCCTTTCCATGTTAACCTTATAAACATCTACCTGACTTCCACTAAACCTTTTTTTTTTAATGGTGACTTCAAATAAACCTTTGGGGTCCCATTCCTGCAACTGTTTATTATGTTCATTTTGGTTATTTAAGGCATATTGGAGGGTTCTATTTCCACAAGGAATGAAGTGTTAAGTAGGTAGTTTTCCGCACCTTTAACGCCTAGGCATTTTGGGTGTATTGGTTAGCAACTTGAAATGGTATCAGAGCCAACACATCCTGGATTTGAATCCGTGCAGGGCAAAAGGCCCCATGCCACGTCTTGTGCGGGCGTATGCCTCGAGTTCGGGCAGGACACTGCCCGATGGTGGGTGTTAAAGTAGTTAGTTTTTTGCACCTTTAACGCCTAGGCATTTTGGGTGTATTGGTTAGCAACTTGAGACGAAGAAAGTCTAGGAAAACCTTTTTCAACCATGATATGCCACTAATAATAATAACATTTCGGAAGCATAGGAATCATATATGAATTTGAACACATGAAAATGGTAATTGTAATCAAGTTAAACTTGCAGAAGATACCGACAACCTCAAAATATCAAAGCAACCTAATCAAATGAACAGATTTTAAACCAGTTGTGTTGAGTGACTTCAAGGCAACTCGAAGGACAATGAAGAATCCCAGTTCTTTGATCTCCTTAATTCCCTGAACAGTTTTACCATTCAAGACAGCAGAGCAAATGATAGGGTGTGGATTGCCTCTAAAAATGGTTCATTTTCAGTGTCTTCTTTCTTTAAGACAATCCTAAACAATCCCAGGGATACGAGCGGGGTGTATGGCATTTGGAAGATGAAAGCTCCTCCTAGGGTGCTTGTATTTGGGTGACTTGCTCTTAGGAAAAGGTCCCTACTATGGACCTTTTGAGAAGGAGAGGGATGACGATAGTGAATGGATGCCCGATGTGCTTGAAGGACGAAGAATCCGTGGACCATCTCTTGCTAAATTGTAAATCAACTCAAACTCTATGGATGGTTTTAATAGGAGGGTTTGGCTGCTGCTGGGCTCTTCCTCATTCTCTCTCCGAGCTTTTCCAAGCTTGGAAGGCTCCAATTGGGGACTCTAGAGGCAAAATGATGTGGTGGTTGTCTTTCCTAATGGTGATCAGGACAATTTGAAAGGAAAGAAACTCAAGATGTTTTGAAGGAATTGCAGTTAGTGAAAGCATTTTGGTGGAGAAATCGAAGTTTTTGGTAGCTTTTTGTGTCTATTCTCCCTTTTTTTAAGGGCTACTCTTTAGATCAAATTGTGTATGATTGGAAAGAGGTAGCCTTTCTTATGGCAGGGCCTTAGTTTGTCCTGTGTTGTGTTCTTTTGCTTTCAGTACTTTTCTCTTGTACTATTTGCTCCTTTTAATGAAAGTAACCATTCAAGAAAAAAAAAAAAGCGTAACTTCAAGGCAGCTGAAATCCCTCAGCTGTAGTTCAGCTGGTTAGGGACTCGAATCTCTGATGTAGCCAAAAAAAAACTTACTGACCTCAAGATGGAAAGCACGTTCTGTCCACTCTAAAATCTTGTCATGTTGAGCATTCACCCATTGAAGAATGACAGGAGCAGAAATTTCTCCAACCTGTAAATAATAATAATAATAAGGCATCAAGGTTATGTAACCAATTAGTTTAATAATGAAAAGTGAAATGGGCTCGGCATTAAATATTTAACTCATTTTCTAGATAATTTTTTTTTTATAACAGTAAATTTTATTTCCACAAGAAAGAACAACAAAGAGTACAACAAGCAAAGAAGCCAACAAAACTTAGCCAAAACTCAAACGAAAAGAGAAAACGAAGATAAGGAAACTAGTCATCAAACAGAATAGAAGAGCGTAAAACTCCCTCCTTAGCAAGAGCATCTGCCATTTTCATTCCTACAATTGCAAACCATAAGAATGTAATGAGAGATCTTCAAAACTTACTGTATTAATTTGTCTGTCTTTCTATGGAGGTGTATTAATTTGTCTGTCTTTCTATGGAGGTCGATCCTCAATATATAGATGTTTACATGCCTAAATCAAGGCTCTAAGAAAAGAAACCAACTAATTACATCAATTACTAATCTAAGTTTAGAAAGCAATCAATCAAGGAATATGTACAATTGTATTACAAATCAAATCCACGTGAGATTAGACTGCTGGGCTGGTTTATCTAATTGATATGGGCCAAAACTGATGGAATCAGGGAAAATATAGGAAAAAAAGCAGCAACAGAGAAGAAAGAAAGGCTAAAAGGTATAGCAAAACTCTCTTGTATATAGTGGACAAGATCCGATGAAGCAGGGAAGAGAAAAACACAACTCAGAAAAAAAATCTGGCCAAAAAAATCCCAAACGACCTTGATTTTCCCTGAAGATCTGCAACGTGGCCCCCACTGAAGGATCGGAACAGTGATCAGACCACAGATCTTAGGAAGCACGGTAGGCTGGCTTCTAATGAAAAAAGAATGAACTAATTCCCCCACAGATCAAAGATACTGGACGGTCTAGATGGAAACAGTTTAAAAAAACTGGACTAACTCGAGAATGAGCAAATCACCAACCTGAAAGTGCCGAAAAAATCTGAAAAAATCTCTAATATTCTTAGGAAGACCAGGCGACCATGTCTGTAAAGTTTGCTGAAGATGGTTTGATGATCAAAGGTGGGCCACCATGAAGATGTCACTGCTGCAGTGTCTCGATTCTGTGAAACAGATCTGGGATCTGTCATTCTTCAATAGAGATTGATTTCTTTGTGTCCTTATTGCCTTGATGGTATACAAGATTAAAAAACAAGAATTTCTTGAACAGGGCTCTGATACCATGTCATTCTTACAATTGCAAACCATAAGAATGTAATGAGAGATCTTCAAAACTTACAGTATTAATTTGTGTGTCTTTCTATGGAGGTCGATCCTCAATATATAGATGCTTGCATGCCTAAATCAAGGCTCTAAGAAAAGAAACCAACTAATTACATCAATTACTAATCTAAGTTTAGAAAGCAATCAATCAAGGAATATGTACAGTTGTATTACAAATCAAATCCACGTGAGATTAGACTGCTGGGCTGGTTTGACTGATGGGCCTTGGGCCTGCCTGTCTGATGGGCCTTGGGCCTGTTTAACAGCCATGACATTTGCCACGCTATGAACATGATGAAATGATGCTCCAAGCTCTTTAGCAATATCCTGCACTTCCACCACCAAATCTTTCAATCTCCAAGGATGAGAAACCTTTCCCGAACCACACTGGATAGCTGAACAAGAATCACCTTCAATAATTGTATTGTAACCACCCAAGCTAAGAAACTCACAACAACCAATCAACAGAGCATAGACTTCAGCTGCATTAGCATTCAAACAGTCCATGGGTCCAAAATAGTTTTTAATTACCTTGCCCTCACAGTCCCGAATTACTCCACCAATTCTGCCTAGTCGAATATCATGAAAATAACTACCATCAAAATTCAACTTAAGGACACCAGTAGGGGGGCTCAACCAAAGAACTTTTCGCACTACTTTATCACGCCAACGTCCCTTCATGAAAGGATCCCAAGATCTATTAAGAACATCAAGAGAGACGCCAACAAACTCCTTACGCTTACTAACCCATTCAAACACTGTCCAAATAATAGATTGAGTAATCTCCTAAACCGATTTACTTTGATTACAGAAGACTCTGTTATTCCTTTCCCTCCAAAGCTTCCAACAAGTAACATAAAGAACTGCCGTCCATAAAAGCTTGCCACGAACAAACTTGGTACCTAAACGCCATTGAAGAAAAAAATCTTCAACAGTCTTTGGCATTACCCAATCCAAATCAAACAGATTAATAAGAACAATCCAAACTCTGTAAGCAAAAGGACAATGGATCATCAAATGATGCACCGATTCTTCATCTCTCAAACAAAAAGGACAACCATTAATTATAACATGATTCCTTTTTTGCAGATTATCAATAGTTAGGATTTTTTGCTGCTTGACGACCCAACAGAAAGCCAAAACTCTAGGTGGGACATAGGAAACCCAAAAGTTGTGCCAACCTTCCATTCTTACATCCAATGCAGACAAAACCTTGTAAAAATATTTAACTGAAAAAAAAAAAAAAAAAAAAAAAAAAAAAACCTCTAACATTTGGTTTCCAAAGCCTAACATCAGATTTGCCACTTGACAAATAATACTTATCAAGAGAACCAAGTAATCGAACAAAATCAGCAATTTCAGTATCTGTCAAATTTCTTCAAAAAGAAAAGTCTCAAACAACTCCCTTCTCCATCGAACAAAAATAATATGCTACTAGAGCATGCTGCCTCAAATCCAAATAGTAAAAAGAAGGAAACTGACTATGTAGACTGGATTGCCAACACCATTCATCATGCCAAAACCTCACCCGACTACCATCATGAACCATGCAACAAATGCCCATATCAAACTCTTTCTTAACAGAAAGAATAGACTTCCAAATACCAAAAACATTATTAGTAAGACTAGGCACACACCAACCGCCGTTATCCAACCTAAACTTGCAAGAGAGGGTCTTTTTCCACAAAATATTGCTGCATTGAAAGCATAATGTAAATAACAAAGGCCATAATCAAGGTTCCATTTTAGAAATGGTTAACCGTTAACCACTATAAAAGAATGAAGACTACTTCCTCAACAAAATCAATGCAATTTAAAACCAGATTGATTGACAGGTTTAAGAAAGGACCCAAGAATAATAGTAATAATGACAGGAGGAAGATGAATTGAAAACAAGATGGGGATGGTATAGGATGACAGACTAAGGAAGCCAAGGAGGAAATGCTGACACTGATAGAACTGTATGCTGATGCAGGAAACAGGAAGTGAAACTGAGGTATTTTTCAAGGGGAAACAGGTCCCACAGCAACAAAAGTTTGGGAATTTGAGTGGCTACTAATGAATGCCTTAGCACTCAACTGATTAGAAATCCATAAAGGCTTCGAGCCAAGTGTTAGAAGTAAAAATGGAAAGTCGCAAAAGCTATCATTCAAGGAAAAGATGCACCAGAAATGAATACTTGTATTGTACCACAAACAGATATCCAGACCCAATCAGTACCACATCAACCATGAAGATAACCTGGACTATGGGAAGAATAAAGATGCCAAAAGCAAAATATCAGGATTGAGATTGTCAAATAATATTTAATACAGCATTCGAATGAGCAAAAGTAGACTCCAAGATACACAGCCAAACAAAGCAGCATCTCATAAAATCGCAATAAGCAGCACAAGTTGACCAAGGAAGCTTGAAATAAATACGACAATGATACACCCTTCTTTCAAAAATCAGCAGGCCAATTTATGGTTTCCTATTAGTTCATTGGTCTAGTATATTATTTCAAATACACCATATATTTATGACCATGCTTCTCTGCATGATTTATTCATTAACTTGCTGCATTTTTGTCTGACAGATATATGCAAAGAATGGAATCTTTAAGGCAAAGCGGGGTTGGGGGGGCGGGGGGGCGCAGGGGCGGGGTTTGGGGGTTCAAATCGATTCTCCTCAATATGAGAATTACTATTCTAATTTTAAAATATCTAACAGTAATCCATAGTGTGAGCAAGTGGCAAATCATTCAAAATTACACAGAATTTTAGGGAAGAAAACTAAAAAAAAAGAGCAACTTAGCTTTATATTAAAAAATAATTATAAAAAAAAGCCAATGATATATTATACCACAACATAGTACATCTTTTCATGGAAAGAAGATCAGAAGAAAATCAAATCCCTCTACAGTCTTATAATGAGCATGGAGATGCCCCACAAAGAGGCATGTTGATGCAGATCAATCAACATTCATTGATATGAAGACTACAGACTAGACCAAGTACTGGGTTAACATTGATACATTTGGAGTCTTGTGACTATGCATGTTGGAATCCAACACATGTTTTATGTTTAAAGGGTTAGGATCCAGTTGAGCTCAAAGCAATCCCTCAAAGAGGCAATGTCATGGAGTGTTTCAGAAAAAACTGTCTTCTATTGGACTGCAATGTAATTTCCAGTGGACTGTGGACCCTAAAGAAGGCCAGAATTAGGCCTGTGCTAGTACAGCATAAGAGCGAAGCCCTACAGGCCTTTCTGCAGGTCTGAAGCCAACTTCTGACATGGCCCAAAGACCCCATTAGGGCTGCCGACTAAGCCCAATACTAAGGCACAGATTTACCATCTTTTATTCTTTTTATTTCTTTTAAGTTTTTTTATTTAATCAAGAGTTTAGATTGTCTGAGGGTTTTAAACTCATGTTGTCCATATATGTATCCAATGAAGAAACCATCAGCAGTCATTCTATGACTGTATGACTTTTTGCAGAGCTTGAATACAGCCCTTGGTTTGGCAAGAGAAGATTTCATGAGTTAGGATCCAAGACTCAGGATTTCTCTTATTAATTGATGCATGGGAGCCGTCTTCCCTGGGTTTTCATTGCATTTTTAGCATTTTTCGGATGCAAATTGTTGAGTTTCTGCAGAAAAAAGAAAAAAAAAACTGCAAAAGACCCTTGATTTTACATATAAAATATGTAATTTCCAGAAACACTGGGAAAAAATGGATCACAAGTGGACTTATAGAAATTAACGATGTTCCCAAAAAAAAAAAGCACATTCAAGGCAGATATATGAAATGACATCCAACATAGCTAAAACTTCCAAAAAACGAACTTAACTTGATATGAATGCAAATTTTCGCTGACAGTATCTTCACCAGACATGGTATGTAACAGCTGAGTGAGCTCATTGTCTAGAGTATCAGCTGCAGGTAGCACTGATCTCACATCTGCTGAAAGATGCGTAACCTCCTTAAGAAATGGTTTCTAGGGACCAAGCAAATCAAAATACCAACCACATCAGATATATAATAGAAGTTTTGTTTCTGAGCAATGATACATCATGATGAAAACTTTGAAAAAAAACTATAAAAAAACAAATAAATAAATAAATAAAACATTTGTCATCAATAAAGATGATGGCTGTACCAGTCTTTCCCCATAATATTGATGTAAGAGCATGAAGGGGAGAATTCCAGCTTCAGGACACCAACGACACAACTCAGGGCTAAATATGGTGGATTCTCTCTGAACTATCAATTTCACTTCATCAGCTAACACGGCCAAAGGATGTCTCTTTTCTACTTCAGATTTGACATCCAAAATATCCAAGACCTGAGATTATTAAGGAAGAGCATATCCTCAAACTTAATCAATAGTTGTCCAGGTACAACCTGGAAAATTTATATCATGGAGAAAGTCACCAATAGTTAAAATGACCCACCCTCTTATACACAGCCTTCGTAGATCTTACAACATAGCCCTTGATGTGCTCTGAATTCATTTTAGCCCCACCCATATGTTTATTCAACTGCAAGTATCAAATGGGGCATGTTGTCAGTACAAAAATTGGCAGAGTCCATATGAGCAGAACATAAGCATATACCACGCTCAAAAAATCTGAGAACAACAAACAAAGAAACAATACCCTGTAGAAATTTTGACTAACTTGTAGCAGCAAATGTGTAACTAACCTCAGTTTCACCACATTGATCAGCAGTATGCCTTCTGGCAAGTACTACTAAAGTCAAAACCTTTCCAAAGCTTATAGAATCCTGAGAAAGGAAAACAACAGAGTTAGGATCTGTTTAGTCTGCACACATATCACGATTGCATTGCAATTAAACTCTTATAATTGTAAAATATAAATTAGTGTTCAGTATTTCAGTTCTCTCAGAATTAACGTTTGGGTTGTGACAAAAGTTTTACATTGGTTGTCAACCTACCTAACGCAACCCTCTCTCTTTATCCAAGCTTGGGACTGGTAGTAAAAACCGGCGAAGAGAAAGCATTCGGGAGCATTTAGGGATAGAATCAATAGGTGATAAATTAAGAGATATAGAGAGAAGAGAGAATACACTAAAACACAGAGCAATGCATGCTTCAATGTTGCATGATTACATCTGTATAATAGGTTTTGACTGCTTCCACAATGATTTCCCCAGAAAAAATTACCCAAAAAATGAAGAGATGGAAAACTTACCTTCTTCCCCCAAAGAGTCAACTACAATGACTGCAATTTTCACGTCATGTTTCTGATTGTTCTTTCATTAGAGCTAACCATAGAATTTCTCTGATATACTAATTCCTAATTATATTTTTTTGTTACACCATCTTAGCATATGCATCTTTGCGACATGTACTGTGTCTTTATTCCATCTCAAACAAGGAACATTATCCTGGATATATGTCGTCAATTTGAAAATAACCAGGGCAAATAAATCGAGGTTTAAACAGAGGATCCTTTGTGCATTCCAATTCCAATTGGGAACCAGCCACTCAATTGAAAAATATGCCATGTCGTCATGAGACTAGTAAAGCAATTACAAGGTCACATGCACACAAAGTTCCATCAATTTGGCTTGATTAACAGAGAAATGTCTTCTACCAAAAAAAGAAAAAACGAAAAATATGTCAATATTCCTAACTCAACCATTGCCAAGTCAATAATCATAGATTAACATAAAAAAAATAGTTGATATGGATTTTTTTTTTTTTTTTTGAATGGTTGATTATTCAAAATATTTCAAACAATAGGAAAAAATAGAAAAAAATTAAGACCCGTTGGGTTAGTCCAAATACTAGGGACAAGACGAGACCAATAAAAATATCCCAACCGGTTGATCAATAATATTTGCTAGTAAATAACCCTTTCCACACAAATTTTGAAATTGCGAAATAATAAGAAAACCTATATACATACATACATACATACATATACATATATATATATCAATAGAAAGAAGACAAAACAAACACCAGAGTCCCACACTGCAAAGTCAAAATCTTAAAGAAGATCCTTTGGAAAGAAAATAGGAAAAGGGAACAAAACCGAACAGAGGGTTCTATATTATCAAGTATCAACACATCAAAAATAAAAATAACCTAGAAATTATTTGATCTTTCTTTACTGGTAGAAAGGTATCTAACGTAAGCCACATCATTATGAAATTTCTAAACTTTATGTTTCGGAATGTTTAAAAGATAAAACAATAAGAAAACTTCAGGGAAACAATTAATAACCTTGGTGAAGTGCAGATGATAGTCCTGTAGTTGATAGTCACACCAACTGTTCATTGACAAGAAAACAGCATCTATCAAACTTGATTTCATATTATCCTCTTTTGCTCCGACTGAGCAGACAAGGCTATTCATATATGCTCCTTCATTTCCATCAAAATCTTCACTTAATGCAACCTTCTGTATCTCAAGGATTGCATGTTCTAATAGAGTAGTCTCACCTGTCCCAACAAACTAAGAAAAATAGCCTGGAAGTTAGAGAATAAAAAAGAAAAGATAGATATCATTCCCTAGAGAAATGCGACACAGAACTGTTGACCGATTTTTATTGTATCGTTGCAAGCTGACCCAGAACAGATTGGATAATTACTAACAAGAGTATACCTGTCGAAAAAGCACCCAGCCATATAACGTGTCATGCATCTTCTGAGTAATGCCCAAAATAAACCAGGTTGACTTGAGAATCCTTAAAATTTCCTCTGCTTCCTATCAAAAGTACCAAAAGCAAATGAGCTGCTAGCTGCTGAGCGCCAAGGAAAAATTATTTATTCATTTTTCAATTATCAAAGAAAACCCTCAATCAAGGAATAATAAAAGCAAACATACCTCCACAAGCTGACCTTCTTCAAGGATGTCAAAAACACTAAAGAGCAACCTCTCATAGAGCTTAACATTCAAACTATAGCAAGTTGTCCAAAAATAGGTTTCACCAGGAATACCAAACTTTGAAGGCATAGAAGATACCTTCATAGAAAGTTTTCTAATAGATTTCAGCACCTCAGCACATTCAGAAGGGGACATTCTCACCGCCCATTCCTACCACAAACCAAGAAGGTTCATCATCCACACTTTATACTAGTTAGCAGTCTTTGACAGTAATATCAAGAGATAAGATGAACCATATGATCTTCAACCTCAGGAAATGCATAGCATTCAGCCATTTTTACTGGTGGGACTGGTTTGAGGATTCAGACCTCCAACTTATAGGCCCTTTTAACAACAAGATGCAGAATACAGATTTGAATATCATAGACATCCAATAATTGGCATCTTTGGCCATTTCTCTATTCCTTGTTTACCTGTCCATTTGCAAGCCATTAATTAAAAGATTAGGAGTTCCTATCAGGGAAGCTTTTGGTGCATTGTCTAACCATGATGGGATCCAAAAGATGGACAACCTGGATTTTTCAACCATGGTACTACTTATAGATACACAACTCAAGTATATTGTGGATATCCTAAGCCCAAGAATCATAATTCCCCCAAGATTTTTATTCATTACGAAAGTAGAGTAATTTTTTAAAACCCAAAGACTGTCTTTTTTTTAATGGCTACTTTTATTAATGAAAGCAGGCAGTACAAGAGTTAAGTACCGACAAACTAAAACAGGAAAACTGGAAAACAGGAATGCAGAAAGAGAGAGGGCAGAGCCCTATAACAGAACACCTAAGGCGTTACATAAGAAAAGGCTAACTCCTTCCAACATGACATAATTTGATCTATTGAGTATCCTCTAAAAACGGACTAATGGACACTCAAAGAGCAACTAAAAACTTAATTCTCTCCACCAAGCTGCTGAAGCTGGATTCTTTCCCTTCGAAGCATCTTGAGTTTCTTTTCTTCCATATTATCCATATCACCACTGGAAATGAAAATCTCCACAGTTTCCTCCCTCTGAGGACCCCAATTGGCTCCTTCCAAGCCTGGAAGAGCTCTATGAGAGACTTGGGGAAGACCCAACAACAATCAAACCACCCAACCACCGCCCTCCATCAAGTCTGAGCTACTTTGCAATTTAGCAGAAGATGGTCCACTGATTCCTCATCCCTCAAGCAAATGGGACAGCCATTAACAACCGTCATTCCCCTTCTCCTTAGGTTATCCATAGAAGGAATTCTTTTTCTGAGAACCAACCAGCCAAAGATCACCACTCTTGGGGGGGCCTTCAATTTCCATATGCTTTGCACCACACTCCTCTCCCTCGATCTATTAGATATTGCTGAAAAGAAAGAAGAGACAGAGAAGGTCACATCTTTTGAAGCTGTCCAGACCCTAGCATCCTCCCCTCTCTCCGGGATGAACATACCATTCAGAAGGCTGAGTAGATGAATGAATTGAGGCACTTCATTATCCTTCAGGTTCCTTCTTAAGGTAGGACTCCAGACCACCTGACCACCAATTCTTGCTATATATGAATTGACCAATGTTTCCTAATCCTTCACACAATTAAACAGATCCGGGAATTGAGTCCCTAGAGTCCCGTCACCAGCCCACCAATCTTTCCGGAAGAAAATCGTCTTCCCTTCTCCGATTTTGGAATTTTATATTCTCCATGAAGAGCCTTTTTACGGAAAGAATTCCTTTCGATATTGTAGACAAATTAATTGTGGCATCCTGAACGTCCCACATGCATCTCATTCCCAAACCTCCCCCTTCCTTGGTTTTACAAATAGAATCCCAGTCCACCAGGTGTAACTTCTTCTGGGTGCTATTACCGTACCATAAGAATTCTTGCTGTAGTCTCTCTAATCTCTTGATTATAGATGTCGAGCATTTAAAGAGGAAGAAGTAGTAAACTGATAAATTTGAAAGCGCTGATTTGATCAGGACTGTCAGGATAACTGTTCAAACTTCAAACCTAGGGAACTTCAATGGGCAATCAAATTTCAATATTCGACAGAATCAACTGTTACCTCGATATTTTTTAGCTTTGAAAGATAGGATCTGAGCTTTGTCTGTCCATCTGGAATAACATTAGCGGAATTGTAGAGTAGTTCTTCAAGAACTTTTACCTGATATAGTTAAGATGGAGTGAATAAGAATTAGAAACCTGGAAAGAATCACAAACAAGACTCTAAAAGATTGGTCATTACCTTTCTCTTATGCCATTGCATATAAGACCTTTCATTGGAAAAATCAGACTTGCAGGTGGCACTTAAAAGTTCCAATGAGATTTCAGGAATACCAATCTGTCCACTCATTGACCTTGACCCAAATTGTATCAAGCCTCGCCGAATACATGCATCCATTGCTTCTGAAATCTGGTGAGCAAAAGGTTAGATAGTTCGAAACAGTCACAACCAACCAATTGAAGGAAAAAAGGGAAATGTAGAAAGGAGAAAGCAAATTCTTCAATTTCATATTTACAATGGTATTTGACTATCACAGGTCATCATCATCAAAGCCTGATCCCAATTATGTTGGGGTCAGCTACATGAATTCTTGACTCAGTCAAGGGTGTAAACTGAACCCGTAAACATTATTTAAATGTGTCAAATACAGCTACTGCACAGAAGTATACAGGTGGACTGCTGTATATTGGGCTTGCTGTGAAGTCAGGCAAGAAAAGGTTGAAACCGAATCCTCAAGTGCCCATATATGCATGAATACCATACACACTATAGTGATTGGAAGGAGAGAAGCTACTGTGGAGGGGAAAGAGACAAAATGAGTCAATTATTCAAGGGAAATTCTATATGCTCCCATTTTTCTGCTGAACACACCCACATTCTTCAATGAACAGTGATTTAAAAATCACTGTTCATAGAACAATGTGGGTGTGCACAGCAATATGTGTGGGTGCATATAGAATTTCCCATTATTCAATTCTAAACTGTCAAACTGTGCACTGCCTGTCACAGTTAACTATTACAAATTATAGAACCCAACTAGAATAAAAAATTAATTACAGCAATCATTCTACTTAAAATTAGATTATTCCCATTCTAGGGCCCTAAATGGTAGGATTTGACAGAAAAATCCATAGAAGAAAATCTCTTTTCTTTCTATTTTGGTGACTCTCGACTGTGCTACCAGCCACAGTCGTGTGTTCAGCACTATATTCCAAAGGATTCCTATAGAGAAATCACTCACAATAGTCAATCCAATATTATTACAATACTTCCCATCCTCTGAGATCTCTAACTGAACTAATTTAGGTAGCAAAAAGAAAGAGAAATCCACTCAAACATGCAATTTAAAGAAACTGGAACATCCAGACACCTTTGTATGTTGGAGGGAATGGGGTCCACATGGCCCACCTGATTGGCCCTGCCCACTAAAAGTAGACCTCTGGGTGACCCAGGGGGTCATGGACCGAAGTAAGTTTGGGCCCATTAGAGCCCATTATCCCAGCACAAAAGATAGTGATGACTGCTCTGTTTGGTCTTTTTTCTAAACTGAATTACAAGTTACTCCCTCATTGTGTCCAGAATTGCTAAAACAGCCCCTGAATGATGTAAATTGAACAGTTTTGGGACTGTTTTGAGTTCCTAAATTCACAAAAACTCCTCATGCATGGGTTAGGACTTAGGACCCCATTCAGAATAACAGTTTTGGGAATGCATTTCTCTTAATGTCATCATCAAGTCTCATGTGCTCATCCACGCACAATGCACTTTCATGTTTTATATACAAAAATTTTGGACACAGCTTTGTTTTAGAGTTTAATAGATTTATGGGATAAGGCTTAAATCACCATGAAATCAAAAAATGAAGATGATGGTGATGGTGACGGTGATGGCGATGGCGATAGCGAGTGAACCATTGAAGCTAATGTAAATTTATGCAAGCTGATCCTTGAAGTGACCATGTGCAATTTGACTTTCTCCTAAAGCAAGTTCACAAAGGGCCCATTTGGAATCATTCTTGTGCTCAAAATATTCTTATTCTGAAAATGGATGATGCTGAGAATGATTCTATTATGGAAACAGATTGGGCGGAACTCATTTGGCAACATTCTATCAAAATTGTTCCCAATAAATAAACTCAACTAAATCATGTTTGACAATGTTTTTTAATTTGAATTATCGTAAAACATTCATACATCCATGTTATATACTTAAAAACAAAAACATCAAATTAATTTCAAATATTAAGTTTATTTAGAGGAATCTAAAGAAAAGCAGATTCCTAAAAGATTTATAATGAAAAAAAATATATAGGGACATAATCCCTAAATGGTCACAAGACTCACAACCAAACATGTACATCTTCTACAAATATAATTCCTAAAAGAAACATAATTCCCAGAAATTGGTATGATCTTTCAATCTTCCAATTTTTTTTATTTTTTCTGAATTGTCTGTACCTATGGTGTGACAGATGGTTAGAAACAAAAATCTCATCCAGTTCACATTTGACACATAATGCTCATCAGTTCCTTTTTTTTTTTTTTTGGGTGAAATGTCCATCAGTTGAGAGGCAATGATCATCATTCTAGGATATGACCTTCCAACGATGGCTCCAGCAGTCTGATCTATAATATGTTCCTATTCCAAGTGTAGAATTTTTCCATACCGGTAAGAAAATGATTTCATACAAAGAGAACAAAAGGATCAGGAGAGACAGCAATCAAGGGGCTTGACAAATAGTTGATACTGAAGGAGAGAACGGCTGACAAGAGAATGAGAGACGTGATAGAATGAGAGGGAAAGCATGTCAGAGAGAGGAGAGGGAAAGCATGTCAGAGAGAGGGATCAAGACGCAGCAAGAAAAATACATATGGAAAGACAGGGAACGAGAGTGAGGGATAGGTTCGTGCACAGAGAAAGGGAGCCAGAGAGATGGAGAGAGAAATACAAAGAGACAGTAGAGAGAGGGTGAGTCAGAGAAGGGGAGCGAGACACGCAGGAGAGACAACGGATGGAAGGGAACACCCGAGGGAAGGGTCAGGTTTCAATGTCCACCTCGTTCCGTGTCGAAAAACGATTGTAGATCGTTTCTCAAGTGTCATTCTCAATGGTGGTCATTCCGTTGAAATGTTCCAAAAGAAAAGTAAACTTATTTCAAGCCAAACACATTTCTTTATTCTTCATTCCATGGGAATGCAGAAATGGTCCCATGGAACAATGCCAAACGGGCCCAAACTAACCTTTCAAGGAAAATCCTGAACTACCCTTCCAAGAGTTAAAAGTTACCAAAATATTCACGGTGCCTTTTTTTTTATTCCAGATCAACCCTTCTAAGTATCTAACATATTTTTTCTTAAGGCAATGCTGACAGATACATTACTACTACAGCAGGGGCTAAAACCTAGCTACCCCCCACTCCTTTTCTCCTCCACTGGAGAACTTTGATTTCTCTTGCCAGCCCAGGACCTCGGTGCCATTAATTATCCAAAAAACAAAATCATCAATGTGTTTCTTTCAAGCCCAAATGTCTACAAATGAAAGCATAGTACAATAAATTATGCACGAACCATTGTAATACCAATGCCAACAATTACAACTACTTCCCAAAAAGAAATTATAAATTTTATGGAGGCATGAGTTGCTCCCAAAGGTCAAAGCAGAAAAGGATGTTTTTTTCTTTTTCGCAACGAACAAAACAGTAGTCTTTTGGCAATGATTAGAGAGTGCAATTAGCAGAAAAACCAAGGGTGGGAACTCCATAATTTAAAGGGAAATTACAACTGACCTCCATTTGAAGGCGGATAATATCAAGCAGCTCAGCACGGCTGTCAGCTGACTGAGGCTGTGGCTGTAAATTCTCCGTTTTACTCCGCAACCGTGTAAGAAATTTAGTCTTCTTCTCCTTCTTCTTGCCTTCTACCGCAAGAATTTGACCTCTAATTGTGCAGCGGTGGGGATCAATGACCATCCCAACCATTCACAACATATAAATGTTACTTCAAAGTGAGAGAGAGAGAGAGAGAGAGAGAGAGCTTACCCAGAAGATGCCACAGAAGCAACTAATACTTCATAGGCTGTTTCTCGCAAATCATCATCAGATAGTCCTTCAAAGGCCCTAAAACTATTAAACAGTTTACAAGAAACACTAAAGTAGCTTTGCAAATAAATGTGACAGCTACAATTGATTGAAAGAAAAGGAGAGAAAAAAGGGTATAGGAGAAAATAAGAAACCAGCTTTAGATGAAATAGCCATATCTAGTAAGAGAGACCCAATTGTCATTCATAATACAACCATATGAAGGAAGATAAATGACAACCATTTACCCGTAGACAAGATGGGTAAACCTAATGAGAGAGTATCTGCATCTTTCATAATTCCACTAGGTGTGACTGTCGGAATAGAACATCCCACCACATCTTCATCCCCAGAAATCACAAATTCTTCCACAACTGAAGGATCCAGCTGAGTTGATGAGCATGAAGAATACTTGGGAATTGGCTTGGAAAAAACCTGAGGAGCCACACGATGAGGAGGTGAACCAGACAACTCTGCCTCCGAAAGAAGAAAGTAGGAGCTTCCAGACTGAGAATTTATCTGCATAAAGGAAATAACACATCATCATATAAAAACGGATACCTATCAAAAGCATTGATGATATAGACATAGCCAAATATGACGAGGACTCTCAACTTTAAGCCCATTCAGCAGCTCATATGCCCACAAGAATGCCAAGTTTACATATTGTAATGTCAGACTTGACACTTACAAGTTACACCACAAATGAAGGATCGCTTGCAATGGTGAATGGGATGAAAGTCAAATAATTTTCACGGCCAAAGAGCTTTTAGAGTGCTATGAAAGCACAGAAAAAGCTCACAAGGGCTAGATCAGGCCGTGAATGGTTCAGGTTGAGGATAGAGCCCAAGTAACATTCCAGATAACATGAACAGTATGTGAACAGTTAGGAAATTTCAGCACAAGTGCTGTGTATTGGGCCCGAGTTAAATGGGCTTTAATGGGCCCAACACCAACGAAACCCAATTAATACCAGGGTCGCCCAAGGGTTCCCTAGAAGTTGATGGGGCCCATTTATCAAAACAATGGACCATATAGAACCCACAGGCAGAATAGTCCAGCTGGTTCTAGACACCCGGCCAAATCAGGAAGTTACATTTCTTTTATTCAGGTTGAGTTGTTCCAGGCAGACCTTCCCACATTAGGAGTCTTGAATATCAAGAAAGTTGGTAGGAGTTTATTGGGACTGTTTAGGGTTGCTCCAACAGGGTTTCTTTTTGGAGTCTCCACATAGAGAAGAATGTCAGGGTCAACTGAAGATGACTAGTTCAGAATTTCAGCATGTTTGATAAAGTGATTTTCTTTTGCATTCTCTCCACTGGATTCTAGTATTTTCTCCATGTATCTAGAAAGGTTCTCCCTAATCAAATCAGATTAATGCATATTCCAGTTCCATTTCTTTCTTTCAATTTTGAAATGTCTGTAAATCCTGGTTTGTGGCTTTTTGGGCATCGTCAACAGTCTAATTCACAAATCAGGACTGCGTCAATTTGGTTTGAGAAATTCCCAATTTTCATTTGCCAAAGGAGAAATTTTTCATTTTGAAATTCAAAGGAGATGTTCACATAGAAAATAAATGCTAAGTCGAGATGTTCACATAGAGAAATTTTCCAAGCTTGTTTAACCCTAATAGATTATCTAAATGGAATAAAAACAATCTTGTGTGTAATCCCTTGCAGTTTTTTAAGTAACCAACAAACTACAGCAAGCAAAGTGGACTTGTGAAGGAAAAACATGCATCTAGCATCCTACAGGAGAGAGGAGAAAATAAGCATCTAGCAGTCAAAACCATTCTAAAGACATTTCATTACCACATTTGAAACCAGCCATAGTTACCTTTCAAAAAAAAAAAAAAAATTGTTGTTCCATTCCACTGACGGACTAAACCAATTCAATTATCCAGTACAATATAGTATGATCCAACTTTCATGGTTCTTAGTCCAGTTCAACTAATTCATAGGCTCAATATCATTACACTATCTTCTAATCAAATATATCAAAGCCCCAAATACCCCAATAAAAGTTAATAACATGCGATGGACCAAACAATTACTCATACGACCGCTTTGACAATTTACTTTCAAATAGAATTTTCCTTTGAATATTATTGTAAACAATAAAATGCACATTCACTACAATTGATATAAATAATAACTGGACTCACATGAGTTACAAATGATACCGAACTAGTTTGACGACTAGACAAAATTGATGTGAATTCTTCAAAAGAATCAGTTTGTTATTCGATGCGGGTTGTTATGAATTAACTATACCAAAAACCATACAATCAAAAAAAAAAGTAGCTACATGTGATGCTAATCCTTCATGGCTATGAATTCAATATGTTTTATTACCACAATCGGAAAATCGCGTTCATAGAAGTATCTTTTTGTGCCCTCAGAAAGATCCAGCACTCCACCTAGAATGACATAGTAAAAATCAGCTTCACAAACCGCTACAAATATAGCCCAAAATCAAATAAAAATCGAAAGGTAGGGATTTGAAAAGCTGAACAAGTATACCATCTTTCACGCATTCCAGCACATAATCAGTGCTCACAGTATCCAAATCCACATCGCGCCACTCAACAGCGCCAGGAGGAGTTCGTACTTCTCCAACCAAACCAGCAGAGATGATGAATTCGAGAAGCTTACGGCGATCAGACCGATGCTTATGGAGAAGAAAGTCGTTCTCCATCTGCACAAAGAATCACCAAATCCGCATACTAAAAAAAACTACTGCCACTGCATCAGCAGATAAGAAGATGGAGAGGCGAATTCGCTCCTTTCGAGAGATTTCTATTCATTTCTATGTGTTTTTGGGGATCAAACGACGTAGTTGGATTCTGTAGGGTTTCGTGGGGTTTTAACCTCGGATGGTTTGCAAGGTTACCGAGAAAATGCCAGTGAGGAAGAGAAGGAAACCTCAGATTCACTCATATCATAGAGCGAACAAAAGGAATGGATTATGTAGAATTTGGCGAACATTCGCGACTGCAGTGTCTGAATTGAGGGCGAAAAGCGCGAAATGAAGATGGACATTGAAGTTTCCGCGGCGGCTCTTGGATACATCATATGATGACGATCGCAGCTGCCGATGAGCTGAGCGCTGCTTTCTCGAGATTACCAAAAGCGTATTAAGTTACGGTTCCTTCAACTGACGACGTTACGGTTCCTCGAGCCGAGCCACCGTTATAACACTCGGCGACATGGTCTCTTTTGGATTTTTTTTTTCCCCCTCTACTCAATTCCAATTGGCATCCGAAAGTTGTGGGTTCAAAACTATACTACCATATTTCGACAGAGGGGGAATTTTATTCGTCTTTCTCTTCTGAATCCATAAGGAGCCCAAAGGACTGAAACCCTGCCTTATATTTTTAAAAAAGTACAGTTTTTCCAAAAACGGTTAGTTACCTTACTGATCCGCCCCGATAAAAACCCTGGCCCAGCCATAAACGCCCTGATTTATGTGGCCTTTATTCCTACTCATGCAGGCCTTCTTCCTGCTCGTGCGGGCTCTCTCTTGGGTCTCAACCCCTTCTGCTGAGTTAAAAAATAAAATAAATTTTCTATTGCTCAACAAATCACTCTAGAGTACTGACTTATCATTTTCACGTGTAACAGGAAAATAGTTTATAGGCGTTTACCCATGTGAGTCACATGTGAAATACTTTTTTTTTTTTTCTCATCTTCACATGTGAAACAAAGTATTTTCATTGGTTCGCTAGTTTGCATAATTTTTTTTAAATTTATGATAAATCAAGGCATGAAGTTTGACTCCTGACCATTTCTTGGCTTCTAAAGAAGATGAATGGCTTAAATCGTCAGCTAGGGGCCATAGTATGGTCTAGAAAAAAAAATGTAAATTTCTCAAAATTCATGATGTATTAACGACTAAATTTTAATTCATTTTTTTTTTTTTTTTTGGCCTTCTAGTGAGGATGAACAATTGAAGTTGTGATTTTAGGAGCACATAAGAATGGACAAAAAAAGAAAAAAGAAAAAAGAATGGCGCAAAGGACATATAATCTCATCAGATTGACTATTGGACATCCAATAATTCACTATTTTTCAAGCATTTTTTAAGATCCACGATGAATCAAGATGTGAATTTCCACACCCCTAGCCGTTTTTTTCCTTTTAAAGAAGATGAATTGTTCATATCGTGAATTAAGGGTACATGGCGTCCAAATGTAGACCTAATGTTTGGAGTTTTTATAAATTTCTCAAAAAATAATAATAAAATAACAGCTGAAAGTTAACAGCATATTCAGTTTTGGCATTTTTAAATAAGGATGAACGGTTCAAATCTTGATTTAGAAGCCCATAATGGTGAGAATTTAAAATATATATATAGTTAGCACTAACCCACATATCACATTTTAAAATATAGTTAGCACTCGATACCATATATCCGAGACTTGATTCGGGGTATATATGTATACATTTTAAAATTGTGAGCTTTCAGATAAAACAGAAAATATCATATGGATAGATATGGATAGTGGGCTCAGATTCTCACATACAAACGCGAGGCCAATACAAATTGCTTTCTTGAACACTCGATACCACATACACCCTCATTTGGATCCGAGTCTCAACTCATAACGAATGAAGTAAAAGGCTCGTAAAAGATGAGGAGGTCATATTAAAAGTATAAATATTCAAAATCCCCTATTATATTTAAAGACAAAGTCAAAAAAAAAAAAAAGAAAGAAAGCAACACTCTTAGGCCATTAAATGATAAAAATCGTCTTCTTTTCAAACAAAAAGTTAAAAACGATTCCTCATCAAGCCACTACAGACAAAAACACATTATAATTAGACCGACCCATTCATAATTTATTCTCTCTTGATTTGAGGCTTTACATCACTTCATACTGCAAATTACTAAAGAAGCAAATGAATCACACCAGTGTCACATAACATTTAAATCTCAGTGCCATGCAATCAATCATAAATGCCCTGCAATGATACAATTTTGAGAAAATTTTGCATTGGTTGATAAGAATCGGAAAAACATAGCCCTTTATTAGGTAGAGAGGAAAACTACAATGCAGGGTCAAGACGCATAGGATAAGTCTTCTTGGAAATGATACTGCCCTTTGTAATGTACAGTGGAAACGCAAAATCATCTATGTTAACCCACACTCATAAGATGGCAACAGGACAGGTTGAATGGGTGGCTTGTTCAAACCTTTCACACCCACCCAACCATGTATCTACTGGCCCTGCAGGCGACCAGGTTTGCAACTTGCAGCCCCAGAAATTCCTTGGATTTAAGACCAATACCAATAAGAAGAAACAAAAAAAAAAGCTCTAAATCTTATCACCCTTTGTTCAATAAGAACATTTAATTACAATTAGTCTGTGCAAACAACGTACCCCAAATAAATCCCTCTCTACCTGTTAAATAATACGAGGGTGGTGAAGAGTCAAACCACTCCCAGATTCCATCTCCAATATGAAAAAAGTTGCCCACCAAACAGAAAACAAAAACAAGACAAATCATGAAAACCACTACCGATCATTGCTAGAACTGGGTGGTCCCTTGAGAAACTAGATACTGTCTATCAGTTTCTCAAGGGAAAAAGATAGGAAAAAAAAAGAAAGAGGGCATGCTTGGATTAATTCCAAATCACACAATTTGAATATCCTGGCATAAAAGACCATAACCCACTATAAGCATTTGGAGTGGTGTGGAATCGGAAACCAACAACGAAATTTGAAACAGCATCTGGTAAAGTGGCAATGTAAGCATTCCAGAATTTGTAGTGTGATTTCTGATTTATACATCCTCCAAAGAGCAAACGGATAAAAAGAACTATTATGCCAAGACTTTTAAATTTTAGTGATTTGTGGTTTATCCAAACACGATTTGCAACTATGATTATTCACAAGTACAAAAAATTTCAAGCGTTTATTTCTGATTTGCATTGGTGCTCTCTGTGACAGCTTCTTCTGTTCCAAAACATACTTGAGCAAGTTGTTTTCTCAATCCTTGGCCCTTCCATTTTATCCTGCTCATCTGAAACACTTTGTGAGTGCCGAGGAGATTGTTGGTCTTGAGTTTCTCCATCTGGTGTTTCAAGAGACGGGCATGGGTCATCATTGCATGTGCAGGAGGGTATTGCAACAGAAGGGAATGGGCTACAAGAGACGGGACATAAAATATCTGAAGGAACTGAAGGGATACGAGTCTTGCGGAAATCAGATCGAGAAGATGCTGTTGGTGGGTTAGGATCGCATGTTTGAAGCATGCATGGGGTGCACAGGCCAAGGGCTAGGTTTAGCTTAAGCTCCTTAGCAGGAGACCCAGGCAATTTGACAAAAGAGATTATGCCATGTCGACAGAGAGGACATGGAATAGAACCTGGTGGGCCTATCATTTCAGATGTGATGTTGCTAGTCGAGCAAAGATAGAGTGCACATTTGACACAGAGTTCATGTGCACAACCTGAAAAAAAAAAAAAAACAAGGAAGCAATATTGTCATTTTGGTTTCTCAACTCCTGATTATGCTAAAATCAGCAAGATTGAATTTTCAAGACTCCAGGAGAACAATTTAACCATACTAAATGTATCTGCATATTTCCCACCTTTATTCCAAAGGATTTAAAAAAAAAAAAAGCCCAAAAGAATTCAGCGAGGAATCATCGTGCCCTGCTCTACAGCAAATGCAAATTTCTTTAACCGCACTCTTTGCTTTGTTTCCTTCTTTGTAAATGTGGGACTGATGCTTTGTTGATCCAAGCCATTAATGTGATTTGCCACCAAGTGGATTTTGGCTAAAAACCTTCTTAGATTGGATGACTAAGGATTCATTAATGTAACACACAATGGATGGTTAATAATAGAAATGATCCAGAAAAACACCAGAGTGAATAACTAGGATCTACCCATTTGGGGAATTCTTTGTCATCATTTGCTGTGGACCCAACATATCAATAGGATCACCAAACCAGGGACCCATATGCATGGAATAGAAGTGGCAAAGCAAACTACATGGTGATGTCGAGCAGGATCCTACAATTCCTCTTCAATCAACCTTGAACGCTACTCCAGTTTAGATGTGCACTAAATGCTTTTTTTTTTTTTTGAAATGACGTGCACTGAATGCATAAATTGTGTTAAATCAAACTTTGAAACCAGCACGTGCATTAAACCACAAGACATCATAGGAATTTACTGGAGGACTAAGGAGACTTCCGTGGGAGAGGATAAGCACAAGAATATACTTGTGAAAACTCTCTCGTCGGATTTCTCTTAAATTCATGGGTATCAAGGTAGGATTCACATGGGCCCTCCTCACTCACTTGCATCATTATTGTGATCTGATCAAGATAATGTTAAGGCCATCCAGTAGACCAGTCAGTCACACAAGGCCCTTCTCACTAGTTGCATCATGATCCTGATCGGATCAAGATTAATTGTGGCAATCCAATAAACTAGTCACACAGGGAAACAGTGCAGCACAATTATCATCATACAGTCATCATATATGTGGATATCCTCAAATGAACACCATCTTGTGAGCACCTGTTTTTACCAGCACTTATGACTCCCTGTGATCAATTAAACTTGAGGGCCATAGATCAACAGGTTAAAATGATCTAGTGGGGTTGATATTTTGGATATCTTTGAATCTCATGATCTAATGGGGTTGATATTTTGGATATCCCTGAATCTCATTAAGATCTTTCGAATGCCACAACTTCCCCGGATTGGCATGCCCCAGGTGGGCCCCAACAAGTGGGGGTGCTCACAAATGGTGCATATGAGAGGTGCTTGGGAGCAGGTGGCGCCATACATACGTACGTATGTACGTACGAACGATAAAGAGAGCAAACCTTCAGCAGCAACAGTACAAGCTTTCTCTAGACAGACAGCACAAGTATCACTATCATCAGAGGACGCGGTAGAGGATTGCAACCCACATTCTCTGCAGAGATGCAGTTAACATTCTCAATTTATGTTTCAAAACTTACATTAAAGTACAATCTGTTGCTTTGCTTTCAAAAAGTTTGTTTCCAACATAATGAAACTTGGTAAACAGATACTATTGTCACTGGAACAATAACCAGAATTGAGTGGATCACTTCATTTTTCACAATGATTTCCGGAGCAAGAACGATATTGTCATTATGAACATTTATTTTAGAAGTGTATCCATATCCAATCATAAGACTGACTTCCCACTAGTGACATTAGAAAACTTGGACTCGGGGGTGGACCCAGTCCTTGAGTCGATCCAGCTCACAAATCACACGGGACTTTGCCCAGTCAGACCGAGTTGCACCGTGAAGCCTAAGAACCCTTAAAACCTTTGTTAAAAATGCTTAAAAATCGTTAAAAGTAGAAGTTTGCATCCCATGAATCTTAAGATTTTAAAACATGTGTTTTAACCAATAAATGAATTTAAGTATGTGTTTTAACCATTAAATGAATTTAAGTAATAATAAGTGTCCGAATTTGTTTTTCACTGAGTCGATTTAATAGTAGATCCATACATCCGATCTAAAAAAAATTTTGAAAAAAAAAAGTGATTTTGATCTTCCAAAATCAGTGAAACATGAAAAGGAAAAAATATATACTAAATTTGCCCCTTTTTAAGGGAGGATCGCCTCAGGCTCAGCTGATTTCTAAAACCATGCATTAGACAGTTGATGATTTTATTACTTAATATCACTTGGTCGCCAAGTGGGAATCTGTTATAACAACAAGGTCACGTTTGACAACCAAATCTTCAGGGAAAAGATTTTTTGTTTCCCTAAAGTTGTGGTAAATCCATGTTTGGCAATTGTAAATTCCTGAGGATTTAGACAAATGGACATCTCATTTGTTAGGATTTTCATATCCGACCATCCCCCTCACTTAAGTGGATTTGCACACCGAACTCTATTTTCTCATCTACATGCATCGATACACACCAATATCAATGTGAAATCCTCAACTATACAAATCCCCAACAAGGAATCCTTGTTCCAATGGTTGTGAAGAATCATCAGATCTATGGATTCCTTGCTGGTTACTGAACATGCGCCAAAAGTTTGGCCAGAAATCTCTTCGCTCGCAAAGTAAACAAAAGAATAATGAACTAGATGGTAAGTTTGTTGTGCAACCTGTTCTGTAACAGCGGTAGGACTTAGGAGCTTTATGCTTTCATGGTACCTAGCACAAATGATGAATCGGCACTTATCTTTTCTATCAACATGAAGCAGCATTTATCTTTTCTTGTATAGAAAAACAAACTCATCCAACAAACATTGCATTGAATACAGCTTTTCATGAGAAAATTTGTAATTCGTGAGGGTATTTCTTCGTAAATTTGTAATTTATTCGTTTAAATTTTAACTTGCATGGGTTTAAATTAATCAATCGGTTGAAGATTGGGTAGGTTTTCAGTTCTTGGAGAAGCTGAAGTAGTTCAAAAGCAGAGATTGAGAGCATGGACTGTTTTGAAGAGATGAACTAACTCTTTAAGGCTATAAGATCAAGAGTTTAAGCTTTGGGAGTTCTTCAAGCACAAGATATGTGAGGGAGAAGTCAAATGGAAGAAAAGATATATAAACAAATGGCTAAAAGAAGAACACTAAGCTGTTCCATGGTGTTACGTCAGCCCTTGAAGCATCAGTCCAATCATTTGTTGATTTGGGAGGGACCACTCTTGCGGACAAAAGGAAATTTCTGCTTATATTGTGATTTTTTTTTCCAGCAGTCCTACCATGTTGTTGCTTTCAAACATGCTGAAAGAGGCCAATTTTGATGTGGATAATCCTTCTAATATACTTTTGTTTCCTTCTCCGGGGGTTGATGTCTGGCTCAAGGAACGGCTTCCATAGTGGTGTTGTTTCTTGTCAATTTTTTTTAATGGCGCTATCACAGGTGCATTTCAAGAAGAAGAATTCCATGAGTTGCCCATTCCATGTAAAAATAAATTATCCCACATTAGCATTTGGAAAAGGGGGTGCTAGCAAGGGTAAAACCTATGATGCCCAGATATGTATATGGACACCGTAACGACCCAGGCCCGCCATCCACATGATATTGTCCGCT
This sequence comes from Umbellularia californica, assembly GCA_028538565.1. Lineage (NCBI taxonomy): Eukaryota > Viridiplantae > Streptophyta > Magnoliopsida > Laurales > Lauraceae > Umbellularia > Umbellularia californica. The sequence continues at coordinate 69,506,616 of JAPQWN010000005.1, forward strand.
TTGACTCATGGGAATCCAACCCAAACTTGCCTCATGGTTTTAAAAAGCCTCATGCGGAGTTAATACGGGGTTTGACTTATAAGCCCAGGGTCGGACTTGGATATTTCCGATGCGGGCCTAATGGAGACTCACCGTTTGAAGCCTGTAGTTGACACACTACGCCCTGTGGTTAAGGGTGCCGCCCAGACCAAGTTCTCACACTCTCCCCCACCAGAAATAAAGCCATCATCGGCTCTGATACCAATTGTCATAACCCCACCCAACTCAGCATGAAATTGTTCGCTTTGGCCTACATGCGCGCGAGGCCTTCCAAGGAGATCACCCATCCTAGTACTACTCCCGACCGAGCACTCTTAACTCCAAAGTTCTTATGGTTTCCAATGCTGCATGGTTTTAAAAGGCCTCATGCAGATTTAAGGTCAAGTCGCACATTATAAGCCTAGGGCTAAGACATGGATATTTCCGATGTGGGACTTGGACAAAGCCACACGGTACTAACCGAAGCACTCCATCCTTACCCCTACAGAGTCCCCTTTCTTGGCTCATAAGAGCACTTGACCTGGTCTTGCCTCAAGGGATTACCCAAGCAGATTGGGGTCTCACTCTCTCCCACCGAAAATAAAGCCGTCCTAGGCTCTGATATCATCTGTAACGACCCGGGCCCGCCGTCCACATGATATTGTCCGCTTTGGCTCATAGGAGTCCAACCCAATCTTACCTCACGGTTTTAAAAGACCTCATGCGGAGTTAATACGAGGTTTGACGACTTGGATATTTCCGATGCGGGCCTAATGGAGGCTCACCGTTTGAAGCCCGTGGTTGACACGCTACGCCCCATGGTTAAGGGTGCTGTCCGGACCGAGTTCTCACAAATACAGACACCGATATGGGGATTGGAGATACGACTCTTAACTATTGAAAATCTAGAGCACAAATACAGGTGTCCTAATTTTTTCTTTATATCACTTTTGAATCAATGAAATTATCGTTGCTTTCATCCCTTTCTAGCATTTTTTTATGGTGAAAAGTAAAAAAATTAAAAGAACTAAATGAAATAAAGGACTTTATAAGTAGGATATGTCAAACTTGTTCCCTAGAAGTTTCGGTGCAGTATCAAGTACCAATACAATTGCTGTGTCGGTCTGATACGGCTTGTACAAGTATCCGGGTATCATAGGGTAAAACACTTTGCTTAATTTCAGTTTTAAGGGAAATGCGCAACTTCTTTCGTTGTTAACAATTAAAATAAGTATCTATTTGAATAGTTCTACACGACCATCTATCGATTGATCCTTTGCTCATTGTGGCCAATTTATACATGATAATTTATCTCAAACTGAAGTGAACAGGAACTACCAATACAAGTTCTTTAATGTACACAGGACTACTTTGATTGTTAAAGTACAATCAAGCAATCCAAAGGGAAAATGCCAACCTGATCTACTAAAACTATAACTAGAGTTTGGATAGTGTTTTGTGAGTGTGTGTATTAACACACATGAACCAACCTTCATCAAGAGTCTTTTACACTTTTTAAGTAATAAATGATAAAAAAATAATTAAAAAATGATCAAGAAAATACCTCGCTATGTTAAGTATGCTCATAAGGGGCAGTGACAAGAATTTGGACAGAGGAAATGTTGGCAATGCTAGCTCTGAATTTGGTTCCAGCCATGGTTCCAGCCAATGGCGTCCCCATATCCTAGCAACATCAAGTGGCAGCCACCTGAAAAAATTATATGTAAGCATGTTAAACTTTCAATACATGAGTAGAATCAATACCAGGTAACAGAAGGTCAAACATTTTGAAATGAAACTGAAATAAAGAGAACAAGTGAGGACAAGGTACCCATTGCAATTCAATGTCATCCGACTAGCTCCTCTTGCTAGAATGATCTGCAGAACGAAATTAACAAAGCTTTCAGAACTCAAAAGAGAACCATGCAAACTGTTAACAAAAAGCTTAACAGGTAAAAGAAAACATAGTTAAAATAGTTACCTGACAACACTTAAGGTTCCCTCCACAAGCAGCATAATGCAAAGGAGTACTTCCAGCACCTGTTACAAAAAGTGTTTGAAATGGTAGAACCAATGACAACTAATGTAATGTGTCGTTCAGTTGGCACGTGAGCATACTCTACTTAAAAGAAAACACACCTATCAAATCCATTGATGTGCCATAATGGAATGTTACAGCCGATAAATTTGCATGAAGATCAAGCAGCAACTGTACACAATCGAAGTAACCATTCAATGCAGCCATATGAAGAGCTGTTATACCCCCATCGGCTGCCTTATTTACAAACTTGGAGAGGGAACTGCATCAACAATATGCAGTTCGGTTCAAAGCATATACTTTATAGAAACTATTTCACTGAAGTCACGATGGATACGGCTTGACATTAAAACAATAAAAACCACAGCATTTCTGTAGGATTGGTCGTATACATACCTCAAAGAACTACTGTTTTTATCACCATCACTCATAGATGTGATTGTCTCATATGGAGCACTTGGGACAAAGTCAGCAACTACAAGCCTTATGCATCTAACATGTCCATTAAATGCTGCAAAATGCAGCGCTGTCTTACCACTGAGGTAGTCTGCTCTTGTAACCTGGAAAGGAAACATGGCATTAGCAATATAAAATATGAGGCCAACTCCAATGATCCCCACTACCGCTGAGGAACCACAAAACAATACACTCAAAAATCTTGACAAAAGATGGCTTACATTGCTTCGGAATAGAAGAAGGGTCTGCACCACTTCCCAGTGCCCATACCGGCACGCATGCATCAAAGCAGTCTTCAGTGCAAAAGAGAACCATGTAATTAGATCGTTCGAGGAGAACGAATAGTGTCAAAATTCTTAACCGCACCAAAAGCACCCATTACAAAACTAATTCATTCTTGTAAGCTTAATGTGTTTTTGGATGCACCACAAGACAGTTGACAATGGATCATTACTCATTCCACCATGCCTTGATGAATATCATTCATTCGTTTTTAAATACACACACAAAACATTCTGCCATGCATTGTGGCATTGGAGTTGGACTCCAGAATATGGTGGGCATCAAAATACCATTTTCTAGACCATGACTGTTGACAATGGAAAGCATCCCCCAATGTAACAAAAAAAGATTCCAGATCTCATTGATTCTATCATCAGAAGCCAAATTCAAAGAAAACCAAATACCAATACTTGATTCAATACAAAGACACATTTCCATACCTGACCACAATAGTTCCTCGAATTCACATCCGCTCCATGTTCAAGCAACAACATGACAATCTACAAAACACAACCAGCATAAGAAGAAAAATCTAAAAACCCCGCACCGCACACTCAATAAGAGAGAAAACAACGAAAGATCCAAAATACCTCATTGTGTCCTTTCGCAGCAGCGAAATGTAAAGGCGAATTGAGACCTCCAAATGTCGAATACCTGGCGAGGCAAGGATTGAATTGAAGCAGCATCCGAGCTTCCACCAAATCCCCATCCCTCGCTGCAGATATCAAACGCTCCCCGGACGCCGAGCATCCGAACGAATTCCCCATCTAAAAAAAACCCAAGAGAGAAAAATCTAAGAAAGATCAGATCTTGAAGTGAAGTGAAATCGCTTCTACACTTCTTTCGCTAGGGTTTTAGATGGAGAAGGAGAAAGGTTGTTGTATTTGTTGCTGTTGTTGGAAGGAATGTATCGATGTGAATGGAGGAGTATGAAAGTTGGATTGCTTCGAGATGATTTTGTTTTGGTGTATGGAATACTCGAGTGATTGTGAGAGAGATTGATTGTGAGGAATCGAGGATTCTTCGCTCTCACTCACAACATCACAGTTTGATGATTTTTGAGAAAGAGACAGAGAAAGCGAGAAGGAGACTTTCCCTTTGTCGGTAAGCAATTCCTAATTAAGTTCTCTGCGGGGTTTTCGTTGGACTTGTGGATTTTGAATCGGAGGAATCGGGATTCCAGATTTTTGTTTGTTTGGTACAGTCAGTGTATATGGTTTTAGTGGGTGCTGGTGGAATGGGATTATCTTGGGTCAAGCTGGTTGTCTGCCAGTGCGGGGTCAGATTTGGAATGGTGACACAAACGACGGATTTGCTTCTAATTATGTCGGATTGATTGCGTGGGAAATCTATGATTAATTAGATTATTTCTTCTTAACAAAAGATTAATTGGATTATTAACAGGGAGTGCAGGGACTTTTATTTGATGAGTTTGAGCCTTGGTAGGGTGTATTAACATTATGTTTGACAATCATCCAATCCTTGGGAATTGCTCGTCGATTTTTTTCTGGAGATTCGGAAAATCCACATTTTTAAATTGTAAATCCTTGAGGATTTGGATAAGTCAAAATTTTCATTTTTTAGGATTCTCAAATCCGACTTTTTCCATCGGAGTTTTAAGTGATACAATGTGAACTTCTCAACTACGTAAATCTTCGTCCGGAAATCCTCAAATCTGTGAATTCCTTGTTTGTTACTAAAAGTTTTTTTTTTTTTTTTTGTATTAAAGGTGAGAAGTTCTTTATATTGAAAATCTTAATGGAAAATAGTGGGATCTCTAATGTTGAAAAATCTTTGGGATTTTTGAAACGAGAAGGTGTCATTTCTAATATGAGAAAGATTAGGATTCCCATATGGGAAGTTTGAAGATGAATATTAGAACCTTTCTTTTAAACAAAGTCTCGTTGGGTTCTTCCTCGTCTACCACCGTAGCTATGATATGAAAAACTTGTTTAATTCAGTGAGTAGACACTATTGATCGTAGCTCTGTTTTTTCTTCATCGGTTATTATCCTTTTCTTATTCTCCTTATAACTTGAGAATAAATGATAAATGTCGATTGATTTGAAAACCCTTTTCTCCTCTTTTAAAATATATCTCAAGTCATAGATCCAAAAACGTCTTTAAAGATGTAATTAAGAAAGTAAGACCATCTTGGAAAGGAGATAAATAAGCTCCTTAGAGTTAGCTTTTTATTGTTTTGAAATACCCTATGAAATATCTTCATATAAAAAACCTAAGATTTCCCGAATCATATTCCCTTTACTCTTATTCATTAAAATTCTCCTTTATAAAAAAAAATCTAAGATTTTCTCAGAAGAAAAGTTTCTACCCATATTAGAGGATCCTATTTTCCCATGCCGGAAAAGCTGAAACCATGTTTCATATAAAAACTTTCTATCTTCTTATATGGAAAAGACACATTTTCAAATTTCCAAGCCAGCACGTGAAATGACACCATCAAATCAATTGAGTTTGCATTCTATGCAAGAGAGAGCCCTCACTCGGACATGGGAAATAAAAGGGGATTTTCAAGCATTTAAGTCCCTCTATCATAAATATACAAAAAGTAGGCACTATACAGAAATTTCAAAGTCCATGAGGTATTTTCAAGAAAATATTCATTTTCATTTTACTTCTTTTTTTTTTTGCTCGGTGGCCCAGTGGCCAAGACACAGGAAGTAAAGGGCTCCCACCAGGTTCGAAACCTGGTGGGACTATGGGATTGAGCGTTTTTATTTTTACTTATTGTATGGAAGATTGGTGATTTTGGGAAGGGTGGATGTGAGAGTTAGATGCTAATGATGGATTTATAATGCTTGTCTTGGAGAATAACATGACAGCTTGAAACTCATGAAGGCAACACTCACTCATGGAAGTGGCTCTTGTCCTCACAACAATTGAGAAAAGATCTCATTACCTGTTAATTGCGAAAGACTCCTGCTAGTTAGAGATATCTCGTGCGGTCACAGTGAGGACTACACTGAAAATTCTATAAATAGCACCATCCTCAAGCAAGGAAAAATAAGATGGAGAGAGGGGACTAGAAGGGTTTGAGAACTTTTTGAAAAGGTGAGGGCAGGCTCTCTCAAGAACTCCCTTCACTGCTTGAGGTGCCTTAACCAAGCTGTAGGAACATAGAAGAGAAGTCAATAAGCATTCATTGGAGAGCAAGGTAGAGACTCCCTCATGAGCTTTTTGCCTAAAGGGTGTCTTGGCGAGAGAAAGCCAAAGCACCCGGAGTTATGAACGAGTTCAATGAGCTCTACTTGATCCAACTCCCTTAATACTTTAGTCTCTAGCGTCTTGGTTTTCTTAGTAAAATGGGCACCGACGATTAGTCCTTCATCAACCAAGAGCTTAGTATTACCTCAAAATCCTTATTTCTCATCTAAATATACGAAGAATATTTATATGTATGCATCCCTCGCCATAGGGCGTTGTGAGAAACACTTGTATAATTGAAAATATTCATTTACAAAAGAAGAAAAGCCATATATAGTCACACACACACACACACACACACACACACACACACACAAAAAAAAAGAGTTTTCATGCACAAAGAGGGAAAGCCATGTAAGTGCCCCTCACACTTCGGTGCGGGATGGATGCAGGTGAATGGCCCTATATATATATACTATTTCATCTATTGATTAATGAAAATCTAACCAAAATTTGTAATTTATCACTAGTGCAGGTAATTTCAAACCTACTAATCTATGAGCTCCTTGGATTATTCTAATTTCTAGTAAAGTAAAGAGAAGTTTCAAATGCCGATGTTTTTGGGTGAAAAAAGGCTAGCTGATATTTGTCTGCATTACCTAAAGGTGAAATAAAGAGTTTATTGCATACACCTACTTGTCCAGATTTTCTAGGTGAAGGCAACTGGAAAAACACCAAAATATTATAGTGGTTAATGGTTATATTAAATTTACATGTTCCATGTGTACATTGCATCAAACACAAGAGCCCAAAAGAAATGAGAAGTCAACATGTTAGGGCACATGGACAATGCCTATTAGCCTGCATTATTTAAGCAATATACTAACACACCAAGCTTTACAAACTAGTAAATAGGATTAGGAACTGCCCATCTTACTTCTGAGGAAAAGGTTGGACCCTGGCTCACATGGGAGTGGGGTCCCATTCATCCAATTATAGTGACTTGTTTAAAACCATGTGACCACCAAAATCTCCAATCAAAAGGTGAGTCATCCTTTTTTCTTCCAACCTACACAAGTGAGATTTGAAAAAAACAAAATGATTGGGTCCATTTAAATATTGCTTACCATCTAAGGTGTTATTGTAATAATCATGCAATGCAGCTTTGGACATTAAAATGGAATATGTAATTGGGTTTCAAACAAAGATGGAGTACATGGACTTGGTGACAATTGTAAGTGTGACATGAATTAGATCAGATGTCCAGGATTGTTTAGGGAATTAGGGTGACATAGCCTGAGCCGGGGTGGAGCTAGTCCAAGCACAACCCATTCACTTTCTGGAAGAAGCACAAGCCTGGTCCACATAGTCATTGAAGTAATATTTTGATTGGATTCATCCTGCAGTCAGGTCTAGATGAAGCCCAATTCAAAAATATGTCAGCTTGGGTAGGCTTTAATCATGCTTAGTCCCACACCTGGCTGTTTAACTGAGGGAAAAAAAAAAGGTTGGGCTTGGATGAAGCTTCAGATTCGACACCGCAGCATATGGCCTAGATCCAATGGATCATGTGATTGATTAACCCCTCGATTATAAGGGTCATTTTGATTAATCATAAGGATTTTTCATCCACCCTAATCGGGGCTCAACCAAGAAAAGGAGCCCCAAATCATGATGATCTGGATAGTTGAGATGGGCTTCAAGCACGCCCTAAATTTAATAACAAAAGTGCTGAAAATTTTGTGGGTCCAAGCCAAATCCTCAATGGTCCTATCAGACCACCAAATCAGGCCCATCCAAACCCAATTGAGCCAAAAAGTCCCATAATAAGGACTGCAGTCCTATGGATTTGACCCACCAAATCTAGTCTCAGAACAGAACTAGCAACAGCTGGCAGGGTTGTAAACGGGTCGGTTCCGGCCCGGGTCTATGGTGGACCCAGAACCGGAACCGTTAAGGATAAGGTGGAACCGGACCTGGACTTGGAACAGTTTCGGAACCTATTTCTTGGCTCCGGAACCGGAACCAGAACCATATATGGGGCGGGTCTTGATCCGAGTCCGGATCTAGGTAGAGAATTATATTAAAAAAATATGAATTTTAGGAGTGATTTTTGAAAATTGAGGTAGTATGTCGGGTCTTGGGTCCATGGGTCTGAACGGGTGGAACTAGATCCAGACCCATTTACTTATCGGGGCCTAAATAAAAACCCAGATCTAATTTTTGACGGGTCAAAATTTTCGGATAAGCAGATAATCGGATATCTAATTACATCCCTAGAAAGCACACAAGCCATGGTTCGTTCGATTCTCTCCACAAGGGTGTTTTGGTAGTTTTCTGTGAAACCGGTACCCTTTTCAATCACTCATTCCCACAGCTTTCATATTAGGGTTTCTTCGTTTTAGGGTTTTCAGAAACAACTTTGAGATAAGCAGCGGCAGCCATGGTTCTCAAGTATGTCTTCTCTCTCTAATCTTTACATTTGACATTCACTAGACTTGATCTTTCTCTTGTTATCCGTAATCTCTTTGAATCCGATTCGGTTGGATTTAGGGTTTGGTAGGATGTTTTCTATTCCATTGATAAAATTATGTAAGTGGCGTGTTTGGATGTACACCGAATCAGATATCGCATTCTACACCCTTTCAATGTGATTTCCACTGTCTGCTTTGGGTCTAACCCACTATTCAAGTTTATTTCGATCTGGGGTACCCCCAAATTTACCAAATAAGACCTTTCCTGCTGCATTTTACCAGTTTCTGTTGTTCCCAATCCTGGGTTCTGTTCTCATTGACCCTATAGGGATGCATTAGTCGATCATATCACCTGTAACCTTTTTTCCCCAGCAATTTGGGGTCTTTCAAGTGAATCTTTCATTCAAAAGTAGTCAGTAAAATTTGTTCTAGGGAGTTTTATAGCCCACCATGACTTAGCAAGAATCTGAATAAGATTCTTGCTAATCTATTGAGCAACATCAAGGTTCTTTCAAAATCTTAGGAAGGTCTTACAGCCCAGAAGAAAGAAACAGAGAGCTAGGGCCTGTTTCTTCTTTCAGTGTGAAATCAATCCCTATATCTGTTTCTACTTGAGATAATAAACATTGTCCGACCTCCCCGTAAGACCTTCATTTCTGCCTCTTCCGCTGCATTATACAAACAAAAGCCCTTAGGGCCTGGAGCTTTTGCGAAACCTCTGCAAAGCTCACACTCAAAGGTCCAGGACCTTTAGTAAGTTTCTCTAAGAGAGAACTTCGACAAATTTTATTCGAGTAACATGGTTCAATGAATTCAGGGAACCCGTCTTAAATAAATTCTTCAACCTAAAGACAGTAAGACACTCTAATTAAAATTTTGTCAAGACCATATATGTAAGCACGTAAAAAAATTTAAGAAAGAAAAATGGCTCTCCATCTTTCTTAACACATGAGAGTCATAGATCTGGATTGTAGAATGCATCAATCTCTGTCTGATGGCAAACCCCTCCATTTTTAGAGTTGGAATAATGTAGTCCAATGTATTATATTCAACTTCTGGACAGTTTTTTCCTCTTTCTGGAGAGGGTGCTTAATTACTTCCGACTTGACATGTTTCTGGTGTTGGTTTTTGTCAATGGAGTATTAGTTAAGCAAATCCTTCACACACTCACAAAAATTGCACCACCTCCAATAATTTACACTTATTTGCTTCCTAAAGGCAACTATTTATTCAGCTTTTGCAATGAGAATTCAAGAGGAACAAGAAATTGCACTGAGGAAAAAATTGTGCCAATTGTTCAAAGAAAGGGCATTTTTATTTTTCAAATAGATTTTCTTGCAAGGATCATACCTCAAAACCTTGAGTGGTGGAACTGGTTCCTGGTTCTCTGCATTCACAATCCTACCATATTTGGTCATGCTGTGCAATGTCAAATCTCTTTTTGATGCAGTATCCACAGTCTTCATGTATGCTTGCTTTCTTGATGACTTTTCAGGACGGAACTTTGCCGTTTTAGCGGTGCCAAAATCTATCCCGGTAAGGGTATCAGATTTGTACGTGCTGATTCACAGGTAAGTTTGTAATTTGGCCCCAGATCTTTGTGTGAACATCTGCTGACATTGAATCAGGCAATCAACCACTCAACATCCATATATTTTCTTCAATCTTGACCTTTTGTTTAGTCAGAACCATCTTCTCGTCATTGCAGGTCTTCCTGTTTGCCAACTCAAAATGTAAGAGATACTTCCATAATCGTTTGAAGCCATCAAAACTTACCTGGACTGCCATGTACAGAAAACAGCATAAGAAGGTGATTTTCCTCTGTTCTACTACCGGATTTTGCCACAGAAAACATAGGTTTCCTTTTTTTTTTTTTTATTATTATTATTATCATATGTTTTTGCACAGTTTCTACTTCTGCCTTATTTACAGAATTTCTCAATTAGGCTGATTATTGTGGTTGATTATTTATTCCACACTTTTTACAGGACATTCATGCTGAAGCTGCAAAGAAGAGGCGCCGTACTGCCAAGAAGCCTTATTCTAGGTCAATAGTTGGTGCTACCTTGGAGGTGATCCAGAAGAGACGGACTGAAAAGGCAGAAGTTCGAGATGCAGCAAGGGAAGCTGCTCTTCGGTATGTTTGTTAGCCCTTAAATTTTTTCCCCATCTTGTATCGTGATTGATGCTTCCTTGGGGAAAAACAAATTATAAGCAGATGCTGTGCTTGAAACACTCAAGCAGTCCCTCATTTTTCTGCCCAGAATGCATTGTCATTGTATTCATTGGATGTTTGATGCTGCAGTGAAATTAAAGAGAGAATCAAGAAAACTAAGGATGAGAAGAAGGCAAAGAAAGCGGAGGTGACGGCCAAGACTCAGAAGACTCAGACCAAAGGCGTGCCCAAGGGTGCAGCTCCGAAAGGCCCAAAACTTGGAGGCGGTGGTGGAAAGCGTTGAGTTCAAATTTCTTTACATTTGTTACTCTCCAGGGAGTAGATGAGAGAAATGTTACTTTCAACCTTTTTTGTCTGGGCAATGTAGGTTTTAGTTTGTTATCCCTAACTATGCTTGAAATTTCCCCCCTTTTATTTTGCTTTCAATAATAGCAAATACATTGCTGTTTGTGTGGACTTTCTGTTTGTAGTACTCTAAGTTAATGGCTTGCTAGTCTGGGGGCAAATTTAGTTATAATATTTCTACGGGCTACTTGATTGGATTTTAATCAAACTGTAGTAAACTTCTTTTTTTTTTTTTGGAATGGGAAATATACACTGTTTGGCAACCATTTCACTGTAAAGTTAGTTGTCTTGACAGGCCAATTTCGAAGGCTTTTTCAACAGAATGATTTTGTATCAATTTCATTGAAATAGATTGAAGCATTCTGTTTAATTGAAACACACCAGAGTTTAGAGTTAACAGTGAAATTTCCGTTTGGAAATCGTTGCAAGGTATTTTGCTAGAAAGGATGACATGTTATGCCCTCAATTTCAATAGTGCTGAGAGAATGTGATGGCCTATGATGAGTGGTCTGCATTTTCACTTTAGTAAATTTGCATTGTCTGGATTGTTAACTCGTATGTTGTCTAATTCTCACTGAGCTGATTTGCTATAAGATTTGAAATCAAGCATCAGAGACTCGAAAGGTGATTCTTGAAGAAGCTGCAAATTTGCTTAACAGTAGATGAGAAAGCTAATAGAGAGGATTATGAAGCAGCAGTAACAGCTATGGAGATTTGATTTCAGCTGGTTGCATTATGGGTTCGTGATTTTTGTTTCTGTGATTGTGGATTTTCTTTTTTGAGAAGTGTCTAAATCCCTTTATAATGCTTATAGAATCGTTTTTATTTTATTTTATTGTTTTTTATGCTGAGTTTGGTAAGTTAGAGAAATTTCTTAGTTTTCATGGTTTCAGAGAATTCTGTTGATGCTTTTGAGCAGCCTGTGAATCCTGAAATGGGACCCCAAAGAAAGCATCTATAGGATCCTGATCCCTGTTTGGACCGTTCAGGTCTTCCCATGTGGCATCCCTGGATTGGTCCAAACAGGGCTTCCCTGTTGGACTTGCATAAATTTTAAATGCCCCAAATGCCTTTTGACTTTCAGGATGTGTTCCACAAACATAGGTGACCTTGTAGGAGTGTAAGATAGGTTAGGGCTTGGTTCTGATGAGAGGAATTGCAGTCCCAGAAAGTACACTTTTGACTAGGGGTGTGCTCCACAAACACAAACACAAACACAAACACAAACACAGGTAACCTAGTAGGAGTGTAAGATAGGTTAGTGCTTGGTTCTGATGAGATAAATTGCAATCCCAGAAAGTACAAAACCTTGTTGTAATCCACAGGGAAGCATTGCCTTATGTGAAAGGAATAAATGGGAAAGATAATGCAATTCAATAAAGATAGATAGTATTTTCATGTACTTTCATATGAAAGAAGATTGTATTCTATGAAACTAAACACAATCGAGTGAAACATAAAAAATGAACATTTTATTTATAAAAAAAAAAGATTGTATCTTTTCTCAATCAAACAGAGAAAAATTAAAAAACAGATCATATTTAAAAAAGACTTTATTTTATGAAAGTAATATTTCAAAATAAATGAACCATAATTAATCATACCCACTGCACTTGAACTCGTAATATGGTTTATTGGTAGAAATTCATATTATGTAACAAGATTGATCTTTCATGAAATATTATAAATAAATGAAGCATAAAATGCACTTTTTATATTAAAAATAATTATATTTTCATTTATTTTCGTATTAAAAAAGATTGTATTTTGTGGAAATATCATAAGTGAAGCATAAAGCCGCACCCTTTTATTGAAAAAGGCAAAAAAAAAAAAAAAGATTTAAAAAATGAACAGGAGAATGTACACTATGAAATATTTTGTAATAGATGCAACTTTATATACAAAATGATTGCATTTTCTTGTGATTCCGTATATAAAAGACTAGTATAAAAACCCATGCTAATCACGGGTATGTTTGAAGAAATAAAACTCTATGTATGCTAGAAAGGAGGAAGATAGGAGTCCATAAGTAGGGGGAGTATATTAGTGGAAAGCGTCGGGAGGGTATTTTAGCACTTGGAGAAACCAAAAATAATTTATTGGTAGTTGTAGAAACCGAAAATAAATTCCGGTTGAAAAATTAAAAAGTAAAGTCAAAATTAGATCCAAAACCTTCCAGCTAAATATATTATAATTGTATTTCATGGAAATATCATAATTAAGTGGAACGTAAAGTTTTACATTCCCAAGGAAAAAAGAAAGAAAAAAAAAATTGAAATTTATGAAAAATAATTTGAAATTATCATACTGGTGGGACTCGAACCCACAATCGCATGATTAAAAGTCAGACGCCTTATCCATTAGGCCACGGGTACAATTTGTTCTCGAATTTTACTAATATTAAATGTGACATCTGAGAATCAACTTTGCCATTAGAACAAATTTCACTTTTCTCTTCCAGATTTCATTCCAAGAAAAGTTGGGCAAGGCCCGTCCCCTCTGCATACGGGTCTCCTATAGACCGACCCCGCTTGTGGGGCCTACTAGATCCATGCCCATGCCCCTCGAGTTCAACTGTTTTAAAGGACACCACATTTTTCTAGGATTTTACTCCAACGGTAAGTAACAATTGGATGCATGTCAAACGTTGAGTGCCCGTTCACAGGAGATAGTAAACACGAAGGGGTTAGATTAGTCGGAGCACTGGCCCTTGTGGGCCCCACTTGGGGATGGGGGAACTTGGGCCATTATCCTAACCACTTGATCAACGGCCCACAAGCTTTTGCATAGTCAATCCAATAGTCTAGTCCTTTTGGATTGTTACCAAATTTAGGATTTGTGACTATCAAGGTGGGGTGTTTTCCCTATTTGATGGTCTACTCGGATAGATCATAAGGTAGGCCTATTAATTGCAGCTTCACAGAGGTTTTCTAATTAATCAAATATATAAAACACATGTGAAAAATTGATCTACTATAAAATACATGTGATTGAATCTTACCAAATGACGGATCACATGTGTTTTCTATGTGATCAATTTGATAGTGAGCATGACTTTTTAAATCAAATGAAATTTGACAAGACCCCATAATAGGTAAGGAAACTTATTTTAGCGGTTCAAATTGGGCCCGCTAGAGAGCATCATCAGATCGACCTTAATTCCAAGAAGACTTGAGTTTCGATTCTGTTAAGGCCCATCCTTAGAGATTCTCCAAACTGCAACAAAACACTTTGTACCTTGAATTATCATCAAGTAAAATTTTGACCTTAATCATAATTGATGTCCATCAATAGACATGTTTTTCATGAAAAAACCCTCATTGTTCTGATGACCCAATAAAAAACCACTCCCAAGCTAAACATTTTTGGATTTGGAGAATCCAAGACAGTGAATGGAGATCCCCAACTAGGTGGGATGTTGCCTCTAAGCAAAACCCATGGCACATCTCATATAGATGAGACCTTTTGGATTAGATCTATACTAGAATTTAGTCTTACAAGTCATAAATGCTTAAAATAACAAATAGCACACCACCGCGGTAATTGATTGAATCGCAATAGTGCTTAATGAAACATTATTGGTAGATCCCCAAGTTGAAGCTGCCATCAAACTAACTATTATGATCATTCAACAAGGGTGATAGTGATAGTGATAATAGTGATAGTGATAGTGATAGTGATACTAGTGTATGGTTCACCCCAGGATGCAACCATTTAGAAAAAAAATTGTTGCCTTTTTAAGGTACATCTGCTTGGTCTATAGGTCAATTAAAGACACAGATTTTAAATAAACTCTACATGTAAATAATGAATGAATGAATTAAAAAGAATAAGCAGCAGCATCCAGTGGATGCACGACAAATAATAGTGAAAACACTAGCTACAGAGAAAAGGAGTGTTCTAATGGGAGGCAGAATATGACTTCCAAAATCTCTTGGTTGCGACCAGAACTTTCTCTTTCTCATTTGATTCTGGCTCAGTATCATACACTGTCACCCTCCACCTAATGGCCCGAGCAATTAGGCCCACCTTATGAAGGACTTCAGAGGAATCTCGAAGCACAACTGTTCCACTTGGACGCAACATGCGATCCATCTCAATCATCAAATCAAGAAGATGGCATCTGCGACCCAAACCGGAGGGGGAATAAAAAGTAAGAAACTATGTATCAGCTAATCAGCACAATGATGATGTGTTTTACCAACTTATTTTAAATCTAGATGATTCTGAATACATAAGCTTCCAATCAACATTTCGGTGTTGCTTGTTAGCATGGAATCGAATACATAAGAAACTCATGGTAAAGTGCCCAACAAAGGATTGTTAAAGAGGTGAGTGATATAAGGTGGAGGTATAGATGAGACCTTGACTTTCCCTGGGATTCGAATTACAAGAGTGATGTTGACTGGGTATCAATTGAGCATCTCCACAGGATTCATTTCTCTATTTAAGTGAAGATCATTTGACAGTCATTATTGGATATTAACCTTTATTTCTTCATTTTGAAACACTTCAGAAATATGAGTCTTGGAATTCCTAGGACTTCAATTCCATGCAAGCAAATGGGCCCTTTACTATCATCCACCAGCAGCTAACCAAGATTATAAAACTGCCACTATGACAGCAACCAACATAAAAAATGATTCTTTAAAAAAATTCATAAATAAAGAAGAACAAATATTAACAACAATAGTAACTATTCTTTGATGGAAAATTCTATACTTTCATTGGAAGTAGAAGACATTGGCGGCGGTTGCAATAAGAAGTTTTTTGCAGCAGCATAAAATTTGCTTCTTATCGTAAGGATACCCATAGGAAGAGACAACATTATCAAGGGATGAGATCCAATGCTGGCAGGGACATGAAGTCTATGAACAGAAGAATGGGTACGTATGCACGTCTGCACAATGATCCAAAGTCGAACCCATTTTTACTACATTCATTAGTGCAAAGAAAAAAGTAGCTTCATTACCCTTTATTAGAAGGCTACCAAAGTCGTCCCTCAGCTGGTTAGGGACAATGGGTGAGTAACTAGAGTGCATGAGTTCAAAAGGCACTAATGGGTGAGTAAGTAGAGTGCGTGAGTTCAGAAGTCACTAATGGGTGAGTAAGTAGAGTGTGAGTTCAAATCCCAATGTAGCAAAAAAAAAAAAAAAAAAAAATACAATAAAATAAAAGAGCCTTTGAAAGTTCTGCTACCCTTTATCAAAAGGCTATTGATTATAAAATGCACTAGGCACTGAATATCAAAAAAAAAAAAAAAAAACAATAGGGAGGTTTAATATATTGTTCCAGAGAGGTTGACTTATGTGCAAATAGCAAAATAATAGCTAGTGGCAAACATAAGTTTTCAACTAAAGCACTAACACACCAAACACTTAATTATATTTTGAGAGATTAAAAAAAAATGTGAAGGAAAAAGGAGGAAATACCTGCTTTTGCTTGAATTATGATCTCTTATCAAGGATTCAATGCCGACAGCATGGATGAAATCATATGTTCGAGGATATGTTGAGAAAGCCTCACACCTGTGAACATCAACTAAATACCCATTAGCAATCTAAGTAGCCACTATGGTGATCACCTCTTGAGTTACATACATAAAAGGGCATGAATACTTCATCTTATTTTAAAGACTGGAACAGCCATAATAGAGGTAAGTACAAATAATGGTTCATTCCCTTTATTTACAACTGCTTGTTTAAAAAAAAAAAAAAAGATTTGTCATTTAAGTAGTGCTTTCTCTCTTATGTCCAAGGCTGGTAAAAAATGGCATTGGTGAGGAAAAGTTTTTCCATGCAAGCTGATGGTCCCTCAAGGTTAAGAGGAGGACATAGATAGAAATAGTAAGGATAGACCTGAAGAAGTGCAGCCTAACTGAGAATTTGACCCAGGATTAAATTGGAATGGGGGCGGAATTCATGCAGCTAACCCCAATATTGTTGGGACTATGCTTTGATGATGAACTAGTGATTTATCTTTCAAATAAGTGAAACAGAAGCCTGGATCCCAGTAATATCTCAGGATGCATTTGCATGATTCAGTTATTGGGGCTGTAGATAGTGGAAACCCAAATAAGCAGCCAGGAACCAACAGGCATCATTGATAGTTAAAACAAAGCGACTATTGCTGGGAAAGGAATCCTTTCAGAGGACATCTGCACACACACACAATAACCAAGGTTCAAGAAATTTAGATCTACCTTGAGGTAACAAAATTTGACACGCTTGTGGAACTGCAGAGAGGGCAAATTGAAAAGTTGAATCAAGCATGATTATACGTTAGAAATCAAAGATTGTGCTCACTTAGTTGCAATGGCAAAACCTAATTTTTTTTAGCCATGTTGGCAGCTCTTGCATGATAAGATTTTCCGATTCTTTTCTTTCCCTTTTTTTTTTTCTTCATTATTCTTCTGTTTATTTTTTTTCAATATCAAGTGAGTTGTAATCTAAGACGATGAATGAATTCCAGAGGCAGGATCAGGTACTTCAATTTATTTGTCAGCACCATTATCTCCGTCTCATGAGAAAGAACTTACCAATCATGATAGACCCCAATTAGACCTCTATCATAAATCACATCAAGTGTTGATGGTCTGTGAGCAGGAATCACGTTCATGACCCAGACTGGATCGGATGAAAGAGCTGCAGCAAAGCCTCCAAAAAATGCATTCATGTCCATAACATTGCGTATGATCGAAGTTCCTAGTTTAATTTTAAGAAGTTTCTTGTAGTATGCTACCCGTCTGGCCCAAAGCCATGTGTCAGCATCGAACACATCCATCCCATTTTTTATGACTGTGACCCTTGCTGGAGGATCTTTTAGCCTATCAGGCCAATTTGGAATGAACCCTACAGCAAGGTCTCCATCGACAGATGGTAACTTGCTGATACATTTCTTCAATGTAAAGTACCTGTAAAATAGATGAAAGTCACACTTTAATATGTGGGAATAATTGTATGAGAAGGACAAAAATAGGAAAGCTTAATTTTCCCCATCATTAGAGCTTAGCAAATTATACAACATTGGGGAATGAATCTGAATCATTGTGACTTCCTGACTGATAAAAAAAATCTGGATTATTAGTGAGATAAAATAAAGAAGAACAATTAAAAAACTTACCATCCTTCACTGGGATTTTCATGTGCATTACATAGTTCAAAACCAGCTTCATTTTGGTTTAAAAGGCATGAATCTCCTGAAGGTTTTTTCCATATGACAGTATGTTCATCCACAACAATCAGCTCATAACAAAGGGATCGTGCCACAACTTGGAGATCTGCCCAGTCCTCATCTTGTTTAGGCCATTGAACAGGTGGTCCGGAGATCACAAGGTATCCTCCTGGTCGAAGTAACCGATCCACTTCAATAAAATATGTTCCGTCTGCAATGCCAGATCTCCATCTTGGTCAGGAAAAAAAAAGTGCAAACAAAATTGGAGAATACAGTGAAGGGAGACAACATGTGATAGATACAGAACTCACTATATGCAGTAAAGGGGATCAAACATCGGGAGCAGTGCACAAGGTCAAATGAGAATGCAGGAAATGGTAGCCGACGAGTACCAAGCATGGCAACAAATGCTGGTATGCCCCTCTCTAATGCAAATTGTATCTGTGCTTTATGAGAATCTCTTGGAGCAAAAGAAAGGGTTAAAATGTCTTCCTTGAGCAAGAATCCACCAAAACTGGCAACCTGCAAAAGGTATTCTCTATGTAATCTTGAAGACTCAATACAAGGAAAATACACATAAATTTGCACTGCAAGTGACAGGGGATAGAGCTCCTACTCCACAACCCATATCCAAAGCTGTCCTCAAAATCCCTCCACTAATAGGAATGTACTTCCCAAGTTTCTTAATATATTCGGTTGCTCCATCAGGGAACATGGTCCCACCGCCTGGGAAAATGAAGTATGAGCCTTCTTTTTTCATCCAGCCTTGATGGCCTTTCCTCTCAGCAATTTTGTTATGTGGCATATTGCTATGCCATATCTGCAAATGAAAGGAGCATTTGTGATGTAAGCAAAACACATGTATCATACCTTGCTGTGCGGCAAGGTGGTGTATTTAAAACGCAACTGATCTGGGTCTTCTCACTAGAGAGCATCAAATCTTGGTTTTTCCCATTTTTGATTAACCATAAAATAAGCAAAGACTGATTACCAGATACAGACAGCCAATATGACCAGAAATAGAATAATTATTTGAGACAATTCTAAGCATAAACAAGCAATTGATATGCACAGGGCTTTTAGCAATGCATTAAAAGAATACAGGTCGTTTGCCAGTGAAAATCCCTGAGTCCATTTCCAAAGCAATCCACATAAATAGGAATGCAGCAACATCTTAACAGAACACAGTTCATTTGGACAAATTAAGAGCCACATACAGATGACAAGCAATGGTTATGATTGTAGTGGCTCAAAACAGAGGGTTTTTTTTTTTTTTTTTGTCCTGTCCAAAGACAGAATAAAATCCCACCTGATGGTCCATCCGACTAGACCACACCCCCTCGCTCTTTGAATTTTACACGTCCCCTGGGGTTTGCACTCATCCGAATGAACTAGACTGTTGGATCGACAACACACCCATCCAAATACATTGTACACCTTTAAACTAGTGAGGCCCGGATGGAGATGATAGGATTTAGGAATGGGGCTAATTTTTTGTAGAGATGAAGGGCCTAGGGAGATCTTTCGATCCCGCCAGGTCCCAGTCCTTGGTGGGGCCCCACGTTGAGGTGGGCGCACTGATCCGGTGCACGACTCATGCACTAGGTCACTACCCATATATTTAAGCACACGAGAGAGATAAATACCAGCAGGTGGCAAGTCTGATTAGGGTTTTGAAACATTGAATTTCATTAAACACACGAGACACAGGAAATGATTTGTTGCTCGTGTGGAGTGCAGACCCACGTGGATGAATGGCAATCATTAATGGGGGTGAAAAATGAAGGAAAGACCTCAATAACATATACCTCTGTACAAAAAATCAGCCAATCAAATCATTCTAACTCATTGATTTTGGTCCTCAAAACTCACACTAGATCAAAACTCCACCAGAGGCATACTTTCCTACGCTTCAGTGTCATAAATTTTTGTGATGCCGGGCTTAAACTCCATCTCATAGACTCTACCGGTTAGATTTTAGTTCGAGTATAAAGCACGTGTTTGTTTCATGTAATTGAAACCCTAATATTTCTAAAACTGTATTTCTAAAAGTGATCAAGATTAAAGAACAAAAGTGAATATTAAAAGAGTTGCACTAATCAAATGCGTGTTTTAAGGTTCAAGTATCATTAAAAGCATTAAGAATCTCACACTTCATATAAAGATCCAAACATGAACTTTACCAAACATTCTCAATTCCACTTTTCAGCATGCCGATGCAATTCTTAAATTCAATCCAAGAAGACATAGAATCAAAGAAGCTCAAGGATTAAAGAAAACAAAATACGAAGATGCGAGTTACCAAATATTCCATGTACCTTGTGCAAGCTCTCTGGCCATTGGACGGGGATCTTATATCCGACCGGCGGCGGAATCAAGCAGACCGGGGACTCCTCCGGCGCCGGGCAGTGCCGCTCGCGGTAGAAGTTCATCTCCCTGCTGAGCTGACTGTTCCTCTTCGGATCCTCGCACGGCATGTAATCGACGGCTCCAGCAGGGCACGCGTCTATCGGCGGCCTCTTCCCGCCGTCGGCCAGAGCCAGCAGCTTCTCCCTCTGCTCCGGATCCGTCGGTGGAGGGAAAGCCGCCGCCTGCCCTTCGGTGAGGGCTTCGCCGGCGGGTTTGAAGAAGACGACGAAGAAGACGAGGAAGGCAATGAAGAAGCCGGCGGAGACGAGATCGATGAACCTCCACCGCCTGGCGTTACGCTTAGACATTTCGGATTGAAAACAAATCTGATCGGACGGAGTCGGATCGGATTCAGATCAATGCCGGTACAAGACCGAAGTTCTTACACTGCCAGGCGTTCCGATTCAACATTCCGGATCGGATCGGAAGGGAACGGATCAGATTCTCTTCGATGGTCGTAGGAGATGAAGGACGTAACGGTGCGGCATTTCGGATTGGATAGGAACAGATCTGATGAGAAGTACTCGGATCAGATCTTGTTGGGAGATTTAGGGTTTCGGCTCGTATCGTTCTCTCTCTCTCTCTCCCCCTGTCGGGTGTTAGAAGGTTATGGAATTAGGAAGTGATATAATAAGTGGATCGAAGCAGAAGAGAGTGTGAAAGGAGAGAGTGAGCGAGCGCTTAATGTGTTTGAATGGAATTTATTTACAAGGTTTGGAGAAATAAAGAATGAGAATGTTGTATATTAAATTAGGCTCGAGTGTCTTTCCTGTGTTGAAAGGAGTTCGAACTCCACGGTGGGGGCCACTTTTGTAAATTTCAAGCCCTTCCAAATCAGGGCCTTTAGTCTTTAATGGTCAAATTTCAAGCACTCTCATTTAGCTCTTGCTTAACATCACTACTTTTTGTCTCTAATTCTCTTAATTTTTAAAATGGGTAAAAATTTTGAGAATAGAGGCGGTTGGGCTGTGTTTTAGCCTCTGCTCGGCGTAGAGAAGTAGAGGAAATACCCCTTTTTTTTTCCAAAGCCAACTTTGGGATACATTTGGAAAGTAGAGACGCTGAAAGAAAAAAATTTTTTTTTTCGGATGAACAGTGTTTCTGGATCCACAATGCTCCAGTCCAATTTTCTACTTTTCTTTAAATCTAAGAGAGTAAATCATAATTCAAACCGTTGAAAATGTTCACAAGATCAAACACGGCTATGGGACCAAATTCCAACCGTTGGATCATCACCGATATCGATATATGTGCAAATAAAATGAGCAATTGGATGGTATTTTCTGAATTCTGTGGCCCCAAACACAAGATCAAAACTGTTAGATCTCTTTAGAAGGCTGAATATGGCTGTGAGAGCCCAAAATGACCATTTGGTTAAATTTTAGCCACTAATCCCTCATTGATCTTGCAATATGTTTGAAATCTTCCAGACTCTTAATCAATTTTTTATATTTCTATGGGGTCCATTTGTACGATCCTAACCATTTAAATACTCTAGAAAGCCAAAAAATTCTATATGTTGCTAGATCAAGTCTTTTTTTATTTTTCATCAATTTTGAGAATTTTGAAAAAGTTCATAACCGTTGGATCACACATCCTCCGTATGGTTGGAATTCTCTCTTTTACCAAACTTGAAATCCTCCAAGACAAATCCTCTATGAGGATATCTTGATTACACGAGATGGAGAGAATCCTCCAAATAGAGGATTCTTCTCTATTTACCAAACATGCTCAAAGAGTTAGAACCAATATTTCCATGGATTTCTTAGTAGGGTGAATGAAGAGAAGGATATCATTTGCAAATCACAACAAGTGTATATGATCATTGTGAGGGAAGAGCTGGGGATAAGATGTATGGTCAGAGACAACTTGAGTGATCACTAAATGAGTAAGAGCCTTTGCACAAAATATATAAAGGTAATGTGAAAGTGGATCTCCTAATGTATATCTCATTTTGTAGAAAAGAAATCTGTAAGTGAACCATTAGCACATCCAATATGGTATTATGTGATGAGCAGTTGGCTACACCAAGGGGGGTATTGAGAAATATTTATGTCGCATCTACTAATACTTCGAGATTTTGGTAAGAATGATTAGCTAAGAAAACTTAATACCATGGACATACAAAGCATAATTTTAATCATAAGGAAGGATATGAATCAAGCCCAACACTGAGAAGAAAGGACTAAACATAAGCTTTCTTAATATCCAATTTGGTTGTAAGCATTGTTAGTTTACACTTTTTTTTGGGCATCAAGTTAAAGAATTCCTTGGCCAATATCATATGATCCGTAGCTCGTCGAATTTGAATGAAAGCCCTTTGGTTAGGAGAAACTATTCATTGTAGGATAAGGATGTAGCTTATGAATTAAAATTGTGGAGATGATCTTATAGGCAAATTAAGAAGGCCAATTGGCCTGAAATCCGTTATTGCATTAGGCTTCTTCTTTCTTAGAATAAGAACAATGGTAATGGAATTAATGTGCAGTGGAAGATGGCTATGTTGAAAGAAATCAAAGACATGAACATGCATAAGGTCTGATTTATCATCCCTTCAGAAGTGTTGAAAGAAACTATAATAACTATAATAAAATCCATTGTGAGGTGATGGGACCTCACACATGCAAAGAGACACAATTCACATATATGAGGCAATAACAACTCATATATGCAAGGAGGGGAGAGGCCTAAGTTCGAACTGTGGTTTCAAAAGCCGGGACATGGCACCTTGGCCCGGCACACTAACTATTGTTGACGGTCTATATCATTTTTTTTTCTCTTTGTATAAGATTTTATTTGAACCATGGACATGATGATTCTCTACAAAACTGATTGTTTGTATCTAGATATATATTTTCTTATCTTATATTGTTTTATTTTTTCCTTTAGTTGGCCAAGAACCAAAACAACTTACATAACAGGGGTTTTTGCATTAAGTTTGAAAATATACCAAATATATGGCAGAGGATTTTTGCATCAGTATAGGCTAAAGTTTTTTTTTTTTTTTTTTTCGTAGCATAATAATTTAAGACCAGTTGATGCTAAATTGTCTTTTTTGCATTTGTTCAATTCCTGCAAAGCTCATATATGATACTATATTTTTTGGAAATTTTATAAGACTTTGCACTAACGATTTTTTTAGTGTTAAAAAAAATTCAGACCCAATGAGGTATATTGCATTTTTAAGATCAACAATATTTTTTTTTCTCTTTTAAGTTATATTATATGCTAATTTGGATACTTGTTCTAGGTGTAATGTTATCTCTCTCGCTCTCTCTCTCTCTGTGAAGGATAACAATGGAAAGGTAAAGTTCTCTCTCTGTGCAGGAAAACAATGGAAAGTTAAAGTTCAAAGGCCCAACTAATCAACAGCCATGGAGGCCAGGCCTTGCCATAGGAGAACTTGAGTATCCTCGAGGAATCATTTAGCATTACCCACTGCTCCTTTGGTTCTGCAGCCGTGTGGTGAGCACATGGCGAACTACTCCTTTTGTTCTGTTTTTCTTCTTGGACTTGTGATTGAATGTGCGTTCCTTTTTGTATTGGATACAAAATTTTAGAAGATTTTATCGCAAAAATCCCCTTTAGACTTGTGGAGACAAAAAAGTCATTAAACTTCAATATCGACCAAAAAGCCCCTAAACGGGGATATCCCCGCTTGTTTTTTCTATTTTTTCGTTGTTTTGCTAAGCGGCGAAATCGCAGCTCACTTGTATGAGCGGAGATATATATATATCCCCGCTCATTTATTCTAGAGGAATTTAACTGAAAAATCATTGTAGATGGAGACTAAACAAAAAAGGCCAAAGTAATTCATATGATACAAAAGTGGTCGTTTCTTTATTAAAGTTTTTATTGAGCGACAACGTCGTTGCTTATTTAAACTTTACAAAATCCCCGAAATCATATTTCGATCCCCTTTCTTCCTCCCCATCTTTATCCACTGTCTGCCAATTTCGTTGTCTCCTTCTTCCTTAGCAGTCTGCAATGTTGTCCCAAAGGTCATTTTCCAACACCTCTTTTGGATTTAAGCATCATAGATTCGAGCATCTTATTACGTGGGGGAATTCTTCTCATCATTTTCCCATTGTTTGTTTTCCAAAATGACGATTTGTGTGGGTTTCTTAATCTTTTTACCATTTCCTTCAACCTCATTCCGATATCGCATCTATTGTGATTTAGGGCCTACGAAAAGAGATTAATCACGCACAAGAAGAGCACAGAGATTTATGTGGTTCGGCTTTTGGACTACGACAAATGGGAAAGACGGGAGAAATCACTATGCAATCAGAAGAGGTATATATACCAGAGACTCTGGGTCTCTATTTATAATATCAGCCCCAAAACCCTGTTACACCTAAACCCTACTTTTAATCACAGTACAACTTAGGCAATTCAGGGGCTCGGTTAACCAAGATTAATTAACTTCTATTGAGTCATACAAATTAACAGCATCCTAAAATTGTTAATAGTCGTGCACTCCATGTGTTTTTTTGCAATGGATCAACCCATCAGTCAGTCCTACCATTTTCCCCCTTCTCGATTGTGTAGATAATCATGATTGAACCATATCATTACTTCTTTTTCATAGCGAATGATTAAAGGAAGTAGATCACGGGGTAGTTGAGTGTACCATCAGCAAAACAACAATTTGTTTTTGGATTAGAAGGAGATGAAGAGACTTCCAGTGACTGTTATGACCTTTTATGTTGTGTTTGGGGACTCGTATGCAACTCGAGACCTAAAAACATGGCCGTGTAAGGAGGTTTATATGGCGAGAGATGGAGAGACACTTCAAAGCATAAGTGAGAGATGCAATGCTCCCTTCATATTGTTTGATAATCCACATGTTCGGTCATGTGAATTTTCATGGGCCGGCACGGTACGGTACGACCCAGGCAAGGCCCGATTTACACTCCTACTTCAGGCTTTAATCCACCCGGAATTGAGGTCACAAATGTAATTAGAGGAAATTTTTTTAATTGACCTCGATTCTCGTGTTCTGGGGATTAGGTCAAAACCTGACCTAATCTCGGGGACGTGACACACAATCTTTAGCTACTTCTGCGCATGTAGAGCCCTGCTTTATTGAACCTATTAATTTTGCATGCTTAGTAATATGACTTGGCATTGAGCAAGTTTCAACCCACTTAGAGCAATGAACAAGCATTGAAAAGAAAAAAAAAAAAAAAGATGAAATTGAATATTGACTTGAACTCTCAAATTCTTGCTTTCATACACCATCGATCGATCCCAACAACATGGAATTTTCTGGTCTATCATTACATGCGAGGAGGATGCATGGTGCACGGCTTGGTTCCAAAACAAGGTGCAGCCCCTATGAGTCAAGAGTAGGCAGTAAAGAAAAAAGTGGTTTGTGCTTTGGTTTTTTCTTTGCCCTGGTTAATTATGTAAAATAAAAACGGCAGTCATCATCATAAAAAGGTGAAAAAGTATTAATCCAATCTCAAATTCACTTCTAAAAATTTAGCCACTTTATAAATTAAATTGAATGATCATTATGATGACAATTATTTCAATGTAATTCAGGTTTGAACTATTACAATATATATCCAAGCCATTACTAAAATACACTTATTAGTACTTGATGAGGCTTCTCAAACACAATTTACTCAAAGAAAGATGGAAACTCCCATGAATGTGGCATGGTGTAGGCTCTGGACATGCTTAGTAAGGTTGCTAACAGTTACAGGGGTCCCAAAACTCATACAGCTCTCATGAACCATGCACCCATTGTGACCAACCAACCCCAAACCATCTAATGAACCCACCAGTATAAATGCATGAGCCCTTCTGTTCAAAATACCACAGGTCCTCCCTCTCCCTAGACTTGAAGTGACTTCGTTCAGAGAATTGCACGAAATGGGTTGCAAGGGATTGGCAATTGGGATGCTACTGTTGATAGGGTGCTCCACAGCAGTGAGCGGTTCCGTAGAATGCAGCCCGGTGGGATCGCTCATGGCGGTCTGCTCCGGCTTCCTCAACTTTGGTGCACCTGAACCAATGCTAGGGTCACCTTGCTGCAAGGCAATGTATAGCCTGAATAGCATGGCGGCCACGACGAATGACCGGAAGGAAGTGTGCAGGTGCTTGGTGTCTCTCATGGCAACATACAATCCAAATGCCTCAGCAGTAGCACGCTTGCCTGCTCTATGTGGTGTCTATCTTGGCTTCTCTGCACAACCTAACTTAGATTGCAACAGGTAAACTTTCCTTTCTCAATCACCAGTTAAACTAATTTTTTCGTGCGTTTATTTTCTAGTCTTTGAAGGTCTATTTGGATGAGGAGAAAATGAAGGTGGAGAAAACTGTCGAATAGTTAACTTTTGCACTGTCTTCGCCTATTTAATCCACATCCAAATAAATGGACCCAAAGGATTTTCTTTTCCATAAAAAAAATGATAAGATTTATTAAATGGGTTTTTGGAATTTTTGCAGCGTTCCTTGAAGTAATTGGAGAAGAAAGCGATGGAGCTTTGCTTGGATCAGCTAGATGATGATGAATGAATAAAAGGTGGTAGATGGAATTAAGCGGGTGTTAGCATAAAAACTGAGAATAATTAATGGTTTTTATAAAGTACTTTATCTTTTTTTTTTTTGGTGGTGGTTGTTGTTGTTGTTAGAAGTTAAGTACTTTGTCTTGTATGTATTTCTATTTGATCAAGTTAAATAAGCAGTTTCTATATGCCTAGCCTATTTAACTTATAAGGATGTGCAATGTTTAATTAATACACCTCCATTAAGATATGGGAATTAATGGTAGGAGTCAAAATAGCCACATAATTAGTGTATCTCACTCTAGTAAATTCAAACCAGCTCCAAGTAGCCCCATGAGACCAATGGGGACTCACCACCATCTGTATCATGTGGTTTGACAGTTTCACCAATTTAGGTGAGCAGTATATATACACTGTGGGACCATTGACTTGCATATAATAAAGCAATTGAATTAATATTTTATTCTTAATTGAAGTAATCATCTCCATCCGAGTCACCCATGAGATCAGTGCCCTTAACTGCAAATGTAAATGTTACTTGGATAGGAGTGAGATTCAGATCAATGGCAGCATCCCAAAATGTTATATTTGACTGTTTATGTAAAAAAATAAAAAATGAGTCTGTTAGAACTCAACCATCAACCCAACTGGAGGAGTTATAACTCAGTCTTTAGTGTTATTTTTCTTTTAAAAGGCATGCATTAACAATGGTAGGATCTTGCAATCTTGGGGATATTCATAGGTAGCTCACACCAACCCTACAGTTTGGAAGAGTGAGAGCCATGTAACTCTCAACTGAAAACCTGTACTATCATAGGCAGTGAAGCAACTCTCAATCATGTGTTCTTCTACATGTAAAAGCAGTTCCTACTCTATTTGGATTGAAATTTGGCCCAATGCCAATAGGAGATAAGAGCATAATTTTGAGAAGGTGGGTCTCAAATATTGTTGGTCTTAAAATATACACATTGGCTATATCAACAATACATGACAAAATGGCATTTCACTTTGATAGTCTATATCGATTTCTTGAAAATAATTTGCAGAGATTATCAACTTATATTTTATAACCATTACTGTCCACATATACTGGTTTGATCTCAAGTGGGCCCCACCGGGTCAGGTTAATCTAGATTATTGAAGCTAAACACTGACACTTCACCCAAACAATCACTCCGTGCTCACCCAAGGATTTTGTAATTTTATTCTATTTCCCAGAATGCATGGAAGCATCTTATATATATTCAAGAGTTCTTGACAACCGTCCACATAAAATCACAAGACATACAAATCCAATAAGAGATAAACACCCAAACACACACACACACACACACAGAGACACATATGTATGGTTTATTAAAAAGCACAGATGTACGTACAATGTTGTATTGCAGGGGTAGGAACTTCATGGAAGCTTTTCAAAGAGTTGAATGTGATAACCGGTTGGAAATGATAAGCCTGGGGTTCGCACAATGTTTCCTCCTGTGATTGCAGTCCACCTGACCAATATCCACATTTAAATAAATGAGTCAGTCTCTCTGATGGATTAAATTAATCCAGGAAACACTTGAAAACCCAAATTGAAAATATTGGATATGTGCCTAATCTTTGGGCCCATTTTCAATTTGAGTTTCATGGACCTAAATAACAATGTTGCAAATATCATTTTTGGAACAATTTCAAATTCGGTGTTTCTGTCAAACGTTATCCCAGTAAAATAAAAAATAAAATTTATGTTATAAAAATGAAATATAGCAAAAATAATATATAAATTATTTTAATATTGAAGGAGGAAAAATAAAATAAAGGACCAGGAGAAGAAAAGTAAATGTAATAGTTGCATGTACTAAAGTACAGGTGAAAATGAGGCTGTTACCATTGCTTGCTGACTTTTGACTTGAAGTTGACTCAGAAAGTAAAAAATTGAAGAATGCAGTTAATGTGGGGAGTCTATGTTAATTTTTTATTTATATTATGAAAATATCAGAAATTTGTAGAAGTTTAAAATAATGATATAATAAACTAAAATATCTATCTGAGAAACCATATAGGATTGATGGCTAGACAGATTCCACTATATCAGACATTTGGGTGGGTCAAGTTCCTCCATAAGCTAGACCTGGGCCTGATCCTATGTCTGTATCAATAATTGTTACATCACCTTGAAGAACAAGTCGAGGAAAGCATGGGCAAAGAAAAATAAAGAAGAAAACTTTCCAAAAAAAAGGGGGGGTCAACCTGAGCTCTTAATCAACAAGTTGGAAGAGAGTATGGTTAGTGGGTCATATTGCAAGTCAGTTTTGAGTTGGCTGGTGGATTGGTTAGTAGGTGTAGACTCAACTTGTTGAACACTCTCCATTTATTAATCAAGTTAGAAATACCAGCCCAAATCCAAACTGAAAATACTAGGGCCAAATCTGGACTTGACATAAAAATAGAAAGGGTCAGCCTGAACCTTGAATTACTCTATTCGGTTCCCATTGGTTTGGTGGGTTGGGTCAGGGATAGCCAGCCCTACATCCATATTTGCAATGTGTATGTATGCAGCACTTTATACCTGTACTTAGAGACCAAACAATGGAGGAATATGGCCATCTGCAGCTTGGTGAAATCTGTTCCAACACAAAATCTCATGCCCCCACCAAAAGCCATGAAATGTTTAGACCCTCCATTTGATTCCACCCCCTGTTAAGTAATCCTATTTTTCATTAAAAAAGAGCTGTTGAAAAAAGAGAGGGAAAAAAAAATACTGAGCAATAGTATTAGTACCCACCTCCCTTCTAGATGGATTAAAAGCAAGTGGATCTTGATATATTTATGGATTCAGGTGTACAGCAGGAGGACAGACCATCACAGCCCAGGCCCTTGGAATCATATATACTGCAATGCATTCATCCCAATTCAAGTGAAGTGAGTGTCAGCAATGCAAGTACACTATCATCTTAGACTCAAAACTGCTTCATTGAATGCAAATGTACAGGGCTTAGTGGGCGCCAACAGGGGGATTAGTCCTATTGGGCCAAAGACCACAGAAATACCCACGTTATCAAAAATAAAAAATAAAAAAGCAAACACAACATTTATCTGGACATCTTGCAATGCCTTTCTGAAAATCCCTGGAACAATATTTGCAAGCCTAACTGTTTCATTTATAACCTGAAATTTAATTGCATCAGCAGGGCGAGTCACCAGGTTTCAAGTTAGTAAATTCTAAAATAATTCAATTGTATCATTGTAATTAGCCAATGGGAACTAGCTTTAGGAAGAGAGTTAACTCATTTGACTCACCAGAGATGTATATGTCATTGATTTGTATTCTTTCCATGTGATCCCAGAATGTATAGCATCCCTGCTTCTGAGAATTGTCTCATGTTTCTCCTGATAGAGGGCGGTGTTATGAACCATTGGAGAAAAACAGTATAAAATACTATCTCTGGAAATGTAGAATTACTTACCGTTAATTTCACAAGCACTGATGGGTGTCTGTTAGAAACTTGATTGCTAAGGTTATAGCCAAAGAAGTTGTCTCAAAGCTTGCAAATAGGAGCACAAACATAAAATCAAGTGCAATCGCTTCGGTGAGAATCGGTTTTTCATTCTTCAACTCTTCCACAACATGATCAAAGAAATCTCTGTATCGCTTCTCAGGTGAAGCAAGTCTCTCCTGCAGCATGTTCTTCAACATCTTGATCGCCTTTTTCCGTCCCTGAACAAACATAGTGAGCACAGAATTGGGGACTGAAACTCCCCATTAAAACTGAGCCAACTCATCTCAGTCAAATCGCTTCAGGTTGTCTCGACGATGTGGATTTTTGAACTGAACTTAATTCTTTAGGCCTTCAGCCTTCAGGGCTTGTTTGAATGAGGAGAAAAGTAAGGAAAAAAAAAAAAAAAAGAATGTACCCTGAAAAAAATTTCTTTCTTCTTATATAAATTTAGAAAGTGAAAATTTTCAACTGGGAAAACGAGGAGAAAACTAGGGGTGGGGAAAATATGATAGAAGAATAACCACTAAATAGTTTAATGTTAAGTTTTAAAAATAAAAATATTCGATTTCTCTAGAGAAGGGGAGTTTTCTCCATCCCTTTTGGAAGAAAATCTTTTCCCCTATCTTTTGTAAAAGTTAGTTAAGAGGAGAGTTCTTTTCTCCCTAAAGGCAGATGCAATATAGGAAAACATATTTCACTAGAGAAGAACAGTGATTCTTATCTTACCCATTGGAGATTTTTTTTTTTTTTTTTGGCTAAAGAAGTGGAGAAGAAAACACACTTTTCTCCTGTGGCCATGAACCTCTTTAATTATCAAAAGTGACATTTATTCATTCAGCATATATATATATATATATATATGGAAAATATTGTATGTGCTTAAACAAAGGTTAAAAAAGTTTTTTGTTTCTACATAACTTTCTCCATTCAAATCCAAACACAGGAGAGAATCTGCACTAGAAAATTCTCAACCTCTATATTTCTCCTTATTTCTCCGCGAAGTAAGTATTCTCCACTAATCATTTTCTCATTGGTAAGACGATGGCTGAAAAATGAAATATTGTAAGGTTGTAAAGATGTAAGTACCTGTAGACATTTATGGTAAGCAGTACCGGGGGTGTTAATGGGAAAGGAGATGAGACCCTGTATGAAACCTACAAAATTCTCCCTCAAATTCTCTGTGGACTTTGTTGGATCATAACTGATCAGATTATTTGCGGTTAGATCGAATATCATCTGTAGAAAACATAGAAGTATAGAACCAAACTCAAGGTAAGAAAACACTATATGAAACTGTAGTGAAGGTGTTTATATCTGAACTCACCGCTGCAGTTGCTTCTTTCAACTCCACACTGGGCTGGCTAGACCACAACCTAAGATTTTCGCAAGCTGCCTCTTCAACTTGAAGAAGCATTCTTTCTTTCAGGCTCTCAGGGCCAAAGAGATTCAAGACCATGTTCTTCAGATACTTGTACATGAACCCATGCAATGAACCGACATTCTGTCGTCCGAAGATCTCAGTGAAAACCGTCCTTCTCGTTGGAATATGAAATCGTTGAGTTCTGGGTCTGTAGATACTATTACAGGACGTCCCATCAAACTGGTCCTAAATACATGCCCATATCTGTACATTGACAGTATAGTTACAACAAGCAGGTCTACATTCAAAGTGTTCATGCGCCCCTCAAGTATCCCGCCCGCTAACACTCAGGTTGGTAAATTATGGTAATCTGTTCTGCTGTGCATTTGGGTGGGTTTTGAAATCAGAACTGACTTGTTTGCTGCCTACTTGGTACTGAATTGTTAGGACTTAATAGTAAAGAGTGTTTTATTGGAGGAGTATTAAAGAGGTGAGAAGTAGGTCCAAGGGGAGATGTAGATGACAATTACTTTGGTAGGGATTTAATTTACTGGGGCGACGGGTATGTAATCATTTCCTATCAAGGGAAGATCATATAGTGGTCCCTAGTGCATAGTCATTTTTTATCCTCAGATTGAAATGCATTGCTTAAAAATCCTAGCAATTCAAAACCTTCAAGCAAATTTCTAGCAAAAAATAAAATAAAAAAACATTTAAGCAAATGGGCCCTAAATGTGAATTTCCATTTTCAAATAGCTCCAAACGCACAGTGGAATGGTTTACTGTTCATCTTATTAAAATATTCAAACATCTTGTGATTTAGGATAGTTCCACATATATAGACTCAAAATCATTTTTCTAATATGAAATAAAAGGATAGATGGATCATTATTGTACTACTATTCAAATGATAAAATAGGCACAGTAATGTCTTTACCTTTCCATCCTTAATTTGTTTAATGAAAGGAGGAACATCTGTTGAGGTGTTGGGGGAGAAGAACTGTCACATCCCGGTCCCGAATCACCCTGGCCTAGGGTAATCTCTGAGGTGTGCCACACGTACTCCCGCGTGCTGTACCTGTATCGAGCCAAATACAACACACGAAGGAGAAAAAAATAACTTTTCATGCATGTGAGAGAGAACTCACTAGAATACATCAGTAGCAATTAAACATAGCGGAAGCTGTAATTCTTTCATGTGAGGTGTCAATTCCCATTCAGTCCATTTAATATTTCAAGTTTAATACAAAAGAATTATACAATTATATACATTGTTTACAAAAGAGAGTATGAAAAGAACCATAAACAACACTACCAAAATTATAACAAAAGAATAATAACACTAAGTGTGACCCACACAAAAAGGGGCTGGACACACTCACTACTAGAAGTTCTCAAAAGATCACCACGCACTCCGAGGAGAAAGAATCTATGTAGCCTTTGGCTCTGGCCACTCCTCTAGTCCCGAAGGTACCTTTGGGGCAACCTTCTCTCCCTCCGATGCCTCTTCAGGGCCGGGGGCTGCACCTGTGACTGTGACACCAAGAATAGCATCATGAATACGATGATTCGGCAAGTATAGGCATTAATAATAAATTACATGTTGTATCAAATAGAATTTATAGACAATTAATTAAAAGATATCAATATCAAGTAACAACTAGGCAATCATGCCAAAATCGAATAATTTATGCTTTACGAATCAATGGGGGATACAACACACTAGTTGCCTACTACATTATTCTCATCCTCTCAAATAGAGAGCAAATTTAGTTGGGATGTCACAAGCGGCCAGGCCAAAGGTTAGCTGGCTACCCGATTCTGGAGTTCCGGTGCTCCATATGATCTACTGTAGTGATCTCGAATAACTAAACCAAATTTAACCCTGTCGGGTATCACGAGGTCGAAGCTCAGTAGTGCCAGACCAATCAGATAAAATAAATACATATATGAGTAAGACTGTTTTTACTTGAATCAAATCGAATCATTAATATCCAGACTTTTTCACATATAAACTTATTCATCTCGAATTTTAATTGAATATCGTATAACAGTACAAGTATAAGGAATAGAAGCGAAACAATTTATGCATATAAATCATAATTTAGAGTTTGGAAGGTGAAAGGAAAATAAATCTCAATATGCACATGCATTAATTAAAAAGAATCAAGGATCATTTACTAGGCTTTCGTCCTTCACCTTCTCATACGATGAGGTTTGGAAATCCGGTGCATAGCTATTTTTAATTTAGTGCCACTTTATATAAGTGTAGTGTACCGGTTTCTCCGAGCCTCATCCATGACAAGGTGTTAAACGAAAAGAATAAATTTCACATGAGATAATCTTAGCCTCAATGATTTCTCACGTGGTTAATTACCATTGGTCCGTTGATATCGTCAAGGTGCCAATTTCTAGGGTCCTATAAACTCCTCGGAGTCAAAAATCTTAATAGGTTTCATAAATACACACTATATGATTTTTGTCAACTTCAGTGTGCAAAAAGAAGTAATTTTGATCAAAATTCCGGACCCCCACACAGAACTTTGCCTCGCTAGAACGAGCTTGTGGCTCGCTATAGCGAGGTTCATCTCACTGTAGCGAGGACACTTTCTGTGTCCATTCAATTCCCACCTGCATACACTAAGTCACATGTTTTCTCCACATAAATAATGTACATAATGTATATGCACATAGCTTCTTTTCCACTTACACCTTAGCTACTCCACATGCACACACTATTCCACACCCATTTATCATTCCAGCATATGCATTAGGTGAAATGCTCCCTGGGTACGTATATACATGTGCACCCACATGTATTATTTAATTACACCATTTCATCAGTAATGCCATCTCCTCTTGATCTATCCAAATGAAGACCATTAACACCCAAAAATTAAATCCATACCATAATCATTCTCTAATTAAAATTAAAGAGGCTAATCACAGTAAAAAGGAAAATAATAAAATTTAATATCCAATCAAAGAATAAAATCACATGCATTAATCATTAAAACTTATATTTGCCTCAAATTAGCTTTCCAAGCCATTTTCCTCTAATATAGCTCAAATGACTCAAAATCCCCAAATAACAAACCCTAACCACAAATCCAAATGAAAATGCAAGGAATGGTTATGTATGACTATAAATGAGTCTCTTGACTCTATTTCAACTCAAAGGCATGAAAAGAATGGCGTTTGATTCTTACCTATGAAGTGATTTCGAATTTGTGAAGAGTTAAAGAGATGGGCTCTTGTCACAGTGAGCAGAGGAAGATGGAGATGGAGAAGATGAAGATGAAGATGAGGATGAAGATGGGTGTACCATTGGCTTGCAAGATAATGTTCCTCACTCTTACAGGGATTGGAGAAGAAGAACAGGAGAAGAGGAATGGAGAAAGAGATGTGTAGAAGAGAAGAAATGAAAAGGAACGAATGGGATGGGATTTATATAAGGGATAAGGTGCTCTTTTGCAATAAGGCCCATCAAGAATAATACATTTTCAAATTGAGTTAAATGATGGCCTACTCACTTAATGATTGGTCAAATGAAGTGGGGTCTATTACGAAAATCGATATACGCGTCAAAATACACGCGATGATGTGAAAATGACGGGCAAATGATGCAAAATGAGAAAAGCTATATTTACGAAAAGCCCTTGACTCTACTCAATTGAGTCAACTCAGATTATACTCACCTATTCAAGGTTCCAAAACTCAACTAACTTAGTATATAAGGACTAATAAATACTAAATACCGCAATTAGCAATTAAACATAATTAATTTAGCTAAAACACAATTGATTTAGTAGTAATCAAGATTATATCGGGTCGGGGTGTAACAAGAACCGAAGGGTCTCTCCAAGAAGAGGCAATCCCATGGAACCTGGAAGGAGCCTGCCATTGCATTTAGGATGTCTCCATCTATAAACCCAATGAGTGATAAAAATGACAATGAGGGATACCATGCATAAAGGAACATGCCACATTATCCAATATGTAAACTTTGTAGGTAAACTGACAAATGTGTGTATATCCGTAAGGAAAGAAATGAATTTCCAAGAGAAGAAGAAACTCAAGAGGTATTGAAACGAAATCGAGAATTGAGAACGTGAGTGAAGTGCTACTTAAATAGACAGGCATATATGTAGCATCCAAATCATAAATGTGAGCTTATTCTTTGTTTTTGGTTTTTTAAGGAAAGTTGTCTTCTTTGTTTTCGCGTATACGGTTGTTGATAAAGCTCTACTAGGAGGGGTAGCAGATTAGAATAAAAACCAATGGATGTTGTAGAAAGAAGAGAAACCAAGAGAAAATATTAAAGGGAGAAGAGGAGAGAGTTTTCTATTATCTCATATGTCTGTCCCAATACAAAGGTAGAGATACCTATATATTAGCAAAGTAACCCTACAAAATAGGAAACCAAAATCTAACCCTAACTCATCTCAAGTGGGCATCCACCTAAGATCCATATCTTATAACACTCCCCCTTGGATGACCACCATTCAATGACAGTTACCTCATTAAAAACCTTGCTAAGGAAAAACCCAGTGAGAGAAAACCAAAGTGAAGGGAAAAAGAGTACAACATTCTTCAAGATCATTGAACCGGTGTTGGACATGCATAATGCTGCCTCGTTAAAACCTTAACTAGGAAAACCCAGTGGGATAAAACTTAGAGAAGGAAAAAGAGTACAGCGCACAAATGTCCATGAGTAGCATACTTCAGGATGCTCCCTGATAAACCACTCCCCCTGATGATATCAACCAGTTACATAGTTTGATGGTGAACTCTACACATGCCAATCTCATATACAAACTTCTGGAATATTGATTTGGGCAAAGATTTGGTAAACAGATCAGTCAGGTTGTTACTCGAACAAACTTGCTTGACTTCAATTTCATTGTTCTTCTGAAGTTCATGAGTGAAGAAGAACTTCGGTGCTATATGTTTAGTCTTATCTCCTTTAATGAAACCTTCTCGAATCTGTCTTATACATGCTTCATTATCTTCATAGATAATATTTGTGATACCTGCAATAGAAGGTAATTGACAAGAACTACGAACATGCTGAATCAAAGATTTTAGCCACACACAGTCCCTACTGGCTTCATAAAGAGCCAAAATTTCAGCATGATTGGAGGAAGTAGGTACCAAAGTTTGTTTAGTAGAACGCCAAGAAATGGTGGCATTACAATTTAGAAACACATAACCTGTCTGTGATCGACCCTTATGAGGATCAGAGAGATAATCTGAATCTGCATATCCTACTAAACTGGAATATTTATGATCGTAAGCATAAAATATTCCCAAATCAGTTGTTTCACGCAGATATCGTAGGATGTGTTTAATGCCAATCCAGTGCCTTTGAGTTGGTGCGGAGCTATACCTGGTAAGTAGATTAACAAAAACTGCAATATCTGGTCTAGTGCATTGTGCCAAGTACATCAAAGCTCCAATAGCACTTAAGTATGGTACTTCGGGACCCAATACCTTTTCATATTCCTCGATGGGATGGTATGGATCTTTCTTTATATCAAGAGATCGGACAACCATAGGGGTGCTTAATGAATGTGCCTTGTCCATACCAAATCGTTTTAAAACCTTCTCGGTATAATTAGATTGATGGACCAACATTCCACTAGAATTTCTCTCGATTTGCAATCCGAGACAAAA
The DNA here is from genome assembly GCA_028538565.1 of Umbellularia californica. Classification (NCBI taxonomy): domain Eukaryota; kingdom Viridiplantae; phylum Streptophyta; class Magnoliopsida; order Laurales; family Lauraceae; genus Umbellularia; species Umbellularia californica. Next base: position 69,544,193 of record JAPQWN010000005.1, read on the forward strand.
TCTCATTTTTCCAAGGTCTTTCATTTCAAACTCTTTCTTTAAATAATCAGCAGTCTCTTCGAGCTCTTCTGGAGTCCCTATCAAATTTATGTCATCCACATAAACTGCTAATATTGCAAATCCCTTCAAGAATTTCTTTATAAATAGACACGAGCAAATGAGATCATTTGCATACCCCCTTTTAGACAAGTATTCACTAAGACGATTGTACCACATTCTTCCGGATTGCTTCAAGCCGTACAATGATCGCCTTAATTGGATTGAGTACGTACTCCTTGGCTTTGCTTCAGGCAAAGGAAATCCTTCCGGGATTTTCATGTAAATTTCTGTGTCTAAGTCCTCATACAAGTAAGCAGTTATAACATCCATGAGTCTCATTTCTAGATTTTGAGAAACTGTTAAACTTATCAAATATCTGAATGTTGTTATATCCATAACAGGGGAGCATGTTTCTTCATAATCAATCACAGGTTTCTGCAAGAAACCTTGTGCCACTAATCGTGCCTTATATCTGGTAATTTCATTCAGCTCATTCCTTTTTCTTACAAACACCCACTTATAACCGACATGGTTAACATCATTTGGGGTTTGTACTATAGGTCCGAACACACCACGTTTGTTAAAAGACTCTAACTCTGTTTTGATGGCATTTTCCCATTGTGGCCAATCTTTTCTTTGTCGACATTCATTTATAGAATGTGGTTCTGTGTCGCAATCATCATCATCATTTTCCTTTGATATTTGTGTAGCTACTGCATATGCAAATGCGTCATCGATGATAATATCATTTCTCATCCATCTCTCTCTTGAATAATTGTAAAGTATAGAGATCTCTTCATTTTCCGGTACCGGTGACTCTTCAGGGGCTTCCAAAGTCTCACTAGGGACTTTCATTATTCTAGAGAGAACGGACTTTTCTATAATCTCTTCAGGAGCATTATGTGCCTCTTCGGGAGGAACCTCTTCAGGAGCGTTACGTGCCTCTTCGAGAGGATATAATGATGATTGCTCATTTCTCCTTTTCTGCGGAGCTGAGTCCTTCGAACCTATAGGTCTGCCACGCTTCTGGCGTATCGCAGATTCTTTTGCTGCCGTATTTTGACTTTGTCCTATAGGGACATTAATCCTGGCAGGTGTCGCGACCCCGGACCGGGACCCGGGCCCGCGACTGCGCGGCGGCATGATTAACCGACAACCAAAGCACGCCGCCGCCGGCTGTTGTTTGATTTCCCACAGGTTTCCGCGGTGAGGATCCCAAGACACGGGTCGAGCTCACACGAATGGGTATGCGGAAGCGTGTAGCAAAACAATTCATACAATCTTGAACAATAAGATACAAGAAGCATATATAATATGGAGACAAGGTATCAAAAAGGAAAGTCATCAAGCATTCCTATCATGATTAACATTTCAAGGTTTAACAAAAGTATATTAATTCAAGTTACACAACCCAAAGAGGCCAACAAAGGCCAATACAACAATGGAACCCCAAAAGAACAACCCAACATAACCCAAGCTAGGTGAAACGAAAATCAAGATCCCGACCGGCGTCTAGATGACGTCGTTGGGCTGCCACTCGAGTGCTGGGGGTGGCTCAACAGCCTCCTCCGGGCACTCCTCGTCACGCGTGAACACTCCTGCACCTGGACACCAAAATAACAAGCATCAAACACGACGGTTTGGCAAATAAACCATTTAGGCATGAATAGTTAAAATAATGCTAAAACAGTTCAAGAGTTGAATACACGTTTCACGTTTTCGAAACTAGCATGTATACTTATAATATCATGATTAGTAAATCCACAAAGAGCCCATCCTTTCTCCATCATACATGATGATAAGAGTAAGCACGCACGACAAGCACGATAAGCACAACACGATAAACACGATCCCACGCCACACAAGGTAGACGGGGTGTCCGGCCGCGGAACCGGACCACGAACACGCACGATGTGTCAATTCAAGACACGACTAGTCTGCAGACAGTCCACATGTTTAAGGACCCCCAGGTAGTGGATCAAGCTAAAAGGGCAGTCCAAGCTCAGTGGTAATCACTTATATCATGAATGCATAAAACACGACAAAACTTATCCGAGAACACGTCAAAGCAAGAGGGAAATCATTTATCAAACACGTCACGACAGGCTAGCAAAAATAGCATTATATAAATGCTTAACAAAACTTAAGAAATGATTCCCTTTTTCTTTCTTGAAACACGATTCTTGAAACACGTCTTAAATACAAGCTTATACTTGAAAAAGATCAAACAAGAACATGAGGACGCATAAAGCATCAAAACAAGAGTCCGAACAAAATCTATCAAGCATAGGCTAAGACCAAAACTTTGACCCTTGTGGACTTGGAAATCCAAACGTCGAAACTCTATATAACTTGGTGTCCCCGAAGGTAAGATACATTTAGGAATTTCAAGTGCACAATGTCAAATGGAGGTCTAAAGCATAGTCTAGTTTTCATTCCTGCAAAATTTCTCCAAACACAGTTCTTTTTGTAACTGTCGGTCAACGCTCGGTTAACCGTCGGTTAACCGAGGTCGATCTGTCGGTCGACCGAAGGCTTGACCGACAGATCCCAGCCCAGAATTGCTGCTCTCTGGAAATTGAACCGACAGATCCTCGGTTGACCGAATGTGAACCGACAGATGACCAGACAGAAAATGTTGCTCTCTGGAAATTGAACCGACAGATCCTCGGTTGGTTGTCGGTCGACCTGTCGGTTGACCGACAGCGAACCGAGGGATGTCCTGACAGAAATGCTGCTCTCTGGAATTCGAACCGACAGATTTCGGTTGGTGTCGGTCGACCTGTCGGTCGACCGAAGTCTGACCGACAGCTGACCGACAGGCACGGGCAGTGCATTCTGTTCAGAATTTTCACAACTTTTTCTCCCTTCTTCACTTCCACACTTTTACCACCTGCACTCCCCAAGCCTCCATGCTTTCCAAGGGGTTCATTACACACATTAAAGAGCATTCCATCCACAATTTGTCCATTTATTCCAAAGAGAAACATCAAGGCATTCCCATAACGATTTCATGAAACTTACAAAACCAACATGATTCTAAGAACTTGGATGAATCATCAACAATAACACAAGTAAAGGAACTCAAACTAATGACTTGAGAGAAAATAAACATAACCTACATTAATAGGTTCAAGCATAAAAACCATGTCTTAAATGGAAGTAGTGAAACTACAACACAATGTATATGAAAATCCTATAAAGTTTACTTGCCTCAAATCAAAGTCAAAGGAAGCTTCACAAAAACCAACAATGAGGGGTGCTCCACGAGATCTACACAAAACCCCCAAAATGGAGCATACAAAAATCAACATTTTAGCCATTACAAACCCCCATTTCGAAAATGGGTTTGAAATCATGATAAACAAGCTCTTGGTGAGCCTAAGAACATCAAATAGAAAGATGGGTCCAAGCTCTAACCTTTTGCTAGCCAAACAAGAAGAATGGAGGTTGAAGATGATGAATAGTGGAAAGGGTTTGGCTCTAAAACGTGCCCAATCGAAGCTCGCGAAGAGAGGAAGAGAATGGCGGAAACGAATCGAAGATTGGAGTCTTCTTGCTAGATGATCCAAGGAAGAAAAGGTCAAGAAGAGGGCTGCCTTCTCCACTCCACTCTAGGGCAACCGTTGCAGGAAAAAGGAAGAAGAAAATGGAGGAGAGAGAGTAAGAGACCTTTTATATGGGTTGAGAGGTGGGTCCCTCTCTAGCTGAACTAGAAACGCTTAAAACATGGTCTTGTGGACCCCGGATGAAATCGACGAAGAAGAACAAAACGATCGTCGAAAAATCTAGTTTCAGAAAAGCATACTTTTGACATGGTTTCACGACTTCGAAAAGTGTGCCCAGATTTTGCATGAAAAGACAGATTTACCCTATTGGGCCAAAACTTGGGCTTCTGGGCCTCACATGCATGCAGCTTGAAAACAAAAGTTGTCACAAATAATAAAATCACTCAAGAGAAATAAAGATCACATCCACATCAAAGATCTAGCACAAAACCCCATTCTTACTCGTGTACTCAGGGCGTCCCTGAGCGTGTCTGACTCATACTAAACGTCCTCAAAATCCCCAAATCTATAATCCAGACTAAGTCTAATCACATTCTAACCCAACTAGTACTAAGACTCACTTAAGACTAAACGTTCACTTAATTAGCACTAATCGCGTTGGTCTGGGTCGGGGTCTAACAGCAGGTGCATTCATAGCTGGCACATGTGACTTCGTCACTTTTGCTGCATCGTTAAATGCATCAGGCAATTTGTTTGTAATTTCTTGTAAGTGCACAATTCTCCGTACTTCATTCTCACATTGTGAAGTTCGGGGATCTAGATGAGACAAAGTGGATGTATTCTATGTTAATTCTCGCCGTTCTTTAGGAACGGGTTGTTCTACAGGAACGATACGGTTTTCAGGAATTATCTTATCTCCCTCTAACGGCGGGAAGATTGTCTCATCGAATTGACAATCTGGAAAATGAGCGGTGAAGACATCTCCTGTTCTTGGTTCTAAATATCGAATAATCGAATGAGAGTCATAACCTACATATATTCCCAATCTACGTTGTGGTCCCATCTTAGTATGCTTAGGAGGTGGTATGGGGACTTGAACTGCACAACCAAACTTGCGCAAGTGAAAAATATTGGGTTGATGTCCTGATATAAGTTGTGCAGGAGAATATTGATGATACGCCGTGAGCCAAAGTCGAATTAACATTACTGCATGCAATACAGCATGTCCCCAAGCACTAACCAATAAATTGGACTGCATCAGCAAGGTCCTAGAAATAAGTTGGATGCGCTTGATCATGGATTCAGCTAAGCCATTCTGGGTGTGGACATGGGGGACATGATGTTCGACTACAATTCCTATAGACGAACAGAAATCATTAAAAACCTGTGATGTAAATTCGCCTGCATTATCAAGTCTTATAGACTTAATGGGATAATCAGGGAAGTGAGCACTCAGTTTAATAATTTGAGTTAATAGGCGGGCAAATGCTACGTTCCTAGTTGAAAGTAGGCAAACATCCGACCAACGGATGGAGGCATCGATCAAAACCATAAAATACTTAAAAGGTCCACTAGGGGGATTGATGGGTCCACACAGGGGCGGACCCAAGATTTCATCGTAGGGGGGACCAAGCTTAAATAAATATATTTTAACAAATCAAAATAGCTAGTATTATTTTATGTTTTTTTTTTTTTTACATACATCCAAGTTCAAGCATGATAAATATATTAAAATCAAAGGCTGGAAGTTTACCTGCAGCAGCACAGCCATAGCCACCGGCGCACACGGCATACAAACTAATCGTCTGATCTCTGATGACTTTGATTGGATCAGGCCGGCAGGCGGTGGAGCAGGCCGGCGTGCAGTTGTGTGAGCATGGGCGGTTTGTAGCTTTCTTCTTTAGTTCTTTCTTTCTTCCAATTAGAATGTTAGGGAATATGGATAGGGACTTTAGGATTGATGCAGCAGAAGTCTTTCTTCTCAAGATTCATGACCCAAACCAAACGGTTGTCCATCTCAACCAAACAATGAGGAATTGAATGGCTTAAGTTATTCATCGACAAATCAGGGGCTGTTAACTTAATTGCATTACAATTTACAAAGGTATGAAAGACTTATGAGCTTCCCTTTTCTGGCTTTGGGACTTGGGACTTGGGACTTGAGGAGATGGATCAAGGCCCATTTCAATTTGGTATTTTCTTTTTTTTATATAAATATATATATACTTTGTGCAAACAATTAAGGAGGGGCCAGTTGTTATAAAATTATTATATAAATTAATTAAAGCATATTAATCTTTAGGGGTTTGTGATTTGAGAGGGGGGGCCATGGTCCCCCTGGGCCTACTCTTGGGTACGCCCCTGGGTCCACAAATATCACCTTATATCCTTTGTAAAAGGGATGGGGATTCGTATGCAACTTTAGTAAGAGAGGGTCGGGTGATCAATTTTCCTTATGAACATGGGATACATAAGTATCCACTAGGTATAGTCAATTGATGGTTTTCTAAGGAATGCCCAAAAGAGTTATCTATAATTTTTCTCAACATAGTAGCCATAGGGTGACCTAACATATCATGCCAAAGCTGTAAAACCTTAGGATCACTGAACTTCGGGCTCAACTTTGTTGTTTTGCTCATAACAGAATGAGATTCAATATTGGAGATTGTCGTGTAATATAACCCTGAAGAGAGTGGACTTAGTTTTTCTAGTATTTGCTTCTGGCTTCCAATACTAGTAACGATGCATAGGTATTCCTTGTTACCTTCACTTACAGTCTCAATGTGGTACCCATTCATTCTAATGTCTTTGAAACTAATCAAGTTTCTTCGGGAATCTTTTGAGAACAAAGCATCTTTAATGAATAGATGGGTACCATTAGGTAACATCATATGTGCTCTTCCGGAGCCTTCAATTATCTGTACAGGTCCAACTATGGTGGATACCTGTCGTGGAATAAGCATCAATTCTGAGAAAAATTTCTGATTTTTCAGAATGGTGTGTGTTGTGGCACTATCTACCAAACATAGATTGTCCTCAGTTCCATGATCTATACCCTAAACAAAAATAATAAAAATATCATAACTATGCAATCATATGATTAAATATAATTAAAAAAAATCATCATAAATTAAGACATTAATGAAGTTTTCTATCAAAACAACAAAAAAAAAAGGTCTAAGAAACATGCACTTCAAATGAACTAAAAAAATTAAGTTTGTAATGTTCAAAGAATCATGGGTCTTCTAGACCATGCCAGGGGGTGCCCCCCAAAAGGTTATTAAATGCCTAATTTTCCAGATGTTGGTTATCTTCATCCTCAAAGAAGTCACGAGTCTCCAAGTTTGTAATGTGAATTGGAGGACTCTCTGATGTCATTATATCCCAATTCCAGCCTTTTAGATCATTTGTTTCTGCTGAATGGATAGAGGCCTTGTATGCTTTGTATCGTTCCACCACTTCCTTTGGTGCACGGCAAATGCGTGACCAATGCCCACTTCTTCCACATCTGTGGCACGTGTCATCAGGATGGTGGGAAGGATTTACCGATGGATTCTGGTTGTTCTTATGCTGAAGGTCAGACCACTTCTGGTGATTTTTGAATTTTGGTGGATGACCTTTAAAACCACCTCGCCTGGAGGAGTTATGTCGTCCACCTCTACTGGAGGATTTATGTCTGTCATTCCCCCTACCTCTGCCTCTGTTTGAGCTAAGACTGGCATTTGCTTCAGGAACTGCCAAAGATCCAGTTGGTCTGGCATTATGATTTTTCATCAATACGATGGAATTCTGTTTAGCGACTAGGAGACATGAGATAAGTTCTGAATATTTGGATAAACGTCGCTCTCGATACTGCTGCTGCAGGAGCACATTCGAGGCATGAAAAGTGGATAACGTTTTCTCTAACATCTGCTCCTCCGAAACCTTTTCACCACATAATCTTAATCTGGAAACAATATTGAATAGAGCAGAGTTGTATTCAGATACTGTTTTATAGTCTTGTAACCTCATGTTTAACCATTCATTCCGGGCTGCTGGCAGTATGACCATCTTCTGGTGATCATATCTATCCTCCAGGGATTTCCATAGGCCTGCTGGGTCTTCCTCAATAAGGTATTCGTGTTTGAGGTCGTCATGTATGTGGTGGCATAGAAAGATGAGGGCTAACGCCTTTTCCTCTGGGGACATCTTGTTACCTTCCTTTATGGTCTCTCCCAATTTCTTGGATTGCAAGTGAATTTAGCATCTAGTTGCCATGATAAGTAATTGTCCCCATTTATGTTAAGGGCTTTAAAGTCAAGTTTAGCCAGATTTGACATTATGCAAGAACTGTAATAAGAAATATATATTAAGTTAACCGTGTGCAGATAATCAATAAAGTAAAGAGAGAAAAAAATTAAATACTAACATTAGAAGTAATCAAGAAACGGATTTAAAAGAAATTTTTTTTCCAAAGAAAAGTTAGAACATCAGGTTCACAACTTTGAGAATCAGAACTGCTGGTCCTGTCAAGACTTCATGCTTGATTTAGAACTTCAGGTTCATTAGAACTGTATGTTCTGTCAAATTTTCAGGTTTGAAATAGAACACGTGGTTCTAATTGATCAGAACTTCTGGTTCTGTCAAAACTTCATATTTAATTTCATGGCTTTATATTTTTTATGGATATGAATCTACAGGTTCATATCAATATTCCAACTTCTTGGACTTCTGGTCCATAGATCGGTGAACTTCAGGTTCTATTTTGTGATTCATTCATAATATTGATAAATTAAAAAAAATAAAATATACAAGATGGATGAATAGTAACTAAAACACTATGAATACTATGAACAAATATTATAAATTGATTTCATGTATTCTAATAAAATATGCAAGAGAATAGTGTGAAAGAAAAAAAAAACTTGCCCAAAAAATAGTTCCTCGTGACCCGTGGCAGAGGACAACACGTCCTGGGTTCTTTAGAGGTTGTAATACTGTTAACAACTTTTTTTCTTTGGTTTTCAAAACGCATGCATGCCGTGGAAAAAAAAGCACTTAAATCAAGTGGAGAAAGCCAGAGCAAACCAGGAGAAGGGATAAAAAATTAAAGTAAACGTGCTTACTTCTTTGGTGATGCACGCAAATCGAGGCAAATCAAACACCTTGGTGATGCACGCAAATCGAGGCAAATCAAACACCTTACATCTTTATGCACGTCCTTTGGAAGAGTGACTTTGCAAAAAAAAAAGTGACTGCATGTTTTTTCTATGGATGTGGGTTGCAGAACTGAATTTTTTTTTTCTAAGCCTTGTGCTGATAACGTGTTGTAGAAAGAAGAGAAACCAAGAGAGAATATTAAAGGGAGAAGATGAGAGAGTTTTCTATTATCTCATATGTCTGTTCCAATACAAAGGTAGGGATACCTATATATAGGCAAAGTAACCCTACAAAATAGGAAACCAAAATCTAACCCTAACTCATCTCAAGTGGGCATCCACCTAAGATACATATCTTATAACAATGGAATATTTTTCTTCAATAGCACTGATGATATCTTGTCAACGCCTTCTTATTTTAATGTGGGAGGCTTACTAAGCCCGCCATGAAGGCATGATGATGTTTCCTAAATCCTTTATTTATTAGCTATCCAGCGTATCTGTCTTGAATGGTACTGATACATGTCAAATGTTGTTACACCCTATCCCGAGTTAATCGAGATTAACATGAATTAAACATGATTGATCAAATTTATAATGATTAAGGACTAATATAGATCAAATTAGTCACAAATAAAGGAATTAAGCATAATGAAAAAGTTTGGAAGAGATTGACTTAATAGAGTTGGTTTTAGACCCAAATTAGTGAAATTAAAGACTTTTCCGTAAATATGGATTTATACGTGTTTTGTCGGATATGGTAAGATTTAATACCATCATATGTGTCTCGACGAGGACATCAATTTTCATAATACACACATTCTTATTTGACTTGAGATGAAGTAACTAAGACTTGATTTGACTCAAAGTGAAAATAAGCATAGAAAGGGGGGTTAAGTTGCAAAAGTTTTATTTATAAGGTTATAAAAGAATCCAGTTTCAGTCACTCGATCATTCTAGAGAGAGCTCAAGGCCTGAGTTTAGTTTTCTTTTTCTTTCTTTGTTCTTCCTCTATCTAGTGTTTGGAGAAAGAATTCTTGCAAGTGATTTTGAAAAGGACTTTTGTAATCTTCATCTCTTTCCATCATCTTCTTCAAGTTCTTTGGAGATATAGTTAAGACAAAGTTGTGATTTAATTGTTGATCTACAAGGTTTCTATTGGGTGGTTTTGTACCAAATCACGCTTAAGAAGAAAGGGGTTTTGAATCAAACGTAGTTGAAAGGCAAGTATAAACAATTATTATAATTAAATGCTAATTTCTATGGTTTTTCCTCTTGATTATGTTGTGGAATAGGATTTTAGCCCTTTATACGATTAATTTGTATGTATATGATTGATTGATTGGAGAAGAAGAAGGGTTGGATGTTATTTGAATGAAATTGAAGTGATGTTAAGGTGGGAACAGGAGGTTCCATTTGTTTTATATACAGGTTGTGAATGAATTGGGTTCATAGACGTGTTGATGAATTTTGAAAATTCAAATTTAGAACTTTGCTTCAGAGATTTTTGAAGTTTTGGGTGTTTTTTGGTTAGCCGAGTACCTGACCGACAGGTGACCAAATTCACCTGTTTCAGGTTCATGAAGATGTCAGCTTTTGTAAAGCTGACCGTGAGGTAATCAACGCGCGTCGGAATTTCGGCTAGCCGAATAGGTACCCAAAAATAGAACAGTAACTGTAAGGTTCTGGAATTGTGACCGTAAGTAACCGAATTTACTTCGGTTAGTCGCTGTTCAGAGTTCGGTTAGCCGAGATGGTGACCGAACTAGTAACCGAATATAGACATTGTTAGTGAAAAGTTGGCTTCAGGAAAGCTAATCGTAGGTAGACGAGTGAAATTCGGCTAGCCGACATCTAGGTTTCGGTTAACCGACAGATAATCGAACAGCTAACCGAAAGTAAAAGTTTTCAGGTTTAATTTTTAAATTCGTGGATAAATAAGCCTATTGATTTAATCAAGGTTGTTAACATTGCTATACCATTATTGGTGTTAATTAAGGTGATTTTAATATACAAAATACACATAAATTGTAATGTCCATCGAGAATAAACCATACATTAAATAATTGAGAATTACACCCAATTGGTTGATATTATAAATTTGAATTTGTATTGTTTCTTGAGTCTGGCACTACATAGTGATTTCTTTAAGCTCATTGGAGTTGTTACTGCTGCAACAGATTATATGGGAGTGTTCCGGAACTCCGCGGTGATGTCAGATGTCCCTGGCCCGGGCACTGATAAATCCCACAATATATGATTCCTTCTGTGTGGAAGATGTGATTCCTTCCTTTTTAGGAAGATGTGATTTGAAATGAAATGCTATTGTAGTTTTGCCAATTATTGAGACTCTTATTGATTTGAATTAAATGATAAATTGTAATAGTCTAACATTGAATTAGACAGATTAAATGTGCGGTTAGCATATTAAATCATGTAATTGTTTATACATTGCTGAATTGTCAAATTCATAGTGTTATTGATGGCATTACAGGCACAGCTGCTCATGCTGGTCCTTCAGAGGCCACAGCGCCAGTGGAGATTACCGATCCGGTTTCTCCAAGAGGGCTAGTTGAGTGGAAATAAAACAATATCATATGTTTATGATATTGAAACGAAAAGTTGGAAAGAAAAACTTTTGTTATGAAAAATGGGTTTGGAATTGTTTCATACTTTTGATCCTTGCATTGTATTTAAATATGCAAGTGATTAGTTTTATACATAATGTGAATAAATTTTCTTTTATACATAAGCAATGTATATTTGTTTATATTCCGCATAATGTGTAAATGATATCCCTTGTGAATTTTTTTTTATGTGTTTGAAGTTCACGGGAGTAAGAATACGACGCGAGTCGGGGTTAACTCGGATTAATCATAATCTCGGGCTCAGGTCGTGTCAAATGTACAATGTAAGACTTTAGAGAGCAATTGGTGGGCTTGGGAAAGGCCAGAGTGTGTGAAACCAGCCTGATATAGGGGGCAACAAGGTCTGGACTTTACTTTGGTCATGATTCATGACAGTTCAGTCCCACACGCTCAGGCCCAATCAACAATCCAGTATGCAAATTTCTACATTTTTCACTCATTTCAGAAGACCTATTTCATGAGGGCTTTTCTTTTTACTTGTTGTTTTGGAGTCTAACTTGTTACTTTTAAAACCACCCCCACCCTGGGAATAAAGGTAACAAAATCCATAGGAACTCAATTACATAAAACAAACAGGATTTATACCTAAGTTTCCATTATGAAACCCTAAGTTGCCAAAGTTCAAATGGATTAGCCAAGAAGACCCATTTGAAATCCAAAGTTATAATCCAATGGTTCCATTATTTAATTGAGGACGAAAACAATTGTTTTATAGGCTAAAGAAGTCCAATAGATGAATTAGCCCAAGGTCAAGCTCAGCCCACTAGTTTGGGCAGGCTTGCTGGCCCATTCTCTCCTTCATTCAAAGTTCAAAAAGTCTAAATGGACAAACTTTTTGGCCAGAATTTGGGACAAACTCCCATGTGGCACAATCCTAGAGGTGCAACTTTTGAGAGGGGGGGAAAAAGCACCTCTAGGATTGTGCCACATGGAAGTTTGTCCCAAATTCTGGCCAAAAAGTTTGTCCAAGTAGAAGGGTTGTTCAAAGTTCCTATATTATGTAGCTAGAGAGAACCGTAGAAGCATGAGGTGGCAGAGATTGTCACTTTATTCTTTAAGGGGCTCTTAGATTTGAGAGTTGAGATATTCTAAAGAATATGACATCATGAAATGCTCCTTGGATTTGAGAATGTACATTTAATTAAACAATATGAAATCAAGAACAATCTTCAAAGCATCTTATAATACTTGAACAAAAATTCTGCTTGTCCCGGGACTCATGTCCCGGGACTGGCCCGACTCCATAGGAGGAGGGCATTTTGGTCATTTGGCAAATGACCAAAATGCCCTCCTCCTATGGAGTCGGGCCAGTCCCGGGACATGAGTCCCGGGACAAATAGCATGGCTCATACTTGAATTCTTGGGCTTCACCAACCTGTTAGATTTCCCAAGATCTAAGCCAAGTACTCTACGATCTATGTGATGGCCACCAACCTGTTCGATCTTCTTAAGATCCATGCTAGATACTGTCTGAGATCTATATGATGATGGCCAGAGGGTTGCTAGCTACTTTACCTCATGGCCTAGGTCATAGCATATTGCTAGCTACTTTACCCACATGGCCTAGGAATCATCCAAATCTTTCTATCCCCCACCCCCACGGGCCCCACCTTTCCCTTGGTTGGCTGGGCTCCATCAGGTAATCCCTAGGATTAGGGCTGTCAAAATGTCACACGACCTGATAACACGACATGAACCCACACGATATTAACTGGTTTGGGTGACCCCTTAATGGGTTTGGGTCGTTAATGGATCGGACCCGTTAACCCGTTAAATTAATGGATCGTTAACGAATAAACCCGGTAACCCATTATGACCCATTACAACCCGAAAAAGATAATATCATTATTTAAATTATAAAAATGTATGACTGCACGAGGGGTCTTCTGGTAAATTTATAAAAGAAGTGATAAAGTGAAAGTGTGAAACTCTAACCCTCCATATAAAAGTTATCTTTGTCATTGCAAAAGCCAATGGCCTGGGCAAAAAGTTAGATGAACCTACAGGTTTAAGTTTAATGAAATTTTTTTTCAAAATTAACGGGTTAACGGGTCGTGTTCGGGTGACCCGTTAAATAAACGAATTGGGTTCGTGTTTAGTTTTTTGACCCGTTTTCTTAATGGGTCGTGTTCGGGTTGAGGTGATTCTAACCCGAATTCGTTTGACCCGCAACCCGAATTCGTTAACCCGACCCGTTTGACAGCCCTACCTAGGATGAGAGACAGACATCCCCATCAGAGCACATCCCAACAAAACTATGGAACATGCCTAGGTCAGAGGAAAAGAAAATTGCTAAACCTGATGAAGGAATGAAAATGCATTTTGAAGAATTCAAGAGTCAAAATACATAACCAAAACCCAGCAGTATCTTCTTGTATATTTGCCCCCAACTTTTGTATTGACCAATTCCTTCCAAAAAAAAAAGGAAAAGAAAAAAAAGAAAAAAAAAAAGAAAAGGTAAAAAAAGAAGGGTACATGTAGCATTCCTCACTGAGTTACTAGTTCTTTCTTCTCTGTAAGAAACTTAGCACAATTGAAAGAATCGCATTGATGCAAAAGGAAGTAAAACACAGTCAGCTCTGCTTTCTGAATGTTGTGTGATTCTTCTTGGAGTTGGCAGGTGCAGTCCAATAGGACTTGACAGCAAGTAAGATCTTCTCCCTCACAAAAGGCCCATCTTCATGGTTCATCAACTGGCTGTCCCATCTCATTCCATCTGTTGTGCTCTTGATTCTCACCAGCATATCAGTATCATCTCTAAATATCACAGTTCCTTCAGGCCTCAATATCCTATCCATCTCCAACAGAATGTCTTCCATCTCACACCTAAAAATACAAGCACAGTACTTAAATTATCTTGGGTGCATGAGACTCTTATCACAGTATAACCTTATCTATTTGGGGTCGGACTTTTCCACTTATAACAACTTAATTTGAGAAAGGGAAAGCCACTTTTAACATTTACTATAAAATTTTAAAATCTACAAGATAAACTCATATATGATAAATCCAATCTGCTCATTCCACATGCCCAAACGCCTCATCAAAAAATTACTCTATTTTGAGGGAAACATTGATCGGTCGATCAAATGTGAAAGCGTGATTTATTCCATTAAAGTTAATCAATGAATTACTAGTGTTAAAAATAGGCTAAACAATGGTACCACTCCGATCTAATGAAGTTTTTTCTAGAAGACCAAAATATTCATGGTTGAAGAAAGTCAAAGAATGGCATGCAAAGAGGGAAAGGTATTGATTAATTAATCACCTGTCTTGGTAGAGGCTAAATATTGAATCTGCATGTATAAGATCATATGTTCTCGGATATGTAGACATGGCCTCGCACCTGCGATGAAACAATCCAAGTGAGAGATGAAAAATCGCATTGTTTAATTATAAGAGTGGAGTGTTGGTCATATGGATTTTCACCATGCACCATATCAAAAGTGAAATTTGGTTTGTGTTTCTTTTTGAGTTTGGCCAGAATTAGGCCTAAAAGAAGCAAAATAAAATCACAAGAACGAGATGGAGCTTGTCCACACTGGGTCCATTAACTTATCAGGCCTAAGACTAAGGTCCAGATCTAGACCATGGACCTAGGGTCAGTCTAGGTCGATGTCCATGCCATTTGTTAAAAATGGGATATGCTTCTTCTATGAGAGTACAATGCCAACAACCTAAATGTGAGGGCTCCCATCAGCATTGGATGTGGGGGCCCCCATCCTTACTCTCACAGCACCGTGAGAGATACTCTCACAAGAGCATCTCCTGTTGAATATATAGTCCCTAGTAATAAATATGTTAGGCTGCACCAGTCCAGGCCTTTAAGCCTACTAACTATTGAGCTAGAAAAGTATATGACCAGTCCATAGATCTAAGAGCACAGCCTAATAGGCTAATACCAGCCAAATTTGGGTTGGACTTGGCTCTGAGATGTTCGGTCCCAGCCCATGAGAAGCTCTACAAAACAGAAACAGCATGCTGTGAAAATTTTACCAGCTTTGGTAAGTTCCAATCAACCCTCTTTCATAGATGACTCCCAGAGTGTTGATCTGGGCCTCTGAGGGTACCATGTTCATTACCCAGACTGGATCATCTACCAGAGCTGCTGCAAATCCTCCAAAATTAGCATTCATGTCCAACAAGTTGCGGTATCTTCCCTTCTGGGCCAGCTGAGCGTTCAGGGTCTTGTAATGACTCACTCTCTTCTTCCACAGTTCTGTGTCTTCTAAGAACATATTCGCCGTAATTCCTTCTAGGCTTCCACTGCTGATCCTTGGCGGCACCGCAGTCAATCTTTCTGGCCATTTCTTCAGTTCCCCGCCGGCGATCTCTCCAACTGTGGCCACTTCAGGCAAGGGAGTTACGCAGGTCTCCATTTTTGTGTACCTGAGGTCAGGGATGTCAATGGGTCATCCAGTTATCAGAATTATGGGAATATCCAAATGCTCCAATACCAGTACAAAAAAATTTTGGATAGAGTTTTGGCCTGGGTCTGATATGGATTCAGGGCCTGGATTCTAGTCAAATCAATTGAAACTAGGCAGGCCAAAGTCCACCAATTTAAAGCGGACTGAGATTATAGGCCCGGATCTAGGCCACTAAGGTCTTCAGACCATAAACATATGCATATCTGCCCAGCCTGTAGACACTAGCCCAATGCCTGTTTTTCTATCAAGATGAGAACAAGATTTGGATCTGGATCCATGCAATTATACCTCAGACAACAAAATTTGGAGGATCTTTCTACTGGGTGAGAGAATTTCAAGTATATATACTTACCATGCCTCGTCTGAATCTTTAGTCGCAGGGCAGAAGGGCGGCGACTTCTCGACTTTTTTGTTGAGCTTGCAGTGAATGTGGTTGGTGGGCTTCTGCCAGACTGCGATATCGCCTTTCTCCTTCAATTTCTTCCAGCAGAGGCTCCTTGCTACCGCCTCGATCGCAGATTGCTCTCCCTGGAGATCTTCCTCTGTTCTCTCCCAGCCTTTCCATTGGGTTTTCCAATTAATGGGTGGCCCAGATAGAACCCAGTACCCTCCAGGCCGTAGAATCCGGTCCACTTCAATCAGGTAAAGCCCATCTGTTTACAAAACACCAAAAGATCTTGACATGAGCTACAAACATTTCTGGTCTACTTCCACAACTTTTCCTTCCTATTCAATTCCACTTATACATGTAACACCACCAGAGCCACAGCCATCCAAGGTTGCCAGCATAAGTAAGGCTTATGCTGACATGATAATGAGATCATCATTAGAGCCTAATCCAATTAATCTAGGTTCAACTTAGAGAGTCCTTTACTATAATTCTAAACAGGCTTTGACCTAAGTCTTATCCGATCAATCTGAGGTCAACTTTGATAGTTTTATTATGAAACCCTAAACAGGACAAGACCAAAATTCCTATCAAACTATGGAACAAGAAAGTAGAGTCTCTTTATCAATCTGGGTTGACCCTGAACATGTTGTGACCAAAGTTCTTACCAATCTAAAACCTATGTAAAATGAAAGGAAGGCTTTTGTAAATCTACAATCAAATTTAAGTACCATATAGGTGCCATGGAATCAGACAACGGGAGCAATGCGCCATGTCGAAAGCTCGAGAGGGGTATGGAAGTCGGTTGGAAGCGAGAACTCCGATCATCGCAGGAACTCCTCGTTCGAGTGCAAATTGGACTTGGGCCTCATGGGTGTCCCTTGGTGCAAATGACATGGTGGTGATGTTTCGCGACAGAAGGTAAGCTCCCCAGCTTGCTACCTATCACAAAAGATCAATAAGATGTCTACTGTAACCTCAATTTTACTCTAAATCACTGTAAATGTATCCCATCTCTTTAATAGAACACAGTATATTTGTGCTTAATCAATTGATGAGACATACTCGACCAAGTACTTGTAATAGCATATATCGTAAGTGTAACCGATAGCAACACAAGAAATAATTAACCAAAATGAAAAGAATACAACAAAATTTATATGGTTCGATGATATACCTACGTCTCTAAAAACATTTAAACTTCCAAGAGGTTCTCATTTAAAGTCCCAATTGCCCTCTTGTTAGGGACTCACATACCCAGAGATCAGTCACCACAGACTAAAAGATATTTATCAATATAGCATAAAAACGACAAAGAGAATGAAACATAGAGAGTTGATAATGGGCCTGATTAAATTGGCCGGCCATCATGCTTTAGCTTGAACCAGTGTGGCCTATTTGCAATCACAAAGCATAAACTTTGTGTTGATCAACACTAGACATGCGGCACAATATAACCCGACCCATATCCGAACCGAATATGACCTGCATAAGTCGAATAAGGGTCGAACATGGGTAAGACAGGCCAATCCCGCAGAAAATGGGTCGGGTTATGGTTGACCCGTCTGACCCAGTCCCCAACTATTGCAATGTAATTTTTCTTTAACCAGATGCACGTTCTTGGATTCTGCATGTTGTTATTGGAACCAACTAAACACTTAAATGCACACTTTGGAATTTATCTGGCACTAAAACGCATAATCATCTTAGCTAACTTGCCACTTAAATTTAAACTTATCTTGAGATCAATGGAATTAAATTCAAGTTGTTGGAAAATGCAGGTCAGTGCGGGTTGGGAAAACCTAGCCCCTTCTGAAAACCGAGTAGGATACGGGTTGGGATCCAAACCGTTGACCCATCTATTGACCCAACCCATTTGCCACCCATGGCGCACAAAGTACTAAGCCAATCCAGGAGCCATCCTGATTATGAGCCCCATTGTGGATGGATGGATGAAAAGCAATGGTATGAAGCGATTACAATACAAAATCATGTAAGCCCAAGTCCCCTAAAATTTATCATCTTAGAGGACTTCACTTTGAAATCAGACCCATGGATATTGAACTTCCGAATTCAAATTCACATGGAAATCGTTTTCTGCTAAAATATTATGTTTGGTAATCCACCAGATTTTCATATGGAAGATTATTATAAATTTCTTGAACTTTGAACCTTATTTTTATTTTATTAGTAGAAGATTAGTAAAAGAAATATTATAAGTAAAAGAACTTTTAGCCTTTTTAATTTAGATGGTTGCTAAATTAATGTCTTCCTATTCACGATTACATCTCTTGGTAAAAGAAATACTATAAATTCAGCATCACTTCCAATGCTTGGAAACATTTAAAATTTCTATTTGAGTGAAAGAAAGAATGGTTAGAGTAGAAAGAGTAGTAGCATCATCATCCAAGTGATTTTTAATAGGTGCGTGGGAGGAAAGGAATATATATATATATATATTTATTTAAAAAAGGAGTCATTTTCAAGAATGATTAGAAACAATGTTGTGGACCCATATAAACTCATATAGGAAAGGTCACCCATTAGATAAAATTTGATGGGGCCACTAAAATTTGAAGCAGTCTCAATTATATGGTCAATCCTCATTCAATTGATAAGTGGTACAAATTTACATTGATCATTGGGGTGGGCCACGTGAGTAATGCAGATTAGACGTTTTACATATAGTAAACAAATGTTGATCTTATTTAAAGGCCAAATCACATTTTTGACGTATCCATGAAATTATGAAAAAAAAAATTTAGTAATTTGATAATTTATGTTAGATGTCTCGTTACTTTGGAAAGACTAAATACTTTTCGTATGCCGTCTAGCTCGTGTGGAGCCCACTTAGATGCATACTTATAATTAGGGGTTGGGTTCATCAAAAGGTCCTCAGGGCTAAAGGACATCAACGAAATAAGCCCACTCGAACATGCTACTCCGTGAATTAATAGTATTTTAACTAAGTGGTGGATAAAGGTTTGACGAGAATAAAATTGGACTTGGTTCCATGTGATGGGAGGTGAGAGTATAAAACCGAATGCACTAATGAAAGGTGGGCCCAAGTGGGCTCCAATGAGTTGAACTGATACACAGTTGTTGCGTGGGAGGACATATCTCTCTACCTTTTCCAATAATAACTATATTTTTAGTGGAAAATGTTATCAAGTATTAGCAAAAATAAAATAAAATCTTCTCCTGTACGAGTCGGCTATATGTGCAGTCTGCTCTACGGGGAGTACTTGGGCCTACCTTTGGTCAATTCAGCAACTCTAATATTCGGATGATTACACGATCCTCTACTGGACTCAATTTTACACGAGATCGAATCTTTAAAAAAAATCTACAATTAAAATGTCATTAAACTTTAAGGCCGTCAAATCTCATAAGAGGAGATTCTATGTATCTAAAGCCTCACAAGCATCTAGCTAAGAAAATCTAAGTCGATTTTGTTACTAAAACAAACTAAAATTCATAGTCAAAATAGAAAGGCACACAAAAATAAAAAATAAAAAAAAAATTTTTTTTTTTGAACCAGCTGAGAGACCATTGAATAAACTTACCCCGCAGCCCGTATCCACAGCTGTCCTGACGGAGCCGTCTCTCAACGGAATAAGCTTCTCCATATCATCAATATACGCATCGGCACCACGCGGAAACATGGTCCCCCCTCCTGGGAACCGGAACCTCTTTCCCTCCACCCGTATCCAGTTCTGCACGGCCTTCTCCACCGCGAGCTCCTCGTGAGGCACGTTCGGGAACCACGCGAACTCCCTGCTCGCGGGCCACGGAAACGGGTTCCTGTACCCGTACGGCGCTGGCACGAGGCACTTCAGTTGCTCGCGCTTCTCCGGGCAGTGCCTCTCTCTATACACCAATCTCTCCCTGGCGTATTTCAGCGACCGGTCGCGGTCCTCGCACGGCGTGTACTCGCTGTAGCTCGTGCCGCAGGAGGGGTACGTCCGGGGGACGGCCGGTGCCGTCTCGACGTCGGCGTCGACTGTGCCATGGTGGTGGGAGGAGAAGTCGAGGGTGGTGGTGGTCGTGGTCGTGGTCGTGGGGCCCGCCGAGCATGGGACGGAGGCGGAGAAGAGGAAGGAGGTGTTGGGGCGTGTTGGGGCATGTTGTAAGAGGCCGAGAAAGTAGAAGAGCGAGCAGAGAATGGTTACAAGTGCGATTGTGAAGAGGTTCTTTCTCTTCCAGTTGGGGTAGTACAAGTTGTATACACTAGAGTTTAGTATATGAACGCTTGCCATCTACACAGTCTCTCTCTCTCTCTCCCCCCTTATTTCCTTCTCTCAACTCTCTCGCTCTATATATATATGTTTTCTTTCCTTCAGAAGAGAAGGAAGAGTTGGAAGAAGTTTTTAGTTCTGGTTTGTGGGTCATAAGAGAATGAAGAGTTGGAGGAGTCTATAAGAGAGAGTAATATTGAATTGGTGGGGAAGACTAAGAGTGGGGGTGTTGTGTTTCATGTGAAGGGTGGGTGAGAGAGAGAGAGAGAGAGAGAGAGAGAGAGAGAGGGTTGGTGTTATTTTAAGAAATATAGAGAGAGAAGATTTTACGGAGAATCAAAAATGGAAATGCAGAGGAGCTCATGAAGATTCATGTTAGAAAGCCGAAACGTATTTTGGCAACAACTCATCAAATCCAAGGAGCATTGAAGTGAGAAAATGAATTATTCAAGATACATCAGCTAATTTCATATGGCACTTGGTAAAATCAATCTTAATTAATGCTCCTCTAGAAGTTTCCATTGTCGTCTCATGATATAATCCATCAATTGAGGCCACCTACTATTTCATTCAAGTGGATAATCCAAACCCACTCTTCCTATATATACAGTTCCTACTAGATTTTGATAGATTTAAAGAGTGGGAACCATTGGATTGAAGGCCGATTTTATTATTTTATGTAAAGTCGTTGAATTTATAAATCACGGATAAATGAGTCAGAGGCATTAGATTGATTTCAACTTTGATATTTAGGTTGGACCCATTCGGATCTTTCGGTCCCCTTTTCTGTGATTTGTTGGGGGCCTTCTTCCATGACTTGAATTTTTAGATTTTTTTTTTCTTGTACTTTATTTAAGAATGGAAATTTTATGGGGGGATGAAATTTTATTGGAGTGGGATTTTGATAATTCAAGAAAAGTCATCTCATGAGTCTGACCTTGGGAGTATATGGTTATATAGTATTACCAAGGAAGATAATTTGGTTGTCAAATTAATCTATTTTCGTCTGTGAAAATGGACGCTGGCACAGAGATGTTTTTTTTTTTAAGTATTGGTAGGTAGTTCTCTCTTTGTGGAAGTAGTGGGACCCACTGGTGATTGATCGTAGTTTCAAGTATCAATAAATATTGGCATCAGACCTCATATTAATTGATATATCAGACATATTTTGTATAATTTTACTTTAAACTTCAAAAAAAATATAAAGTTATTGTTTGCATAATCCTGTATATGGATGAGCAGAATCAGTTGGCCTAGGACCATGGTTTACACCCGGAGGTTGTAGGTTCGAAACTGCACTATAAACTGAGGCTACAATGGAGTTTATCCGGCTTCCCTCTTGGCCTAGAGGGATTAGTCCAGCCCAATGGATTGGAAACCCTCCGATAGCGACCCCCAAAAAAAAAAATATGAATAGTATAAGTTGCATCTATGTACAAACCATTGTATCCGCAATACTCATCAATCAAATAATCAAATGATTTCTATGGATGTATTTGTATGTGGAAAAACATATCATTTTATTAATACAACAGAATCTTCTTCTACACTGTTGAAAACTCATAAAGATGGATATATCCATCTAATTGGTGCCCTTTGGTTTGATGGTTTTTTTTTTTTTTTTTTTAATCTGAAAGGCATCAATGAATTGCTTATGGGTACAATAAATAATGGTGAGATAAAATGAAATGGGGGTGATTAGAACATTCTACGGTTCTTTGTATTTTATATAATTGGGCCTTTGTTAAATGGGCTGTAATGAATGGACAGATGGAGACAATGTACCTCTCCACATATTCAGTGGGACACTCAAACTCAAAACATGTACAGTTACATTGCACCACATACATTTAGTAGATACTGCACTAATTGCATGCAGATTACAGTCAAACAAGATCTGTATATTGCCAAAGTTGTCAATGGATTGGTGTCGTCGCCAGGGGGCAACTTCATTGCATCTCTACTGCATTCCTAAGTTAAAATTGGAAAGTATTTATGTAGATGAGGGGTGGCCCAAATATCGGTAAAGCCTGGTTATCTGATTAATGAGACCATCTATTTAAGGGTTTTAGTATTTAATGATTATGCATATATGCACTTAAAAATCAAATTCTGAGATCATAACAAATCATTTTAAGATTGTAAAGATATTGGGTAAAATAACAGAGATCCCTTATAAGTAAAGTGTTATAAAGTCTCTAGTACACATCATTATTATTTAAGATGAGTTTTTGATCAAATTTTAAATTTTAAATTAGAGGGAACGCGATTGATGGAATCTTGCCTAGTATGGCTTGCTTGGTGGTGCTTTTTTGTGTCCTCTTCCCTCCTTTGGGTGCCTTTGGTTGTCTACACATATATACAGGGGCGGACCTAAATTTAGGCATGGCCCCCCTTAAGTTTTTAAAATTTTGTTTTTTACCACTAATTTTTTTGTAATTTTTTATTATCCCTAAATTGTTAAAATTTTCTTTTAATAATTTTCATTTGGCCCCCCCTAGTTCCATTTTCTAAGTCCGCCCCAGCATATATACAACTCAGATAAATTTATATCAAACTCACAATTCAAAGCAAAGTCAAATAAAATCATAACGAAGCTAGATAAAATCATAGCAAATTCATTTAAATTCACTTCAAGCACATATAATTTCATATTAGATTCAGTAAAAAAAAATTTAAGCTAGATAAATTCAAACCAAACCAAATCTAGTCAGATAAGTTTATATCAAATATAGATGAATTAATATCGAAGTGACATAACTTGTTTTCAAACTGGTTATGATTTTAAATACAGATAAATTCATATAAACTCATATAAACTTAGGTCAAAGTCAAATATGTTCACATGAAAGTCAGATAAATTCAGAGCAAGCTCAGATTAATTCACTTCAATTCAGTTTAATTCACATCACACTCAGATTAATTCATATCAAATTGAAATAAATTCATATCAAACACAGGTAAATTTATGTCAAAGTCAGATAATTTCATGCCAAAGTCAAATAACTCATACAAAACTTAGATAATTAATTCGCAGAAAACTCAGATAAACTCATTTAAAACCAAGTTAAATACATTTCGAAGTAGAGATAGCTTGTCGGAACAAGAGTAGGGATACCAAACTAGGCCTAAGATAATTTAGACGGAATTGGGGATTTTTTTTTTCTCCCTGTTACTAACAATACACATGCTAGGTGGGCCTCATGATCAAGTAGGCTTCTTTGATGGTGTGGTGCTTTTAAGTTAAAACGCTGCCGAAATCCCCTTTTTGGCAACGTTTGAGGTGGACCAAAATTAGGCCATGCAAGAATGTGACTAGCGGGGACTTCCACTATTTACCTCATTTATCCTTGTGTGGGGTCTACCTTTCCATGAGATCACATCGCCGTTGGATTTTCTTCTGTAATGCAAATATATAATACATCTTCCACATGATCAATGCATATCAGATTATCACTCCTACTGAGATGAAACTAGAATTACTTTAACAACAGCATATTCATAGCAGGAGTGATGTACGCACTTTAGTACATGCAAATGCACAGGCATCGATCCATGGGTCTTTAAGTAAAACTAACACTTCTAGACCAATAGCCAGCATAGCCGAAAAGAAAATAAAACGTATCATTTTGTATATAAAAAACTAACACTTCTAGACCAATAGCCAGCATAGCCGAAAAGAAAATAAAACGTATCATTTTGTATATAAAGGTCTTTGGCTAAGGTCGGAATTTCATGCGAAGATGGACCAAAGATCCAAAGATTGATCCTTGGTCACCTTTGTGGAAAGGGGAGATGCCTATGGTCGAGGAATGGATGTACAATGAAAAAATATAGAAAATAGAAGTCGAACAAAATTAGAAAACATAATGATGGTGACTTAGGGCCATTTGGATGTACGATGACTTGAAGTATGGTGAGGTGAAACATCAAATTAAGAGAGAATAAAATATAAGGTATTATGATGGTATTTTATTTTTAGTTGTTTGGTATGAAATCATTTTAACTTTTTATATAGAAAAGTGAATTTTTTTTTCTTTTGTCTTTTAGTAAAGAAAGGAGGTTGCTTTTTTGAGCCCCACCTTTTTATGAGCACATATGGAATGGGTCACTCCACATGAAAGCCAGCTCAAATTTTGTTATAAATAGAGTGTTAAGCATAGTTGGATTTGTCTAGGAAAACAATACATCTCACACATAATCAATCTAGCTAGCTTGCCATGCAACAAACCAGGGCAAAACCAAAAACTTAGGGATGACCTAGGGGTAAAGGCTCCCACTTTCAATATCCCACCCACCAGAGATTGATTCCTGGTGGATAGCTTTACTCCTCTCCAACTTGGCCACAAAGCCAAGCAAGCAAAAATTACAAAATAAAATACCCAACCAATGATTTTTGCGTTGGAGGGGCCACTATGTAAAATTGGATTTTGTTTTTAAGTCTTTTTGGTTGGGGGTCATTGTAAGATTTGTGGGAAGGCAGGTGCCATAGAGGCATTGATGTATTTAAACAAAAAAAATATCATTAAACAAACATCAAAAGCCAAGAGACGGCTTTCTCACCATATACCAGACTTATTTGTATATCATTATTATTATTTCACTAAGAAGGAGAACTATTATATTAGATAAATGCTAACATCAACACAGTAAATAAAGGGTAAGTAAGAATTTTTGTATTACTATTCCACTACTGCTAGCTAATTCTTTACATTAAGAAATAATTTCACACCCACACGAGAGAAAAACTTATTTTATTCTAATTAGTATAAATGGAAAAATATTCTCTTGCGCACTGTGCAACTTGCGCAAAGGCGGGTCGGGACGTTTTGGAATCTGGATGCATCGTGTGCCGTTACACATTTCCAGTATCATAGATGAAAGACAGCCGATGGAGGCCCAGCAATGAAAAAAGTGTTAGAAAAAACAATTATAAAATATAGTTGAGATGGATCACTACCAGATTGGTGTCGGCAACCGGATTACCAGCAAGTTTGCCTCCAATAGAAAACAGGTCCAGATCCTCTGTATGTTGGACTGAGGTGTGCAAAACCTAGACCAACCCGTAAACACCAATGCTCCCACCCAAAACATGTACTTCATTACCAAATGATTAATCATCTCACTATATAGAAATCAATTGGGTGCAATTGTAGGGATATAACTGTTGGAGATTTGAAATGACCCTGGGGCATTGGGCATAACTGCCATGGTGGTTTGAAGACAATAATTACTATATCATGGTTAAAGATAATAACTACCATGCCAACTCCCAAGCCTACATTGGCAACCTCACCCATTATCCATTCTTAACCCAAAGAGTCCTGCTACTTGTCCCGGGACTGGCCCGACTCCACATAAAAGGGCATTTGGGGTCAAATGCCCTTTTATGTGGAGTCGGGCCAGTCCCGGGACAGGAGTCCCGGGACAAGTAGACTTTTTCTAACCCAAAAGCAAGTCAACCCAAGCCAAACTAGATCTGGGTCAACCCAAGTTAGGCCCAAACCAGCCCAACTCAAATGGACATCGACTCAACCCAGGGCCTGGCATACACCATATCCAGATGCCCCCTTTACCTATTTATTTGTATAAACCAAATATAATGTAATATTAAATATTCAAAATCTCCAAGGACTATCTGGGTTTTATCTATTCCCTAAGTACGGAATTTCATAGAGGGTGGGCTCACTTGGCAGACCCAATGATCAATTCAAACTCCTCACACTTACTATCCACCTCCAATGGCAGGGTACTTATCTAAATGTAATACTCATTCATTCCAACAACTTTGAAGCTGAAACTAGTACCTAACCATGGAGACATTTGAGACACCTATTTCACCATGATTCTCATGCTTTCAAGTGAGCTGAACACCCAAGCCATTTGATGCGAAGGATGGCTTGACACCTCCGGAAAATCGCTCATAATATATATGTATATAAAATAATCTATGCTATTTTTCAGTAAATTAAAAGATATGACAATCTATATCAAGTTCTTATACATAAAACATGCATTGTATATCCTATAATGCATAATAATATATTATTTAAGCATATAATTAACATTGACTATAAGCAAGTGATTGGTTTGGGTCCAATTGAGAATCAATACCAATTTCATTGTGCCTTTATCAATGATTGGCTTCAGGCTAAGTACACCATGGATCGGGAACTTGACAAATTAAAGTCATACTAGCCATTTATTAAATGGCATGATTATCAATGTCTAATAAATATAGCCTTTTTTTTTTAATATCCTTTTAACATATATGAAATATACCTCTTTTCACGTGAATTGCCCTGTTCTTTACATATTATCAATCTAATGGTGTCCCCAACTATAATTGTGATTAATAGATTTGGACTATTTCCTTGGATGGCTTCTTATGATAAAAGCGCATTCTGTCAAGGTAAGCCCCATCCATGTTACTTAGGATGGTAAGTCGCTTTTAGTATGAAAGTTGAATGCTTAATTTAACATATAAATCGTTTTAAAAGAAAATTTACATATTTACATATATAATCCAAGTTGCCTCGGCCAAGTTTTTGTTTATGATTTGTGGTACGCACCCAAACAACTGCATTTGAAATGTCATTTAACGGTTGGTGAAATTGGTTAGAAGTGGAAATGATCAAAGCCCAATATCTTATGGTAATGCAAATGTTAGGACTACAAAATAATATTGTGTCAGTGGATCATATGTAGTCTTATAAAGTGGGAAAGTGCTAAAATAAAAGTCTTCAATAGAACGTTGTATGGCTCAATATAAGTTAATTAATTTTGGTTAATCAGGTCCCTGAATTGCCCAACTTGTACTGTGATTAAAAGTAGGCCTGTTATAAGTTTATTGTAATTAAGAAATAATGTTTGGGTGTAATAGGGTTTTGGGGCTGATATTATAAATATAGACTAAGAGGAAGTAGTGTTTTGTTGTAATAGGTTTTGGGGTTAATATTGTAAATAGAGACCAGGAGTCTTTAAGATGTACACATCTTCTTATTGCATCGTGAATTCTCACGTCTTTCCCGTGGACGTAGATTAAAAGCCGAACCAAGTAAATCTTTGTGTTCTCTTGTGCTTGTTTGATCTCTTCTCGTAGGCCGTAAATCACAACATCCTCAAACGGATAAGATCCAAATGATTCTATCATTTAGAAATCGATTAGAGGGCTAATGAGGTTTTATGACTTGCAAAAGTTCAAATCTAGATGTCTTTCATTACACGAGTGTAGGTCTTGTCATTTTTCCAATTGGAATTTGTCAATGCGTCACTCAATACACCAGACACCAAAGGCCGTTTTGTGGCCCCACTTAAATTTGACAGGGTGGGGGATGCTGCCCTTTTCTCTAGTTCTTGTGGTGGGGCCCATCTAAATGACAAATTTAAGTATTTATACATCCTTGTTATGCTGTCACATTGGTTCAACCAGCCATGCCGGACTTGAATCGTGATGCTTTTTGTGAGAATCAATGCCCCTGCCAGTACCATGCTATGCTATACATAGAGAGAGATTCTTTTTACTTGTTTAGGAAATTTTTTTTTTTTTTGGTAGAATGTTTAGAATTTTATTGGTGATAAGCATTTGGAGATACTTGTCCAGCGCACACGGAGAGGTTCAAATGCCATTTCTGAAGTAGAATTCTAAAATTGCTGAGCATCATTTTGGTTGCGAGCATTTAGAGAATTCATATATGATGGAATTGGGGACTTGAGAATGTTGGAATTTAGAGTACTTCAAGAGTGGAATTCTAGGAATTTCGAAAGGCCATTTAAGACTTTTTAGCTGGCAGAAAATAAAAGTTCTAATAAAAGAAACATGACATTTCAAATCCAAGGGAACAAGCCATCACATCATGTAAAAAAAAAATCTAACATCCCAAATTCTTGTCATAAATTCTCGTAAAGAAATAGTGACATTTCATATGGATCGCTCAATCAATTCTCACTCAAAGTCTCAATCTATCAGGGAGTTCAAATTTTCCATGGACAACCACAAATTTCTATCAAGAAATGTTATGTGATAAATGCTCTCAAATAAAAAGGCCTTGAAAATGGTTACCTCATACGTAAGTGGTGGTAGTTCTCACTTGACTGCCCAGGGTTCAAACCCTAGGCATGTCATCTTTTTACACTTATGCAGGTTTTGACTGTCTTTTTTACACTTATGCAGGCTTTGACTATCTTTCCGAGTGTACGTGCTCTTTCTTGGGCCCCCCTTGGTTGGATGAACCAAGAAAAAAAAAGCGGCCCTAAGTCTCTCTCCCTTGCGTATGCACACAATTACTTAACTTTTGATACATCTTTACCAGAAAAAACTTAATTTATGGTACATATAGTTGGAGGATATAATTATGCTTTACAGCTCATATAATGGCTAAAACTTATTTTATATTAAACTTTCATCTGCTACTTTTGACTATAAGGCAATTTTACCCATATTATTCTTTCAGCATGAAATGTTAGCTTTTTATAAATTGAGTCAATATTTGTAAAAACTTCTGCCTAGAACAGCTCTATTTGATTTTGCTCTATTTCAAACATTTATTGTCAAACATGCCCTAATTTGTCCTATTATTTTTTATAAAGTTTTTTTATATTATTTTTTTTTCTTTTTTTGGTACATGAAGAACTCAGACTCACTCACCAACCAGCTATGCAATAGATAGCTTGGAGCATTTTTCAATTGTTTTCTAGAAAAGTTCTTAAAATAAAAAAAGATTAGAAATATCTTTATTTTAAGGGAATCGTAAAATATCTTAAGAGTAATTAAGCACACAAATATAATAATATCATTAAAATATAAACAATATTGATTATATAAAGTTGGAAAAGGTCTAACGAGCTCAAATTAAATTTGTGGATGTGAAGTCACCATTCGAAGAACTAAACCATATCCACATGATGTTTTAAGCCATTTTTAATCTCTCAGACCCAATGATTTGCTTTCATTGGGATGACATGCACCATCAAATTAAGAAAAAATGTGATAATTTATTAATTAATAACCTTTTCAGTAAATCAGTACTGTTTTACATACAGGAGGACCGATTTTTCAGGGATGTAAACCTTTTTGTTTGATGAGAAATTGGCTTGGTCATCACCGAATAAAGTTCCATCTTGATAGGAGAAATTTGATTGTGGCTTGGACAGCCATATCTGTTTGCTTATTCTAAATGCTTCCAACCCTTGTTGTTTGCATTTTTTTTTTTTTTTTTTGTTTTATTGGGAATGGAGGGTTTCCAACTCGTTGGGCTCCCTTCGGCCGGAGAGAGACGCCGTGGTCCTGACCACTCGGCCAACCCCTTAGGTTGTTAAAATTTTTCTCTTTATTTGTATTAAAATACTTTATCTGAATACAGAGGGTTGTTAAAAATGAAGATCAAATGCGAGTTTTCAAGAAACAAACATCAAATAACATCTTCTTTTGTAACTATCTTCCTAAAAGAAAATGTTATTAATTTGATGTTATTTGATGTTTATTCTTGAAAACTCACCTTTAATCTTCATTTTTAACTATCCTAAGTATTCAATTTATATGTATTCTACTGCAAACAAACATGCCTAGTTTTGGGCATCCAAACAATAGATGAAAGTTTGAATGAAGAGTTTTGGTGTACAAAAGTCATAAGGGACATCAAATATATGATTTGAATGAATCGGGATCCTTTCAGGAATTTGACCCGCGATGGCCGTGGGTGGACTAGTCATGGTCCGCCACGTCACTATGGCAGCCCGTGGTGACATGGTGGACTGTGATTGGTACACCCACAATCACCGTGGGGTAAAGCCTCACCAGATCCAGACTCAATTTGAATACATAGGATTGTTAAAAATGAAAATCAAAGGCGAGTTTCCAAGAACGTATATCAAATATTAGCATCTTCTTTTGTAACTATCTCCCTGAAAGAAAATGTTATTAATTAGATGTTCATTTTGAAAATCCACTTTAATTTTCATTTTTAACTACCATAAGTATTCCATTCCTATATATTCTAAAGCAAACAAACAAGCCTAATTTTGGACATCCAAACAAAAGATGAAAGTTTGAATGTACAAAAACCATAAAAGGGACATCAAAAACATGATTTGAATACATAGAGTTGTTAAACATGAAGATCAAAGGAGAATTTCCAAGAACGAACATCAAATATATAGCATCTTCTTTCATAACTATCCCCATAAAAGAAAATGTTACTAATTTTATGTTCATTTTGAGAATCCACCTTTAATCTACATTTTTAACTACCCTAAGTATTCAATTCTTATTTATTCTAATGCAAACAAATAGTCCTGAGATTTTGGGCATCCAAACAATAGATGAAAGTTTGAATGAAGAGTTTAGATGTTCAAAAGCCATAAGGGACATCAAATACATGATTTGAATATATAGGGTTGTTAAAAATGAAGATCAAAAGTGAATTTTCAAGAACAAACATCAAATAGCATATTCTTTTGTAACTATCTCCCTAAAAGAAAATGTTATTAATTTGATGTTCATTTTGAGAATTCACCTTTAATCTTCATTTTTAACTACCGTAAGTATTCAATTCCAATGTAATTAATAGATGAGAGTTTGAATGTACAAAAGCCAAAAAGGGACACCAAACACATGATTTGAATACATAGAGTCGTTAAAAATGAAGATTAAAGGCAAATTTTCAAAAATGAACATCAAATAGCATCTTCTTTTGTAACTATCTCCCTAAAAGAAAATGTCATTAATTTGATATTCATTTTGAATATTCACCTTTAATCTTCATTTTTAACTACCCTAAGTGTTCAATTCCTATGAAAACAATAGATGAAGGTTTCAATAAAGAGCTTGGATGTACAAAATCCATAAGGGTCATTAAATACATGATTTGAATACATAGGGTTGTTAAAAATGAAGATCAAAGGCAAATTCCCAAGAATGAACATCAAATAGCACCTTCTTTTGTAACAATCTCCCTAAAAGAAAATATTATTAATTTGACGTTCATTTTAAAATTTCACCTCTAATCTTCATTTTTAACAACCCTAAGTATTCAATTCCTATGTATTCTTCTTTTTTTTTTTTTGGTAATCCAGCCAAGGGAACTGGGACCCAAGAGAGAGCTCCCCTGCAAACACACGAGAAGGCAGTACACTCAGGTGAAAAAGAAGCCCACACAAGCGGAAAGAAAGCCGATACAAGTAGGAAAGGAACATGCATGAGCAGGAAGAAGTGACGTACCTAGGGTTCGAACCCCGGGCAGCAAGACAAGAACTGACGCTCCTTACCACTAAGGTAAGGAGCCGTTTTTTAATTCCTATGTATTCTAATGCAAACAAACATGTTTAATTTTGGGCATTTAAGCAATAGATGAAGGTTTGAATGAAGAGTTTGGATGTACAAAAGCCATTAAAAGGGATCCTCTTTCATGTGAGATATGAATCTTATAAAAGAAACTCACATGTTGCGGGCCTTTTCTATGAACTGCACGTCCAATGGTGAGGGTATAGAACTTAAACTCGGACCCATATTTGTTTACATAGGTGTAAGTGTGTAACCGTCTTTCGAATTGTTCAGATCCACAGAAGGAGAGCCCAAAGTGCAGTTTTATATCTTGAGCTCCCTTAACTTGATCTTTGATAGGGTTAACCTCATGTAACCACTCTTACCATGCAAATTAGTTCATATTTACTATATCTATAATTTATGCTTTTAACCTTTACATTCATATAAATCTGCATTGACTTCTTTATCAACTAGGTGTTGCAAAAACTGATCCAACCTACTAACTCGAATCAAACCTAACCTGCATTTGACCTACATAACTTCACCGGTGATATTTACAAGAAAACCTAAACCAGATTTAAACGAGTGGGGTTAGGGTCAACCTGCTTAACCCACGTAACCTATTTGAATGGGTTGAGTTACAATCAACCCACATATCTAAATTTATTTAATTCAATGCAGATTATACAGGTTGGCGGGTTCAAATTACATAACGTTTGTTAAGAATGGGTGAGATGCAGATTGGACATCAATCTATAGGTAACACATATCAACCCATTTTTATGAGGCCCAACCTGTTGATTTGTTACCCTACTATAGACCCTAAATTTTGTTTTTCTTTGAAAAGCTTGTCTTTATTAACGAGAGCAAGAGATATAATAGGGGAAATGACCCAAAATTACAATTCATAACAAAATAGCTTGATGAAGAAGGCAATGTTTACAATTAAAGATGTCAAATGGGCCATGCCGAGGCATTCACCTAAAATCATTTTCCAATTAATTGGCATTCACCTAATTTTTACAGTCATTTGACCATTATATAAGGTCGAATTTAAATAAATGAGGTCACTTAGAAAGTCATTAAAATTCAAAATTACTATACAAAACATATGTAGTTTAGCATAGAAATGGTTTGATCAATTACTCAATTTGTTGTATATATTCTTATAAAGTAATAAACAACATAAAAGTAAAATGGGTTAGAGTGTGATTGTTGAAAATATTATGTTGAAGTTGTCAATAAATATTTAACTAATCTAATATTAAAATTAAAAAAGGGAAAGAAGGGACCTGAACAACTGGCAGTTGAAGCACGCTACGGAGATGCTTTTTAAACAGATTTCACCCTCACAATTGTGCAGTGGACTAGTGGACGTTTGCATGCCCCAGGACAAGACGACTTTTTGATCGAATATCTGTACCATTTGTGCACTCGAATAGATGAAACACTCGAACCTTAGTAAACCACTATTTCAAACTTGCTTGCAGTAGCAAAATAGAGAGGGGAGAATAAATCAGAGCACAAAAGAGAGGAGAGCTGTGTCATGTGTTAAGTTGAGCCCTTACCCACTGACCTTCTTATATAGAGGAGTATCAACTGTAATAATTTTAAATGCACATTATAACCATTAATAGTTGTTGATGGCAACGGTAATACATCACTAATGTTTATAGCCGTTGGAGGTAATGGTAACATATCATCAATGAGAGTAGTTACCCTCCGTAACTTTACAATGGCTAGTCTCATAACTCCATTAACGGCTATAAATCAATGGGCCGGGCTGAGCCAGATAGGGTAAAGGGCCTGGACCTCACCAAGCCCAAAAGTTTAAACATAGAAAGAGAAAATCACGAACAGTGATGGCTGCACCCATTTACCGATAACATACCTATACTCATTTGATTACTAGTGGGCTTTGACACGAAGATAGAAACATACTTTAAGAAATTCCCTTAGTTCAAGAAACTCGACTGAACTCGCCCAGACACAATTGACTCGACTTAGCTTGAAGGGCATCGAGTCAATATGAGCACCGAGTCTGCTAAAAACTCAGTCAATGTTGCCTAATAATTTGACTCAGAAACCATTGAGGGTCATACTTTGGGTGACCGACTTTTAGGACTATTATGCCAATGAATGTGATAGAGGAATCTGAGTATTTTGGGGGGTATGAAGGCATCCAAGATTTCCCAGGCAAAGGGTGCCAAAAAGATGGATCACCTCACCACAAATGGAGAATGATTAAGATGCAAAGATCCCAATTCCTGATATTTATTTCCAAGCACTATCATGTCAAGACCCCACTGGCTCCACTAAAAACTGGCCTTTGAGGGACACATATTCTATTGACTAGGACTAAGTCATGAACCATCACTTCATGTTCCTTTGTGCTTGTGGACTCCTACGGTGTGATATTGTGTGAACACCAAAGTCCATAGAGAGAGATGCTCTGTTTACCAAAGAAGCCCCTAGAGATCGATGGTGTTGGATATTTTGTGCCTATTGACAGGTCTCCCTTTGAAATTAGAATCACCAACTTTGCTTTTGATAGGTCAGTTGTGGAAGGCTTTCTGTGTCATCACCTTGTGCTTGTTGCCACCCTACCCTCTCTAATCACTGATAATTATTAATTTGTTTCTGCTGCATTGATTTTTTTTCTAAGATGCAAACACAAGAGATTATATATATTTTTTTTTCAATACATAGTTATATTAGCATTCTAGTTTAAGTTCTTTTTTCTTTTTTTTTCTAAAGGGTAAATATAAAAGTTTTCTCTTCCTAGTGTGGAATGGAGAAGGACCCACCCTGTCAAGTTTTTTCTTCTAATAAATATATGTATTCGTTGGACTGTTAATGGCTAGGCAACAGATCATGAACCCCTTGACTTGAATCTTCCTCTAATTTATTATAGAATATGTGAATCCTCAGGCTTATTTTGTAATTGGCCTTTTTTCCTTTTGGCCAGATTTCTCTGTGGGCAATGCAGGGTTATTATACTTCAAATTCGTACAAGTAAACAAACCTGCAGAAGTCAGTTCCAATGAGGAAACCTTGTAATCTTATTAATTATTAATAAACTCCCTTATCTAATCCTCTGCAAGAGTGTTTGGAATTTGGGGATGGTATATATTTTATATCGATCCATGTATTACGACGTGGATTTCTTTCATAGTTTTGTTTCTTTTGATATATATACTTTGTTTAGGTGAGAACATTCCTCACTTGTTTATGTAAAGTTAATTTTTTTTGGGGGGGCGGGGCGGGGTGCACACTTGGGTCTCCACCTGGTTCGGTCCCCCTATTTAACTACGTATGGTGATGGAGGCTAGAATCATCATCCTAACCACTTGATCAATGGGTAATTAGTGTTTACTGTCCAAAATGAGTGCATTGTCGATTTGATGGTCTAGTTAGTTTGAATGAGTGCCAAACCCGAGGTCAATGACTATCGGGGGTCCCTACTTTATAGCCACTCGGATGGGTCACCAGGTGAGCCCCACTAAGTATTTACGTAGATGATACGCTTTTCTATACATATACATATATTCATTCATGGAAGCGGTTCTATTTCAAGCCCACCGTTTTTTTAAGGTCCTTTTCAGGTCCAATTTTTTTCAAATGAAGACCATCTTTGAAAATTACAAGTATTTTTGCACTTATATATCTCTTAGGAACTAGCATTCGCCTGACTTTGAGATCATAAGTGATGATGCACAAATTGGCTTTGCACACCAACTGTCAAGTAATTGGTAATTAATGTTGTGATTAAAGAAGAGAGAGAGAGACACAAATTATAGTGGTTCGATCAGTATGACCTACGTCCACTTCTGAATGGCTGAGGTCGCCGGATATTTTATTATCTCAAGTGTGCAGGGAGAGCAAAGAGTACAAGCTTTGAGAGGGAGATGAGAGTTGTGCTCAGGTGTCTGTCTCATGCCCCCCAAGTGTTGGTGGGGCTTACAATTTATAGTCACTCCCTCACAGGTTGGGGCGACTATACAGCAACTCAGTAACCATTTCGGTGGAGATCACGGATTCTTCTCAACGGGTGAGGTAGTTGAGGTGCTCTCCACGAGACTTGGTAAAAGATGAGATGAGGGTTGACTGTTTCCAAGGCAGTGAGGGTGAGGCTCCCGGATGCTCTCTTGATGACGTGGCCAGGCCTATAGACTTCTTTGGGCCTGGACCTTATTGGGCTAACCGGGTCTTATAACATGAGTTGGGCCCTTGGGCTTGGCCCATCATTTGCCCCCCAATTCCCTGTGTCCAATGGAACTTGGAGAGGAGGGCATTCATTTAAATCTTCGGCTGAGTTCGCAACTACAAAAACTTTGGGAGGTCAAAACATCTGTTTTTAGGCCTTTTTTGGACTTTTGACAGCATCAATCACAGCCAAAGGTAGTGAGTCATGTAGGGCTTGCGCGAGAGCTTCGATTTGATATATAATAAGCCTCATTTAGAGTTACAGATCAAAATTTTCGGTCAAATAGCGAGCAGGCGTGCGGTTTTGGGCGAACAGCAGATATTTTGGACGAGCAGGATGTGTTGGGCGCATGTGCTGGGCACCTGGGATGCACGGCGGAGGGCGCAGCAGTGGGTACTGGCATGGGGCGTGCCTACATAGGGCGTGCAGCGATGGAAGGCACGGCTGTGGCGGCAGGTACGGGCGCCGCGGCAGGCGCGGGGCGTGCCTGCACTGGACGTGCAGCGATAGAGGGCGTCGGCGAGGCATCGGGCGTGGGCATGGCAGCGTCGGGCGTGGGCATGGCTGCAGCGGGCGTCGGGCGTGGATGCCGTGCTACAAGCCACGTCGACCGTGGGCGTCGTGCTGCGGCGGGTGGCGCCGGGAATGGGCGCGGGCGTTGGAGCGGGCGCGGAGCGGGAGTGGGAGCGGGCGTGGGCGACCCTACTGCGCAGCGTGCGACGACGGGCGAGGCTGCCGTGCAACGTGGAGCAATGGGCGACCCTGATGCTGGCCCGCTGCACGCGACGGCGTGCAGCTCCGCGGCCGGCCTGCAGCGCATGGTGACGGGTGCCCAGGGGGCTGGCCCGCGTGAGACGATAGGCACCCAGGGGGCTGGCCTGCTGTGTGTGATGACGAGGGCCCCAGGCGCTGGCCTGGGCGCCATGGGTGTTGCCCCCTGCTGATGGGTTGGGCGCCCAGGGTGCTGTCCTTGATGGGCGAGCAGATTGGGAGCAAGCCTGGGCGTGCAGGAGCAGGGACTGCTGGGCGCTGATCTAGGCGCTGCTTTGGGCGGCTAGGCAGCTGGGCACACTGATCTAATGTAGTCTCTCGGGTTGCAGATGACCTGAGTTTCAAGATTCTACCTAGAGATGTCAAAAACAATGTTATTCCAAAAATGTTTAACACGATTACCTAGAGAGAGAGAGGCTGCTTGCGCGAGAGCAAGGACAGAGTTTGAAGACCGAGCTTTCAACGACCCATGAGAGAGCCCCTAAGCTGAAGGTATGGCTACCTGCTTGAGAGCAGTGCAGAGGCCAAGATTTTGGCGACTCACGAGGAGCCATTCAGTTGGAGATACATGTTGCCTGCTTGGGAGCAGTGCATAGGCCAAACTGTTTTGGCGACCCGCGAGAGGGCCGCTAAGCTGGAGATAGGCTGCCTGTTTGAGAACAGTGCAGAGGCCAAACTTTTTTGGCAACCCGCGAGAGGGCCGCTAAGCTGGAGATAGGTTGTCTGTTTGAGAACAGTGCAGAGGCCAAGCTTTTGGCGACCCGCAAGAAAGCCGCTAAGCTGGAGATATAGGCTACCTGCTTGGGAGCAGTGCAGAGGTAGGTCAAGCTTTTGGCGATCTGTGAGATGATTCACCTCGCCTGGACCTATTGATTTCCTCAGCGTTCATATATTTTTGAGCTTTTGCCAATAGTTCTGGCATGCTCTTTGGTGGTCGCTTCATTACTGAAAAGAGGAAGTTTGATGACCGGAGGCCTCCTAGGAAGGCGGTCATGCTGTAAGACCCCGCCCCGAGTTAATCAAGATTAACTCTAATTAATTACAATTAATGCTAAATAATCAAGTCTAATTAGACTAATGATGGTTAATGACCCAACTCGATGAGATTAGTCTCAAATGATTGAATTAAGCCTAATGAGATGATAATGATGGGTATTAAGTGAATTGAATGGTTTTAGACTCAAACTAAGGAAACAAGACCTTTTTCGTAAATACGGATTTATACGTATTTTGTCAAATACGGAAACTCTTGATACCAACGCGTGTATCTCGACGAGTACACTAACTTTCATAATAGACTCGGAGTCGTTCGACGAGAATTTGGTCAAATGACCCTCCATTTGACTCAGGATGTAAATAACATTAGTGGGGTTGGACTTAAATGAAAAAGAAGGTTTGTATGTAAAGAGTGAAACCCTTGAATGCATTCCACTTCATTTCATTCAAGAGAAACCCTAGGCACCCATTCCTCCTTCTATCATCCATTCTTCCTCATCAAAAGAGAGAGATTGGAGAGTTTGCAAGTGGATTTTGTGGGAGCTTCATCATCTTCATCATCTTCCTCAACTTGTCTTCTTCCCTTAGAGTGTAGAAGCTTGAAAGAAAGCTCAATAGCTCCCTACTCACACCACAAGTAAGTACTTAGAGCTTTTAAAGGATTTTCAAGTTGTGATGAGTGGTTAGGAGTGATTCCTAGCTCATTTAGCTCATAGGGTTTGTGTTTTGATGTTTCCATGGAAATAGGCTTGAAGAGGGTTTTCATTTGGGGATTTTTGTCTAAAGTCAAGCTATCAAAGGGGTTTCTTGCTAATAGGCTTGAAAGGCAAGTATAAATGCTTCTTATAATTGAACATGCTAGTATCCAAGTTTTCTTTGAGTTATAATGATGGGTTCTCAAACCCTATTGTTAGAAATGGAGATTTTATGAATTTGGTTTGGTTCTATGGATTTTGATGCTTTAAATGATAGAATAGAGGGTGTTGTTTGTGTATTAAATGATGGATGAAGAAGGGATATGAGATTCTTTAATGTATGTGCAAATGGTGGTTGAAATGGATGAAAGGAAGAGTGAATGTTCAGAATCCGGAATCTAGGTTCTGGACAGTTCGCTCGAGCGAACTCTCAGTTCGCTCGAGCGAACCAGTTACTGCCTGACGCGAAAAAGTGTCCGCTCGAGCGAACTTTAGGTGCGCTCGTGCGATGAAGGTTCTGTTTGGGTCCGCTCGAGCGAACTCGGGTCCGCTCGAGCGAACCTGATACTGGCCCAAACATGAAATTGTAAGCGAAACCAGTGGGTTTTGGATTTTGGCGTAAACTTGAAGCACTCCTCGTGAGTATAGATACCCCCTTATATTAGTTTTAAGACTAATCGTGGGGTAAATTGAGACCGATAAGGATTATGAATAATAAAGAAGGGATTTCATAGA
The DNA here is from genome assembly GCA_028538565.1 of Umbellularia californica. Taxonomy (NCBI): domain Eukaryota; kingdom Viridiplantae; phylum Streptophyta; class Magnoliopsida; order Laurales; family Lauraceae; genus Umbellularia; species Umbellularia californica. The sequence goes on from JAPQWN010000005.1 coordinate 69,583,250, forward strand.
TAATGTATTATGGACTAAACTTCCATGGGTGATAATTATGGGGACTTGAATGCACACACTAATATTACAAATGTGATGTCCATCAAGAATAACACGTGCATTCGGGGACCAATGGTTATACCGTATTGGTTGTTTAGATTGGAGATAGAGTTAAATAGAAACAGGGTTGACTGACAAGTCCATCATTGTAACTTTGTGCCCCAATCTAGTGAGATTGGTATCACTATTGTTCTCTTCCCTCGTCATGTTGGGAATCGTTGAATGGAATTAAATCCAGGATTTGATTGCTCACTGAAGAACATTGACCCTGAAGTCTGGCACTACCTAGCAATTGTACTAGAACTCTAAATGAGTTCAATGAATTAATAAATGAAAGAAATGACTAATCCTACTGCAGTAGATGGATTTGGGGGCGTTCCGGAGCTCCGTGGTGATGCTAGTTGTCCCTGGCCCGGACACTAGTAAGTCCCACTAAATTCCGATCGTATCTATGGGTATTGATCGATGCCTTCCAATTGGAAGATGAATCCTTCCTTTGAGGGAAGCTGGTAATGATAAATCCTTCCTTTGAGGGAAGATGGTAAATGAAATGAATGAAATGACAATGAATGCTATGGTAGTGACCATCCATAAACGGGTCCACAAGATTGACTTTTATAGTTGTATATTGTTATTGTAGGAACTTTCTAGACTTATCTAGAATTAGAACTGTTACTAATAGATTGATTAATTTTGACTTATGGACTAACATGATATTGTGAGAATTGTTTATACAATGTTGAACCGTCGTGTTCATTAGTGTTATTGATGGCATTACAGGCCAGATTGCCCATGCCGGTGCAGCAGCGCCCCCGGCGGGAGCGGAGGAGACCGCTCCTGTTCCTCCAGGAGGATTGATCGAGTGGAATGGCCGGGATACCGTTTGATACGGGCATCTGAGTGCGAGAAGAAATATTTGTTTTAAGGAACATTTTGTGAAGCTATTCTTTTTGTATAATCATTTTGGAATGTAATTATGGTCACTGCACAATATTTTGGACATGCACTATTGGAAAAGTAAATGGTGGATTTGAAACATGTATAAGGGACGTTATTTTGTATACATGTACATCTTGATTGATATTGTTAAGTGAAATTGTTCCCGCAGAATTGTGTAATTGACAGGTTTTATTGTGAATGTTATCCCTTGTGGATTTCGTTTTAACTTCGGTTAATTCGGGATCTACGGGAGTAAGTATGGGCTCACGGCTCGGGGTTACCCGATCTCGGGTCCGGGTCGTGACACATGCTGACCTTTTCGTCGGGCTCCTCGACCTGAAGGACCTCCTCGTTAAAACGAGTGAGGTAGCTCCTCAGGCTCTCGTCTCGATCATGTTTTATGTTGAGCAGATGGGTGGCAGGCTTTTGTTGGCGGCGTCCACCAATAAACTGTGCCACAAATGATCTGCTCAGTTCGGCGAAAGAGCCTATGGAGGCCGGGGTGAGTTTGGCGAACCATTGTCGTGCTGATCCCTTCAAGGTAGTTGGGAATGCCCTACACATAATTTCGTCGGGGACGTTGTGCAGCTGCATTAAGATCTTAAAAGTTTCAAGGTGGTCCAGTGGATCCTTCGTACCGTCAAAGGTTTCGACGAATGGCATCTTGAATTTTTGAGGGAGTGGGTAGTTCACCACGTCGGGTTTGAATGGTGTGTCCGTTCGCCTCACTAGGTAGTCCACTGTATCCGGTCCTTGTGCCTTCATGGCATTAAAGACATTACCCAGCTGATTTTACATTTCTTTGATTTTCTCGTCCCAGCGATTGGGGGCTTCCCTGGACTGATCATGGAAATAACTCTCATCCTCCATGCTTTGGTTTTCACTCTCCCCCTCTTGGAAATGAGGATCCTCCCCATTAAAAGCAGAGGGAGGAGGTGGGAATCCTTTATGATGTGTTCCCCCCGGAGGTGGGGGTCCTCCAAGATGGGCTCCACCCGGAGGTGGAGATCCTTCATGCTGGGCATTCCCCTGAGGGGCGCCCAGGGGATCTCCAAAAGGGGCGCCCTGGCCTGTATGGGCGCCCAGATGAGGAGCTCCTAGGCGTGGAGCTCTTGGATGCCCTGTGCGCGGTGCTCCTTGCGGTCCTCCAAGCGGTCCTCCCCCAAGTTGTGCTCCTCCTTGCCCTGCGAGCATGAGTTGCAGGATCTGCTGGTTTTGGGTCACCAGCTGCTGCATGGTCTCCAACATTTGTCGAGGGGTGGGAGCAGGAGTATTTAGAGCAGGATTGGTTGGTGGAAAAGCATCCTCGCCCTCTCGCGAGGGATCATCCTCAGTTCGATTCACTGTTCTAGTGGTGATCACCATAAGTTTAAAAGAAGAAGTCTTTTGAAGTGAGGACTTTAGTCGTTCCCACAGACGGCGCCAAACTGATGATGCACAAATTGGCTTTGCACACCAACTGTCAAGTAATTGGTAATTAATGTTGTGATTAAAGAAGAGAGAGAGAGACACAAATTATAGTGGTTCGGTCAGTATGACTTACGTCCACTTCTGAATGGCTGAGGTCTCCGGATATTTTATTATCTCAAGTGTGCAGGGAGAGTAGAGAGTACAAGCTTTGAGAGGGAGATGAGAGTTGTGCTCAGGTGTCTGTCTCATGCCCCCCAAGTGTTGGTGGGGCTTACAATTTATAGTCGCTCCCTCACAGGTTGGGGCGACTATACAGCAACTCAGTAACCAGTTCAGTGGAGATCACGGATTCTTCTCAACGGGTGAGGTAGTTGAGATGCTCTCCACGAGACTTGGTAAAAGATGAGATGAGGGTTGATTGTTTCCAAGGCGGTGAGGGTGAGGCTCCCGGATGCTCTCTTGATGACGTGGCCAGGTCTATAGACTTCTTTGGGCCTGGACCTTATTGGGCTAACCGGGTCTTATAACATGAGTTGGGCCCTTGGGCTTAGCCCATCAATAAGCATTTTTTCCCAACCACATAAAAGTTGCGCTGAAAATATCTTCAAAATGCATTCATAAAAGGGGCAATGTTCTCCTACAAGCATACTGCATTTTAAATTTATCAAAGGGAGGAGGGCAAATGAAAAGGTCTCCTCATGGAAAGGGGGATAAAAAAAAAACCAGCCATACCTAATTAGCATAGTCCTTGATTTTACAGCCTTAAAGCTCAATGACATCTTAACCATTGGTTTATTTTTATATTTGATCCAACAGTGAGTGAAGGTTCAATGAAAGTAAAGTTGGGTGTAATTGCAGGTCATGAGATGAAAATAGTGTCAAAGGGGCTGGATTGATGAAAGGTAGGCACAAATAGGCCCTGCGGTGCTCGACTGCACTTGGAAGTGCTCGTACGGAAATAATTTCCTTCGTAGAAAGGCTAAAATTGAAGAAGCAAAGGTGAAGATCTATTAATCACCATCAAATGACGTCTCCTTTAATGGAAAAAATGAATTAAAGGGAGATGGAAAATGAATTTGAAGCACTGCTCTGGTAAATCAAATCCTGAAAAAAAAATCACAATCTACGTACTCCGCCATTTATCCTTCACATGATCTCATCTCTTCAGTAACCTTTGTTGGGACCCACTTTACTCATCATTTCTAAGAATTCACTCCTCGCAAACAAATGGGCCCTAAATGTTTGAAGCATTAAAAATCAAGAATTATGATTCACCTCTAATCCAAAAGTCCCAAATACCATCTGTCCACCTCAGTAAGACAGGCACACTTCCTGATAAAAGTGTGGCCGAGCTAATTAGGACAACCCCATTTGCAACTTGCAAGTATTCTATATACATACTCTTGGAGAAGATATTGATTACAACTATGTGAGAAGACATAAAACAATAATTTTTGTTTGGTAGGAAAGAATGCAAGCTGTTACTTTTCTAATGTTTAAAGGTTGGTTGATGTTGATGACCATTTGGTTAATTTCCCTTTCTTAATCCTTGCTTTTAACTAAAGCACAACGTCGACACCAATGAAGACTAGAGAACAATTACAAAAGTGAAAATAAATGGTCAAGCTAGAGGGAGAGTCTGGACCACTTTAGATCTTATAATATTTAAATTAAGAAGCATTGTCCAAGTTAAACCAGTTGGATTACAGCAGTCTTCCTGTGGGACCCATTTTACAAGGTTTTGGATGAATGATTGTGGCTTTATTAATATTTTGTTTTTCATCTGATGATGATGATGATGATTATATTTTATAAGTGGCCTTCAAACATAAATGGCTATAACAATTTGATGCAACATATTGGATTTTATGCTTTTGACCTAATGGTTATAACTATAATGGAATTGAAAATAAAACAATTATAATCAACACTGAGTTTCTCATGCAAATATCCAATCATCCACTTGCGTAAACTTTCTAATAGGGCAGTGATAAGGCACCACTCCCATTTTGAAAAGGGTCAAAGATCATACCTAAACATGGTTTGAAAACTCACCAAGTCAGGAGTTGCTGAGCACCTCACTCTGGACAAGGGCCATGTCTAGGGGTGGCGGACCCAAGTGTTGTCACGCGGGTGCGGTAGAACCCACATGATTTGAGAATCCCCTTATATAGAATCTTTAAAATTTTGATTTTATTATTTAATAACTTCATTTGACCATATATAGTACCACCCAAACGAAATTCCTAAGTCCGCCAATGGCCATGTTAGATCAAGGAGAGACTCAATATATATATATATATATAGAGGAAAAAAATGTTTACTTTTATCTTATTTTCTTCTTATTTTATTACTTTTTAGTATGAAAATTTATTAACTATTATGAATGCGACAGAATAATATATATTTATGACTTTACAATCATTTAATTCATTTTAAAATACTTTAAATGGGGAAAAAAAAAAAAAACCCAACTCTCCTAAATGACCACGTTAACTCTCACTTTGAGTTGAATGAGTCTGAATCCAACTCCCTAGTCTTTCAACCTTGAACAAAACTTCAAATTATGAAGTGAAAGCTACATGGCAGCACTACTACTTCTTTTTTCAATTTCAAAAGTTACAACAAATGGGTTTCTGACTAAATTATCTTACCTTAGTAGCCAATGGAGTGAAGTGCTCTCTATAGATTTTTGATAGGGTCCTTGAATATAAAAGAAAGTGACAAGCGAGAATGGTGCTTTTCTAAGTCTTCTGAATTCTGATCTGTCATCAATTAAATAGGCAAATAGCATCAGTTTATTTGAAGCTTTGCATTGAAGAGCACTCTTCTTTGAGTTTGAGCTTATGCATTTTTTTACACACGAGAATAATAATTTTTTTAATATATTTTTTAATTCGTAAAATTTCTTCTTCCACATAATTGAAATCGCATAGTCCAGACTCATGGTTAAGTGGTGCTTGCACCGCTGTATCTTAGGCATGCCCAAGGATCCTTACGTTGGAAGCATCACTCCTGGTAAGTCACGAGCGTGTAATTATATATATATATTATCAAAGACGTAGCACCAGAAGTTGGAATGAGATGTCACATGAGCATAAATCTTTTTTTGGCATTTTCAACAAAGGTGCACTTTTGCATTGGTGATATAATGTTTCACCCTCCTAACCTTATCGCACCATGTAGGTTTTTTTAGAAATAATATGACACCTTAACACATGTCATTTGCAAATATCATGTTTCTTAAGGAGAATTTCAAAATTTTAGTCACCTAAAAATCTCAAATAACCTTTGAAATTTTAGTTTATTTGCTTTTTGATGGAATTTTTGGATGCTCAAGTACAAACAAACATTCTACAAAAAAAAAAAAAAAAAATTACAGTATAAAGGAAACATCTATAGGAATTCCAATTCCTCTGCATATGGAATTCAGATATTCCCCCATGCAGAAATTCAATGAACTCTTACAAAGAAACATGGCATAACCTAGCAGCGCCACATAGGCATGCAAAGGGTGATCAAAGACGCATAGTATTCTCCCTGCAAATGGCTGCATGTAGTGGCTGCCGAAACCATGTCATGGCTTTAAATAAAAGGTAATTTGTGTATTTTCAAAATAATGAGGGAAAATTTCACCAAAAAATATCTTTAAATGGCCAGATGTCCTTAATTGAAAATTTACTAAAAACCTTAGGGACTAATTTGAAAAGTTTCAAAACTTTATCCTTTTTTAAAATAAGTTAAAAAAATTAAGGCCATATCTGAAATTTTCACTTTTCTTGTTTGGATATGTAGATGACGTAGATTCCACGTCCTTCCCTTATTAAAAAAGTGCCGTCCTTTCTCTCTCTTTCCCGCGAGGGGGAAGCGAAGACAGCTTGCAAATGGTTTCTGCAACTGTTTCAAGAAGCAGCAGTGGCAGATACAACCATATCCACTCGTCATCTTACTCTTTCTCTTTCCTTGGATTTCCATTTCCTCACTCCAAACAGCATAAATTCCCAATCGAAACCCCTCCAATCTCTCTCATCTCTGCGAGAACTGGCGTTAGGTTTAGGGTTTTATTTCTCTCTTCAGTTGCACTCATCTCTAAGAAATCAGGACTCTAATTAGGGTTTTTGTTTCTCTCCTCAATCGCTCTCATCTGTGGGGAATCAGGGTTAGGGTTTTGCCCTCTCATCGATCGCTCTCATCTCTGCAAATATTAGGGTTAGGGCTGTGTTCTCATTCTCTCCTCAATTGCTCTCATTTCTACGTAAATTAGGGGTTAGGGTTAGGGTTTTTTTTTTTCCATCTCAATTGCTCAATCGCTCTCATCTCTGCAAAATTAGGTTGGAGCTAGGGTTTTCTCTTTCAATCGCTCTCATTCTTGGAGAATTAGGGCTAGGGTTTTGTATCTCAATCACTCTTGAATCTGTTAAATTAGGATTAGGGTCAGGTTCTTCTCTCTCAATTGATCTCGTCTCTGTGGAAGTTGGGGCCAGGGTTACATTTGGGGGTTTTCACTCCCAATTGCTCTCGAATCGACGAAATTAGGGTTAGAATTGGGTTTTCTTTCTGTTATCCAAATCGTTCTCATCTCTGCAAGATTAGGGTTTGGGTGTCAGGGGTATTTTCTTCCTTTGATGGGCGGTGGTATTTCTAGCTTTGCATCTGGAGAAGAAGACGGTGGTGCCTCGCGTCTGAAGCCCGGACTGGGCGACATCCCCGAGAGTTGCGCGGCGTCGGTCCTTATGTACCTGAGCCCGCCGGAGATCTGCAAGTTGGCGAGGCTGAATCGGGCCTTTCACGGCGCTGCGTCCGCGGATTTCGTCTGGGAATCGAAGCTCCCGGAGAATTACCGGTACCTTGTCGAGGAGCTGTTGGACGAAAGTCCTGAGAATTTCACTAAAAAGGAGATCTTCGCGCGGCTGTCGAGGCGCAATCCCATTGACGGTGGGAAGAAGGTGTTGTATTGAAGACCAACTTAATCTGGGTTTTCCTTCGTTTTCTTTCTTTTGTTTGTTTTTGTGATTTTCTTCTTTGAATTCTATGTAGGAGATTTGGTTGGAGAAGAGAACAGGTGGGATTTGCGTGTCCATTTCTTCAAAGGCAATGGGGATAACTGGGATTGATGACAGGAGACACTGGAATTACATTCCAACTGAGGAATCTAGGTGAGTTTCCCCCTCTCTTTACATTCTTTTATATATTGCTTCTTACTAATATGCCCCTTTTTTTTAAAGTTTCAAAGAGGGATGGATGGCCTGTGAATATGGAAATTGGGTTTATGGAAAATGGGATGGTTTATCAGGATATGGAAATTGGGGTTGGTGAATTTTATATCTTCTTTACATTTCTTTTGATTTTGTTTATGGAAAAGTTTGATTTTGTTTTTCTTTTGTTTGGGTGTCTTTTGTCCAAGTGGGTTGGTCTATGGACATGGATATTGGCTTTACTGGCTTTTTCCTGCAAGTTCATATGTTTGAATCTGTTATCGCATACGCCATTGAGAATTATATTGGTCTCTTTTCTTGTCAGCCCCTCCAAGACCAAGAGGAAGATCTTGGGACTTGAATGCTTGATTTGTTTACTGCGGTGTGCAACCTCCAAATTAGGATAATAGTTTGAAATGTTTTGGCAGAACTTTTTTTTGCTTTGCATTTGGGTGCCACAGAAACCAGAAATTGCAGTTGGTGGTGTGATTCTTTTTATTTTTTCCATCCTTTAAATGATCATCAGCACCACTTGCGGATATTCATTTCGGGATGTATATGTAACCATCCTGATTTCTGTACTGCCCTAATTGTGAAGTGGAGCAGATAAATGCATTCTGCCACATATCATTTGAAAACCAAACACAATTTGGAGTACACTGAAATTAAACCCCAGTTGGTACCTTGACATATCTTATCTGGGATGAGATATTTGATCTATTGGTTTCATAACTGGTTTTTAACAGACATAAATTTCAAATTTGGGCCGCAGTTTAATATATGGGTTTGAATCAAGAAAGTAGAGCCTTGTTTTTATTTATGGTTATATGAGGTTTCTCCACGGGCTTACAATATTAGAATTTTGGTCTACAACTTCGTTTATTTGGTTCTTGGTCTACTTCACAACATTGCCCCCAGCGTTGTAGTTTCAGATAGTTTTAGACATGCTTGAATTTTTATCATATTCAGGCCCTCTAGAAAAAAAGAAAAGAAAAGAAAGGCTAACGATTCCTATAAGCTGGATTTGTTTTGGATCATATGTTATTCTCCACATGGACTCAAATTTTGGATTTAGAGAGCACATATTCCACCCACCCCAAAATCAATATTAGATGCTAATGCATAAAGTATATTAATCTCTGGGTTTTTTCCCCTGAAAAATTTAATCTTTGATGTGCAGTAGAACATTAGAAGATGGTATAGGGAATAGAGATATGTAATATCCTTCGTTTTTTTCAGTTATCAATTCAGGGAGGGAGGGAGGGAGGCCACCAACTTGAGATGGGATGGAATTTAATGGTTTTCTATTCTTGCTTCTATATAAATTATGATCAGAGATTGCTCAAATGCACAGTGATGCTCTAATAACTTTTTTTTCATAGTACAATTTTTTCACAGTGATGCTCTACTTTAGTCAAAGTAGGACACTTGGTAACATAGAAGTAAATTTGGGCACACAAAAGATTGTAGATAAAGAAAACTTTAGGTACCTTGGATCAATGGTGCAACAGGATGGAAGGATTGATACTGATGTAAGTCACAGGATTCAGGCCGGGTGGACCAAATGGAGGAGTGCTTCGGGGGTCTTGTGTGATCGGAAAGTCCCCCTCAAGGTTAAAGGAAAGTATTATAAGGTGGCGGTAAGACCAGCGTTGTTATACGGATGAGAGTGTTGGGCAGTAAAGCATAATCATGTTAAGAAGATGGAAGTTGCAGAGATGAGAATGCTAAGATGGATGTGCGGGATCACAAGGAGAGATAGGATTAGGAATGAGGATATTAGGGGCAAAGTAGGAATAGCACCGATTAAAGATAAAATGAGAGAAAATCGACTAAGATGGTTCGGCCATGTTAGAAGGCGTCCAACGGAGGCACCTATTAAAAGGTGTGAAAGCATGGAGATTGCTAGGAGATGGAGAGGGAGAGGGAGAGGGAGACCCAAGAGAAGTTGGAAAGAAACTATTAAACATGACCTTGCCTACATGGATCAACGGAGGACATGGCCCTAAACAGATTTGATTGGCGTCGTCAAATCCATATAGCCGACCCCACCTAGTGGGAAAAGGCTTGGTTTGGTTTGGTTTGGTTTGGTTATTACCATCGTGAGATAGATGACCAAGCTCCTACTGACACAAGATTTATCATTGTGGTGCAAGTGAAGATTTGATTCCCCAGGTTTCATTACAAGGCAGCTTATGAAATACCATTGATTGAATCTCCCTTAACAAGTGGCTGTCTTTACATGGTTTTTTTCCTAGAAATTGTCAGTCCTAGAAAATAGTTTGGTTTTAAACCCTCATCACTAAGTGTTGTTTCATTACCACCAATAAGATAAGAAAATGTGTTTTTAAGATACATCAAATCCCCATTGGACTTTGGCTGCGCTGGAAATCCGCCTCGAAAGAGCTTTCTATCACTTTTTCTCAACTTCACTGGAAGTTTAGTGTGCCCTTGTGGAATAGGAAACTTCCAGTGTTTCTTGGGTTTAATGAGGTCCAAGCTGTATTAATCAGTAGTTCACCTTGTTTCTTAAAGGCCTAAAAACTTGTCCTGAATTTTAAACTTAGCTGTTTCCCCCCTTGTAATTAGGTGAGTTTAAATAAAAAAATAACATGATGAAAATCAACCGACTAATGATGAAGTTTAGTTTTTTTCATTTACCAGCCAATTCAGGCGTGCTGAAATGGATTGCATTTTACTTAAAAACAAAAAAGCATATAACCTGTTTGGCCACATGTCGTACATCAGAGTGAAGGCCTACCAGATGGTGCATGTGTGCCTCTCACAGGAATAGCTTCTTTCCAGCTCTGAAATGAGTGATTTCCTTAGTAGTTGGTTTTGGTCTAAATCCAGGTGCTCATTTTAGGTAGTTGTGCTGCCAGCCAGCCAGAAGCCCTAAATATAAAACTTCTGACTTTTAGCTTTGTTTACATCAGACGGGAGATGAAGCCTTTACACTAAATAAGAAGATAAATTCCTTCCTTACTATAAGACAAAACTGATGTACCCTTTTTTTCATTGAAATTGTGACTTGAGATTCAGCCTTCCACCCTTTCTTAACGCGAACCCACTTGAAAGAAGGAAAAGTCAATTGTTGTATTTTTATTAAACAAGAAAGTTTATAATATAGTATTTTTTTTTGGTAAATAAGTTTATAATATAGTTGATGTCCTTTTAAGATCACCATCACTGGAAATTAGTTTCAAGAGCGGTGGCGGTGTATGTCCACTCATTTGACTGAGAACCTTGGATAAACTATTGTGTATCTTGTGGAAATAAATTTGGGGATTATGACAGGTTATTGAAGGTAACAGTAGTTTATAGGACCTGAACATTTGGTAGCTAATTAAACATGAAACCGACAACAAACTGTTATTATGATGACTGATGCAAATGTACATGTTCTCCAAGCCTAGGAATTGTTATCATAAGATAAAATCATTCTTAGTGAAAAAATGATCTAGATCTATGGTGCCCTGATACAGTAGGGCATGACAGGGACACTGATTTTACGCATAAAGAGTCTAGTGTCAGATACGATACGACATGATATGTTGTCCATTATGAAGCATCCGTGCATCATAATAGATGTAGATTGATGCTTCCCACAAGTCACGCTATTTGCCCTTACAAGGAAGCCTTTTTTACATCCATCCTAAGCTCCTGACTTGCAGAACCCACTCAGTCTAAATGTTCTTTGAGATATATCTTTGATACATTAATTAGATTTTTTTTTTTTTTTTTATATGGCAACAGTTCTGACTTGTACGTTGTTTGTAGATTCCATACTGTTGCATATCTTCAGCAAACTTGGTGGTTTGAGGTTGATGGAGAGGTCGGATTCCGCTTTCCAGCAGGGAGTTACAGCCTCTTCTTTAGGCTTCAGCTGGGGAGGGCGTCCAAGAGACTAGGTCGTCGGGTCTGTTATACTGAACATGTTCATGGGTGGGATATAAAGCCTGTTTGCTTTCGGGTATCAACTTCTGATGGTCAGCATGTTGAATCCCATTGTTATTTGGAAGAGCCTGGGAACTGGATCCATTACCACGCAGGGGATTTTGTTGTTGAGAACTCTGATGCCTTGACGAAGGTCAAATTCTCGATGAAACAAATCGATTGCACCCATACCAAAGGGGGTCTCTGTGTTGATTCCGTGGTGATATATCCAAGTGGACTGAGGGAGAAAGAGAAGCTCTTTTGACTTGCAGCTGTGGTTTTTTTTTTTTTTATTCTATGTAAATATTGGTGGGGTTGCTCTAAAAGGCATACCAAGTGCATTTGGGTGTTTTTTTGGCTCCCCATGGAGCATTTGTCCATAAAAGCGATATATATTCATGTATATTTTTATAAAATGTCTGAGGTTTGTGTAGAATTTCTCAAGTTTCAAGGCTTTGTGTTTTTTTTTTTTTTTTTTTTTTTTTTTTGGCATTGGATGGATGGATGGATAGAAATGTTATTGTAAGTTGGATTTTGATGAGATTCAGAAGCTGTCTTTTCAATCATCGAGTGTCTTCTTATCTTGGGAACAAAAAAGCTATGCTACAATGAGCTTAAGGTCTACGGAGCTCGATCTTTCTAATTGCCTTTTTCACCCTCTGTTTTATTTGTGATCCCTGATTTTCCGTATGGGCTTGGCTCGGTGAAGCAACGCTACACTATAATGATTTCAGTTTCATTTCATCCAAATTCGTCAAATGTATGTGTAAAATCTTATACTATATAATGCACCCTCCGTGGAACATGAAGATACTGTTTTATCCAATTTACATTTGCCAACTATGTCAAATCTTACGTAAGATAATGCACATCTCAATTGATTTCTTTTATGGAATGAAAAAATTAAACAGAAGATTTTATATAGCTGACGAATGTGGATTCTATTTTATCAAATCCACATTCGGCAACTTTGTAAAATCTTATGTCAGCTATTGCACCCTCTCAATTTCTTTCTTGAAATGAAAAAATTTAGAGAGGAGATTTTACACAGCCAGCGAATGTGGATTATGTTTCATCCAATCCACATTCGCCAATTATGTAAAATCTTATGCTACCTAATGTACCCTCTCAATTGCTTTCTTGAAATGAAAAAAAATGAAAGAGGAGAGTTTATGCAAATATGGACTTGCCAACTGCGTAATATCTTATGCCAGCTATTGCACCCTATCAATTGCTTTCTTGGAATAATAAACAATCCAAGAGGAGATTTTACACAGCTAGCAAATGTGGATTCTATTTCATTAAATCCACATTCGTCAACTGTATAAAATCTTATGCCAGCTAATGCACCCTCTCAATTGCTTTCTTGGAATGGAAAAGTTAAAGAGGAGATTTTATATAGTTGGCGAATGTGGTATCTATTTCATTAAATCCACATTTGCCAACTTTGTAAAATTTTATGCCAGTTATTGCAACCTCTCAATTTCTTTCTTGTAATAATAATAATAATAATAATAATAATAGTAATAAAAGAATCCACTTTCATTGGCTGTGTAAAATATTATGCCAGCTAATGCACCCTCTTAATTGCTTTTTTGGAATGGAAAAAATTAAAGAGGGGATTTTACACAGATGGCAAATGTGGATTCTGTTTCATCCAATCCACATTCGCCAACTGTGTAAAATCTTATGCAGCTATTGCAACCTCTCAATTGCTTTTTTGGAATGAAAAAATTTAAAGAGGAAATCTTACACAGCTGGCAAATGTGGATTCTATATCATCCAATCCACATTTGCCAACTGTGTAAAATCTTATGCCGACTAATGCACCCTCCAATTACTTTCTGGGAATGAAGAAAATTAAAGAGGAGATTTTACACAGCTGGCAAATGTGGATTTAATGAAACAGTTTGACCATATTATAGGAGAACTCAAACGTTCTCTGCTCCCACTCTTTTGCTGGCATGCCCTTTAAAGAGCATTCATTTATTTCTAAAATATCCCTCTCATAGTTTTTCTTACCATATTATCTCTCCTGTAGAGCCCCTATTATCACTGGCTGGATTGAACAGGGTCCCGGCTGTCATTTGCTTGAATTTTTTTTGTGGGACATACAAAATATGCTAAATCAAACGAATAAGTCTGAAAGTCATATCCTTTTAGTAATTAATTTCTTTAAAATCCTATAACATATTTGTGTCATTTAATCATATAATTATTTTTTTAAAAATGTGCAACATATTTTTTTATTATTTAATAGATTAATTTTTCTTCATTGTCTCTCTCAACATAATATAAAAACTTGTATCTAGCTAGATGTAGTGTTTATAGGATCGTCCTCCTATCCTTATTAAGTCCAATGGAACCTAAATTAATATCTGCACAGCTCGAAGTCACAACATTTGGATGTGGAGGTGGGACCCACAATCAAATTGACATACTATTTTTCTATTTTTATGTAATAATGTACCTAATTGTAAAAGCTAATAAAATGACCAAGTGCTTTTAGATATCTCCCACCTCAGGAAAAGGGGAGGACATCGTTATGTCATCTGATTTTTAAAATATTTTCTTATCAATAAAGTGATTCTAAACAAAAGTGGTAATGGTTATTACACTTGCTATGATCAAGTTTTTTCTCAGTTTTCGTGACATAAATTTAGAGCTTGATTGAAATAAAATGCAAAGGTTTTAGCGATGATCCCTATGACTTTAAAGTTTTGTGTTGAAACTTAAGATCCTTTAGAACTGTATCATAGCCACTTTCCATGTTTATGTGTTGCATAATTAAAAAATTATAAATTATATTTTATTGTTTGATTAGTTTTTCTCTTACAAACTTTTAGCACTACAAAACAAAGAAGGCTAACACAAACTGATAAACTATTGATATTAGCTCAAAAGGCTTGACCCTCATGGCTTGACTTTTACCAAAAAAAAAAAAAAAAAGGCTTGACCTTTATGGTGTTAAAAAAAACATATACATTTTTTGGCTGATATATGGGTACACACCTTACACAGAGGAATACATGCGAGGTAGCATGTGGGGCCCAACTGAATACTGATTTAAAATGGACCATCGAAACCCCCCTCTATATTTACACTGGATTTGTTGGGTTTGCACCAGTCTGAATGGACTAAACCGTTGGATCATGGGTTCAAATTTTACTATATGAAGTCATTAAACTTATGGGCCGTAGATGAAGAGGTTGGAGGCATGGAATTTACCCTAAATTTGATATTTGGGCCATCTAAAAAAAATCATTCCATCCTCCTTGTCCAATCATTAATGGGACCCTACGTGGGCCCCATCAAACTACCTCGCATGGAAGTTTTGTGTGAGGCATATATAATGGAACAGGGTCTTATTTATTTATTTTTATCATGGCTCGCATTTGACATAAGATCAATAAGATGTAACACAAGCCCCGTGGAGTTACAAACATATATATTTCCATGTTAGAATCTATTAACTGAAGCCAAATGAGTGCCAAACTTGCATCATCAACCTAAGTATCTAAAAAACTGAAATGTAGGGGTGTTATTGGGCCTGGTTGGGCTGGGCTGAAGCATATCCAGGCCCAGGCCCAGGCCCATCCCATCTAGAGACACACAGCGGCCCACTTCTGATATTTGAGGCTCGGGCCTGCCCATTTAGTCAATTGGGTTGGTTGGGCTAGGTTGTGCCGTTTTCCCTCTCCCTCTCTTTCTACAAAACTAGAGTACCCATATTATCAATACAATATATATTCCTAACATATCTTTCTTCAAGATCCTCTCCCTAACTTCTGTCTCAAAGATCTTTATCCCTAACTCTACTCTCCTATGTAACTTGTTTTGTGGTATAATGCTTTTATACAATAGTGCCCTTTGGTCGGGCATCTTTGTAACTCTCTTTCTTTTCTTAACATATTTTCTTCGTTGCCTATCAAAAAAAAAAAAAAATCATATATGATAGTCAAACCGTCACAATTTAAAATTAAACCTATTTTTTGTTGGAGCATGAGCTTTAACATTATCATTTCTGCGGATTGCCTTGAATTTCGCTATTGTGAATTCTTTCACATTTTTCTCTTATCTTTTGCACTAGAGCATAAATCTCCATTATTCGCATGAGTTAATCGACTCACTTCCCTTCATCCATAATGAAGAGACTAACTTTCCTTCATCCATAATGAAGAGTCAATTCCATGGCAATGAATCAGCTAGAAGAGAAAAATCCCCCTACTTCAGTCTTGAAGAATGTACTAGAACCTGATGATCACACTTGAGTGCAATGCCTCCTAGACCCCATTTTTAGTGTCTTTATCCACAGCTCTAGATGGATTCAGTGTACTTAAGGGGGTCTCATGTGTGTAGATGGTTCGGATGTATCCTAAAGTCAGCCCCACTATGTTGTCCCTCACCGTAATATATCGAGGGATGGATGCGTATGAATATATATTCCCCATCTATGTATATATGTAATAAAATTACATAGATGTGTCTATGGACCGAATGCACACAACTATTGTTGAGTCCACATACAGAGATGAACGTGTTAGATGTTGACCCCACAACTATGCGGACCCCGGACCCACGTGAGTGCACCCACACGCACACAAAGTTTGGCGCGCTCTCTCTCTCTCTCTCCCCGTGTCCAGGCTTGGACTATAAGGAATATAGGTTAAGGTTGTTGGCACGGCGTTTCCTCTTGAAAGCCAAAGCCAAGATTCCTTGATGAAATTAGAAGACTTCGACATTTTCAGTAACAACAAGGAATCCGCAGATATCAGCGCATTAAGCTGAGGAAAATTGGCATTGGTGCATAGTTTCTCAAAAGTGAGGATTTCTACTAATCCAAATTGTAGGGGATTTACAATTGCTGAACATGGATTTTTCATCGCCGTGTGGAAAACCAAAGAGTCATCCTGAGATTTTGATTGCCATGTGTGACCTTGGGATCGTTATTGTTAATGAAAAGGCATAGCTAATCCCTTCTTTTCCTTCAATATTACATGAGAGTGCGTGTGTTCAAGTCTCCAACGCAGAGAAAATAAAAGTCAAAGATTCCCATCAGCTTTCAATGTTTAGAAACAAGCTTCAACAACATTGCTGTAATCTTTCATGACTATAAGAGTGATATTATTGTTTGTATTATATTGTGGATATTGTATTTTTTCTTCTTAGATAGATCAAGCATTAATGACTTTTTTTTAATAAGGTAACCATCCAGTCTTATCATCTGGCTGCTATATCTCTCCATCAAATATGGTATCATCATGTACATTATTCAGACAGTGCTGAATGAGCTTATCCAAGAACAAATGCAGAAGCATATACCAAGACAGCCATCCCCTTATTGAGAGCCTGGAGGCTCCAAAGAGAGGAAAAATATAACTTCATCCTTCACTGCACCTTGGCCTTTGGCGACGAAGGAAGCAACTGCATTATGGTTGGAAACAAGAGTTGGAACTCACAACCCGGAAAATTAAGCTGAAACAAACAGCAACATTGGACAGAGTGGAAATTACCTGATAACAAGAGATAAGTGAGGTGATAAATCCAAATGCTCCTGTTACACGGGGCGTCACTTTTCTCGGTGTCAATTGAAGTAGTCCAATGGCGACCACTATATCCATGGATGCTTTAACCAGGGCTAAAAGACTGTCATTTGACTGTTTGATCTTTCTCAGGTACTGCTCATTCTGCATTTACCATAGAACAACAGAACTTTCATAAGAAAGCAGAAAGGGAAGGCATTACATGGTTAATCCCTTGCTCATTGTTCTGGAATTAAGCTGAACATACTTGATATTTATCGGTTTGCTTGAGATCCTTTTCCAGCTTTTTCTTTGCGCCGGACAGTCTTACAAGTTCTGCGAGCTAAAGGAAATAAGAGAGAACAGATCATGTGTCTGTATTAGATAGTACTGAAGAACATTACAAGCCAATGGTGCACTTGCATGTGCCCAAAAACCACAAGTGATTTGAACATTTTGGCAGAATGTGTACATGTTCTGCCCCTGATTTATATGGAGTAGATTTTGGTTGAAAGCTATGTTTCTTCTTTTTTCCATCCCAAATCATAATCAGCAACTTTCGCTGATATCGGTATAGAAGGAAAAAAAAGAAAGGAAGTAGCATACCATTGTAACCAAAAGAGAACGATCAATTCCCAAGTGTCGGGAAAATATTAACTTCTTAAATGGTTTAACTGAAGTTCGCACCCTACCGAAGTAGAGAAGAAGAACAATAGAAACAAGTATGGAGCTTCAAAGAAAATTCATCAATCATGATTTTTTATTTTCACAACATCGCGAAGGTAAAACAGAAAAATTAATTGGATTGATGTAAAAAAGAAAGCAAGATAAATCTGTCTCTTCCACACCATAAAAGCTATTTCCAGTAAGAGGAACACTAAAACCAAACCTCAATCAAGGTAGAACAAGCTGAGGAGCCCATCCAACAGAAAAGAGAGATCCTACCAATTAGTTCTGTGCGCTCTTTGTTCTACAAGAAAGAGTAGAACTGATTTAAGTTATTTCTAGTTTCTTGTGGAGAGAATCTAGGAAAAGTAAAGAAAAGGAATGAATTCCTTACCTTGTATATGCCTGATCTTCCCGCCCAGACTACTTGATCCAGAAGCAAGAAAGTTGACAGTAATGCATTTTTGGACTGTAATCAACATCACGTGAGAAAAAAGGGCAAGTAAAGCAACACCATAATTAGCATTTCATCCAGTTACAACTTACAAGCCAAAGCTAACAGTCTAGTACCTTTCCAAGTATGATTAGTGGAAGAGGAGTTCCTGGAGGAGCTTGACTGATTAGAGCATGCAAATCATTCACAAACTGCAAGTTAAGTTATTAAAAAAAAGTGTGAAAAAAATGACAAATATGTAATGAAAAAGTAACAACATGTGACAGATCATGAACAGTCGCGCCCATTGATCTCATATGATCCAACATGGATTAGGATGCTTTAAAACAGTTTAGAAATTTGGAATATTTCCTAACCCTTCGATCGGTAGGGTTAGCCTACCTACACAGAAGTGAAAGAAGAGAAACAACAGTCTAGAAAATCAGAATATTCCGAACCTTAGATATGTGACCTTAGCCTACCTACACAGAAGGGAAAGAAGAAAAAAAAAAAAACTGTCTAGAAAAATAAAAAAAATCTAAAAAGCTCACAGCTTTCGATCTGTGAGGACTACCCTCTATCCAAGGTGGGGCCAATCAAATCCAGTCCGGACAAAAAAGGAAAAAGAAAAGAACCTCATCAGTCCTTGGAATAGAAGCACAAGAAAGTACAGATCTAACCTTCAATAATCGAAAAACTTTCCTCGCTAAGGTAGTAGATTTATCAACATTTTGAGCTGTACCAGGCTCTCCATTGCTCAAGAATTTTGAACCATACTGTATAGCCCTGCATATCTTATCTCTGGCCTCAGCTTTGTTCAAATACAAAACCAGAAGTCCAAGCTCTGCTCTGGTAACATCCAGAGTACTCATCTTTTACCCTGAAAATACCTGCTTAATCAAGCACAAAGCACATTTGAATATCACAAACTCAGTGAAACATATGGGGAAGGCAGTCTTTAGCAACATCATCTGCAATCAACGTTATTGGACTAGTGACAATACCTTTCACTTGTTTTCATGAAAATTGGGTTTTCCATCCATCACAAAGCTAGTTTAAATGGGAAAAAAAAAAGCTTAGCAAGCAATATAAAATAAAATTTTATCTAGTTGCACCTTTTTTTTATAAGTAACTTAGTTGCACTTTTGCTTAGTCTGTACTCTGTACAGTATTTTCTAATTCTTCGTGACAGAAACTATGATCAATAAGATGATAACATCAGTAGAAAATGATACCTTGTAAAGGGGCTACAATAAAGGTGGGAAAAAAAAAATCATCAATGGACAAAGTTGTTGAAGAGAGATGGAAGTTCATAAATAAATATGAATCTTAAGTTATTTGAACCAATAAGCAGAAACTCATTAAATTTTTACTGCAGTGAAATTGAGACGCATCGCATAATCGATAAGAATCTTCATAGCTTAATGCCCATCAACCCTGTGTTCCCTTCTTCTCTTTGCAAAATCCCCTCCTTTGTTCATGACAATTTCTCAGAACCTTACTTGGGGTCTGCTCTGATTGAAGTAGGAATAAAGTTCTGGGTGATAAATATACCCCCACTTCGCAAAACTAACTACCATGAAATTAATATGAAAACAATATCAAACAGCTCAAAGGAGAGACACAAGATGAAGTAATCACATAAAACTGGTTATACTTTAGAACTAATGGTATTCCATTCTGGCCTCATTTCCTACCTTCTCTTATTCTTTCAGAAGTATCAAACATGAAATATGAAGAAAGAAATGAATATACCTCTCAAAGACAACAGTATCACTGTACTAGATTCTCAGAATAAGCCTCTCATGCTCTCCTTCACCTGCTATGGCCAAAGAGAGAGTTAACTAAAAATAATAAAAATGTGTACATGCATGTTATATGCAATAATAATAATAATAATAGTAGAGTGTAAGGAGATATGGGACGTGAGGAAAGGAAGGATTATCTTGGATTGGTTGTGGGGCCTCAACACTACTTCACTGCCACACCTTTCATTGTCCCAACTTCCATCCACAGAAGGATAAAACTAGACGACACGTCTCTTGGTCATCCATTTGCCTAGTTAGATGGATCTTACTTTGGTAAGGTGAGACGGCTACTGACCTGACCCACCAACCCAACTAGTGTTAACTCATCCCGCAGGTTATTTGGGTTGGATGCGGGTCAAGAGATCTTGATCCCACAAATACATATCAGGTCAGGTTTGATCCATATAAAAAATGGGTCAGATGGGTGCAATCTCAACCTGCAAACTTCTCTTCTAAGCTGACCCATTTGCCACTAAAGAGGGCAAAACCTTTACCCGACCCTTATCTGACCAACGTAAACTAACCTGCATCCCAACCGTAGCTTATGTGTCCAAGATTGTTAGAAAATCCTAGCCCACGTTTATGCAGTGTGGATCAGGTTTGAACCATTTAATAAGGTGTAGTTAGCATGTTGATGGGACAGGTCAAACAAATAATTTGAAATTAGGTATCTACCAAAACACACTCGGTGCACTTTGTTAGAGATGAACATAAAACTCCTTCAACCTGCTCATGATCGCCACATTTGATCTATCTGCTAACAGCACACTAATCTATTCACTTCCTCTATATAATAATAAGATCACTTAGTCATGTTTGTTACACAGTTCTTAAACTTGATAATTGTCTGCACCACCCAAATGAAAATCCCGAATCCGCCATTGCATATATCTCATCCAAAACGCAATGCAGGTGAGAAACCGGTTGCGAATCATATGTTGATGACTCTAAACCCAGTAGCAGAAATCGGACTACAGGCTCAATGCATAAGGTGATGGTGTATGGACCTAGAATCGATCCCCAATGCTGGAGTCGTCAATAGTTGATTTTTATCTATTTCCAATACCCGTTTCACTTTGCGGATTTTTCACTAGCTAGCCAACCCCATCATCAACAGATGCACAGGGGCACGGCCCATTCCATTTGTTGTTTAACAAAAATACCCCAATTTATAACAATCTTATATGAATCCTACCATCCAATGCACAAGAGAGTAGTGGACGGTTGTATGCCAAAAGTAGCCCAATTTGAAGGCATCGAAAAGACTTCAGTTTGGCCACCAATTTTATGGCAATCAGAGGGACCATGGAAAAGACTTCAGTTTGGCCACCAATTTTATCGAACTTTCTTCTGATGGCTGGGAATAAGGCTGAGTTTTAACTCTAATTTTTAGACCTCTTATCTAAGGAAATCAAATGGTTATTGGAAAAGACTTCATTTTTTTTTTTTTTCACCATTAATCCCAAAAATGGGCATTGGAAAAGTTTTCACTTTGAGAGCTGCTAATACCACAATCCAAACTTCTCTGAGCACATTCCTTCTCTCCCTCTGCACATCCCAAATAAGTCAAAAATTGCCAAAATCTCTCTCTAGACACCCTCTTTTCCCAAATTGCCATGCCCCATCTCGCTCCCCTTCTCTCTACACTCCCCTTCTTCCACCATTCTCACCATCCCTCTCCCTCTCCGGCAGTGCTGCTGGAGGGGGCGGTGGTGATGGTGTAGGTGAGTGTAGAGAGAAATTCAGTGATGTATGAATGATGTCCATTTTAGTAATCTCACACAAGTATATTAGTCTTAAAATAAAGGGTTGTGCTTGGAGAAGTTTGGAATGTAGCATTAACAGCTCTCTCACTTTTAACCAATAATTTTGCCTACTCTTATCTAATGACTGGGAATGCCCAATTAGGGTTTTTTATTTTTAATAGAACCCAACAGGCCCCACAGCCTGCTTAAGTATCCATATCTGGTAGGGCCAATGGACCCTACCAAGATTCCATAACTTTGAGCTGGCAAAATTTTCCCATCTTTCCCCAAACAACAGACCGACCAATACTCACCGATTATGATCATTCAAGAGATGAGGTTCCAAAGAAAGTTCCTAATATTCTTGAACAGGGATGTTTTTTTTCTCAGATCATTCAAGACAAGTACCCTTATAATGGATAGGCCCCATAGGCCACCATATCTTTGAACACCAGTCTCAATAGTAATTCCTAAACATTACCTCAAGTAGCCTATATCCCATTTCACAAGTTTTTGTCAAGAAATCAGTGGAGGATCCGCACACTCTCTGCAAAATTGAATAGGTGATCTAACATAGTAACTGGTGTTCTGAAGCTCCCAACATTCAAATGACAAGTACAACAATCAAATGGAAGATAAACACACCAAAGTTAATTGGTCTATGTAATGCTTCACTATTCATGGACCTAATGAAGAAGAGATTTAAAGAAATTAAGATCCTTTGCTTGACGCCAGAAAAAACATGGAGATTGGTGCAATCAAAACAGCGTTAATAGCAGTGCATGAACCATGAAAACTTCTTTGGTCCAATGAGGAATTACCCCATTCACCATAGTAACTCCTGATGACAAATACTAGAAAGTGCCTTGCCTTGCCTTTGTAACAAGAGAAAACAGATCATCCAACAGTAGCCAACTTCAGGTTCTTTCCTCCCTCGCAGGTGAATGACTGCATCACCAGAAAAAATGTAAATTCATTGATAACATTAGTATAGAAAAGAATATCATGGATGCATTCGTAGCAATTTAAATGAAAGAAAATCATACATAAGGACTGACAATGCGCTGGCTGGCAAACTTAAGAGAACTAACCTGCGGTGCCTCTCATAAGCAGGACTTTCAGCTCCGCCATAATCTGGACTGCTTCTTCTGTCAGGCTTGGTGTAGGGACTGGAGTCGCGACCATAATCTGGTTCTGGACTGCCTCTTCTATCAGGCTTGGTGTAGGGACTGGAGCCACGACCATAATCTGGACTGCCTCTTCTTTCAGGCTTGGTGTAGGGACTGGGGCCACGACCATAATCTGGACTGCCTCTTCTTTCAGGCTTTGTGTAGGGACTAGGGCCACGACCATAATCTGGGCTGGCCCTCTCAGCTCTTCCATAAGGACTTGGAGATCTCCCACGACTTCTCCTAGCTGGGGACCTATCTCGGCCTCTACGATCAGGACTGTACCCGTTTCTTCTATCATCATCATCGCGGACGGCATACTCCACCGAGATAACTCGATCCATCAATTTGCTGAACATCCATCAGAAAGTCATCAACATATCTCACTACCATGGCAACCAAACAATGTTTACTATTTAGTGGTTTGATGTTTCTTATAATTTCTACTTAATGATAAAGACACTTATCAGTTTAAAATTCAAAATGAAAACAACTTCTTTTTTCTTTTGTGAGCCACAATGTGATTACAGCAAGTAAAACCATCAATTCGATACACACATATTTGGACTTTCCTTCTTCCAGGAAAAATATAAAGGGCAGAATATGCTACAAACAGCGACATGCATAATGGACCTGAGAAAGCCAATTCTGGATTTCGTTGTTTCAAAATATGAGATGTAATAAGGTAAAGTATCTAGCCGACCCAAGATTGATAAAATAGGATCGGATGATGATTGATGATGATGATGATAATATAAAAGAGCTAAACTGCAGGAAAAACAACAGCAATTCAAATAAGCACTCTCATAAAAAAAATATATTTATATAGTTGACAGAAAGGAAAGAAGATTACTTGAACACTTGTTACAGTAATGGGCTACATTGATATTAAGTAAAAGCTATGAATGCATTTTCAGACTTCTAGCAGTTGCTCCAATTAGCTGTTTAGCATGTCAGAACACTCATGACCCAATGGTGTCTAAGTAAGACAATTAAGAAAGAGTTTATTATTTTGAAGTAACCTCTTCTGGGAAATGAAAACATCATACAAAAACACTGGCTAATTCAAGTTTTAAGGTTTTAGGTCCGATTAAACAAAATAGTCAAACATGCACAAGCAAATGGGAGAAAAGACCTCATGTTGGTTGCCTCCAACGCTTTAGTGGCATCCTCCTGTGACTCATATTGAATAAATGCAAAATTTCTTCTTATCCTTATGTTCGAAATTTTCCCATATGGGTCAAAGTGCCTCTCCAAGTCCCTTGTCCTAGTATTAATTGGATCAAAATTTATAACAAACAAGGTCTTTGCAGGTTTCAAGTTTTCAGATCTTCTTGAACCTCCTGGTCTTCTAATACCACGCTCTTGCTGCAACCAAAAAGTTAAGCACAATCAAATGAGATGCATCTACAAATAAACTAAATTAGTATTTAGCTGCTAAATAATTAATCGCACAAAACCAGATAAAGGGGTTACCTTTGTCCACTCAACACGGAGCCGACGGCCATGTCTGCCAAATTCTGTTCTGTCAAGTCCTCGAATTGCGTCCTCAGCATCTCGTTCATCATCCATATAAACAAAAGCAAATCCTTTACATAAAAAAAAATAAAAATAAAGAATCAGAACATAGAGTTTTTTATTGGAATTAAAGGATTATTCCTTGCAACGAAAGGATCCTGCAATATGAGATGGCTTCGAAACCCCAATAAAATTTATATAGAAGCTAGGTCAAGAAGTGAACGCAACATCTCACTATCTCCTTTTCTGAAAGGTAAAAGTTTTTCTAGAAGGTAACATCTCGCTATCTCTATGAAATCTAGAAACCAACTGACCAGAAAAATCAGGAACAGACCTTTCATGTTGAACTAAATGATGTCAAGGAACAATAATCCAAAAGAGGGTTTCTCATGGTAGGTCACCGAGCAGAAAGTGCCTTCTCCATGTATTCTCCTGCTTGACGACATGAACGGCACGGTTCCTAGATGTGGTAAATGTCTGAAATGGAAGATGGGCGAAGGTCATGAGGAATGGAAGGCAATGTGACCTCTGGGGGAAAATGTAAGATGATGCCATTTGAGGATCAGCTCAGCTCTTCTGTAAAACATAAGAAGATGAAGCTCGAGCACGGACAGGAAAGGTAATGCATAAGAGCCATCATCCAGGAAGAGCATGGATGCTCCAAGGTATTCCTGCGCCAAAGAAATATCTGAGTATGATGGCTTACACTTCAAAACAAACTTCTTTGTTATACTTATCCTGGTCCCTTGTTGATTCCACAAGAGAGGAAAGCCATCGTCGTGTCAAGTACCTTAGAACGTTGGAGCCATGCAGTCAAACAATCAATGCAGTTCATCACCTTTTTCTTTTTGTGGAAGAAGGATTCCCCCGCATGAGAAATGGCTTGACGTGGTAGGATGTGCCGACATGTTATGTTTGGAACTTAATTATTAATGTACCTCTCTTTCATCTAAAGAATATAGTTAAGATATGGATATGCATCAATAATTCGAGTTTC
Source organism: Umbellularia californica (assembly GCA_028538565.1). Classification (NCBI taxonomy): domain Eukaryota; kingdom Viridiplantae; phylum Streptophyta; class Magnoliopsida; order Laurales; family Lauraceae; genus Umbellularia; species Umbellularia californica. Next base: position 69,608,627 of record JAPQWN010000005.1, read on the forward strand.
AGTCCCCAGTCTCCACTTGCCGACGAGCATGATGCCTCTAAATGAACATAACGATCCAATTAAAACATCTGAGAGTGCATGATGTCCGGATACATAAGAATGGGCACCCACCATTATTGAACTCATGTTCAGTTTTCAATAGTGTCCGCAAACATTGCCATAAAAAATTAATAAGGTACCCAAATGGTATCCGGTATCATAGCTAAGAATTCCTTTAAAACTGAAGAAACACATGATACAGAAACAGTGGTAGCTTGATGGCACTTCACTAATATTACCTCTAAAAAGAATAACTTCAGGTCCAAATAGTAATCAAAATGAGGTCACGCACAGGGAGCAGGTGGTCAAAGGAAATGGAAGAGATGGCCTTATACAGAAACGGAGCTTTAAAAAAACACAAATGGATGCATCCAAAATTGTAAAATATAGAAATGAAAGAAGAAATTAAATATATATATAGATGAAATATAAATACTCACCTGTCTTCATATCTACTCTGTCAACTTTTCCATATCTGCTGAAAAGTCGCTCCAGGTCGGATTGCCGAGCATCATACTCAAAGTTTCCACAGTAAATGGGTCTCATCTTGCTGAATGTGTAACAAACCCGATCCTGACCCTTCCACATGTAATACCAACAGAAAGAATGTAAACTAGAGAAAGAAAGTTTCCACAAAACAGAAAACATGCAAGAGAGAGAGAGAGAGAGAGAGAGAGAGAGAGAGGGAAACTATGTTTCAAGTTTAAAAATCCCTCATTTAACACACACACACACACAAAAAAAGAGTTTACAAGTCCATCATAGTTGAGGTTTGTCACACATAAAGCATAACGCAAGAATGGCAAACCGTAAATGATCTATAGTAGATAGAAACAATGGGATGTTTTCTAGCGAGCAATATCAGAAACTCAGAATCAGATAGAAAAAAAACTACTAGGAGTTGTAAATAGACACTGGGGCAAGAAAAATCAGTATTTGAGTCAAAATGAAAATTAATAATATAAAAACAGATGTGATTAAACAGTCAACAAAAAACAAAAATAGAGGTGGAAAAACATATGAGTGCATAACTTCATTGTGTAACAATCATATTTCGCCACACATAATAGTATTGACTGCAATTGAAACCAAGAACAAAAGCAGAATATCTACAACTACGGTTAGACAATAATCTGAAACCGAAGAATCTGCAGAGACAAATTTCCAATCACATTTTCTATTGTGATTTCATCAGAAGATAAGGCTTTCCAAACAACATTTCGCATTGTGGTGCAAATTGCAGTGATGCTATCGATAATCATTTCCTATCGAAGAAAAGATCATTTGATGGCCCCTTGTGCATATTAACCTCTAATTCTTTTTCTCTTAACCCGTTTAATTTTACAAAAATGCATAGAAATCCTAGCAATTCAATACTTGGTTAAACAAACAGACCCTTAGAGCATGTTAGAGTGGCACGCTTTCAGCAGGAAATGAAATGGTTTCTGAAGGAGAATGATCTTCATTCATCATGTGTAATGGCTTTTTATTCTCTGAGGTGAAATCATTTTTCTGCAATTTTTGTAGAAAGCAGATTCAGACCAAAGAATTAGAAAACCATTTTTCTTCCAATCTTACACAAGAGACATGAAACACATTTCACTGAAGAAATATGTTTTGCCACATCAAATAACACCATAGAAATGAAACCCATTTCATCTTTCATTTTCCACAAAAAAAAAAAAAAAAATAAATAAAGAGAAGAAATCATTATGCAAAAATATCTTGCTGTGGAGACTTCCACACACAAACAGGCCCTCAAGGGCCTGTTTGCCCAATTGGTATTGAATTCCTAGGAATTCATGGTAAAAAAGGTTTAATGAAAGGAGTATTTAAAAGGTTAGGAAGGAAGGCAGCAAGGCCGATAAAAGACAAATAGTGGGAAGTGGGGACCATCACTTTCCTAGAATTTAATTTCTTAGGGCCATGAGTGGGTAAACATTTCCTATTTCCTATCACTTATTTGATGATACCTGTGGATTTCACTTTCCCCTTTGACAGACCAAAGAGGTTAGAGAACCTAGGAATTTAATGCCGACGAAAACACTAGTGAATTCCCTAAAAGGTTCTAAGCAATGCCTTCCGGCAAAGGCTTGAAAGTGAAGGCAGCCACAAGAGCCATCAACGAGGTTCCCCCAATTGATAGAAAATGAATACTCACCCATCACCCTAGTAAATTAAATCCTATCAAAGTGATGGTCGCATCTTAGATCCTTCACTCCTCATCTCTTTTTTCACACTCATTTAATGAACCTTCCTCTTCACTGTGCATTCCTAGGAACTCGATCTGCAGTAGGCAAACATTTACATGATTCACAACTCAAAAACACCGATTTACTCAGATCAAAACCACAAAACCAATAAAGATCAACACCGTAGCTGGTTTCTACCGCAAATACAACATTTCCACATCCGGAAATTAGGGCTACAGCACAAGGCAAAGATCAGATCTTTTCCGTACTCTTCCGAAACAGCTTCATCAAGACATTACATTTCGATTTCGTCATCCAAAACCAAGAAAAATCAAAACACAAGTAGCATCAATCCAGAGGAAACTGATGTTGGCAGAAATCAAAGAAAGAAAGTATGAAGGAAAAGATCGATTAGAAAGATCGGAAATGAACTGATTTGGGAGATGCTTTTTGAAAACCTAAGTTTAACTGAATGCAAGATCAAACGAGAAAGATTTTGGGGATTGTTCTTACCGAAGAGATAGTGAATCGCGATATCCGAACAAAGGCAAATCGAGATTCGAGTGGGGATCGAAACCCTAAAATTCGAAATACAAAAGAGAATGAGGGATTTGTCGTCTGAAGAAACCCTAAAATATAGGCAGATGTGGAAACTGGCGCCGTATTACATTTTTCCTATTAAAGATCGACACGTGCCGGTCAAAGGCTAGCTCAGCTGCGGTGAATCAGTTGGTACTTGGTATACTCCTACAGACCTACTGGATATAACCCGTGGTGGGGCCACCTTCCAAATGAGTATTTACCGATTTGCCGGGCCGTGTGTATTGTGTAGACTGTAGTGATATTTTGCTTGGGGCATGTTTGTAAACACCGAAATACATAAGAATGGATATGCAATGAGGTAGTTAAAAATAAAGACCGACAGGGCTCCCTTCGTTTGTATTAAAATACGTATAAATTGAATATGCGCAGGAGCGCACTGGAGTTTTCGGAGCTGCTTGCTACTTAAAATCAGAAAAGGAAGATTGAGCAAGGCAAGGGAGAAATCAGTTGTCCCCTCTTCTCTGGTAACCCGCCGCCGGTCATATAGAGCGCTCCGCCCGAAACCGCATATGTAGAAAAAGAGGGAGCGGGGAAGGAAGAACAACCGTTTTACTTTGGCACATCAGGTGGCGGGTTTGGCTAGGTAACATAATGGAAATGTATCAGACTGCAAATCCTGGAATGACGGTTCGACCCCGTCCTTGGCCTCGGGGTAGTGTGGTTAAAGATGAACATTAAAAGTGAAATTTCTTAAAAAATAGAATTTTCATTTGATTCTCTTTTCCTAAAATGAAAATGTTATTAGATGTTCGTTTTGAGATATTCACATTTATCTTTACCTTTAACAACCTTATGTATTTAATTTTTATGTGTTCTAATGCAAATAAGTAGGCCTTAAAGGTGAATTTTAAAAAATGAATATCGATTAACATTTTTTCTTTTTGGGAAATAGAATAGAAAGAAGATGTTATTTGATGCCCGTTTTATGAAAATTCACCTTTTATTTTATTTTTTACCGCCATATGTATTTAATTCCTACGTATATCAATACAAATAAAGTAGGGCCTTGAGATGATGATGATGATGGTGTTAAAAGGGCTAAGCTTGGGTGTATAATTTGGGCCCATTAAGTTATTTGGTCTATATCGAAATAAGTGATGGAAAGCCCAAATCCGAGCCTGAATAATGAGTGTATGCAAATGTTCTCAAAATCCTCCATAGTATATTTGGTCTACCAACCCAACCCAGCCCAATTGACTAAATGGGCAAGTTTGGGCCTGACTTTTTTTTTGCCCTTGTTGGGTTGGGCTAGGCGAAGCCTATGTTTCTAAAGTAGGTCTAGAGGATCCATATTTATACTTGTATGAAAGACGAAGAGGGAAGACTCGTGTTCGAAAGAAAGATGGAGTATGGATCCTCTCGAGTGTCGGAGGAATGACACAATATCATCTATTATTAATTTTAATCACTAATTATATTATTAATTATATAGTTAATCTTATAGTGGAACCATGTCCTACTAAAGTAAAATTTGGGGAAGTCCGATCAAAGGGGAGGAGATTAATTTTGAGCTATTTGAGTATTCAAATAGGAAAGGCCCATTGTGAAAGGGTACTCCCTGAATTCACCTTTCCTTAGTTGAAATAGGGGATGATTCTACGGGTGCCAAATGGGTCGAGTTGGCAAGTGGGGTACATTTTTTTTACTACAAATCACATTCAACCCGTTTTAAAATTAGGTGTAAATTTTCAATTAATTGCATAAGTCACCACTATCCATGACTGTACTTCTCAACTGTATAGTTAGGGATGTATATGAGTCTCCGATTCTCTCATTACTCGGATGTTTCGACCTATTAAAAACTGAGTTCGTATCATTATTTAGGCCCCTATAAGTAAATGGGTTCGGGTCTGATTTCACCTTGGATCGGACCCGTGGACCAAGACCCGACATTTACCTCAATTTTCAAAATTCTCTCCTAAAAATCAAATTTTCTTTAAATACAATTCTCTTCCTGCACCCAAACTCGGATCCAGACCTGTTTCATATATGATTCCCGTTCGAAAGCCAAGAAATCATTTCTGAAACGGTTCCGGGTCCAGATCCGATTCCACCATCTCCTTAACGGTTCCGGACGGTTCGGATCCAGGTCCATGGCCCGTTTACAACCCTATGCATAGCTATTGGGGGCATCAACACATCCCTATTGTGGTCCATTAAGTCAATGGTCCTGATTGACAGTTAGTGGTAAGTGATTCTTCTCACACGTGGAAAGCTGATCAGGGTATATGTGCTGATGAGATACGAGAGACAAATCTAGACCGGAAAGAAAGAGATTAGCCCATGTTGCACGGGGGAGCTCTGTCTCCTATTCCAATCTCTTCTTCTTCTGCTGCTTCTTCATCTTCTCTCTTTCTTCGTTGTCTCAATCCGTCTCTTCTGAAACCCAAACGTGGAGCTGCTCTCTTCAAGACTATTGCAAGTAAGCAAGAAAACACGAGAGAAAATCTATCTCTCTCTAACTGTCTCTCTCTCTCTCTCTAACTTTGGAGGTTTTTGAGAACATTTGCATAATCGTATGTTACATTACATATCTTAGGAAGAAATGAGTTTATGCAGCACTATGGAAAATTGTTTCTACAAAGTTCACTCCTTTCCCTGTTTTAAAGGAAACAAACCACTTTTCTACTCTCTCTTAATCTCACTTGAAGTTCTCCCCTTTGGATTTTGGCAATGAAATTGTGTAATTCATACTGGGTGTTTATCTAATCTCCCAGTTTTTCGGATTTCTAGTCAAGTGTCACATGCTATTTAAGCAATTTGTTTGCAGGTTGTGTGGATTAATGAATTTTGATATTCTAGTTCAGTGGGGTTCAATTCATTTTGCATGATTCATGGGTCCAATTCAACTAATTTACTAATGTATATCATACACTAAATGACCTTGTCTAAGTTTATACACTCAAGAAACCGTATATGATGTTATCATATGACCTCTTTTGATAATCTTGTCTTAAAACAGGCCCTTTGTAAAGAGGTGTTTTAGAATAGGGCGTGTGATAATGATTATATACATTTTCAATATAATCATTATGGACATAAGTAGAATTATGCGACTCCCAAATGGAATCAAACTAGTTCGGTCTAATTCACTAATTCACTATCTGGATCTTAACCCTATTAAACTACTGAGCAAAATGAACCCCGAATTATTCAATAGAGCTAGTTTGTGGTTTGTACTTTGTACCTACTTAATTGATGCGGAGCAGGGTACCAGGCGCGAGGCGGGTAGAGGGTAGGTTAGGCTTTTGCCTGAAAATCGGCCTCAAGTCAAACTCCCCATAACGGGCAAGGAAGAAGAGAGAACTCGAGAAGCCCCAATATTACTCAGATTTTTTTCATTAATCATTAACTCTGCCTAGCCTAGGAGGCTTTACAATGCTTAAATATGAGAAAACATAACCCAAAAGCTATACACAAATGGCTAAGATTAAAACATCCGCCCAAAATACAATTTAAAACATAAATAAGTAAATAAAACTCTAAATAGATTAAGATAGGTGGGTTGGGCCTAAAGAACTGGTCCAGATGGATAGGCTAGGCCCATTAGCAGCTCGACCCATGGGGCCCATGGGTCTGTCCTACATCATTAATACACAGACTAGTTAGCCATGGTTGTAGCTCATTGCACTTTTGCATTTAGAGTTGTGATCTAATTTGCGCTAATGTGTTCCTTATTCTCCTAATGGGAACTAAGAAGCAAGTTTTCTATCAATATAAACTCCAAAGTGCACAGAGAAGCAAAGTTTCTTCTAATGTAAATTCCGAAGTGTGTGTGAGATATCATTCGAGTAATTCATGTGCTTTCATTTTTTTTTTTTGCGTGATGAATGCGCTTCTGAGACAATCTTAGTCACAAATTAGAAGTTAAGTTTGAAAAGGCTATTTACATTGCTTTTATTTCTATATTATTTGAAAATTTTCATATCAAAGTGCCTTTTCTTTAGTGGTACACTACTTATATTCTTTATGTTTGTATTAACTGTCAGTGGCAGCTTCGAGTGATGATCCAGTCCGTGAATGGATTCTTTCAGAAGGAAAGGCTACAAAGATTACAAGAATCAGTTCCATTGGGGGTGGTTGCATAAATCTTGCTAATCGATATGACACTGATGCAGGATCCTTCTTTGTTAAGACAAACAGGTGCATCCAATGTTCTGATTGTCAAATGGTTGAATTATGATGGGGCTGAATAACTCAAATCATAAACCGGATTTTGTAACTGGTGAATTATTTTTCTCCTTTTTATTAAGAAAAGGCACTTTCGAATATGAAATGTAAGAACCTAAAATTTTCATCTTTTGGATCCTGTTACTGAGTTAGTTCCTTTAAAAACTGTCCTCTGTCAGTGCTGCTTCCGATGACAGGATATCTTTTGAAGGGTAGGAATTGGAAGACTATATATTGATTGGAAACTGGATTTGAAATGATTGAGATGGAAAAATAGCAGAGTCAATGCTGATTTGACAAACAAGATTAGATGTGGTGGAACGGTCCCATTCAAAACAAGGTTCCACATCATTTATGGTGTAAAGACATTCATACGGGAAATTTTGGCCCAGTTTTGAATTGGACTCTTGAATAGGAAAAATTCATCCCAGATCTATGGACTTCCCCTATTTTCCCCTTGTTCATTTGATCCTATACGTCCATCATGTACTCCAAATTGGAAATTTCTTGTAAATTTGGTCCGTCCATCCACTTTGCAGCCTCTTCATAGATGGTTGCTCATCCAAACAAGGTGATAGAAGGGGGCCCTTGTGTGTGACCTCTTGGCTCAAACAAGGTGATAGATGGTTGTCTCTGCCATTTGTGGAGAGCACGTGCAAGTGAGCTGCCTCTATTCTTCTCTTGTACATTACATTTGCCTTTGGAAATATATGCACACTTATCTTTCCAAAAAAGTAAATGTTCCACATAAATCATTCTTCCTATGATGCGAGAAGCCAAGATCCCCTTCTTATAGTTAATTAGTTGAATTAACTGATATTCTGTCGCAAGCATGATAATTTATGCCTGCACGCAGACTCTGAAAATGTCTCCTATATCCAAGCACCACAATGGTTCACTGAATCAAGTTGGATTACCTATCACAATCTCTGATCGATCGACAATTATTTGTTGAGTTTTGGGTGCAGTGACTATTCATTTTAAGGCTACCAATTTGACAGTTTGAGTCCATTCAAGCAATGTGCATACTTTTTGGAGATCAACTTGACAGGCCCAGAGAATGGATGAGAGTTTCTTTAGACCGGTAGTCTTGTATAAAAGCTTATCAAACCATGTTACCAGTTCTACTGTGTGAAAAGTTGCGCTCAGACGGCCCCAGTTGTGATAAGGCTTCGATGATAGGGCATCATTAATGTGATTTTAGGCTGCATCTTGCATGCTACCAGAAGTGGGCTCATGAGATGGTATGGATTGAGGCGCTTGTATGCCATGTATCAGTAGCGTGTGAATGTAAATACCAATGAAAGAATAGTCCTGCAGATTGCAGACTCATATGTTTTAGATGGTTGCCTTCACTTAGTATGACATTTAGGAGGGCAGCAGTTGTTTTATCTTTTATTGTAGACTTTAAAGATATGATTATATGTAATGATTTGTGAATAGGAGAGAGTTTGGGAATTGATTGATTTGATTAACCATGTGATCAGCCCAAATGATCTGTTACTGAGTTAATGTATCTGTATTTTCTTTTCCCCCACAATGAGAGGACACGATTCCATGAATCATTGTGCTCTCTTTCCTTTGGTTATTTCTTGCTTTCAGGTGTGTTATCAAATACATAGTATGTAGCTATTTGCTTTCTATTGGTTGAGACATTGAGCATACTGTACAACTATGTAGCCTTTGCTGGTTGAAGGTAGTTTTTTCTTCTAAATTGATTCAATTTGATGTGGGCAGGATGCATAATATGAAGGAAAATTTAATTTCCTTTTGTAACTGTGAAACAGGAGTATTGGACCCTCAATGTTTGAAGGAGAGGCTCTAGGTTTAAGTGCAATGTATGCTACCAAATCGATTCGTGTGCCTAAGCCTTTTAAGGTCAATAGTTCCCTTGCTTATTTAATATTAAAGTAGCTGCATGCATCTTGATATTTGCTTATCATCACGTCTTCTAGATGACGTGAAATGTTTTCAAGTCTTGTAGGTTGGACCATTGCCACGTGGTGGCTCCTATATCATTATGGAATTTATAGAATTTGGCCCATCTAGAGGCAATCAGGTGATGTTGGCATATCATCCTTGATCTAGTGAAATGAACAAATTCATCCATTCACTGAATGATATTGTCTATCTGCAGTCAGTACTAGGGAGGAAGCTTGCTGAAATGCACAAAGCTGGGAAGTCTGACAAGGGCTTTGGTTTTGATGTTAACAATACCATTGGCAGGTGAATTATATTGCTATCAATGTTCAAAATTTTAAAACGTAATTCTCTATAGCTAACTCTCTTTCTATCAAAGCCTTTCATCTGGTGGCTTTTCATCCTGGAGATAAGCCATGCTAATATCTTCCCTCCAGGATGACCTCACCACCTAATTGGTTTCCTACCAATGGACAATTACGGGTAATGATATTTAATGAGCACTCGATTGGATGGTGACTGGTGAGGATCATTTTCCAATTCATCAGCTTGAAATCCAGAGAGTTCAAACTCTGTTCATAGCTTTGTCATGATTTCTTCAGCTTTATGTTGTGTGCTTGGTTGCCCTATCTGTTGCAGTACTCCCCAGATAAACACTTGGACATCCGATTGGGTTGAGTTTTTCTCTGAACATAGATTGGGTTACCAGTTGAAGTTAGCATTGGAACAATATGGAGATTCCAGTATTTATGAAAAAGGTAATGTAATGCTTGTCGTTGTGCATCAACTAAATACCATCCCATGTTTTATATAAAAAGCTAGTTGGTAACTCTTGATGCCTAAAATTCTTGACAAATCCATGATTTCAAATGTGATATGCATGGAGACACGACAGCCCATTGCATCTGGTTAATTTTAGAACTGTATCAGAAGGCCTTGAAATTATCAAATCTACCAGTCTGGACACAGTTCTAAAACGTGAATGTTCAACTCCAGAATTTGCTATGTTTGTCAGAATGCTAGTTAATTTTTTGTTAGTGTTTGCTGTCTTGATCTTCATATTTGATAGGTCAAAAGCTGATGAAAAGTTTGAGACCACTTTTTGAAGATGTTGTAGTAGAGCCATGCCTGCTTCATGGAGACTTATGGAGTGGGAATGTAAGCTACGACAAAAATGGCGATCCTGTTATAGTGGACCCAGCATGTTTCTGTAAGTATTTCTATTTTATCCAAACTAATTATATGCGTTGAAGCTATTTATTTTGTTTTTATTGGATTTTGGCGCTTGGAGAATTAACATCACTGGTGAGGTTGAATCCAAGTCTGCTCTACAGAGGATAGATGACTAACCAATGCACTAATTGTGGAATTGGCGATAAGCTATTTTTTGTTGATTGAGGATGCATTGCATGAAATGGAAGTCATAAGCATGCCCCACACACTGACATATGTGTCCGTGCACAGTATTCAGTTTCCTACAGGAGTCCTGCAAAATGGGATTTTTGGTCCCTGTCTTTAATTAAGGGTGGTCCCACTTTGTGGACAGTGGGGATCCAGCACTGCCCTTGTGCAGGACTCCTCCAGGTGAAAATTCAGCTATACATGAGTAATGGTTTTTCTCGTGCTAAAAACTTGCATGATTAACAATGTGTAACAACACACCTTGTTTTCCATTGTTTTCTCCTTCTATAGATGGACACAGTGAGGCAGAATTTGGAATGTCATGGTGTGCTGGATTTGGAGGATCATTCTACAGTTCTTATTTTGAGGTATCTTTAGAAACTAAAATAAAAAGAAAGGACTCAATTGACAGCATGGCTACTATCTTCATTGCATGTTAAGGAACTAGTCTTTTTTAACACGTGATGACTGATGCATGTAGGTAGGTGGTCTAACTGATGGGCTGCCTTAATCTTTATCAGTGAGACACATCCTACATGTTAATCGGTTGCTTACCTTTAGGTGCACAGGATTATATGGCACTATGCTTAAAATATGTAGTTTTTTGTGGCACCTAAATACACATACATTTGGGTACCGTTGTTTGGTGATCCAAACAACTTATGTCTTGGCCAAAGGTCGATGGGGGCAGCTCCAAATTTCTTGTAGCTGTTAGAGTGTATGGCCTTTTCTGCAGACTTTTGCTGAATCTTCTGTAACTGTAGGAAGCACTCAAATCTGAAGGGCTTTGCATATAATAGAAACAAAATCTAGTTCAGAACTAGTGATCTTAGAATAGTTGGAAGTTGCTCGTTAGTGCAACTACGAATAGCTGGTTCGTGTTGTTACCAAAGGAAAAGAAAAAGTTGTAGAAACTGTAAATATGATGGAAACCATAAATTATTACTTGTTTCGTGTATCTGGAAAAATCTTACTTGGCATGATTTTTCTCTTGCAGGTAATGCCAAAACAGCCAGGCTTCGAGAATAGGAGGGATCTTTATATGCTGTACCATTACTTGAATCACTACAATTTGTTTGGTTCGGGATACAGGTCATCTGCTATGTCTATAATAGATGACTATCTACGGATTTTAAAAGCCTAAGCCTAATGGGATTCCTGGTTTCCTTGTACTGTTGTACACCTTTCTTTTTTGTGAAAAGCACAGTTTTTTGGTCTATATTTACATTGTTTACACTTCTTGCCTAATCTTTGTACTTTTGTGTATCACCCCACTGGCCCATTTGAGTCTTCATATATCAAGTACAGGTAAAATAGGTTAATGCATAATCAAGGATATTCCTCTTGATATCATAAGCAATCTATTTTTGCTAGCCTTTCAGTGAGCAACCATTGCCTGAGTTCAATTTGCTACAAAGTAATCGGATAGGCAGAATCATGTAATCTGCTAGAGGTAAAAAAAATCTTAAATCTGATTTTTCTATAAGAGGAAAGATGTGGATAATCGTCATCGTCAAATGCTTATCTATTTATCCGAGGTTGATTTGTGAATTGTTGATTTTTTTCCTCCAGTCAACCCTATTTGTAGCTATAGTTTCAGTTACTTCACAGCGTATCATGTCTTACTTCACTGCTTTATTTAAGGCCTTTCATTTGTCTCGTCCTTTTGTGTACAGACCCATGCTATTCCAAGTTGCATTTCTTAGTTTTCTGTTTCTCCTCTCATTTGGAGCTACATGCAAGTTTCCTCATATGAGCTTCTAATGCACATCTATGCAGCATTTAGTTTTGCTTCCTGTTTCATCCTTGCTCAACGTTTATCTACATCTAATATACCACTGTAGATCTAATGCACCTTCTAATGATGACATTTAATCATTTTTTTCCCGAAGATTGCATGTATAATCCTCTCGTTTGCTCTCAACCATGTCTGCCTATTATTGATTCTATTTGTTATATCTAACTTATACCCTCAGTTTTGCTCATTAATTGATTGCAGATGCTGAAATCTATCAAGAGCATTAAACTGAATCTATCTACTAAATTTGTACTCCGTATATTGAGTCTGTATTCTGCTAATTTAAATCACATTTGATCTAGCATTTGTCTTCAAGATTCTAGCTTGCAAGTTTTCTTGGTAGGGTTGATTTTCTCCCGTGCTCCTATGCTATGTGGTCCATTTAGATTAGGGATGTAAATGGGTCCCTGATTCTTTGATTACTCGGAGGTTTCTACCCGTTAAAAACCGGATCTGTGTCTTTATTTAGGCCCTGATAAGTAAATGGGTCCGGGTCCGATTCCGCCTAGGTTTGGATCATTTTCTACCTAGACCCGGATCCAAATCCGGATATAAACCCGACCCATATATAGTTCTGGTTCCGGATCCAGAGACAAGAAATCGGTTCCGAGACCGGATCCGGTTCCACCTTTTCTTTAATGGTTCCAGTTAGGGATCCACCATGGACTCGGACCGGAACCGACCCGTTTACAATCCTAATTTAGATCGGTGTGATCATCAAACACAGTGGGACTGGTGAAATTCAAGGGGTCCCACCTTAGGGGTTGATCCAGGAGACACATACGTGGAAAGGAACGCGTGTGGAGGAGAAAATTTTCCCTCATGGTATTTGGATATAAAAGTGCTCCATGGTGAATGGTCCTCAATAGAATTGGGTCCCGCTGTGTTGGGGCACCTAACTAGATGGACCCAAACCTTTTGTAAATCGATCTATGGTAAATGATCCAAAACAGATGGGCCTATTATGGATTTTTAGAAATAGGTGTGTCCCAGACTCCCAATTGGGGTAATCTAATTTTGTGGGCTCCTGCACGGATCGTCCTCGATAGATGAGTCCAATAGAGGATTTTCAGAAGTAGGTTGGCTCCACTAGCTTCCACCCATCCACGATCTACATGGGACACAGTAGACTAAAAACTGACATTCTGCCTATGCCACCCAATGATCACAGTTACATGGGGGGTCACTAAATTAACACGTCAACCCAACTATGTGAAACTGTTCTTACCTATATTCACTTGACCCACTAGATCTAGTGGGTCAACACAAATGGGTGGATGGTTGAACCAACCTCCGTGCAGATTTGCAACATAAGTGGTAATGGTAAAATGGTTAATCTTTCATCTACTGGGCCCCTCCCATTCACATGGATGGATGGGATGGATAGAAAGTCAAAAGAGCTACACTGGTATAACAATGAGCCCACCAACATAAACATGAAATCACTGTGATCATATTGTCTAAATTGGACCAAACTAATTTTGTCATTTCAGGTGGCTTTCATGGTTAGAAATGGGTGGGCCTCATTTGTACTAGGAAAGAGACTGAATGACGCATGAATTAGTGACACCATAGGTTCAAATGCGACATGGGCGCATGGGTCTGCCAGGCCAAAGTTACATCTGTAGTTAAAGCCAGATTTGATTGCTCATATGGAATTCGGGCAAGATCCACCCACATGTCCCATAAAACCCAACCTAGACTGCCAAGTATCTCTCTGGATTTATTGAAACGTGGATACTTTTTTTTGTGTGGACAATGTTATTTTGAATAAGCGGTTGTGGTGGGTCCCATCATTTTTTTTTATTTTTTATTTTTGTTTTTGGGATAAATGCTTTTTCATGTTTTTTCATTGGATTGTCCTGTGGGTAAATGATCTACTGCTCCTGCCTAGATTGTCTCAGAAGAGATATGAAGGTGGGGTCTCTGGAAAGAAGGTTTGATAGATAAGTCATTACCATTGAAAAAAAAGAATCAGCATTATCAGATCTTACCAGCCATTTGACCGAATGCATGTGGGCCCATTTGGTAATTTTATTTGTCAAGTAAAGTTAAGTCAAGTAAAATTGAGCATAAAATCAAAAGCACTTTAATTCAAAACTCGCTCCATTTTTTTCATAAAAAAAAAAAGCAACTACCTTTATTCACTGAAAGACAAAAAAACTCAATTTCTTATTTCCCCATACAGAAAGTAAAAAATTTTCCATTCTAAATAACTAAAAACAAAATACCATATAACCCACTTATATTTTATTCCCTTCTTTTATTTCACTTCACTCCATTTTATTTTAAAAGTAAATTGCCAAATGGGCCCGGGGACCTACCTTGTGATTCATCCACACCTTTCACACGCACGGGAACCTTCCTATACTCACTGTGGATTTGCCTCCACTAAATGGACACCGTTGGATTAAAAGTCAAATTTTTTCTTTAATATAAAGCTATCAAGTTTGTAGGCTAGATCAAAGGGTTAGAGGTATGAGACTGACCCCACTTTCAATTCTGAGTCGATCATGAATAGATCTTTCCAAACCCATATTTCTTATAATCTGAGTGCCTACAAGTGCGGATCCAAGATTTTCATTTCGGTGGTACGGGCAATGATTTAGGTTAAGAAGTCAAATAAGAAAATATAATTTTTTAATGTATTATTAAGGAGTTTCTAGAATCTCACGGGTACGAGTGTACCCCCTAGCAATATCTAGGTCCACCCCGGCCTACACCGTGCACACCGGGGCGGAAATATTACCAATTATATAACTAATAATATTTTAAAAATTAGCCATATAAAATAATCATGTCAATTGTATAATTCCCGTTTTCTAATAATTCAAATGGACAAATGATAGATATGCAATGGACTTGACTTTCGGTACTGACACTAGATTCCAAAGTCATCTTTCATCTAAGATTTTCGAGATGCCTATATGGATAGGACTCCCACTCTCGGTATGCTGTCTATGGTGTTGAGGTCAACGTTCACCCTCGTTCTTTAACCCTCATTCTTATCGTAAAATCATTATTATGCCGTTTGCGATCAAAAGTTTCATCCTGGGAGGTTGACCAAATGGCGGTTAACCTTCTTTTATTGTTCAGGAATGTGAAGATCTTAGTAGAATCGTGGTTGTAACTGTTTCATCCAGCCTTATCTAACAACACCTTAACCATTGTATTTACCAGGCTCCAGCTATTGATACCACCAAGCACTCTCAAAGTCTCAATGCGTGTGCAATCCATACAACTGGCACCCAATCAATCCCCCCGCGAAAACCCCACGGTTTCCATTCCTCTGCCTCTCTCTTATATACAAACCCATTCCAACCCACCCACAACACTCTCTCTGTCTCACACTATAATCTTTGGAATTTGAATTCCTCCTTTCTCCATCTCTCCAATTTCATATACACAAATGGACTACCAAACTTCGCACGTGCCACATGGACACCAACCCCAAAGGGTCCCACCCTCCAATCTGCTCCATGCCCATGCAGACCCACCAGATGGCCCTTTTTATTCGAATCGCACGTGCCATCAACCATTCCCCTTTTCACACATGATGAATGGCCCACCCACTCACGTGGGTCGAATCATGCACGTGCGCGAAAACACTTCGCTCCATAACTCGCAGCCGAAGCAGGCGGCGACGTCCGCCGGAAAACAACCCGTCTATCACGGCATCCGTTGCCGGAGCGGGAAGTGGGTGTCGGAGATCAGGGAGCCACGTAAGAGCTCGCGTATATGGCTCGGCACCTTCGCCACCGCCGAGATGGCGGCAGCGGCCCACGACGTGGCGGCGCTCGCACTTAAAGGCGCGGATGCTATACTAAACTTCCCGGATTCCGTTCGTTCAAACCCAGTTCCGGCGTCAAATTCCCCGTCTGACATAAGGGCGGCGGCGGCAGCAGCAGCCGCATTGAGGGAGGCGAAGTCTGGGGAGGCTGACGAAGCACCGGCTATCGGTCGGCCGGAAAATGATGATGAGGAGAGGAGTCAGCTTCCGATGGGGGACTTTAGGGAGGAGTTCTTGGATGAGGAGGAGCTTTATGCAATGCCGGAGTTGCTGGTGAGCATGGCGGAGGGGATGCTCCTCAGTCCGCCAAGGTTGAGTTCACCGGAATCCGACGACTGGCCAGAAGATTCAGATGGTGGAAGCCTATGGAGCTATGGTTAAATGAGAAATCTCTTCTCCTTACCAAACTCACAAACATAAAAACATAGAAGTAGAGAAGAAGGAGGAGGAGGAGGTAAGTAGAGCATAAGAAAGTGAAAACCACACTTGCGAGTTTTAGAGTGCAAGTATAAATTAAACCTGCTCATATCATATGTCCCATGAATTAGCAGGAGTACAAATTTCACTCTGTTCATATCATATGTCCCATGAATTAGCAAGAGTCCAAATTTCACTCCGATTAGAGTAGTGTAATTGAGTGATTAGATGTAAAATATGTGAATCAGTCTTGCGATTGTTTTCACTCTAATAGAAGTGATTTCTTTTTATGAGAAGCGTGATTTAGAGAGAGAAGTTAATTCTCTCCCTCATTTGAAATGAAAGCAGGAACAAGACAATGAAAGGAATGTGTTCTCTTTCAATGCTACTAAGCTAGCTACTTTGTGTGATGATGCTATATTTTGTACTGAGAATTTCCAAGGGTGGATGTCCAAATCCCTCTTTTGATGTGTTTGTTTGTTTTGTTTGAATGAATCAATGATATCTTTTCTAAAAAAAAAAAAAAACCTTTGTGTGACATAGGTGGTGGTTTGGTTTCACTATCCCTGTGCCTTTTTTTTAATCTTAAAAGAGCTCAAGAGATGAGCTAATCAGCATCTTTATGTAACAGATGTATGAGCTATTTAATCAACATCCTTAATGTAATAGATGTGTTTTAGTCTACTTATCATCTGCAAGATTTCCTGAAAATAGAAAGAAGAAAAGAAAACTGTATCCTACTCTAGAAAGTAGAAACTAACATCTCAGTAAATAGTGTTTATCCATTTCTAGGGGGGTCTTATGCTATTTGTGCTTATGTAGTGGTGGTCTGTCCATTGCTCTGTGATCTTCTCAACTGACAAATATGTACAGCAGTAGAACTGAAACCCATGCATGTAAATCTAACCGTTGCACAGGTTGAATCATGTATATCGAACCTAGATCTGGGGTGGCCTATTAGTACAATGGATATGTACCCTGATGAGAATAGTCAATTTACCTAAACGTCTCTTTATCACATGTGTGACTGAACTAAATATGTGGTTAGAGAACGTTCACAGTGCCGCCCCCTGATGTCATCTTTGCTCTCATCTCTTCTTCCTCTTTGAGGATTTCTAGGTATCTCTCTGACTATTGGATTTAGACCGTTGGATACCAATGGGATGAGGGTTATTTGAAGTTTGAATTTAAGAATTTTGTCTGTACTTCACTCCTTTCATTTTCTCCATTTGAATGATTCTGGGAACGTATGTCGGCATGGAACTTAATTCCAAGAGATGCAGGCAAGGTTCAAAGCAGCACATGGATAATGAAGCATGTGTTGGGTTTATGTCTCGTATTACGGATTCATTGGAGCGGTCCATTCGGCCGGGTTGAAGGTGACCAAAGGTATTTTGGACATTGTATCGGGACTTTTTTTTTTTTTTTGAGCTAAAAATACAAAAAAATTATATATACCATGTAATCTGTAACCCTAGACTCTGAAGAGAGTCACGGGTCATGATTTGAATATTACTCTCTTGCCTTGGACGTAGGCAGTTTTATCGAACCGTGCAAATCCTCATCTTTCTCTCTTGTGCTGCATGAATATTCAATCGCAAGTTTCCCGCTTATGTACGCATGCACACAACAGCATGAAATGAAACCTTAATATCCCATTTGTTACATCAACAAGATATTGCTACCATATAAAAAAAATATCGCATTTGTTTGCTCGGTCCTGAAATTATAGAAATTCTAAACAATATATTTGTATCAAAGTGGCTAAAATTAAAGAGACAAAAGGTGAATATCCACAAATGGTAGAAATAATCTTTCATTTAGGAATTGTTTGTGAGATGCCGTGTGTTTCCTCTTCTAAGTTGTACCTTATAGGTTGGAATTAAAGAATGTCATTGACACAGAAAAAGACCACTTTTTTGACCTTATTTGTATGAAAACGCGCCTACCACCAAACACTGAAACAGTGCATCTTGTGGAAAATCTTCGTGTTTTCCTTTTCTTTCCTGTAGAAATTACATTGCACAAACGTGTTGCTAAGATTTTTAGGAATTGAAGACTTCATACAAACAAATGGCCCTAAATCAAATCTTGGAAAATCCGGGATACTATCTACATCTTCATCTTCTATTATTCACCTCTCACCTCTTAAATAAGCCTTCTTGTAACACATATTACCATGAATTAATTGGGTATCCTTGGGAATTCTAAGCCACGGAATTACCTGAGATTCAAGAAGGTGAAATCTAGCGATGACTTCCAAAGCGTCTATAGGAAATAATTACACGCCCATGAAGATGGGTCCCATCAACATCTCCCTCTTATATCCTTCACACTTTTCCTCTTTAATATGAATTTTTAAAAATTCAATTCCTAATAAACAAAACATGACTAAAAATATAATAATATATTTTATTCATGTATTTTTCAGGTAATCAAACGATAACCCAATTTCAACAAAAATCCGAATAAATTCCCACTAAAGTGAAATTTGGCTAGCGTAAATGCCAAAGCAGGAGAATTTATTTTGAGCCATACGTTTAAATTATAATAGCTAGAAGATCTGGACTCTACCTTTTCATTTGTGAATGATGAGTGAGTGGAAAAGAAAGGGGTAGCTGGGGAGTCGGCCATGAGAGAAGAAAGGCATTGATAGCAGTCAAGAGTCTTCATATAATGAGAGATAAAAAGGTGTCAGCAAAGGCAAGGAAAGAAAGGTTGGTCGGGTTGAGATCGAAAGAGCAATGGAATTAAGAAGCCGCAATTCTGAAAAGTTTGAATAAGGAGAGAAAGTTGACTAGGACTGAACAAGCATGGCCGACAATATTGGACCACCTTGATTACCCATGTCATCAACCCTTCATCAAATTTCTAGCAAGAGCTAGGTTGGTAACATGTCTGCCTGCTATCTCCTCCAAATCTATGAGCAAATGAGCAAATTTCAACAGCAACTTTCAATTGCTGGAAAGACACAAATGCAGGTCCATGGACAATAAACTTGATTTGTGTTGACTGCAAGTAGCATGTCAAGTAGGGATCTAACCAGGTTGATTCAGAGGTGGAACCATAGTTGATTCAGATCAGGATTATGATGTTTGACTTAAGCCCCCCCACATGTTAAGTTTCACAAGCCAATACATCCCAAAAACTTAAGCTTTTAGAAAGTGGAAGACAAATCTACTTAATATATGAATATGCATTCATTTTGAATTCCAACATAAAATCTATAAGTTGTATTAAGATATAGATCCAAAATAAGATGTAGAATGCGTTAGTATAATTACATAAATGACCTTTAAAATAAATTCTTTAATTATACAAATGAGGATATCAAATGGTATGTGATTAAAGCTAAATAAACTCTCAAATATGGATATAAGGTAACTTATGTTGGCCCTTAATACCCATACATACTTAATATGTGAATATAATCATTTTAAAGTCAGAATCTCAGGTTAGAACATATAGGGATTGGACTCTGGTTTAGAATAATCCTCTTCCCTTGGAACCAAAGATTTCAATGCTTCAATGATTGACTATCAATTTGCAACCCTAGTATATATGTGAATATAATCATTTTAAAGTCAGAATCTCAGGTTAGAACATATAGGGATTGGACTTTGGTTTAGATTAAACATATTCCCTCGGAACCAAAGATTTCAACGCTTCAATGATTGAATATCCTTTTGCAACCCTAACGCTACTCACCAAGTAAAATGAATGACACTGTGTCCCATCTTTAACTATAAGTGAATGGAAAAGAACAGGTATATATACAGTTCAACTATTGATTTAAGGCCTCCAAAGTTGTACATATGTAACCTTCATATGAATCTTATTTCAAAGAAGTTGGACACATTAAATAAATTAAACCTCTAGTCTCATCCCATTTTTTTCTCCTTCTAATTATCATCTCCTTGTGAAATTTTAGGATTGATGACATGCAGCCAGGATGGAGAGGTCACAAATATGGATCCAGATCCCCTGTATTTGGTCCAATCAGGGGGTGCCACATGGGGAAAGGAGTTTTTTTTTTTAATTATTTTTTACTTTTTATTTTAAGGAGATAGATTTTTATTTAATTATTTTTTTTTAAAATGGAATGTGACGCCTTTTCCACGTGGCACCCCCTCATTGCCATGTTTGGACATGCACTAAAAATGATGTTGATGTTAGGGTTTGGACCTTTGCCATCAGTACTCAGCAGTCACCTATCAGGTGATCCGCGAATCCAATCGATCAGGTGATAGTACAAAAAAAGTGGGGCCCACCATTCAGATTTTTAGACGGTCGGCAATGCCGTGCAGGAGTGAGACTTACGGTGGGGATGATAATTAATACCACGTGCTGAAAATGAAAAAACCTCGTTGTGATAACGACGCCCACCGTAGAACTGTGGGCCCCGCCTCGAATCGAACTGGGTTGGGCTGGCTCGAAAGAGATTGGACGTACACGGTTTCTCGGTGCCCCGCACCAAGTCGCATAGAAGACCATGGGGGACATGAACATCTGTGCTCACGCTTTTAGCGGGATCTAATGGCCCACCTCCTTTTGAAAAATAAGATCACATGCTTTGATGGGATCTAACACCAGATTATTCTCTGTGGACCCACATGATGTGATGAGACTTACATGTCAAGGAATCATCCGTGTAGAACAAACTGTCAATGCATTATCATTAAAGTGACAAACATGCTCTCAAGCTTCCAAATTTGGCCAGTCAGATTACAACCACCGCTCGTTACTGCTCGGGTAGGAAAACAACCACTAAACAGTAAAACGGTTAAATCTAGGGCTACGATGATATGAGGGGGTGGGTTTTTTTTTTTTGTCGAACCTTATCCATAAGAGGCCCTTTTATAGTTTTATGTACTTCACTCATTATTAATAAGAAGAGGCATTTAAGTGAGCTCCACAAACTAGACTGCATATAGGTAGTCTAAGTTTAGCCATAAGAGAACATTGCTTACAATTTCACATATGATTAAAATAATAGTTTATATATCTTTACTTGACCCAAAATTTTGGTCAATGCATGCCCAAAGGCATTTGTGTGATAGGAGCCGGGGTGGACCTACGTATATTGTTTTGGAGGTTGTTGCCCAACCTGCAAGAAAATCATGCGTCCACCAGATCCAAAACCCATATGAAAATCCTAGATTAGTCTCTAAATTAAACCCACATGAAAAACTTGGGCTTCTCATCAAAACCCAACTATCTATTTGGCTCTACCCCCTCGAACGAAAATCAAAAGTCAGCCACTGGATATGAACATATTTGAAGACATTATGGTGGGTTGTTAGACGGTAGTACGAGAGTTTTTAAACATTTTCAGCACAAATATTATCTGAGTCTCTCTCTCTCTCTCTCTCTCTCTATATATATATATATATATATATATATGCTCCTATGAGAGGGATGTTATCATGGAGATCCCCTCTTCATAATTAAAACCATCCCGCTAGTGATATATCCTCAACTTGTATTGATCTTCCGTGCATCCCACTCCCTCATCATTGGGTGTGACACTTTTTTTCATAGAGAAAAAATGAATTAATTTACTTTATAGAGAGAATTTTTTAATTATTGCTATATTTTCGTAAATTATAGAGAGGATTTTGATTTCCCATTAGATAATAGGATTCCTCTCTTCTGTAGAACGAAATCGATTGAATATGGAATCCACTCACTACACAAACACTCTTGCTTGTATAATGCCGCGGGAAAAGGAAACCATGTTTCCTCTTCTACGAAGATAGAAGTCCAACTCTATGTGGCTATTTTTAAATGACTTTCCCTCTATATAAAAATACCCTAAATGTAACTTTACCTTCTTCTGGTTGACACCTATAGATACCTTCCAGCATTATCGGTTACGCTGTTATGCATGTTGAAGGTAGCCGTCAATGATGGATCATAGTGCTCATATATTGCACCATCTCATAACCATTTATATATATATATATATATATATATATATATATATATATATATATGGGAGGTGCTCTTGTGAGAGACACTCTCACCTTACTATGAGAGATAAAGGTGGAGCTCTCACATTTAAGTTGTTGACATTAAATATGGATGTGAGGGCCCCCACCTTATCTCTCATAGTAAGTTGAGAGTGTCTCATAGGAGCACCTTCCTATATTCATAGTAAGGTGAGAGTATCTTTCACAGGAGCACCTATATATAGGGAGATTACAACCACCGCTCGTTACTGCTCGGGTGGGAAAACAACCACTAAACAGTAAAACGGTTAAATCTAGGGCTAGGATGATATGAGGGGGTGGGTTTTTTTTTTTTTGGGGCATTCGGCGACGGGTCCCTGAACATGTCACTTTATTGCCTTAGATCCACAATCTTTTTTCATAGTGTGATAGGTCCTTTTTTCAAATTTGATGACCTAAAATGTCTAATTTACCCTTTCTTCAAAATCATATCCCACGATTAGTGGGATATGCCATTAATAATGGTCAACTACCATTTAATTAGCCAAATAAATTTCAAAAGATCTAAATAAATTTCAAATAATGTAAATAAGTTTCAAAAGATGAAAATAAATCTCGAAAGATCCAAATAAATTTCAAAAGACGAAAATAAATTTCAAAAGACGTAAATAAAATTAAAAAAAGCAAATAAACTCTAAAAAAAACATAAAAAAGTTTCAAAAAATACAAATAGAGTCGAAAGAACCCAAATAAATTTCAAAAAATGCAATAAATTTCAAAAAAACACAGAGAAATTTAAAAAGAAGCAAATAAATTTTAAATGATGCAAATAAATTTCAAAAAATATAAATAAATTTCAAAAGATGAAAATCAATTTAAAAGAACGCAAATAAATTTCAAAAGATCCAAATAAATCTCAAAATATATAAATAAGTCTCACAAGACGCAAATAAATTTCAAAAGACGTAAATAAAATTTCAAAAAACGCAATAAATTCCAAAAGAACGCATATAAATTTAAAAATATCCAAATAAAATTCAAAAGATGTGAATAAATTTTAAAAGATACAAATAAATTGCAAAAGACGTAAATAAAATTAAAAAACGCAAATAAATTTCAAAAAATGCAAGTACATTTGCCAAAACTAAGAAAAACCAATTTTCCAAACTACAAAAAATTTAACAAAAAACTCAATATTTATGCCAAAACTCAGTTAAATTTATTTTTAAAAATGCAAATAAATTGAAAAAGAGGCAAAATAAACTTCAAAAGACACAAATAAAGTTAAAAAACGCAAAGAGATTTCAAAAAATGCAAATAAATTTTTCTAAAAATCAGATTGATTTTCCAAGATTTTAAATAGATTTTTAAAATACTTAAATAAATTTGCCAAAAACACAGAAAGGTTTATTAAAATAACTCAGTAAAAATTTCAAAAATGGAGATAAATTTGTTAAAAACTTAGATAAATTTGTCAAAAACTCAGATAGATTTACCAAAAACTCAGATAAAGTTTCCAAAATGGAGATAAATACGTCAGAAGGTCAGGTATATTTTCCAGAAACTCAGATAAATTTACTAAAAACTCAGATAGATTTGCAAAAATTTCGGATAAATGTTTCAAAAACTCAGATAAATTTATCAAACACTTAGCCAAGGCCATTTGGTGGCGAGTGCTACAGTGATCTCTCCAGTCTTCTTCCTCAGTCACGGTAGCAAGTGGGCTGTCGACGTGATGTTCGTACTGATGCTGTCACGCTGATGTAATCACATGCCCGCTTATTGTTTTGGATATGGGCTTCTGCAGAGTGGGCAGGTCGAACATGACCTGAATCGACCCGAGACCTAGGACACCCTAGATGGGTTGTCTCCTTTCTTTCTTCTTTCTTCAACAGTTGATTCTGTTATGGGACAAAATCACAAAAAACCACGCAAGGCATGTTGTTACCTTTTCTTCTTCTTCTTCTCCACTGGAACGAACTTCCGCCCGGAACCACCTTACCCGATGACGTACACCAACGGCGACGGACGACAGCTGCGATGGGCAGCGATTCTGGCCGGTATCGCGGCGAGCAACGAGGTCGGCAGCTTCCTGCCGGATCTTCTGTCACCGTTTTCCTCTCAAGTGGTTTGTGCAATCTGTAACAACATAGCTTCTGAAAGGATTGGCCACTGCCAATCGCCATTCAAATGAGGTCGAAGAAACTGCTTCTTGGAACGAGAGATGCTCTGGAGAGGCTCAAACGCATCGATTCATCATCATATTCTTCTTTTTCTTTTTCTTATTATTCAGCCTCATTATCTCATGCTGCCATCGATTCTCCGGATCTCGCCCTCTCCATTAAGAAAGATATCGCTCAGATCCAATCCCTCTACGATGAGATGGACCGCGTGTGGCGCTTCGTCGGATCCAGACCCCAAACTGGAGACAGAGAAGACACTGGAAAGAGGATCCAAAATCCCAACATCGCCAGAACAGGGGGTCCGCCGGAGAAGAAGGAAGGAACATTCGTACCACCAATCACCGAAGAAGCCCAGATTTTTCACCTCGGCGTCAGGCTATCAGTTGCTCGATTCGAATTGCACCGCAGTCTGTGCGTCTTCTTCTATCTAGCAATCGTGGCCCACTCTGAATCTCAACATGGGAGACTTGCAGTTGAACTATGCCCTAGAAACGAGGGAGAGCGGAAGATTTAAAATTTTAAAATTCAAATTTTTTTGCCAAAACAGGTTGAGAGGGCAAATTAGTCATAAAAATGTTGTTAGGGACCTCTAGCCGAAATGTGTCCAGCTGTATGGACTACAGGCCTTAGAGAAAAAGTTCATGGACCGGAGGCCTTACAAGTCCAATACGAGGGACCTTTCGCTAATTACCTCTTTTTTTTTTTGTCGAACCTTATCCATAAGAGGCCCTTTTATGTACTTCACTCATTATTAATAAGAAGAGGCATTTAAGTGAGCTCCACAAGCTAGACTGCATATAGGTAGTCTAAGTTTAGCCATAAGAGAACATTGCTTACAATTTCACATATGATTAAAATAATAGTTCATATATCTTTACTTGACCCAAAATTTTGGTCAATGCTGCCCAAAGGCATTTGTGTGATAGGAGCCGGGGTGGACCTACGTATATTGTTTTGGAGGTTGTTGCCCAACCTGCAAGAAAATCATGCGTCCACCAGATCCAAAACCCATATGAAAATCCTAGGTTAGTCTCTAAATTAAACCCACATGAAAAACTTGGGTTTCTCATCAAAACCCAACTATCTATTTGGCTCTACCCCTTCAGACGAAAATCATAAGTCAGCCACTGGATATGAACATATTTGAAGACATTATGGTGGGTTCTTAGACGGTAGTACGAGAGTTTTTAAACATTTTCAGCACAAATATTATCTGAGTCTCTCTCTCTCTCTCTCTCTCTCTATATATATATATATATATATATATATATGCTCCTATGAGAGGGATGTTATCATGGAGATCCCCTCTTCATAATTAAAACCATCCCGCTAGTGATATATCCTCAACTTGTATTGATCTTCCGTGCATCCCACTCCCTTATCATTGGGCGTGACACTTTTTTTCATAGAGAAAAAATGAATTAATTTACTTTATAGAGAGAACTTTTTAATTATTGCTATATTTTCGTAAATAATAGAGAAGATTTTGATTTCCCATTAGATAATAGGATTCCTCTCTTCTGTAGAACGAAATCGACTGAATATGGAACCCACTCACTACACAAACACTCTTGCTTGTATAATGCCGCGGGAAAAGGAAACCATGTTTCCTCTTCCACGGAGACAAAAGTCCAACTCTATGTGGTTATTTTTAAATGACTTTCCCTCTATATAAAAATACCCTAAATGTAACTTTACCTTCTTCTGGCTGACACCTATAGATACCTTCCAGCATTATCGGTTACGCTGTTATGGATTTTGAAGGTAGCCATCAATGATGGATCATAGTGCTCATATATTGCACCATCTCATAACCGTTTATATATATATATATATACACACACACGTGGGAGCTGCTCTTGTGAGAGACACTCTCACCTTACTATGAGAGATAAAGGTGGGGGCTCTCACATTTAAGTTGTTGACATTGAATATGGACGTGAAGGCCCCCACCTTATCTCTCATAGTAAGTTGAGAGTGTCTCTCACAGGAGCACCTCCCTATATTCATAGTAAGGTGAGAGTGTCTTTCACAGGAGCACCTATATATAGGGAGGTGCTCCTGTGAGAGATACTCTCACCTTAGTATGAGAGATAAGGTAAGTGCTCTTATATTTAAGTTGTTGGCTTTAGATATGCATGTGAGGGCCCCCACCTTATCTCTCATAATAAGGTAAGAGCATCTCTCATAGGAGCATTTCCCATATATATATATATATATATATATATATAAAAGGGGAGGCTCTCTTAAGCTAAAGCTTAGGTTGAAATTTCGTAAGCTCACGCTTGTGGGGCCCACCCTTGGTCCATCCAAATGGACCAAACACACGACTCCCCGAATTGCACATGTCCACCGACTTTCGGTAAGATCTGAATTTATTGGACCGTTGGATCGACTATGTACCGATCCGAATGGACTGCTGACAATTAAACTTTTGAAGCTCAGATGGAGATGATAGAAACCACGGTTGGGGTTGATTTTTTTTATAAAGAAGTGGGTTCCAAGGAGTCATTGAAATGCCCCCATCCTCATTCCCCATGTGGGTCCCCAGATGGCCCCACCACACATCTGAGCTTACCTTATTCTAAGATTTAGCTTAGGAGAGCTGCCCCCATATATATTTATATATAGATACATACATACAAAATACATTTTAGGGAGAGTTGTTCGCATGACTTCCTTGTGCAGTCCATTGTATTCCCGAGTCCCCCCCACCCCCAAAAAGAAAAAAACAAACACACCACACACGGACTATCCCCCGTGAATTACCGCAAACCCAAATTTGGTACTCATTCAATCATTACTCACTATTGAATTGAAATGAACAAGTAATAGTACATTTTAAAACCATAAAACTCAAGGGCCACATACCAAGGGTTTAGGATGATGTAATTGGGATAAATTTGGCGAACCTCTAGGTCTCACAAGATATTTTCATTTCATATCATCCTATGATTCGTATGGCTTTAAGTGGGCCTCATCATCAAAATAAAACCATATATTTGATGATTTCATGACAAAAAAAAGTACTTCTTACCGTTCAATGAGAAGCAAAAATATAAGCTCCATGTAAGACCCTTTTAGATGCATGCCAATCATGGATGTTTAAGGTGATGAGAAAGGTCTCATTGTGAATTATGTTTTGGGTAAGAAAATATATTCAACTAGAGTTTTAAGGTTTATGAGATTCAATCTAATTGATGAGTACAATTCAAGATGGGTGTTATGTTAAGGTAAGTGCCAATTCATTAATGGGAGGGAGGCGTTACTGTTGACCGACTTCGACTAAGTACCATGGAACTACAGTCAGATGATTCACTTAGCTGAGAATTGTCAAATGAAACTGACTTATGTTGGTTAAGTAATTGTATTAGTTAATTTTAAGTGCCATTGCTATAACAGTTATATAAGCAGTTTAGTCGAATAGACGCATGGGCTACTCCTTTCAAGGACGACATCCACTAGCTCAACTGGTAGTCATGGAAGCCTCATTCAACTTTGCACAAGAACATACATAGTTTGTTGACTCTAGAGTCATTAATCACATTACAAATGACCTAAGCAATTTGTCTGTGAATGTTGGATATCAAGGAAAAGATTAGGTTTCAGTCGGTAATGGGCAAGTTCTGAATATGGCTAACATAGGGTCCTCAGTCATTCGTCTTTCTTCTTCTCTCCATTGTTCAAACTCAATCAAATTTTACATGTTCCTGCGATATCTTCCAATTTTTTATCTATTCATAAACTTGCCACAAATAATATTGCATTTTTATATTTGAATCACTTAACTTCTTTATATAGGATTGAGTCTCGGGCAAGATTCTTTTCCAAGGACGGTATAAAAATGGTTTATATCAGTTGTTAGGAAAGTAAGAATAAAGATGAAACCAAACAACACAAAGTAGACACAGATTTACGTGGTTTCCTCAAGATTGAGGTACGTCCACGGATCACACCGATTTCACTATGCTCAAAGGTAGAAGATGAGAATACAAGATACCAAATCTCGAGCGGCTATGCAAGGGTTACATAAAGGCGCATGGTAATATTATTACGGAAATACCCTTACATGTTTCAGTGTAATCAGGCTCCACACATAACACCAATTTCCTGTGTCTTCCTTTTCAATTGTTTCTCCTTACAAATATTTGGTTGGTGCCAGCACTTTAGCTGGAATCTGGCATAGTAGGTTGGGGGCATCCATCTTCTTCTGTTTTTCAAAAACTTGCCAAAGATCTTCCATTACTTAGTTCATCTTCACTTCCCTTTTCTAAATACTACAGACTTGGCAAAAGGTCCAAATTAGCATTTTCTGTATTTGAAACTATCTCTTTTTACACCATTGGAACTCATTCATGGTGATGTTGGAGTCATACGCCCATCCTTTTTGTGTGTGGGTTCAGGTACTATGTTGTTTTCTTTATGACTTTAGTAAACACACCTGGATATTTCCTTTGTACTGTAAATCTGAAGCTTTCTATAAGTTTGTAACTTTTAAACTTCAAATTGAAAATCTATTAAATCTGAAAATTAAGAAATTTAGATCAGATGGAGGGGGTGAATATATGAGTAACAAGTTCCAATAGTTGCTCAAGGATAGTGGAATTCTTCATCAAGTATCTTGCCTATATAGCCCTAAGAAAAATTGATGCTCAGAAAGAAAACACAAACATAACATATAATAGAGATCGGCCTTACTCTTCCTTTCAATGACCACATGCCAATCTAATAAATATGATGCATATTTGATCTTTAGGATTACTTTACACTCTAGATTATGCTACATTGAGAGTCTTTGGTTGTGCTCGCTACTCATGGCTGAGATCTTATGTTAAGCACAAGCTTTGATCCCTGAACAAAGAAATGTGTTTTCATGGGTTATAGTCTTAACCACAAGGGATATAGGTACCTTAACCATTCCACACGGAAAGTTTCCCACTCCAGACATGTAGTATTCAATATTCAATGAGTCTTCCTTCCCATTTGAAGCTTCTCAAAAAACTACTCAACATCCCATCAATGAGCCTTTCCATAATCTCTCTTTTACCAAGTGGTTTTTCCCACATAGTCATACAACTTCAATTCTGGGTACTGACTGTTAGTAATAATATTTACATATATCTGGGGGCTTCATGTATTTTTGTGTGTTGGACCACCTTTGTAATTTCATGAAATATATTCTTAATGAAAAGAGGTTCAGCTCTCGATTAGGGCTTGAACCATTCTTGCCTTTCTTCTCTCTGCAGTATTCCCAACCAGTAACATGGTATTAGAGTAGGGATATTGATCGTGTGATTCTTCTTCTTCTTCCCTTGTTCCTTTTCTTCATTTCTTTTTCATTCCCCTTCCCTTCTTCTCCCTTCCTCTCCTTCTATCTTCTCTCTTCGTTTCCGTTTTGAGGTTCCAGAATCCAGCTAGGTCCATGCAGGCCTAACCAGCAGTTGCCTGCACAGGTCGTGATGAGCAGCTGGCGGTTTACGGTGTTGTGAAAGTTACCCCAGTCATTTGATAGTGAGTAGTTTGTTCGTTTTTTATTTTTATTTTTGTGCACATCATCTCTTCGTCAAGGAGATAAACGATGGTCTCTACCTTTGTTGGGATGTGATTAACTTCTGTTTGCACGATTCATAGCAAGTTGTTGGTCTATTGTTTGCTCGTGTGACTCTGTTGGTGTGCTAGAAGCCTCTGCTAGCTGTTGTTTGTTGTTGCTGGAAGCCTCATTGTAAGTTGCTAGTTGTTGATTGTTGTTGCTGGAAGCCTCATTGCAAATTGCTGGTTGTTCTTTGCTGTAATACTCATAGAAAATCATTAGGCTGTTGTTTTCTTGGTGTTAACTATTTAACCATTGTTGTAATGGCTGAATCTCCTTTTTCTGGAGTTGTGATTGATAACATGGAAGGAAGGACCATGTTGCGATTAGCGAGTGAAAATCCGAACATCAAAATTACCAATGTTCCACTAAATATGACCAATTATATTCAGTGGTCAAGGGCGGTCAAAATGTATTTAGGTGGAAAGTTGTTAATCGGATACATTGATGAAAGTGTTGTAGAACCAGATGTTACCGATACAAAGCACGCTAAATGGAAAGCATATAATATGATCATCATGTCTTGGATGTTGAATTCTATGGAACCAGATGTAAGAAAACGGTTGTATGAATTGAATACAGCCAAGGAAGTGTGGGATACTGTGTATGACTTGTATGCAGATAAAAATAATATGGCGCGAATATATGAGGTCATTGCCAATCATAGGCAGGGAGAGAAATCTGCATCTTCTTATTACACAAAGTTGAGAAGTTATTGGCAAGAACTTTCATACCTAATGAATATTGAATTCCATTGTCAATAGGATGCAGAGGAGTATAAGAAGAGAGTTGAAATGGATCAAGTGTTCGATTTCTTGGCCAGGTAAACTCAGGCTTTGAACTAGTTCGTGCTAAAATATTGAATGAGACTGTCCTACCTTCACTCGGTGCAGCTTATGCCTTAGTTCTCAAGGATGAAAAACGTAGAGCGGTACTGTCTACAAATCCTTTGAAGGGCTCTGCACTAACAGCAGTACAAGGAAAAGGTCGAGGTAGAGGTCAAGGAAATGTCGATGTTAATGTTGCCTTCGGTCGTGGAAGAAATCAAGGAAGATGACAAGGAAGAGGTACCGATCGTGGTCGAGCTAGAGTTGAGGATCGGGTATGTACACATTGTGGTCGCAAAAATCATACTGTTGATACGTGTTGGGACTTGTATGGCAAATTGCAGACACGAACTGCTAATATTGCTGCTATAGAGGCAAATACTACTAAGGGAGAGAATACATATACCACACCAAGTCTTACTGCAGCTTTTGATGAAGCTTCTCCCTCAAGTGAATCTGTGCAAGTATCCAGGGCTGATTTGGATGCTCTTCTTCTAAGAGTGTCCTGTCTTGAAGGATCATCAACTGCTTCCACTGCTACTGCTCAAACAGGTATATCTTCTACATTCCACGTGTTTATTCCTTCTGACTCTTGGATAATTGACTCAGGAGCCACAAATCATATGTCAGGTACTATTCAGTCTTTTCAATCTTTTACTGATGATAAAAATCTTGGAAAGGTGAAATTAGCAAATGTGACTCTAACCACTATTAGTGGAAAGGGAAATATTCAACTTTCACCTTCTCTAACCTTGTCATCTGTATTGCATGTTCCAGATTTGTCTTCGAATTTATTGTCCGTTAGTAGCCTAACAAAAAATTTGAATTGTTGTATCACTTTCTTTCCAACTCATTGTGTTATCCAGGACCTGCGGACGAGGACACTGATTGGTGGAGCTAGTGAGGACCGAGGGTTATATGTGTTCCACTCGAAGAAACTAGAAAAGTTTATTGGAAATTGCATGGTAGTTAATGAGGGAGAACAATATATGTGGCATTGTCGTTTGGGACATCCTTCTGGTCTTGTTTTGAAAACTTTGTTTCCATCTATATTTAAGAATGATGACAGTTTGAAATTTAATTGTGAAGTTTGTGTTTTGTCAAAACATCATCGGAATGTTTATCCTCGTAGAAACAGAATGCCTGATTCTATGTTTTCCATTGTTCATTTTGATGTATGGGATTCTGCACCTATCAATCCCATTGGTTATCGTTACTTCGTTACTTTTATTGATGATGCATCTCGAAGGACTTGGGTATATTTATTGAAAAGTCGGGATGAAGTGTTTGTTGCCTATAAAATCTTTCATGAATGGGTTAAGACACAGTTTCAAACAAAAATATGTATTTTTCGTCATGACAATGGCAAAGAATACTTGTCTAAAGCTTTTCTTGAGTATGTGCAGGGAGATGGTACGGAATCTCAAACTTCGTGTTCTTACACTCCAGAGCAAAATGGAGTGGCGAAGAGAAAGAAAAGGCATCTCCTTGAAGTCACCAGAGCATTGCTTATTGGTATGTCAGTCCCTAAGTCTTTTTGGCCTGATACTATTTTTACTGCTTGTTACTTGATTAATAGACTTCCAACTAAAGTGTTAAATGGTTTGTCTCCGATTCAATTTTACTCAAAATTTCATCTTGTATCTGATGTTCCCTTGAAAGTATTTGGTTGTGTTTGCTATGTGTATAATCATGACCCACATAAGAACAAGTTGTCAGATAAGGCTATTAAATGTGTTTTCTTAGGGTATTCTTCATCTCAAAAAGGATACAAATGTTTTAATCTTGTTACAAAAAGGAAACATGTGTCAATGGATGTAAATTTTTTTGAAGATGTTCCTATTTTTCGGACAAAGGAAAAAGCCTTTTATCTGGTGAACTTGAATGACATAATGTTGTCCTTCCTACTCTTGAGTGTATCCCTGAGAACATATATCTTGAAAGGGGGTCGACATTTGCTCTAGATAATGCTACAAATAATGAATCTACCTTAGAACCACAGCAATCCGATAGGCCTTTGCAAGTTTATTCGAGACATAGATCGCGTAACCCGGTCCTCATTACCTCACAAGATCAATTGGACTCGAACAATGGTAATTCTCTTTCTCTTCCTTCCTCTAACTTTCCTATTGTTACTAACCTTGTTTCAAGTCCTTCATTACAGCTTCCCATTGCCCTTCGTAAAGGAAAGCGTTCTAACACCTCTCATGTATATCACCCAATTGAAAACTTCATTTTTTATCATTGTATTTCTCCATCTCATCGGGCTTTTATTGCTGCAGTTTCTTCAAAGTCAATACCTACAAGTTTTGCAAAAGCCTCTCGACACCTTGTATGGAAAAGGGCAATGGAAGAAGAAATGAGAGCTCTTGAGAAAAATCAAACTTGGGAACTGGTAGATTTACCAAAGGGGAAGAAACCTGTGGGGTGTAGATGGGTGTACACAATTAAATACAATCCGGATGGGAGTCTTGTGAGATATAAGGTGAGGTTAGTGGCTAAAGGCTTCACTCAGATCTATGGTGAAGATTATTCTGAGACATTTGCTCTAGTTTCAAAGCTTAATTCAGTACGTGTGGTTATTTCAAATACTGCTAATATGGGATAGCCATTGTTTCAATTGGATGTTAAGAATGCTTTTCTTCATGGTGACCTTCATGAAGAAGTCTACATGTCTTTACCTCCCGGGTTTGTCTGTCAAGGGGAGAAACACAAAATGTGTCGACTAAAAAAGTCCTTGTATGGATTGAAACAATCTCCTAGAGCGTGGTTCCAAAAATTTATTGTTTTGAATATTGGCTTTCGTCGGTGTAATTCAGATTACTCTGTGTTTATTAAAAAAAGGGGAAGAGGAACTATCATTTTGAGTGTGTATGTTGACGATGTTGTCCTGACAGGAGATGACCAAACTGGGATTCAACAGTTAAAAAGGTATTTGGGAAAAATCTTTGAAATCAAAGACTTAGGTGATTTGAAGTATTTTCTAGGAATTGAAGTTTTAAGATCAAGTAAAGGCATTTGCTTGTCACAAAGGAAGTATGCCTTAGATGTTCTTAGCTCAACTGGTTATTTAGGAGCTAAGCCAGCTGATACACTTGTTGAGATGGGTCATAAACTGTCCTTAAAGGATGGAAACTTACTTAAGGATGCTCAAATGTACCATCGACTTGTAGGTAAACTCATTTACCTTACAATTACACGGCCAGATATATCACAGGCTATTAGTATGGTGAGTCAATACATGCATGCTCCTCGGACCTCTCATTTAGAAACAGTGAGGTGTATACTTCGGTATATCAAGAGTTCTCCGGGAAAAGGGATTTTTTATGCTGCTCGTGGACACTTGAATATAGTTAGCTATTCAGATGCAAACTGGGCTGGTTCAACAGATGATAGGCAATCTACAATAGGTTATTGTACTTTTGTTGGAAGGAACATAGTTACTTGGAAAAGTAAGAAGCAACCTGTGGTTGCAAAATCGAGTGCTGAAGCTGAATATCGAGCAATGGCAAAGACGGCTTGTGAACTCTTTTGGTTACGAAGTCTTATGAGTGAACTGGGGTTTCATGTGAAGGACCCTATGTACATGTATTGCGATAATCAAGCGGCTATCTATATAGCCTCGAATCCAGTGTTTCATGAACGGACTAAACATATCGAGGTAGATTGTCATTTCATCCGGGAAAAGGTCACCTAAGGTTTAATCAGCACGCCTTATGTGAAGTCAGAAAATCAATTAGCAGATATGTTCACTAAAGCGTTATCGAAGAGTCGAATGTCCTTTATCTTAGGCAAGCTGGGTATGATTGACATCTATGCTCTAGCTTGAAGGGGAGTGTTAGTAATAATATTTACATATATCTGGGGTTTCATGTATTTTTGTGTGGACCACTTTTGTAATTTCATGAAATATATTCTTAATGAAAAGAGGTTCACCTCTTGATTAGGGCTTGAACCATTTTGCCCTTTCTTCTCTCTGCAATATTCCCAACCAGCAACACTGACAAACCTCCAAATTGGTTGCCAAATGGTTTTATCAAGAGCACGACATTGACTGTCATGAGACATTCAGTCCAACTGTCAAATAAGGTATACTATACGGGGTCTTAGCCTTAGTAGTCCATTTGCACTGGCATCTTCATCAATTGGATGTTACCTGCATGGGTTTCTCAATGAAAACATATATATTACTCGGCCACAGAGCTTTGTTTATCCATCTTTTCCTAATCATGTTTGCAAGTTACAGACATCTTTATATGGATTGAAGCAGGCTCCCCGCACTTGGTATGAAAGGTTTTCCAGTGATCTATTTGACATTTAGTTTACTAAGAGATATGTTGGTCCATCCCCTTTTATCATATTTTACAAGGTTTATATTACCATTCTTTTGCTTTACGTTTACGATCTTATAATCACTAGTAATTATACTAGTTAAATTGCCCAGGTCAATGCTCAACTTAATTTTGTGTTTGAAATGAAAATTTTGGGCAAACTACACCATTTTTTGGGTAGTGAGGTAAACAGAACAGAGACCGATTTATTTCTCTCCCGAACAAAGTATGCAAAAGATCTCATCTCGAAGACATCGATGCATAATGCTAAACCATGTTGCTCACCATGTAACTACAAGACTTCATCCTCTGTTCATGCCACTTCCACGATCTTACTGGACCCTACTCTGTATAGGAGCACTGTTGGGCCCTTCAGTTTCTCTCATTGACTCAGCTAGACCTGTCGTTTGTTGCCAACATATGCACAAGCCCACTTCTCTTCATTTCACTGAACTCAAGAAGATTGTATGATACCTTAAGTGCTTTGACATATGGAACTCATTTATAGAAAAAGATATACATGTATTTCTTTCTGATGTGTCTAGTTCTTTGGTGTGATACAATGATAATGTGTTTGCTATTTCTCTTGCATCAAATCCTGTGTTTCATTCAATTAATTACCACTACATATAGAAAAAAGTACTTAAACAAGACATTGATGTTAAATTTGTTTCACCACAAGATCAAATCGCAGACATCTTTACCAATGGTCGACTTCATCCTCGTTTGTTCCAATATCTTCGTTCCAAGCTCACGGTGACGGATCGCCCCATTATCTTGCGGGAGGCTATTGATCGACCTCGACTGAGTATCACTGAGCTATGACCAGATGACTCACTTAGCTGAGAATTGCTGTAAGACCTTGACCCGAGTGACCACGATTAGTACTAATTAAGTCGTGAGTTAGTGCTAAGTGTGATTAGTAGAATTTGACTAAGTTTGGATTAGAATAGCTTTTGATATAGCTTTGGGAAATTTTAAGTATTTTGTGTTTAGTGGGGCCCGTTGGGGGTTCATTTTTTATAGTCTTGCATTTACTTAGGGGATTACTCGAGATTCCTAAAATTCTTGTTTTGATTCCGTTTTACTCGTCTCGTCGATCCCTACAACTTTCATGTTGATCCCGTACTCGTTCGAGACCCCGAAACCCATCTTTCCTAGTATTGAGGGCAAAACGGTCATTTTACACCAAATTTGTACCCAAAAGTTGATATCCCCGAAACCTGCGAAAAATATATTTTTTGGAAACTAGATATTTCGGTGATCATTTTTCCCTTCTTCGTCAATTGCAACCGAGACCCCGAAAGTCATGATTTCAACCCCACAAGGTTTCTAGTGGTGGAGCCCACACCCCATTAGTATAAATAGAGAACCCATCTCTTTCTCCTTCCTTTTCCAGCATAAGAACTTCACTCAAGCTAGGGTTTTCCCTTTCTCTCTTCTTCTTGCTTCTCCATCACCAAATCACCACCAACCTTGCATCTCTTGAGAAATGGAGGTTATCATTCTCTTCCTCTTGTTGAGAGCTATCCCTTGATGTTATTTGTGGAAAAAGAGACCCATTTTAAGACCCTCCTTGAGCTAACTTTATCTTTTTGAAGAACTACCAAGTAAGCAAATTCCTCTTTTCTCTTTGTTTTGTGTTCTTCTTCACTTTAGGAAGCCCCATTCTTAGTATTAAAGCTTTTCTCTTCTTGTTCCGTGTTTGACCCATTTTAGGGTTTCTATTTGGGGGTTTTTGTTTGTGCTTGTAGGTTTTCTTGAGAGAGCTTGATTAGTAGCTTAATTTCTTGATTAGAAACCCCAAGGCAAGTGGAGGATCTGATACTTTGAGCATCAAATAGGTTTTTATGAGAAATGTGTTAGTTTTGTCAACTATTCATCCTTTATTAACTTGCACTGATTTGCAATAAATGCTCATTATGGAGTTTTGTTAACTCATTTATTGTCGTAGAAATGTGATGAGTAGTTTCTCTTTTATCCTTTATTTATAGCTTAGATGAACTTTTGTGATTGTGGGTTTCTTCCTCTTTTCGTGATTGAATGTGGAGAAGAAGGAAGTGATTAGACAGTGGTTTGTAGATGTTTGGATGGGAGATTGTTGAATGTTGAAATGGAGGAATCTTTTTAGCCAATCTTGTTGCAGGGAAATGAATGAGGAAGTGAGAAATTGGTTGGAATGGGGAAAATGCTCGAATCTGAACTCAGTGAGAATTTCCCGCAACTGGCGGTCACCCAGCGGCTAGTCGCCTGGTGACTGGCGGCTAACCGAACCAGTTTCGGTTACTTTTCTAGAGAGCTGCAACCTCGCGGTTAGCTAGCGGCCAACCGCCGAACTCATCGGCGGCTAACAACTAGCCAACCGAACTGAGGCGGTCACATTTCCAGTATGTTGCATTTGGTCAGGCTACCCGCTGTCAGCCTCATGGTCAGACAGCGGCTAATCGTCGGATTCACTGGCGGCTAACCGCTGGATTCATTGGCGGCTAACCGAATTTCCCAGAATTCTGTGAATAAAAGGAGATGAAGGGAGTTTCCATCCCATTTACTTGTGAACCTTTCTGAGAGCAATGGGCACTGTTCATCTAGGAATATGTTCGAAGTAGAGATGAAATGTTTGTTGGAAGCCCGTTTGAGAGAGAAACCACATCACAGAGATTCGTTGAAGTGTTAAGGCTACTAAGGTGCGTAAGGAGCCCGGAATGTCTCTAAACTCAAGGAGTACCAAGCTTACATTGAAATTGACATACGGGACCCTTATTCGCCTTGAGTTACCTCGAATCCCGATAGTAGTTCCGAGATTTCGAAAGCTCAATTTCATTTCATTTACCCGAAATTCACGATTTATGACTTGTCATTCCCGAAAGCATTGAAACTAAACTTGTAGTATTTTCTAGCCCCACCATGCATTACTTGATATCGAAAGGATACTTGTGCATTAAGCACCCCCGTCTTACCCGGTTACATACTTGCACTTGATTTGCTTTATACATGTCTTGATTTTGTTATTTAACCTATGAGTCGGCACCACTAAGCTTGGATAACATTGTCAGTTTGATCCACTGACTTGGAGCTCCCCCACTTGTCCCGCCAGCTGTAGTTTAGATCCCGCTACCCGGTTATTACCGTGGTCTTGTCCCGATACCGCGGATTGCTACCGTGGTTCCCGATGCCCGGCTCGCTATCATGGTCATGTCTCGTATTATTATATATGTATATCTAAATTTCGTTGTACCTCCTCACTTTGGTGACTGAGGTCAACACCTTGAATACTTGCTCTTGTCACTTCGGTGATAGAGGATTTAGCTTCGTGTGGTTGCCACCTTACTTGTTTTCCCGATTCCTTGGATACCGGCACATGTTTTATACTGTATATATATTTTCGGTCAATGATTCATTTTCCTCTATGAAAGTTATTGTTTATACAGGTTTAAAAGTTTTCCAAGGTAAATGTATTTATTTTAGTATTGTGATATCTTTTCACCCACCTGCCAAACCGTCGTGTTTGACCCACTCTTTGGTACTCAAGTCTCGTCATTGGTTATCCCGAGGAGGAGCTCGAGGAGGTGGTTGGTGAACCGCAGCGCCTAGTTGAGTGGCATGCCAATGATGTTGTCTAAACATCCGGTTGCCCGAGATGCGTATCATTTTGAGGGTTGTGATTAACCATTCTTTTAGGTTTATTGTTTTGTTTATATTGGCCTTTGTTGGCCTCTATTTTTAGGAAATGTAATTAAATAATCTTTGTATAAACTCTAACTATATCTTTTGAAAAAACGCTAATGATCATTGCTCATTCTGATTCATTATATACTTAAATGTGTTATTAGACTTCTTGATGGAAATGGAATTGGAAATCTTGATTTGCTACACGCTTCCGCATTTAACAAAAATATTCACTGTTGTTGAGATATCCTCACCGCAGACACCTGTGGAAAATCACGTGCATGGAACATATGTATTCTTATTTAACCCGTGTACGCATTGGCACTAACCATACTAATCATTCCTTTCATTCATCACCATCCACCAGTCCCGATCCCGGAATAGGCCGTAAACCCTATCCGGGGTCGCGACAATTGCCAAATGCAATTGAGTCATGTTTGTTAATTAACTATATCAATT
Source organism: Umbellularia californica (assembly GCA_028538565.1). NCBI lineage: Eukaryota > Viridiplantae > Streptophyta > Magnoliopsida > Laurales > Lauraceae > Umbellularia > Umbellularia californica. The sequence goes on from JAPQWN010000005.1 coordinate 69,647,964, forward strand.
AGTCTTAACTGCCCTTGTCATAACAATTATATGTGCAGTTTAGGGCCCGTTTGGCATCATTCCTATACCGAGAATGTGCCCATTCTAAGAATGAGTCGTGCTGAGAATGTTTCCATTTTGAGGATGGGCTGAGTTGAACTGGTTTGGCAATATTCTTTTAGGATTTGTTCAAGAGGAATACAATTTGCAAAACATGTTTGGCAATGTTCTTAAATTATTTTCTATCAAAAATATTAATACATACATTTATAAATAAAAAATAAGAATGAAATAATTGTGACTTATAGAAACTTAAATGTTATTCTTGTCACCCATTAACTTTGGAATAATTTAAATTTAATCATCAAACTAAATATAAATTCAGTAGTTATCTTAGCTTAATTATATTGTGCAGTAAAAAAGGACTTATGGCCTACTAAGAGTACTATAGATGAAAGACATGTATATAATGGAAAAGATTCTTGAATTTATAGTTGGGAAATATTTAAGTGAGAACTATTATATGAGAAATTTTTTACGGGGCCCAACAATCAACCCATCCAAACCTAGCAACCAATAGGGAACCCCCTTATAGTCACTAATACCAAGGATTGGTACACATCCGAATGGATTGAATCGTTGGATCGAAGGTTGAATATTTTTTTGAATATGAAGCCATTAAATTTGTGGGCCACTGATGAAGGGGTTAGGGGCATGGGTTTGGGGTCAAACTTGATACTTAGGGTGGTCTTACATAGATTTTTCCGTCCCCCCGGTCCCATCCCCAAATGGGGCCTGATTACAAAAGTTCTCATATAATATGTGAGAACTAGTTCTCACCTGAATATTACCCTTTATAGTTAACCAATCATTATTTTTCATCTTCAAATATGTGGGAATGCAGAAATGCCGTCAGGGATGATTCCTAGCATGCCCTTAGTTTAAAGACGCATATTGAATTGTAATTAGTTACAAAGATCTAATTAATCTCATTCATTTGTGTATACACACACAATGGATCCTTTCTCCTGTAATCATTAGAGAAAGAAATGAATGAAATCTTCTTCTTGTTTCTCAAATCTTCTCTTTCTTCCTCTAAATTTCTCAGTTTTCTTGAGATAGTTTTAGTTGATTGTTTCCACTTCATAGGAGTCCATAATTTGTAATTAAGAAATCGTTAGACTTTGAGGCCCAAGAATATCCCCCTCCTTTATAAGACCTTTGCGTCACACAAATCTTCCCTGTCAATTTCTACAAGTGGTCGACATGCATCCCACAAGTGAATATACCTTTCTATATAGTAACTAGTGGAGCCTTGCACTTGCAATGCACGTGCAAGGAGCATACTCTTTCAGCATGATAATCTGAAAAAATAAAGTCATTGAAAAACTCAATATTAACTATCCCAATGGAGAATGATCAGTTTACATATAGCTCATTTTTTTGGAAACTTAAGTAATTTACAGTCATTCATTGTTCTCATGAAATTTAGTAAAAGCTTCAATAGAAAAAAGTAAGAAGAATATGGAATAACAAGATATATAGAAGGAAACTAATTAAAAAAAAAGTTGAAAATCAACCTTTTCTGGCCATACATGATTAGGCAAAACACTCATCAATTTCAATATAGATCGATAGTCCAGCCTATTTCGCATTAAAATTTGTCTAAAACCTAGCGCCAAATAAATACTAAATTCAATGAAACAAAATACTGACCAACCAAAACAGTACCAAACTCATAGCTTTAAACGAATCAACAACAAATCACAAGGATTCCAAGCAATCTTTGGCATTCCCATCTCTTTCTTTGACAAACAAATTGTGTCTTTACAAGTATTGAAATTTCTCATTGGGATCAATTTCAATATAGATCGATAGTCTGGCCTATTTCGCATTAGAATTTGTCTAAAACCTAGCGCCGAATATATACCAAATTCAATGAAACAAAATACTAACCAACCAAAACAGTACCCAACTCATAGCTTTAAACGAATCAACAACAAATCACAAGGGTTCCAAGCAATCTTTGGCATTCTCATCTCTTTCTTTGACAAGCAAATCGTGTCTTTACAAGCATTGTGGTTGAAGTTGAAATTTTCTACACATGAAAATCTCAACTGAAATTTCTCATTTGAGTTCTTCCAGCGAATGAATAAATTCTTCAAACACAACCCTTTTTATGATCATTTAAGCTAAGCATTTCATCGAAATGTAATAATACTAAGTGGGGCCCACAGATGTATAGTTCTCTTTGATTTTATATATATAATATAATATAATAATACTAAGTGGGGCCCACAGATGTGTAGATGTAAAGAAAAAGCTTGACAAGTTCTTCTACGAAGTGGGGCCCACAAATGTGTATTTTTCTTTTATTTTATACATATATATATAATATAACAATACGAAGTGGGGCCCACAAATGTGTAGTTCTCATGTATTTTATATATATATATATAATATAATAATACTAAGTGGGGCCCACAAATGTCTAGATGTAAAGAAAAACATGAAAATTTCTTCTACTAAGTGGGGCCCACAGATGTGTTCTTTTCTTTTATTATATATGATATAATATAATAATACTAAGTGAGGCTCATAAATGTGTAGAGAAAAAGCATGACAAGTTCTTCTCTTTTATTGGAGCCCACATATGTGTAGTTCTCATTTATTTTTTATATATATAATATCATAATACTAAGTGGGGCCCACAGATGTGTAGAGAAAAAGCATGACACTTTTTTCTCTTTTATAATGAGGACATAGATATTATATGATTATTATTATGATATAATACGAAAATATTATTATATTATATTATATTATAATATTGGGGGTGGGCCCCACAAAGGTGTAGTGAAAAAGTTTTTAATTTCTCATAATAATATATTATTATATTATATTATACTAATTGAGGGTGGGCTCCGCAATGGTGTAGTGAAAAAGTTTGCATTATAATATATGGGGTTGGCCCCCACAAAGGTGTAGTAAAAAAGTTTGCAATTTCTTATAATAATATATTATTATATTATATTATAATATTTGGGGGTGGGCCCCACAATGGTGTAGTGAAAAAGTTTGCAATTTCTCAAAATAATATATTATTATATTTTATTATCATATTTGGGGGTGGGCCCCACAATGGTGTAGTGAAAAAGTTTGTATGAAATAGATAGATAATAGGGTATAGATATTATATTATTATTATAATATTTTGGGTGGGCCCCATAATGGTGAGTGAAAAAACTATACAACATTGCCTCTTTTATAATAGACTAGTGGAGCCCTGCACGTGCAATGCACGTGTAAGGAACAAACTCTTTCATTATGATAATCTAAAAAAATAAAGTCATTGAAAAACTCAATATTAATTATCCCAATGGAGAATGACCAGTTTACATATAGCTCATTTTTTGGCAAATTAAGTAATTTACAATTACTCATTGTTCTTATGAAATTTAGTAAAAGCTTCAATCAATAGAAAAAAGTAAAAAGAAGATGGAATAACAAGATATATGGAAGGAAACTAATTAAAAAAAAGACTTGAAAACCAACCTTTTCTAGCCATAAATGATTAGACAAAACACTTACCAATTTCAATATAGATCGATAGTCCAGGTTATTTCCCTTCCAAATTCATGTTGAGAAGCACCGAATGGCAGTAATACCAATACAAAGAAATTTTAATATCATGGAAAAAAACAAGATTGATATGTCAAGATGAGGGCAAGAGCAACAACTTAAAAGCTTTCTTGTATTAAGATGACACCGCTACCAAATTTTGAACCATGTACATTTGTGGCACTTCTGTTAGCTTTAAATGTATCATAAACCAATTCTGCTAAATTCTAATTTTGTAGTAAGAGAATATTTGAAACAAATATTATAATTTGAAGCAAGAGAACCAACTACAAAGAGATCTTTAGCCATGCACTCTCAGGGTGGGCACAACTACTTCCTTCAAATTTCATAAGAAAATTTATTATCTTAGCATTATAGTAATGTGGTTACAATGTTGGACAAGAATCAAGTCCAACAGTAATACTAGTTCGACCTGAGATGATGCCTTGGATGAAGCAAGCAAAATCATAAATAAAGACAATTAGCACCCTCAAACACAGTTTAGTACGTAGAATGATAATGAAGAATGCATGTTGCCAAAATTGCTTAAAACAAAAAACAAAAAAAGGGCCCTAAAGCAATCACTTCAAATCAACATAAGAGGGTGGATCTAAAAACATGAGTTGGCATATCATAATGATGGGTTCCATTACATCATACTCATAAAAACTTGAAAGGAAAAATAAAATACCTTATCATAATCTAAGAAGTAATAAGACAAGCCATTAGTCACTTGCATTGGATGTTGGTTTGATATATAGCAATAAAATTCAAGAGAAAACCAACTTGCATGGAATAAGGAAATCAAGAAAAAGGCTTACATAACAAAAATCTGCATATGCCTGCATATTTACAAAAAAACCTTTCACGACACCGAGATTATTTGGCTACTAAGAAAATGAAGCATCTAAATAGACCTTAAGACTCTCTAGTCTCTACGGCATCTTCGTATCTTTGGCTAGTGCACCCACACATTAATGAAATATCTTCCTTATTTCAACCCACTAATGTCACCCAAGTCCTAATCACTAAGCATGAAAACACCATGCTTTATTAATAAAGGGATATATATATGTCTCAGTATTTCTTTTTCTGATTTGACACAAGCATACTATCAAACTACATAAAATATTTCTCTATATTTTTTAGAGTGACTATTTGGTTAGATCTACTTGTGCATAGTGTTTTGTATCGATTGCGGATTTCGACTGCACCCTAACATATTTGCTAGCATATTTATAGTGAAATAAGCTTTGTTGAAAGATTATTAAAGAAGTGAGGGGTGAGAGACACGAGGTTATGGATGCAAGAGGGACCTTGACCATCGTGGGATTTGATTTCTAAGGTGATGGATGAGCATTCATCTCTCATTTTTCGTCAAATCAATTTCCATTAAAAGAGAGGTTATTTGATTGTCATTTTTTAATATTCATGTATGATTTTACATTTTAACCACTAATAAAAATCTGAAGCCCTATAACTCTTAGGAACTGCAGGAACGATTTTCTGTCATTCCTTATAAAGTTTGATGCACTAAAATGTGTAACATGTTACAATTATTTTTTCTTTTTTCTTTTTTTTTTTCAGAAAGAGGGGAACGCATTAAAAGATTAAAAAATAATTATAAATGGGACAAATCTTCTACCAAAACCACTAATGTCAAAGATGACATACAAGATAACCAATCCACCTAGCTGGCTAATACAACACAAAAACAACCAAAAAAAAAAAAAGCCAAACTGGTCACTACCTTCCTTAAATGTTAAAATTCTATTTCATTTGTAACATTGCTGGTCATTTTTGAATATTCAACCGTTCTTCATTTTTAAATCGCTTATAAAAATTTAAAGTAAATTTCACTATTTCAGTAACATAAAAAAAAAGGCCCAACATTAAAAAGAGATTTTCTATTGTCACAAAGTTCACTTTGCCGAATGTTGTTGGAGCACTAAAAGTTTAAAATGTCACAATTCTATTTTACATATTTCATTTTTAGCATTGCAAACTCAATAAAACAAAATACCAACCAACCAAAACAGTACCCAACTCATAGCTTTAAATAAATTAACAACAAATCACAAGGATTCCAAGCAATCTTTGGTATTTTCATATCTTCCTTTGACAAGCAAATCGTATCTTTATAGGCATTGGGATCAAAGTTGAAATTTTCTACACATGAAAATCTCAACTAGAATTTCTAATTTAAGTTCTTGCAGCGAATGAAAAAATTCTTCAAACACAACCATTTTCATGATCATTTGAGCTAAGCATTTCATTGAAATATAATAATACCAAGTGGGGCCCACAGATGTGTAATTCTCTTTGATTATATATATAATATAATATAATAATACTAAGTGGGGCCCATAGATGTGTAGAGAAAAAGCATGACAAGTTCTTCTACTAAGTGGGGCCCACAACTGTGTAGTTCTCTTTTATTATATATATAATATAATAATACTAAGTGGGGCCTACAAATGTATAGATGTAGAGAAAAAGAAAAACAAGTTTTTTTACTAAGTAGGGCTCATAGATGTGCAGTTCGTTTTATTATATATATATATCTAATGTAATAATACTAAGTAGAGCATACATATATTATAATAATACTAAGTGGGGCCCACAGATGTGTAGAGAAAAAGCATGACAAGTTCTTCTACTAAATGGTATAATATAATAATACTAAGTGGGGCCTACAGATGTGTAGTTCTCTTGTATTATATATATATGTATATAATATAATAATACTAAGTGAGGCCCACGGATGTGTAGAGAGAAGGCATGACAAGTTCTTCTCTTTTGTTGGGGCCCACATATGTGTAGTTCTCTTTTATTTTATATATATAATATCATAATACTAAGTGGGGCCCACAAATGTGTAGAGAAAAAGCATGATATTTTTTTTTCTTTTATAATAAGGGTATAGATTTTATATTATTATTATTATTATTATATAATATTACTATTATATCTATCTATCTACTCTTATAAAAAGAGAGGAAGATGATGCAACTTTTTAACTACACACATAGCAAATAAAATCCAAATTGTGGGGCCTATCTTTATACATATTTATTATGTATATGTATATTATATATGGATAAGGATGGGAAATAATGGAAATTTCCCAAGTGAAGTTGTGTAGTTAAAAAGTTGCATCATCTTCCTCTCTTTTATAGGAGTAGATAGATATAGATATCTACAGTATGCCTCCAATGAACTTGGAGAAACGAATGAGGCGAGCCGTACCCCACTCACTTATCACTAACCCTCACAATCCCTTGCACACATCAAGTCAAGGGAAGATCAAAAACAAATTCTGATTGTATTACTTGAGTGGGCCCCACACCATATTGGTGAAAAAATGAAAAAGCATTTGAATGAGAACACTTCTGTTGGTTCACAGTTCTCACTTACCCCCAAGCCAGATCCTATGGACACCACTGATTTGGATTGCAAATTGCAATCAAGAGAAACTTAATCCTGGCCTTTGACTCATCTCTCACCCCAAATCCAATAGACACCAAGTGATTTGGATTGCAAATTGCAAAATATTTAGAATCTTTGTCACCTTCAACCACCCCTGACCTCAGGGATTGATGGCTGTTTCTAGTCCATGACAAGAGACACAACCTACTCCAAAAACGATTCAAATTCCCAGATGCCATACCTGCTACAACAGTTGCAGACATGAACATGATTACAACTGTGTTCGGATTCGCAATGAGTGCGACCTTCATCTTCTTGGTTTTCACCAGGTTCATTTGTAGGAAGATCCGTGGCAACGACCCCACATCAGTTTTTGAGTCACAGACCATATCTGAGGTGATTTTCATCTCATTTGTGGAATAAGGGTTCTTGGGTTCTGCTTGTTTTCAATGTTTTTCTATCCCCAGATTTAGGTTTTTTTTTTTTTGTTTTAGACTGAGTTTTTCTGTCTGTTTTGATGGGGTGATTGACATGCGACCTTGAGAATGTGCGATTGAGGCCTGTGGTTTAATGAATCAGATTGTTGATCTGATGGGGTTCTTGGTGGTTGATGGATCATGTCCCAAGAAATTAGATGATGTGAAAGGAAAACAACAGCCAGTCCACATTCGGTGGAAAGAGAAAGAAATTAGCCCATGTTTTGGATTTCATGAATTTCCAATATGGGTTACCTTTTGAAACATGGTCTATTGATTATGGCATCTGATCAATGATCTATATCTCTCTGCCACTTCTCCAACCCAGAATTAGATTAGTCCTGTTTTTCTGTGGTGATCCATTTTTTTTTTTGGTCAGCTTGGGGACATACACTGAGGCCCATGATGGAACTTGGAGTTACAGACAACATTCAACATGGCTTTAAATAGAGTGGCCTGGAACAGTACAACTTTGCCAATTGCACCAAGTTAGTAGTTAGGATTAGGCTTCTCCTTCTTCTTCTTCGATGATGATGATGATGATGATGATAAATAGCATGGACTTTGTTCCATGTTTAACCATGTTCTTTGAATCATTTTGAAATGTGGCAGTCATGTGCATTGATGGCTTGTGATCGTGGGTTTTTGTTTTATTGTAAGAAAAACTGGTTCTTTTTGTTTTTGTATTTTAACATAAATGTCTGAATCTTTTACCAAAAGAAAAGAAAAAAAAAAAACCCAGAAATGTCTGAATCATATGGTTAGAAAAGCGATAAAAACAGATTGGGTAGTATCTTAAGAAACTAAACTGTTATTGGCTAATAATGGTACTAAGTTAGGAGAGAAAATGCCAATATGCACTTAAAAATTGTTTTGACACTTATTTAATCTCATAAAGAATTTGATGCTTGAGTAAATGTGTTTACATGCACTTCAAATCAAAACTTGAACTAATACACTAGCAAGTCTGATGCTTACTGGACTCTGCCATGTGCAGTTGGCAGTGTTTAAAGGAACAGCATCAGACAGGATACCAGGTCTCTCTCTCTCTCTCTCTCTCTGTTGTTCTTTTTCTTTTTTTTTTTCTTTTTTTTTTTTAAACCTGACCTGAAACTTTCGAAGGTGCAGATTTTGTCAGAAAAACTAATCCTACCTGCTTTGCAAGTGACATTCAAATGCATTTTATTTTCTCAAGTTAGTTGCTAGAAAAAAGTGTCAGCATTGGCACAAAAAAGTTCCAGAAAATGTTCCTCCTAGGGCTATTAGCTATTGAAGAACATCTAATGAAATGGCTCAACAGGGACCCTTGAAGTTATTGTTGATATCCTGGTTATTTCTTGTGATGGGGTTGACAACCATGGATTTTAGGTTAGTGAAATTGAGTTTACCATTTGATTCTAACTTTGACCTTAACTATGTTTCCGCCTTTGAATGAATCCAGCCCGAACAAAAACAGCAAAAAGATCCCATTGCCCTCTCTCTGTCAATTGTATGCACCTATGATCTATCTGTTCATTCTCAGTTGCACTTCAAAATTACAGTCGCGGTTGAGGTGTGCCTTGCTGTTAATTTCTCAAGATTCCACATTTTATATGGATGATATTCCATGCTAGTTCCTCATATATTGTTATGATGTGGACTCTGGAGAATGCATGACTAAGGTCATAAAACAAGAAAAGAAAAGAAAAAGAAAAAGAAAAACACAAGCACAAGATACAAATAAAATTTTCTGGTTCACCACTGAGCTATATCTAAGTGTGAGGAGAGATGGAGTTTCTTTTAATCAAAAGAAAAGAATACGAGTAGAGGAACCACAACACCCCACCCACCCCTCCCCACCACCCCCCCCCCCTCCTTGTTTTTAACTCATAAAAAGCCTTAATGTATAGGAGTCCACGGTAGGTTACCTGCACAAACACTTCCAGAATAACTAAACCCAAGTGAATTTTGCTGTCTTACTCTTATGAGAAGCATGCACATGAGTACTTGGTAGAAACCTACATGCATATTTTGGTTATAACTATCTCAACAGGTAAACAGAAGTCACCATGGCAAAGCTTTTTTTGGGGTGACAAATTGCTCACAAGTAGTGAAAGTTTTGTGGGGTCTGAATTTTTCTAAAATTTGAGTGGGTAATCTCCCATTAAGAAATGTAATTCATTACCTCTCTTTTCTCTATCTCACAGTATAAAACACTTGATATGCTAGCAAAATTACTTTTGTGATTTATATCACCTACACAAAATGCTTATCGATACTCATGAATCCTTAAGAGTGGCGTTCCTTGGAAAAAACTTGTAGATCTTTCCTTCGGTCATGCACCAAAGATCATATACTTGTGATGTGTTTATTTTCCTTTGTCAATTTCTTTTCATATTGCACTTTCGTATTTTAGGATTCATTTGTTTGCGCTCATTTACACATGTAAATGTTTCACATGTGTAATGTTTACGCATCATCATATTTGTTTACACTCTTTTACGCATTGTCACGTATAAATGAGATATGAAAAATGGTGTGTAAATAAGGCCATTTTCACACCAAAATTTTCACCCCTAGATAGGTATGAGACACTTTCGCATCTCCCACTTGCAAATGGCGCTGGCACAAGTCCTCACATGGTGATTTCATTTGGTTATGCAATTGGTCAAGGGATCGAATCCCATCAACCACTTTTCTTTTCTTTCCTGTGGGTTCCATATAAGGAATCCAAAGTCCAAACTGTTTAGTTTGTTTATTGAAATAATAAACCCCAAGGCCTTTAAGCTGGTTCTCTAAAATTTTCATAGATTTTGATAAAATTGTGAAAACGACCAAAAAAACCCCAAACTATAGATCTAATTTTCTGCACTTTTGTGGGCCTCCAATTCATGATCCGAAGTGTTCATTATTCTAAATTAGTGATAAGCATTAAGAAGTTTAGTTTTCATATCTTAAATCTTAAAGAATATAAATCTTAAAGAATATTGAGAAATTTATGAGAAAAGTTCAAAACATCCAAACATATCTAAAACTGTTGGATGTACTCATTTACTCGTGAAAATGATGATTTTGACAAACATGGTAATGCGTTTCACGTGCAATATTTGCATATGTAACATTTACATATGTAAAACCTATTTTCCTATCCCACGCGTAAAAGGCGAACATAGGAAGTTCCAACAGATTTAGCTCTAAATGTTACATGTTGTGAAATGTGAACTATACAAATGAGTTGTCACTATATTTAATAATTTGTGTTTTCCTTTAATTTATTAAAAGTAAAGTGAAGCGCTGCTTCAAATGATCAATTTATCAGCAAGTTCTAAACACTAGTGAACCTTCAAATAGAGGTTCTACTTTTTGAAAAAGTTAATTCACAAATCTAGCAGCAGATGGGAGGGATAAGTTTTCAGGGGTTGTAATTTTTCTTACTAAATAGGTTCCTATTTGTTGTTGCATTTGCATCCTCTGTTGTATTGTCTTTTCCTTTCCACTTGTGCTCTCTGTTTACCACTATTGGCTGATGTTCTCTTCTTATTTTTGGCTGATGTTATCTTCATATTATGGATACATTCTGCTTCTTGGCATATTGGTAGCAGCTAATACTTTCTACTATTTTTTGAATTCTATCAGCAAAAATAAACTGAACAAAATCTGGTGATCTACTCTTGAAGTTCAAATTGCCAAATCCAACATTACACAATTTATTTAGTTATTATGATTTACAAACAATGAGTGTTAGTTTTTCCTTCAAATTCTCTTTGCAGCGAGTGCGTTCGAACAATGGTCTCCAACCATTTGTTATTGATGCACTTCCTGTGACAGAGTTCGACAATGAGGCATTCTGTTCCAAAGAGGAAGCCCAGTAAGTTTAGTCTTCCTTATCCTGGATTTAATTTGTACTTTTTGGTTTTTGTTTTCAGTTTAACTCATGTTGTGTGACATTTAATGATAAATGCTTGGAGCAGTTAAACTTTAGATTCTTTCCTGAGGCTCACACCTTTTGAGCTTGATGTTGTAACTTGTAACCTTACATTTGGGCTTGCTATATTTCAAGGTCTATGGTACAGAAGACAGAATCATCCTCAAGGGTCTGCCTGTTTCATGTAATTGAATTCCTAGAAATTCTATGACTTGTATTTCTAGAAGTGGTTAACATTGAAGAAACGAAGGTGCGTATCCAAAATAATCATCAAATAATGTCCCCATTAATGGAAAAGAAATCAAGAGGAGATGGAAAATGAATACCCAGCCATCGCCCTTGTAATTCAAATCCTTGGAAAGTCAAAGCCCCCTCTATGTCTCCACCTTGTATCCTTCACCTCTCATCTCTTACCATTTGACCATGAATTCCTATGTAGTCCATTCCATGCAAACCAACTGGCCCCAAGGGTCATTTGGGTGTGGGTGAATAGAGGAGAAATGAGTGTGGAAAAATGTTTACACAGTTCTCCACTCTTAAATTCTTCTCTTTTTCTCCACATCCAAGACCCCTTAGAGAGGTCAAATGTATGGCATTTATTTTAAGTACATGCACATTAATCACCTTTTCAATCCCCATGGGGAAGAATGATAGTAAGGCAGAAACTTTCCATAGCATTTGTTCATAAAGGGCTGATGTAGTGGTCTGAAGACTTGTAGCCCACAATCCATTTCATGGAAAGGCCCATCACGAGGTGATAGTGAATGTAAAGGGGTTGGATTGATGATAGCAGGTCCCACAAGGGGCAAAAATGGTTCCCCCTCATGCAAGCTGTGAGAGGTACTTCTGGCAGAAAATTGCCATACACACAAGTACACTTGAGCTTTTAAGTTAGTAAATTTACACTTTCTTCTTCTTCTTTTTTGCTCCCCCATTTTCCTTCTTTGTAATTGTAACTAATATGATTGTTGGTTGCTTAATATAAATGCTCCTCTGCAAGAAAAGCATAACAAAACTATCTAAACCATATGTTTATCATGAAGGGTTAGTACTAGCAACTTTATGGACTCTTTGTCATTGGTCTGTTTACATCACATTTTTCATCCCACGCCGTTTTCTCCCCTCCTGCAGGTGTTCAATATGTTTAGGGGAGTACAAAGACAAAGAAAAATTGCGAATGTTGCCCACATGTGGTCACAATTTTCATCTCACCTGCATAGACATATGGCTTCAAAGGCAATCGACCTGTCCCATTTGCCGCTTGTCCTTGCATGGGTCCTCTGAAGCTAGAAGGACAATATCATCTCCTACCTTTGGCGGGGCTCTGCAAACGGTGGACACTTCTGATGTTGTGAGGGACCATTCTTCTCAACAGCTATGTAGCCCTGGAAGTTCATCACACGACGAACACAACCATGAGCATCGTGGATCTGTACCCAGGAACTTGGAATCTGAAATTGCTAGAGAAGCAGAAACTGGTCATCATTGAAAAAGGATTGTGAACTAGCTTGGAAGGCAGTATATGGGTTTGCCGCACTATTGTAGCATAAGATGCAAATTTTAATAGATGAGTTTCAATGTACTGTGGACTCCATGCTGCTGATGATCAGTAATAAATTAGAAAAAGAAATTTGGTTTTTTCAATGTTGTGGCAAATGATGACTCATTGGGTGAATTCACATCATTAGGTGTTTATCTCGATTTCTGCGGATTTGGGTATTTAAATTATGATGCAATTTGTATTGGAGTTACTACAGCTCTCTCTCTCTCTCTCTCTCTCTCTCTAATCTTTGGAGGTTTTCGTGATCATTTGCACAATCATATGTTACACATTTCTTTGGAAGTATACAGTACTGTGGAAAACTGTTTCTAAAAAGTTCACTCCTTGCAACGATTTAAGGAAACCACTTTTCTAATTTCTCTTAATCTCATGGTTCAGATCATGTCTGCTTTGTCTTGAAGTTTTCCTTTTCGGGTTTTGGTAATGAAATTGTGTAATTCATACTGTATTTTGTCCATTTTGCTAGTTTTGCGGACTTCTAGTTAAGTGTAATTTTTCATTTAAGTAGTTTGCGGATAAGTTCTATGGATTAATGTAGTCATATCCATTGTTACCCAGTTCGAATTCACCTACTTTGATGAATGAGTTTGATGTTCTATTTCAGTAGGATTCAATTCATTAACAGTGCGCATAATGAAGATTAATTTACATTTTCAATATAATCAATATGAACATAAGCAGAATTATGCAAATCCCAGATGGAATCAAACAAGTTCGATCTAATTCACAAGCTTGATCTTACCATTCCACAAAAAAGAAGGAAAAATGAAGGAAAAAAACAACTATGAATTATTCAAAAGAGCTAGTTTGTGGTTTGTACAAAATTAGTACACAGAGTAGTTAACTCTGGTCATATCTCATTGCACTTTCGCATTTATGTGGGACCTAAGAAACGAATTTTCTTTCAATATAAACTCCAAAATGCAATGAGATATGACTTGAATAATCTTGTGAGTTCTTTCTCCTTGTGGGCACAAAGAAGCAGAGTTTCTTGTAGTCTGAATTCTGAATTGCAATGAAATATTACTCAAGTAATTATGTGCTTGCACATGCAAGTGCATGTGTAATGAATGTGCTCTCCGAGACAATCGTAGTCACAAATTAGAAGTTAAGCTTGAAAAGCTATTTACATGGCTTTGTTCCCTTATTATTTGAAAATTTTCATATTGAAGGGCCTTTTCATAAATTTGCTGATATTTTTTCTTTAATGTTAGTATTAAATGTCAGTGGCAGCTTTGAGTAATGATCATATCTGTGAATCAATTCTTACAGAAGGAAAATGCTAAAAAGGTTATGGAATCAGTTATGTTGGGAGTGGTTCCATCAATCTTGCTAATCAATATGACACTGATGCAGGATCCTTCTTTGTTAAAACGAGCATGTGCATCCAATGTTCTGATTGTCAAATGGTTGAATTATGATGGGGCTGAGCAACTCAAATCATTAAGTGGATTTTGTAATCTGGGATTTTTTTTACCCTTTTTTATTATTTTAAGGAACTTATGATGTGCTAAGGCTTTGATCATATGGCATCATTTAATGTGATTTTGTGTTGCATCTTGCATGCTATCAGAAGTGGGCTCATGTGATGAGGCACTTGTATGCCATATGTCAGTAGTGTGAATAAATATTATTGAAAGAATAGTCCTGCAGATTGCAGTCTCATATGTTTTAGATGGTAGCCTTGATTCAGTATGACATGTAGGAGGGGAGCAGTTGTTTTATGATTATCATGTACATTAAACTTTAAAGATATGATTATATGTAATGAGTTGTGAATAGGAGAGAGTTTGGTATTTGATTGCTTTGATTGTATCCTAACCATGTGCTCAGCCCAAAGGATATGTTACTGAACCAATATATCTGTACTTCCCCCCACCATGAAAGGACATGACTCCACCAAATCATAGTATATAGCTCTTTCCTTTCTCTTGGTCAAGACATTGAGCATGGTGTACAACTATCTAGCCTCTGCTGGTTGAAGATAGGTTTTTCTTCTACATTGATTCAATTTGATGTGGGAGATTGTATAACATGAAGGAAAATTTGAATCAAGAATATTGGACCCTCAATATTCGAAGGAGAGGCCCTTAGGTTAAATGCAATGTTACATGCTACCAAATCGATTCGTGTGCCTAAAGCATTTTAAGGTTAGTAGTTCCCTTGCTTATTTAAAAAGTGAAATACCCATGTGCATCTTGATATTAACTTGTTATCATGTCTTCTAAACGACAATAAATTTTCTCAAGTCGTGTAGGTTGGACCATTACCAGTTGGGCCCCTTCAGAGGCAATCAGGGTGATGTTTGTATATCTTCCTCGATCCAGTGAAATGAACAATGAGATATCAAGATCAATCATCCATTTACTGTTGTCTATACACAGTAAGTTCTAGGGAGGAATATTGCAGAGATCCACAAAGCTGGGAAGTCTGATAAGGGCTTTGGTTTTCATGTTTGGTTTTCATGTTAAAATACTATTGGCAGGTGAATTATATCTCTATCAATGTTTCAACTTTGTGAAATGTAGTTCTCTATATACAACTCTGTTTCAATTGAAGTGTTTCATCTGGTGGCTTTTCATCTTGGAGAAAATTCATGTGCCAATTTCTTCCCCCCAGGATGACCTTAACACCTAACTTGTTTCTCACAAGTGGACAATTACAGGTAATGATACTTAACGAGCACTGCCATCTCATGGGTGCTTGTCATAGGTGCTTGTCATAGGTGCTCATCAACTAAATACCATCCCATGTTTTATGGAAGAAGGTAGTTGGTCAATCTTTGATACATAGAATTATTACTTAACAAATTCATGATGGGTAAAGACACTGAGTCACTGACAGCTCATTTAGAGAATTATATTAATCTTAGAACTGGGTCAGAAGGCCTTGACATTCTCAAATTTACAGGGCCTATCTGACACTTCTAAAACATGAATTTGCAACTTTTGAATTTGTTGTATGTCTTTCAGAACGTTAACTAGTCATATTCTTGTTTAGATGAGTTGTTAGTGTTTGCTGCCTGGATCTTCATATTCGATGGGTCAAAGGCTGATGAAAATGAAGTTGTTGTAGTAGAACCATGCCTGCTTCATAGAGTGGAAATGTAAGCTCTGATAAACCAAACCAAACCAAACCAAACCAAACCAAGCCTTTTCCCACTAGGTGGGGTCGGCTATATGGATTTGACGACGCCAATCAAATCTGTTTAGGGCCATGTCCTCCGTTAGATTCATGTAGGCAAGGTCATGTTTAATAGTTTCTTTCCAACTTCTCTTGGGTCTCCCTCTCCCTCTCCTACTCCTGGCAATCTCTATGCCTTCACACCTTTTAACAGGTGCTTCCATTGGACGCCTTCTAACATGGCCAAACCATCTTAGTCGATTTTCTCTCATTTTATCTCCAATCGGTGCTATTCCTACTTTGCCCCTAACCTCCTCATTCCTAATCCTATCTCTCCTTGTGATCCCGCACATCCATCTTAGCATTCTCATCTCCGCAACTTCCATCTTCTTAACATGATTATGCTTTACTGCCCAACACTCTGATCCATATAACAATGCTGGTCTTACCGCCACCTTATAATACTTTCCTTTAACCTTGAGGGGGACTTTCCGATCACACAAGACCCCCGAAGCACTCCTCCATTTGGTCCACCCGGCCTGAATCCTGTGACTTACATCAGTATCAATCCCTCCATCCTGTTGCACCATCGATCCAAGGTACCTAAAGTTTTCTTTCTCTACAATCTTTTGTGTGCCTAAACTTACTTTTATGTTACCAAGTGTCCTACTTTGGCTAAACTTGCACTCCATATATTCCGTCTTGCATCGACTTAGCCTAAACCCTTTTGTCTCTAACGTTTTCCGCCATACTTCTAGCTTAGCATTCACTCCTTCGCTCGTCTCATCTACTAAAACAATGTCATCTGCAAATAGCATACACCACGGCACCTCATCCTGAATATGTCTTGTAATCTCATCGATAACTAGGGCAAATAAGTACGGGCTTAAAGCTGAGCCTTGGTGTAGACCAATCGTGATAGGAAACTCCTTAGTCTCTCCGCCAGTCGTCCTTATAGATGTCACGGCTCTATCATACATATCCTTTATCGCCTCAATATATGCGACACACACTCTTTTCTTTTCCAGTACTCCCCATAGAATCTCCCTAGGAACCCGGTCATAGGCCTTCTCCAAGTCAATGAACACCATATGTAAATCTTTCTGGCCTTCTCTATACTGTTCCATTAACCTCCTCAGGAGAAAGATAGCCTCCATGGTTGATCTCCCAGGCATGAAACCAAATTGATTATCTGAAATGTTATACTGGACCCAGCATGTTAATGTAAGTCTCTCTACTTCGTCCAAACTAATTATATCTGCAAGTGGCTATTGATTTTGTTTTTATTGGTTTTTGGGGCTTGGAGATTTTAATATCACTAACAAGAGGTTGAATATGAGTCTGCTCTACAGAAGAGAGATGATTAACCAGTGCACTAAATGTTCTGTTTGGGATAAGCTTTATATTTGTTAACTGAGGATGTATTGCATGAAGTGAAAGTCATGGTTTCCTATGGAAGTCCCGCACAAAAACCATGCAGGATTTTCAGTGCCTGCCTTTAGTTCAGGGAGGTCCTGCTTTGTGGACAAAGGGACCCCGCATGGCCTTCGTGCGGGACTCTTGCAAGTGAGAATTCCACTAGCTTACGGAATCTTATCCTAAGCTTAAGCTTAGGCGAACCTTGCCCATATATATATATATATATATATATATATATAAGTAATGGTGATTTTCATGTTTGAGAATTGTATGATTAGCAATCTCTGGCACACACCTTGTTTTCCATTTTTTTTTTCCTGACATTAATAGATGGACAGAGTGAGGCAGAATTTGGGATGTCATGGTGTGCTGGATTTGGAGGATCATTCTACAGTTTTTATTTTGACATATACTAAACTTCTGTTGTTTAGAAACTAAAAGAAAAATGGGACTCAACTGATGGCATGGCTAGTATCTCCATTGCATGTTAAGGAGAACTAGTCTTCAACATGAAAGAGGCATTGTGATGAGTGATGACTGATGAGCATGTAGGTAGATGGTCTAACTGATAGGCTCCCTTGGGCCTGTTTGGTTGCAAGCATTTGGGAATATGTTGTTTGGAACATTTGAGAATTCCAAATGCTTGTCCCCCAGAGTAGAATCCCGGAATGTCTAGGGCTGATTAGCATTCCAAAACCTAGATACCCGAGAATTCTACATGGAAAAATTGTCATATGGAATACCACTTTACAGAATTCTCCTCAATCAAACAAGGCATCTGGATATCTGAGAATTCTACATTCTTTGTACTTGCTGTCAGGAATTATAGGCAGAGAAATCCTATCAGATTGCTTTTAACCAAAGTCTTTATCAGTGAGACAGATTCTTTTTGTTGATCAGTTGCTTGCTTTAGATGCAAAGAATTACAAGACATGGTGGGGCACTATGGTTCAATGATCCAAACTACTATAATGTCTTGCCCCAAAGGTTGATGGAAGCTGCTCCAGATTTCTTATAGATAGGAGATCCTGCCCATTAATTCTACGATCTTTTCTGTGGTCTCTTGCTGGGTTCTTCTCTAACCATAGGAAGCACTGATTTAAGGTTAGGATATCTCAGTCTGAAAGGCTTTGAGTACAACAGAAACAAAATCTATCTCAGAACTAGTTAGCTTAGAATAGCTGGAAGTTGCACATAGTCACAACCACGAATTGCTGGTCACTGTAAATATGATGGAAATCATAAATTGTTACTTTTTTGGTTTATCTGGAAATTTCGCATTTGACATGCAATTTTTCTCATGCAGGCAATGGCAAAACAGCCAGGCTTTGAAAATAGGAGGGACCTTTACAAGCAGTAGAATTACTTGAATCACTACAATTTGTTTGGTTTGGGATACAGGTCATCTGCAATTTCTATAATAGAAAACTATTTATGGATTTTAAAATCTTAAGCTTATGGGGATCTCCTACTATTGTACACCATTATGTGAAAAGCAAAGTTCTAGTCTATCTTTACATTGTTTACACATGCGTAATCTCTGTAATTTTGTGCACCACCCTATGGGCCCATTTGGGTCTTCATTAACCAAGTACATGTAAATAGGTTTACAATGCATAATTGAGGTTATTCCTCATGATATCATAAGCATTCTGTTTTTGCTAGCCTTTCAATAAGCAACCATATCCAAAGTTCAATTTGCACAAAATCATCTTGGAGGCAGAATCAATCTACGGGAGAAGTCAAAAGTCTTTTAAAATATAATCTTCCTATTAGCGAAAAGATGTGGTAAATCATCATCATCATCTAACCTTTATCCCATTTATTTGAGGTTGAACTTTGTGAATTTTAGTTAGTTTTTGGCCCCCAACTCAACTCTCCTTGTTGCTATATTTTCAGTTACTCCACAACCTATCATGTCTTTCTCACTGCTTTAGGCATTTCACTAGTCTCCTTGTTCTAGTTCCATGAACGTTTACTGTCCTTATTTCCAATCTTTTTTGTACACACCCATACTATTCCAAGTCACACTTGTAATTTTTTTTTTCTCTTATTGGAGCTGCATGCAAGTTTCCCCATATGAGTTAATTTTTAATTATATCCTTTCTTTTAACTCCACTCATCTCTTTTACTCAATTAATCAACATTTAGTGTTACGCCTTCATGTGACCAGGCTAGATCTAGTGGTTCCACACACATGGGTGGATGGTTGGACCAAGCTCCATGCAGAGTTGCAGGATCATGAGTGTTACTCATAAATGGTTATATCTTTCATCTTGTGCTGTCATGTAGATGGATGGATGGGATGGAGATTTCCATGATTAGTAATAAGTGGGCCTCATTTGTATTAAGTGAGAGGATGAAACACACACACACACACACACACACACATAAATTAGTGACCCAAAAAACTCAAAATACTACCACTCAAAAAGAAAATTCTCCTTTTTTTCACTTGGCTCGTAGTGGATCTTTGCACCTAGGCTATACTCTTGTTGAATAGGATGGATAACCCAAAAGTAAAACCTTATTGAAAAAAAGAGAGCTCCTAATGGTGATATGCTCCACTTCTCTGAGTTATAGGCAATGCTGGAGAGGGTGTGGAGCATTTCATGCAGAACATGAAGTGAAGATTCCTTATCTGTATAGAAGCAGTAAACTTTGTGGTTCAGTCATAAGGAAGCTGGCCCACAGGATTCCCTTTGAAAATTTCCAGGCCAAAGTCATTGCTCAGCCGGTTACAGACACAAACCCCACAAGGAAAAAAAAGAAGAAAAAATGGAAAGTCAGCTTATGGAAATTCAAAGATGACCATTAGATTAACCTCCCACCTTCAATGAAAATTAAGTCAATCCTAAAAAAAGGTCAAGGTTTGAAGATGAGCATGTCCCATAAAACCCATTTGGCCTGTGCCTGTCAAGTATGGTTCTCATTGAAACGTTGATGCTCTCTGTCGACAGTATCAAATTCAAGGAAACAGATCCCTGCTTGGTCATGTGGCTGTGGTGCGTCCCATCATTCTTTGCGAGGGACAAATGCTATTCTTGTCCTACTGATTGTTACCATGCAGGGCAAAAGTCTTGTGCATAGGCCCTAGAATTAGATCGTCTAAGGAGAAGGGCTATGCCTACCCTCACAATTGAAACAAGTCAATAGCAGCATCTAGAGATATTAATTCTGCAAAGAAAGATGACTGTAGGCGAGAGTACTTCAATAAGTGACCATAACCAACATGGGGGTTTTTAATGTATGGTCGTCATTAGTTGTTGATTTACATGCACAAAGTCCAGATATTTCCCTAAACATTCTATTTACTACTGCATTTTTTATGATATCACAAAACTTTATTGCGATACTATAAAAACTTTATTGGATTGTCAAAAATTGACATTAAAATATAAAGAAAAAAGTGCCCGATGAGGTTTTAACAAGGCAGTTTTATGCCGTATTACATAATTTAATAAAGTTTAATGTCATATAACAAAAGTCTTGTGATATCGCAAAAAATGTAGTAGTATGGAAAATTTATAGAAAAATATCTCTACTTTGGTCACCACGTGTGAATTGCGACAACTAATGGTGAACAACAATAAAAAAAAAACTCCGGGCTAGGAACCATAACCCTAAGTTGAGAAAAATAAGTTTGTTAGAACATATATAATAAAAAATAAGCATTTTTGGTGTGACTAGCTATTTGAGGATGTAGCGATTTTGAGTTGTTCATAGCATCATTAATTTCTTTAAATATACGACGATGGTGTTCCTCTGGGCACATTCATAACTTATTTGTACAGCTACCACGAAAAAGAAATGTGCTTTCTACCTCCCTATAGGAGTTGGGTTTCCATGTTAGCACAGAAAAATAGGTTTTAGGGTTTTCTCGATAAAATCTTATTGTACCAAAATAGTAGATGAAGGAGCACATAAAAGCAAAATGAGTTTAGCTCCTATCATGTGGAAACACCGTCGTACAAATGGGTCATTAGGGCTTATTCTTGTAATTATTATAATTTCCGCATGGAATGCACAATGCCGAAAGCTTCTAATATCAAGTAGATGGCTGTCCCTTCGAAATTTTTGGATGCAATATTTTTTTTTTTTTTGCTGAATTCTGAAATCCAATCACCTGTTAAATCCCAAATGACCTCTGAGATTGTTAGAATTCCAACCATCTCTGCATTTGCAAATAAACTAGAGGATTTAGAAATATTTCTACCCATAGGATAGCATTTAGAGAATTTACAAAGTCTCCATATAAGAAGTCTATAAATTCTGCTAATGAAACCAATAGAATTCTCACGAGGGGAAAGAAAATTCATGCCGCTCAAAATATATGAACTCCTACCGGATGATCAACAACTCCTGTTTTTTTAAAAAATTAAAAAATATCAAATATACCGAGAAAATATTTATTTTGGACAATTTAAATTTTAAATAGGTTGGCCTAATGTAGAATTACACTCTCCTTCCACTCAAGGCAAGGGTAAGAAGGAGAAGGACATGAGAAC
Source organism: Umbellularia californica (assembly GCA_028538565.1). Classification (NCBI taxonomy): domain Eukaryota; kingdom Viridiplantae; phylum Streptophyta; class Magnoliopsida; order Laurales; family Lauraceae; genus Umbellularia; species Umbellularia californica. Next base: position 69,669,984 of record JAPQWN010000005.1, read on the forward strand.
TCCAAAACACTCGGCCACTCGGAAACTAGAAAAGCTGTTCAAGTCCAATCTAATTGCACTTGTAACAGTCGTATTACTAGGCTCCAGCTATTTAGTGCTCTCTCTTTCACTCACTCTCATAGTCTCATGTCTCAACGCGTGTGTGCATACAAATACAACTAACATCCACAAATCCATCCGCGAAAACCCCACGGTTTCTGCTCCTCTTATATACCAATACCATGCAAATGCAATCCATAGTTGATAGTACCCACTCACAAGTCCTCAACACTCACAAGCTTTTTTCAGCAATCCTCTTCTTGTTGTAGTCTACACATTCATATACACAAATGGACTACCGAATGGAACAAGGACACCAACAACCAACGGTCCCACCCGCCAATTCCCCACATGCACAAGATTACCATTCGAACCTGAATGACCCACCGCAGATGGGCCCACCCACTAACATGCTCCAATGGACGCACATGCCGGAAAACACTTCACCCCGTCATCCGCGGCCCACACAGGCGGCGACATGGGCCGGTAAACACCCTGTCTATCGCGGCATCCGTTGCCGGAGCGGCAAATGGGTGTCGGAGATCAGGGAGCCACGTAAGAGTACGCGTATATGGCTCGGCACCTTCGCCACCGCCGAGATGGCGGCAGCGGCCCATGACGTGGCAGCGCTCGCTCTTAAAGGCGCTGACGCCGTGATAAACTTCCCGGATTCCGTCCATTCAAATCCAGTTCCGGCGTCCAACTCTCCGTCCGATATAAGGGCTGCCGCCGCTGCGGCTGCCGCATTGAGAGTGTCGAAGTCGGAGGAGGTTGGCACAGCGCCGGATGTCGAGCGGCGGGGATATGGGGAGGAGAATCGTAGTCAGGTGGAGATGGGGTTTAGAGAGGAGTTTTTGGATGAGGAGGAGCTTTACGCCATGCCGGAGTTGCTGGTGAGCATGGCGGAGGGGATGCTCCTCAGCCCGCCGAGGTTGAATTCACCGGAATCCGATGACCCGCCGGAAAATTCTGATGGTGGAAATCTATGGAGCTATGATTAACTTCCAAAAAAAAAAAAAAAATCTTCCTCTTACCCCAAACTCACAAACATACAAACATAGTAGTAGAGTAGAAGATGATAACAGAAAATGATCAGTGAAAACCAAACTTGCCAGCTTTAGACTGCAATTATAAATTCAACCCGCTCATATCACATCACCCATGAATTAGCATTAGTCCAAATTTCACTCCGTTTAGAGAGCATGCTATTGATTACATGTAAAACACGTGAATTAATCTCAGCATATTTTTCACTATGATAGAAGTGAAATTTTTTTATGAAGTATATGTAAGAATTTCACCAGTCCCATCTTTAGCGTGTGGTTTGCATTCTAAATATAAAGAAAATCATGTACAAGTGATTAAATTACAATGCTACAATTAAGAAGTGATTAGTGTACAATTCTTATCTTTATAAAGCTGGGATTGTCATCTCATAGACTCCATCTTTTGTAATCCAGTGCTAAGATGATATAGAGTTAATAGACATTCATGAGCATGTGATACATAGTCTCCATTTATATATAGGTGGATGCTTCGGTTCTACTCTGCAAGATCCTGTTGGTGCACGTATGATGCGTTTGGTTTTGGTATGTAAATGCAGATTACACTAGTATTTGTATTTCTCTCACCCTGTAACACAAAGTGTGCTTTGGCGACAAGTCCCCTATCTCATTTTCCATTGTACAATATCTGAAATGAAAGTTGAAACAAGACTATAAAGAATGTTTACTATCAATGGTAATAAGGTACTGTGTGCAATAAAAGCAGGGATTTGGTGTAACTACCCTGGTGCCTTGCCTTTTGACTTTAAAAAAATAGGGAGATGAAATAGTTAAATCAGTATCTGTTTGAGGTCAACGTCAATTCTCGCTCCCGAACAGTCATAATTATAGTCGAGCTCTCACCCTCGCCCTCACCATAAAACTATTGTTGGGATAAGTGGTAACTCAATGGGGTGTGAGATCCTACAATATCCTTATGAAATAGATGAATTCAAGTTACTTTCCATATGCAAATCTCTTGAAACCAGAAGTAAAGAAAATTGTATCCTACTCTAGAATTAACATCCCAGTCCATAGTGTTTATGCCATTTCTAGGTCTCTTTTCTGCCTTTTGTGTTTATTATATAATGGCTTTCTGTCCACTGTTCTGTAATTTTTTCAATTGACTAATAAGGAGAGTTATCTCACCGAAATCCAAATAAATCCAACCGTTACAGTAGTTGAATCATCTATATCTACCCCACTGAACCATCCAGGGTGGCCCATTAGTACATTGGGTATGGACCATATACCATTAGCCACTTTATCTAACCAGCTATTTACGGTGTGACTCGGCTATGTTGTTAGGGAACGTTCACAGTGGTGCCCACCTGATGTATGGCTCAGATCTTGCAGATGTTCAGGGAAGAACCTCTTTAAACCTCATTACATGTTCGATCCTCACTCTCATCTCTTCTTCTTCGAGGATCTCTGGGTATCTTTGATGGTTGAATATAGACTGTCTGATAACAATGGATCATTATGAGAAATTTGTCTATCTCCACTCCTTTCATTTTCTCCACTTGATTGTTTCCTGGGTATGCATGCACGCATGTCGGCAAGGAATTTGACTTCCAAGAGATGGCATCAGCAAGGTCTACAGTAACACAGATTATAAAACATGAAATGAAACCTTAAAAGATCCTATTTGGATGCTGGGCACTGATTTATAGAAATTCTAAACAATATATTCTTATCAAATTAAGTGGCTAAAATTGAAGAAACAAAAGGTGAATATCCACAAATGACCATCAAATAATCTTTCTTTTGGCAGAAAATAATCACTACTTCAGGATTCCTAAGAACTCAATTTAATGCAAACAAAATGGTCTCAATTCTAATCGTTAGATTGTCGAGATCCCATCTACTCTCCACCTTACATCATTCACTCCTCAGCAGGCACTCACCTCTTTAATATTATTCCTTTGTTAACACTTGTTACCATGGATTCTTTGGGTATTGAATATCTATGAATTCTAAGAAATGTCTTCCTAGATTGAAATTAAAGCAAGGTAAAATCTAAAAATGACCATCAAACCGTTTGCCGATTGATAAGAAATAATTACACACCCAGGAAAGTGGGGTCTCATCTACTTTTTATATCCTTCATTCTTACCTCTTTCAAGCTTTTCTCTTTAATATGAAATTCTAAGAATTCAATATCAAGCCGAGACTGCAGGCCCAAATTTAGGGGTTTTCACATATTAGTCAAACCTAGTTTTTTTAAATTTTATGACCGAAATTTAGATAATGTCGCCATAGTCACTTGATTGGTCAACATTATTTTTTAAACTTTTTTGCTTCATATCTTATGATATGATGGGAACAGTGTATATCATGGAAATTGATAAATCCCATGACGTCATAGCTTTCATGCAACATCTTGGGGAATTTTTCTTTCGAATGATAAAACCTGAGAAATGCTGGTCAAATATATATTTACTTTCACAAAATGTCATTTTTTGTGTTACGTAGAAAATGATTTTGCTTGATAGTTGTCTAAAATGTATGATACAGAAACTAATAAATCCCATGATATTATGGGATATGGTGTAAAAAAATTTAAAAAAATTTACCAAAGTCAAGCAACTCTAGTGACATTATATGAATTTTGGTCATAAAATTGAAAAAACCGAATTTAAGGAGGACTAATATGTCAAAAACCCCTTGTTCTATTCGTGTATTCCACATATGATCAATGTGATGACCCAACTGTTATTGAAGTAAATTTGGCCTTGGCAAATTCAAGAGCAAAATGTTTTTCTAGAAGCGATTTAAATTCTAATAACCAGAAGATGGGGACTCCATCTTTATATTTGAATGAGTGGAAAAGGAAGGGGTAGTTGGGAGTCGGCCATGACAGCAGGAAGGCATTGCTAGTAGTAGTCTAGAGTCCTCAAATAATGAGAGAGAAAAAGGTGTCAACAAAGGCAAATGAAAGGAAGGTTGGTCGGGTTGAGATTGGAAGCTGAATGGAATTAGAAGCCGCAATCCTGAAAATAAGTTTGAATGAAGAGAGGAAGTTGCCTAGGATGAGACAAGCACGGCCGACAGTGGCCCACCTTGATTTATCTGTCATCAACCCTTCATCACTTTTCTAATAAGAAATTAGTGACATGTCTGCCTCTCATCCCTCCGTACTATGAGCAAATTTCAACAGCAACTTTTCCATTCTCCATGGACCATAAAGTTGGTTTGTGTTCAATATGAGTATTCCACTAATCATGATTCAGATGCACAGGAGACCAATTTCTCCTACCAGCAGGCTGCAACATGTACAGACCACCTTTATGGGACTCGGTTATAAGGTCTATAATTTAATCAGTGCAGCTGGTTTCACACTCTTATTCCTCTTATGATTAAATATCAGTAAACTTTAAACTATTAAATCAAACGCTAGAATAATCTTATGAAGCTGGTTTTTTGTAAAACCCTTTGTTTGTAAAGAAACCTTTCCATATATTTTACCCCGAATGATACGCTGCATCCAGGGTGGCCCTATCTTACATAAGTGAGTGAAGATTTTCCTTTTACGAGCATGCCAGCAATCAGTTAGGGGAATAAAAATGTCCCCATCTTACATAAGTGAGTGAAAAGAAAATTATAAATGATTTAATTTAAGGGCCTCAAAGTTAATATATTTGTAATCATAAGATGATTTTTACACTCATGTAAATTTGAACACCTATAATCAATTTAAATCTATCCTTCCAGGTTCTTCTTTTTCCAATTATCCTCTCATGTATTGGGGTAAACCAAATTTGACAGCTACCCAACTATCATCCACTGTTCAATTTGATCACAAACCAAATTAATTCTTAGTTTGCCATTGCCAGGCCTAGTCGACGTGCAGTCGAAGTCAGCATCATTTTCAGACAAGCAAGTGCACAACTTAAGCTGCATCATGTGATTTCAAGTTGACCTTTAACCATTTAAAAAAAAAAGAGTTGAACTCCAACTTCACTCCAGCTTAGGCAAGTGCATATTAGCCGTACCTATTCAAGATTAAGCTTAAACTTGACAAGACCCAACAAAGTTCTATCTCATAGACTACATAAGAACTCATGCGCTAAGTAGTTGCAAATGATGATCAAAGGTGAATATAAGAAAAATAAACATCGAATGAACTTTCCTTTTATGTAAATAGAATCAAGAGAAGATTATCAGAAATAAAAACCCAACCATCGCTATAAATATTTAAATTCTAGGAAAGTCAATGTGTCATCTGCATCAGTACCTCATCCTTTGTCCCTCACCTCATATTCTTCATCCTCATTTAACATAAATTCCTATGTCTTTAACTCCCATGCATTCCATGGCAACAAACAAGCCCGTGCTGATAATGGGGTCTAATACAATCCCTACCCTTTAATGTGTATGAGTCAGAATTCAAAGCAATTATCCCATGACTCTTTCCTTTAAAAAGAACTTGAATACATTATAAAAGTGCTAACTTATATATTTAATATGTTATGAGTGAATATAGAAAATAGCTGGCACCACACAAGGTATTAAGGATACCGACGTTATAAAAGAAAAAGTAGCACGTAGTTATATATGAGAATCAATTGGTCAGAGGAATACTTGCATATAACCAAAAACCTGACTATAGTCAAAATCTATAATTGCGTAACCCTCATCACTAGAAGAACATCACTACCAAACTCGCTCTGAACCATTGGCATCCCAACACTATCAATTAAACATCATTCTAAGTGAAAAATCGTAACTCTGGGCTTATGAACTTTCTCACCCTTGTTTTCCCTCCAATTAGCCAGTTGGAGAGGTCCCAACATGCACTAAAAATGATGCTGATGTTTGCTATCGAATCAATCTTCGTTTCAGTCTTTTAGACCTGGTCTACTAATCAGGCCATTGCAAATCCGCAGGATGAGTGCGATAGGACACAAGTGGGGGCCAACATTTAGATTTTGGACGGTCAACATTGACTTACATAAGTGAGATGTACGGTGGATGAGCTTATGAAGTGTAATATATAAAGGAATATATTCAAGTGAGAACTAGTTTTCACTTATTATATGATAACTTTTTTATGAGGCCCAACTAGCAATCCATCCAAACTTAGCAACCAATAGGGAACCTCCTGATAGTCGCTAATCCCTAGGATTAGCACACATATGAATGGGCTGACCCGTTAGATCGAGGATTGAAATTTTTTTTGAATATAAAGCCATTAAATTTGTGGGCCCCAGATGAAGTTAGGGGCATGGATTTGGAGTCAAACTTGATTCTTAGAGTGGTCTCACATAGATCTTTTCATCCCCCGGTCCTATCCCCAAATGGGCCACAAAAAAGTTCACATATATATAAGGAGAATATTCAAGTGCATCCATCCCTCACTACAATGGTGAGGAATGGATGCACTTGAATATCCCTTGTTTTCCCTCCAATTAGCCAGTTGGAGAGGTCCCAACATGCACTAAAAATGATGCTGATGTTTGCTATCGAATCAATCTTCGTTTCAGTCTTTTAGACCTGGTCTACTAATCGGGCCATCGCAAATCCGCAGGATGAGTGCGATAGGACACAAGTGGGGGCCAACATTTAGATTTTGGACGGTCAACATTGACTTACATAAGTGAGATGTACGGTGGATGAGCTTATGAAGTGTAATATATAAAGGAATATATTCAAGTGAGAACTAGTTTTCACTTATTATATGATAACTTTTTTATGAGGCCCAACTAGCAATCCATCCAAACTTAGCAACCAATAGGGAACCTCCTGATAGTCACTAATCCCAAGGATTAGCACACATCTGAATGGGCTGACCCGTTAGATCGAGGATTGAAAAGTTTTTTGAATATGAAGCCATTCAATTTGTGGGCCCCAGATGAAGGAGTTAAGGGCATGGATTTGGAGTCAAACTTGATTCTTAGAGTGGTCTCACATAGATCTTTTCATCCCCCGGTCCTATCCCCAAATGGGCCACAAAAAAGTTCACATATATATAAGGAGAATATTCAAGTGCATCCATCCCTCACTACAATGGTGAGGAATGGATGCACTTGAATATCCCTTGTTTTCCCTCCAATTAGCCAGTTGGGGAGGTCCCAACATGCACTCAAAATGATGCTGATGTTTGCTATCGAATCAATCTTCGTTTCAGTCTTTTAGACCTGGTCTACTAATCGGGCCATTGCAAATCCGCAGGATGAGTGCGATAGGACACAAGTGGGGGCCAACATTTAGATTTTGGACAGTCAACATTGACTTACATAAGTGAGATGTACGGTGGATGAGCTTATGAAGTGTAATATATAAAGGAATATATTCAAGTGAGAACTAGTTTTCACTTATTATATGATAACTTTTTTATGAGGCCCAACTAGCAATCCATCCAAACTTAGCAACCAATAGGGAACCTCCTGATAGTCGCTAATCCCTAGGATTAGCACACATATGAATGGGCTGACCCGTTAGATCGAGGATTGAAATTTTTTTTGAATATAAAGCCATTAAATTTGTGGGCCCCAGATGAAGTTAGGGGCATGGATTTGGAGTCAAACTTGATTCTTAGAGTGGTCTCACATAGATCTTTTCATCCCCCGGTCCTATCCCCAAATGGGCCACAAAAAAGTTCACATATATATAAGGAGAATATTCAAGTGCATCCATCCCTCACTACAATGGTGAGGAATGGATGCACTTGAATATCCCTTGTTTTCCCTCCAATTAGCCAGTTGGAGAGGTCCCAACATGCACTAAAAATGATGCTGATGTTTGCTATCGAATCAATCTTCGTTTCAGTCTTTTAGACCTGGTCTACTAATCGGGCCATCGCAAATCCGCAGGATGAGTGCGATAGGACACAAGTGGGGGCCAACATTTAGATTTTGGACGGTCAACATTGACTTACATAAGTGAGATGTACGGTGGATGAGCTTATGAAGTGTAATATATAAAGGAATATATTCAAGTGAGAACTAGTTTTCACTTATTATATGATAACTTTTTTATGAGGCCCAACTAGCAATCCATCCAAACTTAGCAACCAATAGGGAACCTCCTGATAGTCACTAATCCCAAGGATTAGCACACATCTGAATGGGCTGACCCGTTAGATCGAGGATTGAAAAGTTTTTTGAATATGAAGCCATTCAATTTGTGGGCCCCAGATGAAGGAGTTAAGGGCATGGATTTGGAGTCAAACTTGATTCTTAGAGTGGTCTCACATAGATCTTTTCATCCCCCGGTCCTATCCCCAAATGGGCCACAAAAAAGTTCACATATATATAAGGAGAATATTCAAGTGCATCCATCCCTCACTACAATGGTGAGGAATGGATGCACTTGAATATCCCTTGTTTTCCCTCCAATTAGCCAGTTGGGGAGGTCCCAACATGCACTCAAAATGATGCTGATGTTTGCTATCGAATCAATCTTCGTTTCAGTCTTTTAGACTTGGTCTACTAATCGGGCCATTGCAAATCCGCAGGATGAGTGCGATAGGACACAAGTGGGGGCCAACATTTAGATTTTGGACAGTCAACATTGACTTACATAAGTGAGATGTACGGTGGATGAGCTTATGAAGTGTAATATATAAAGGAATATATTCAAGTGAGAACTAGTTTTCACTTATTATATGATAACTTTTTTATGAGGCCCAACTAGCAATCCATCCAAACTTAGCAACCAATAGGGAACCTCCTGATAGTCGCTAATCCCTAGGATTAGCACACATATGAATGGGCTGACCCGTTAGATCGAGGATTGAAAAAAATTTTGAATATGAAGTCATTAAATTTGTGGGCCCCAGATGAAGGAGTTAGGAGCATGGATTTGGAGTCAAACTTGATTCTTGGAGTGGTCTCACATAGATCTTTTCATCCCCCGGTCCTATCCCCAAATGAGCCACAAAAAAGTTCACATATATATAAGGAGAATATTCAAGTGCATCTATCCCTCACTATAATGGTGAGGAACGGATGCACTTAAATACCTCCCATATAATATATGATAACTAGTTATCACCCAAATATTACTGATATATAAAATTTCAAGTCACTGAATATCAGCTTTACTGTGATGATGTGATCACAAAGTGCAAAGTAGAATCCTGGGAAAGACATCAAGCACTCTATTATGTTTGTCTGTCTGGCAAAGCACCTGCCGAAAAGAAAGTACACAGTTTCTCACTGCGCCGAACCAAGTCGCATCATAGACCATCTGAAGACAACTGATGCGTGAGTGAGTAGGATAGTTAAATGGGATGAGATTTGCACAACCAAATGGGGAAGAGTTCTGCACCATTTGGTTGTGAAAATTTTATTGTCAAGTTGATCTTATTTATATATTTGATTTCTTACCTTATTTACGAGCAACAAGTGTAAATGCGAGTAAACAAACGGCACAATACATAGTCATTATAAATATGAATTATTTACATATGTAAAGAGTGCAAATAAATGACTCCAAATACAGAAAATGATGGACATGTACTAGTGTATATCACATTTGTTTATTTACAATGAGGCATGAAAATGGCGAATGCGGCCGTGTTCAACCAATTATTTACAAACTCTAAGAGAAGAATTTTTTTTTAGTAAATTACATACTTCAAGTGGTGATAAGATGTTATCACATGTAAATGAGAAAAAGGCACCAATACACATTCAAAGAGGTGACAAAAGATTACACATGTAAATGAGGAAAAGATACCAATACAATGCGATCGAGCTCATGGTTGCTATAGGTTGTGAGATTGAATGCCTTTGATGACATTTATCTTTGCACCTTGTGGGCTCCAAATTCATATCGTGAGCCGTTCATCTTCTTTTTTGGTCTAATAAATCTCAAGACTTTAGTTCCATATCTTAAAAAATTTATTGATTTTGAGAGATTTATGAAAACATCGATCACAAAAAGTTCCATACTTATTTTCTACACATTTGATCTCCTCCAATTAATGATATATATATATTAATGATAAGCATCAAGATCTTATAGATTTTTAGAGACATGCAAAATATCTTAACATATCAAAAGCAATTGGTGTTCTCACTCACTCATATAAAAAATGATACTTTCAAATTAATAAACATAGTAATGTGTTTTACATATGTAACATTCCAAGTTACTTTATGAACCCTTTATATTTTTAAAACTCATTTTCATATTCAGTGCATGCAGGCGGCATTATATGAATGGTAGCATGGGATCATTTCTCATTTACATATATTATTGGAACATATATGATTGTTTGGGAAAAGTACTCTTGGAAACTCATGAGGATACATTCAAGGAGAGTTTGTTAACACAAGAATTACATGATAAAGCGGAAAGCGCTCTGATTTCTGCGCGACCTGATTTTAAGGAACTTGGTATGTATCATATATTGTTGTGCAAAAAACGACGCACTTTTAGCTTTATTTTCCATAATGGAGAGGAGAATTGAATATCTATAAGGGGCCGGGTAGTGGACAATCAGATTATGTATCCACAAGATGAAGGAAATTTGCACAGGATGGAATTTCATACTGCATAACATGTCGATAAATTCGAGTTTTTTCCTTCTTAGGATATTATAAAAAAGAAGTCTAAAAAATCAATTAAGTTTTTAAATATAAAACAAATACAAGTTCCTATTAAACATTCACCATATAAATCCAATTAACCACAAGTGAAAGACTTAAGGACAAATTGAACTGTGAACAATTTTCTCAACTTCCTATTTCCATACGTTTCTCCTCAATTGAATTGGCCACGTAGAGTTCCATGATCTAAAAAGAATATATTAGGTTTTATCTATTCTCTGTATTTTTTTTCTATTGCCCTTTACCTGAAAGAGATTATTTTTCCTCTTTATAATAGTCAATGGCTCAATGCAAAATCTATTAATTTGTATTCAACCTTTGATTTTAAGACCTAACCTTTTAAGTTTAAGATACAACAAGAATGAGAATGAACATTACATAATTGTTCAAGACTCGGAAACTTGACAGAGTATAGCTATTACATTTCTCATGGTAGAAACTCAACTTCAATTTTTCCTCTTCAACCTGTTGGTTAAGTGGTACTTCTAATCTGATGTCCATAACTTTGGTAATCTCTAACAATAGTGACAGACGTTGCTGGCTCTCAAAAATCATGAAAATTCTCTATTTGAGTGGTGAGAATTGAAAAAATTATAAACTAATCATTTGGTCTCTAGAATTCTCAAAACTCCAATTCTCAAAATCCTGCATTGTACTCGATCATTTGTCAAATGGGTGGGGAGCAACACTTTGGAGAATTTATAAAACCGCTCACTAAGGATTCTCAGAATTCTTGCAAACAAAATACCCCTTAGTTTTAGCTCTAAAATCTTATTCCGTCATGTGATATTGATGATGAGAAAAACACATAATCTACCTACATTTGTTTCTCATTTAACCCTAAGGGGTAGTTCAGTAGGCCTAGGACCACGGTTTGCACTTGGAAATTATAGGATCGAAACTGCAGTACCACGCTGAGGCTACAAAGGAGTTTACCTAGCTTCCCTTTGGGCCCAGAGGGATTAGTCTAGCCCAAAGGGTTGGGAAGCCTACGATAGCAGTAGCAACGGAAAAAAAAACATTTATTTTTTTCAATCACATTTATTTAATAAATGATCGATTGGATGTTGACCCAAGTTGGATTAAATTGAGTTTAGGGTTAGAATTGTAACTTGAAGAGAGATTATTGAGTGCTACTACCTGCACACTGAAAATTGCTCTCCACACACTGAATCTCTTTACACAGTGATCTTTAGTGAAAAAATATTCCATCTTTTTCTCTCGATATACTGCATTTTCCCTAAAATGCCCATTTATTGGACTCAATCAGATTTCTCCGTACACTCTACATTTCAACGCCTTCTTCCCTCCCATTTCACTTTTGTAAATCAACGTTTTGCTGCACCTCCACGACAATTCCGATCTCGACGAGCTCCCCCACTCGGATGTTTCCCCTGCACCTCCTCCTGTTCAACCATCTCTCTGTGCTCTCGTGCCTTCATCTTCAAAGTGCATTATTGTTTTCCGTTACCATTTCAATCTCTGTGAGTGATTTTGATCTCTTTTGCTTGCTTAGAAATGCTTGTAGTGTTCTTTTAAGATCCATTATTTGGTTTATTCAGAGGTTTTTTTCCCCTCATGCGCCTCTCTCTCCCCCATTTCCAGCCATTGTTTTTGTTTCAGTTTCTCGATATTGTTCAGCATTGTGGGTCCGAAAACGAATAATCTTTTCGGTTTCAATGTACCGTAAAGGTCTTATCTGTTTGGCACTGTGGTTCCGAGTACGAAGATGCTTTACTGCATCATAAGTTCGAACAATTAAGATTTTGACGACACTACATGACCGAATGGGTCACAGTTTCACGGTGAGATAATGCCGAACTTATATTATCCACACGGATAATCAGGGCCGAACAATGTTTTAGGGCTATGACTTAGTGCTAAACAGTGAAACTGTCTAATTTCCTGTACTGATTTAGGATTAGTTTTCTTTTGTTATTTTCAGTTATGGATGTGCCTCGTACCTCTAGGATTCGACCCACAGTGTCGAACAGGAGACTCCGTCATAGGTTTGTTGTTGATGAAGCCGAGGATGATGAAGAAGTAGTTGAAGAACACCCTAAAACTGGCTTCAAATTTCGGGTGCGATTGACCTTTTACTTAGGCATCAACCTCTTCACGGGCACCAAGGAGGCGCCACTACTGACAATAGTCTCTTCAATCTTCAAGGCAGGGGAGTAACTGTCTTGGGCAGATTCGATAAATTCAAAGGAAAAGGGTTCACGTTTAGTAGAATTATGTAATTTCAATTTTGGGCGTCTCCTAACTTTAGTTTTCACATCTGGTTCGATTAATGAGGTGATCTCAGGCTTTGCTAGCTCTCCAAGCTTATTCAAGATTTGTAACTTCTTACTCGAATCATAGCTTCTGAACTGTTCGACAATTAAATCTATCTCTGGCATGCAATCCAAATGAAGACTAGAGTCTTGGGTAGAAGCGGTAGATAGCAAGTCAAGTTTGCGCCAATGCGTATGCGTGCAATCTAGAGGAATAGGGCCCCCAGCACTTATGTATTCCGTAATCTTGTGAGCACATGGTAAACCATGTGTGTGTCGAAGTACACAACCACAAGCATCTCGATCAATACCAACTGACGAGGCTAGCTCGCTTCGTCTTGGTCAAGATTTTCTCTAATGCACTTATAAAAATATTCCCACGAAGTTTCTTGAATTCGGAAGGCTTGAAATTATGTTGTATAAATGTCTTACTTTTTTCAAATGATGCCTTTATATTTGTGTGCTGTAGCTGGAGTAGGTTGTGAATCTTCGTCCAAGAGTCTTCAAAAGTCCCTCAGCTTGATCCAAGCTGCCGCTTCAGCTGTGTATGTGAACTCTCCAACCTGTTTATTGTAGTGTTCCCAAAATGCATGACCTTATCCGTCCAGGAAGCCACAAATCTGTCCTTGTACGTGTCTAACCAAGACGGACTAACATACTGAATTGCTGCCAGATAGGTGATGAACTCCTTCATAAATAAGTTGAATTGCAGATTGTAATGTTCTTTTGTAGACGAGGAGACCAATATGTTCCAGCTCATTATAAACCGGTCCCACTTTTCCTTCGTCTCAAACAACTTCTTGCATTTAGCCATAATATATTTTGTTGATATGCCATCTGCATAAAATATGTTTGACACTGGGAAAAACATTAGATATGGCGTTCATTAAAGCCATATCTTTGTTAGTGACAATAACACTAGGAAGAACACTCTCGCCAATAACTTTGCGCAAAATACCCAATGCCCATGAGTAGCAATCTTCATGTTCATTTTGGAGATATACAATGCATACTGAAAAAGTCTTCTCTGTGGATGTCACCCTAACAATCTCCAATAAGGGCATTCGATACCGATTGGTCTTGTAAGTGCAGTCCATTATCAACACATGAGGAAATGCACACAATAGGTCTAAGCTGATAGGGTGTGTGAAGAACAAGTCAATGACAGTATCTGTTTTAAGACAATTCTTATGCCACTCAATGTGCTTATGCTCCGCCAATAATTTTAACAGTTGCTGCATCTGACTCCGTCCAGCCCTCTCTGCAACTTTATGCCTATGACGTGCATTGTAAATGGTCTTCATGTGCTTACATTTTGCTCATTTTTATGTTTCAGTGTCACCAAGATATTCTTTGGCCGAACCATATTCTTGGACATGTCTACCAGCAATGAAGTTTCATCCTCTGTTAATCTACCTGCAAATGAGTGCCCTTCTAGGAAATCTGCAGCTGGATGATTATGCATGCCACATACTACATGCAACATCCATTCCTCATTTGAGCCCACCACTTTGCCTTGTAACGTGAATGGGCATCCACATTTTTCTCGAACCAATCAACTTTAATTTCTTCCCAATGGTCATATCTTTAGTTATCCTCATGTCTCTATAAGATCCACTGCTCTCACACCCAAGGGTTAGCCTTGGTTTTTTATTTCTCCTGTTGGGTGTTGCTGATGTCTTAATCACAACAATGAAACAATTTCTCCTCCCAACGTCACAAGCCCAATTAATTAGGGCTTCTCAGCTTGTGAATATCTGCACATAACCAAACAAAATTATATTGAACCAAGTGACTACATCAATTTAAATATCGAATAATTAATCTACATTTATTACCTCTTGGGTGATAAACTCATTACTATAGTCGATTACATATTCCTAGCCAACCTTGCTGCATTCACTAGGCCCATGAAACTGCTATGGAACCAATTTTGTTAGAGTATGTAAATGATATAACTGCACGGCTTTGAATATCCGGGCATAATTAAATTGTTTGGACAAACACAGCTGCACAGATTGCTTACGTTCGGTCGAGAATGTCCAAAAATAATTCTTTTGTATGACATTGTAGTGCCGTTCAATTCTGAATTGATCGATACCGTGTTGCCGCTTTAAAGACAACGGAACCGATATGCAGGGCCAAACGGTTCGTCTCAAACTAAAAAACAAATCGAGATGAATATGCTTACCTCGATACTGCTAGAATGATCGGGAGCCATCATCTGCTTGTCCTTTCGCTCGTTCATTGCTTAAGAATGCTAGTTAAGTGGGTATCAACTTTGAATGAAATCAAATAGAGAATGAGGTGAAGATTTAAACCGGGAGAGAAGATGAAAGAGAGGGGATGGCAATGGGAGTGAGACCAAGAGTGAAATGTATCTTTAGACGCATTGATAGTTTGTCTGAGAAAGAGGAGTCAATGTAGCAAGTAGAGAGGAGTGAATGTAACTAGTTGAAACCCTTCTCATATTTTCATATGGGAGGGAGAATGCACTACGTAGAAAGTGTCTGGGAGGGGGGGGGCGGGGGGGGTGTTAAATGTAGTTATTTTGGTAAATTTTTACAAGTGGGCATTTTAGCCTCTGATTATTGCAGTGTGTAGAGAGTAATTTTCATTGTGCAGATGGCAGCACTCGAGATTATTTCACCAGTCCCAAATACTCCCAATTTATGATCTGGCCCACTGATCTAATTGTACAGTCCACAATCCACACTCCATGCAGTCGTACTTGCAGCAAGAAAGCAGTAACTGCACGCCACAGCAGCCACTCACGACAAGCAAACGAAATCCACGCCACGCACTTAAAATTCGCAGCCTCTCAGCTTCAAACAGTCCCCAACTCCCAGCACACGCAAAACGCCGAACATGTCTTCTGCAACTCTCCTCTACTCTCCCTTAACTCCTTCAAAACCACACCTCTCGATCCGCAGATCGAGACCCCCAAAAACCCATCTCTCTTCCTCGTCCTCCTTCGTTTCTCGCCATTCCTCGAAGCTTTTCCCGCCATTTTCATCCTCTGTCCCTCTGCTTCGTTCCATACCCCAGAGTAAGAGACGGGTAATCAGGGCTGCTTACATATCTGCACCTGCTTCTGATCCTAATCTCAGTGGTATCGATGAGGAAGAAGACCCAGTTGGCCACCAATCGCCATCTCAGATGACAATGGTCGACTCTTCGATTCCTATAAGTTGGGGTTATTTGTGGAGTCTGTTGATGAAGCACAAGTTGAGGTTGGCGGCTTCGATTTTTGCTCTCGTTGGATGCACCTCCTGCACTCTCTCGATGCCCATCTTCTCAGGTTTGCTGTTTCCCCCTTTTTTTCGAACTCAGATTGAACAGTGATGGATTACTTTTTCTTTGCTTTCTTCTTCTGCTTTGGTTTTTTTTTTTTTTTTTTCTCTCTCTGTCTTAACTTGGGTTGTCTGACTTCTTTATTATTTTTTCCATTCTTTTGAATGCTGGGGTGCTCAAAAATCGCATTTTGGGAGAAACCCAAGTTTTTGTGATGCGTTTGCTTTGAATTTTCTTTTGGGTGGGAAAGAAGCATTCATTTTCCTGCCCTATCAATGATAGTGGCCTCGAATCAGGGTTGATTCCAGAAATCAGTGCAAAATTTTCCAAACTAACTAGCGTACATATGTTTAATTACAATTTTGCTGAATGCATAAGAAACCATCACCATCATTGTCATCATTGATTGGAGCCTCATCTCCTCCATGAGGTGAGCTGAAATATATGAAATACCCACAAATGGAAAAGAACAAGAGGGAAAAAAAAAAACCCAAAGAACTAAATGACTTATATTTGTGAATTGGATACAGAGTCTGCAAACTCTCTAAATTGGCATGATGCATTGACAGGATATTCCCACTACTAATGGAAGGAAAACAGTTTTGGTTTGTGAAAACATGCTCTTTTGTGAAGAGAACTTCGGAGATAAACATGTATGGGTTGCTTAGGTTGTATGGTTCCTGATGCAAATCCTAGGATTAGAATTTGGATCGTAGTTGCCATAGCACGATGACAAAGTTTTTGCAAAAACAATCTCACAAAGAAGACACTCTTCAATAATAAAAACTCATGAGGGAGAATTATATTAGACTTCAACTCTGAGATCTATTTTCTTGCAATGCATATAAATGAGCAAATAAACCTTAGGGCTAAGATTCCTACTCAAATTAGGAAACTAATCAAATTAGGAAATATCCTAATTACTAACTCATTAATTAAATTCGAAACTAATAACAATTAATTAAATAAAATAAGAAAATCTCTAAACTTCCTTGGGTCCCACATGTGGACCACGAATCTCCCTCCTACAACATATTAGTGCTGCTGCATCAATCCCCCCTGCAGATCCGAAACTTCAGAGAAACAACTCTATGCTGTATTGTTAAAAGTACCAGCTGCCTGCGCTTTTTTTGTTTTTACTTGGTGTTTTTGGGTAGAGGGTGGGCGGGAGTTGGGGGTGGGGGTGGCAGCAATGGGTTATAGTGTTGAGTTGAGGCTGCGATTTAAGCAGATTCTTACCTTCATAGTGGTTCCCCTTTTCATAACTAAGCGATGATCCTAACCACTTTATAGTTTTTTTATGGTTGTCAATTCATCATCGTCATTGGCAAAGCCTCATCCCATGAATCAATATGGTTGGATTCTTTGATTATCAGTTCATCTCATGTAAGTCCTTTTTAAATCTTCAGTGTAATTCATGATGTGAATTGTTGTAGGGAGGTTTTTTGAGGTACTCATAGGGGCTAGACCGGATCCTTTATGGAAATTGCTGACAAAGGTTGGGGTCCTCTACTGTATGGAGCCAATTTTCACTGTTATCTTTGTTACAAACATGACCACTGTCTGGGAGAAGGTGATGACAACTTTGAGGGCTCAAGTTTTTAGAAGAATATTGATTCAAAAGGTGCATCACTTGCTGCTTCTTGGAGCACTTTTGTGTATAACAGTTGCATTTCACATTTTTGCACGATGCTATAATATATGTTTTTTTCCTTAATGCTTCTTCTTGATTCTTTTATGATACGATGCATGGATACGGCAAGGACATGGCAGGGACATGGATTTTACACATAAAAGGTGAAGTATCGGATACGATACGACACGATACGTTGCCCGTTTTGAAGTATCCATGCATCATAGCTATGATGCATCTCACATTTACATTGTTGGTTCACTCCATGATTCTAATTGGAATCTTAGGAAAGATGATGCACTATGGATGGTCTGTATGTGCAGCCCCTCTGTGGGGCCCACTTTTGGTCAATCCAAATATGTCACACACTCACACTTATCTAATCCATGGCCCTTTTTTTATTCTAATTGGAGTCATATTCATCATTCTGTTAACTATGATGTATCGTGTTTATGGCGTGTCTTTTATCCGGTAGAATATTGTTGGTCTAAAAGATGCTCTTTTGGCACATATCCGATTGGCAAGAGCCCGTGGGACAGTTGAAGGTGCTCATTGTCGCAACCATAAGGGTGCGTGTTCGAGTCATGTTACCAATAAATACATATATAGGAGCGTGCTCTTGTGCGGATGGCACTGGAGACCATGTGAGACAATCGGTGGGCCTCACCTGTGGTCACATCAATCATGGCTGAAGATTCAGATAGGACCACCTCATATATAAAATTTGAAGTCAATCCATCATCCTAACCCCTTGATCTTTGGCCCTCAAATTTAATGGTGTTAAAATGCACAATTTGAATGGAAGCGATTTTAATAACATTGCTTACGACCACAAACTATTCATGAAGACTCCCAACAAGTTTCTAACAGCTCTTGGTAGAGATTGTTGGCTCTTGAAATAGCAAATTCTGCCTTATATTTATTATTCTCTGTCAATTGTACGCTGCTATTCATGTTTGTACTTCTCAGTAATGAATCTATGGATAAAGTATTTAAAAAAAGGTATATTGAGTATTTAATACTGAAATTCCTGCTGGGAGAATGAAGAAGGTACTTATCATGGATGAATTTTAAACATGATTCTTTCTTCTCAGTATTGTTATAGTGAACTAAGAATACAGTGATTTATGAAGAGTACTACTTTAAAAGTGAACCACGCATCATGCAAGAATTTCCTGTGTATTATTTAACAATTGCTTGCAATATTGTGAAAAGTAGCCTGATCTTGTACGGAAAATGATCCTTTAGTTGTTTTGAAATGTGACAGTGGACTTTGTTTCCTTTTGCAGGTTGAGTTCTTTGACCGTTATAAGGTGTGTATGTCATCTCTTTTTTCTTCTTTATTGTTCTTCGGTATTGTTCTTAATGTTAATTTAGAGATGATAAAATAGGGTGAGACTTGACAGATATCTTGTTGTCATGTGTTCATATAATCTTCTTAGGTTGCATTTTTTATTGAGTTTAATGGGTCAGAGGACGTGAAGGGAAGCTCAATTGGTGTGCAATGTGCATTATATTACCCATGTGAAAAAGGCATCCGGGTGTACTGAGTATGGTCCTTGTCTTGGATAAAATTTAGTCTGCAATATTGATTTAATATGCAGAATTTATGGTAGGCAGTAGAAGTAAAAAATCCACCCATTAAATCTAAACTTGTTTAATCCTCATGATTGGGTATTCAACTCTTTGGGATAAAAACATTTCCTTTAAGTTAAACTAAACCTTCTACAGCACATTGGTTGAAATTTTGTCTTTCTGAGCCATTACTGTTTCTCTATTAGGTTCAAAGTTTTCTTGTTAGCTACAAAACAATGAAAAAGAAAACATGACAATCAAACTTTTCTTATTTTTATATTATTATAATGCTGTTTGTAAAAGTCAGTTCATCTTGGGGTGGAATCCATTCTTGTGACGTGCTGTTTCATATAAATGTTATGCTTTGTAGTTTTAACTCTTTCTTACTCAATCAGTGCATTTTGGAAATGGTTTTTGTCATCATTCTCTTTTCTTTTCCAGTCATGACCCATCTACTTTAGTTCCTAGGTAGATCTGATATTCCATCTGGCTCCATTACTATTCGATGCATTCTTACCTTTTATGGCTGCACAGGTTGGTGAACTAACTGGTTTGTTGACATCTGATCTGGGTTCTCTTAAAGATGCTGTGAGTGAAAATATATCAAGGGATCGTGGACTGAGGGCATTCTCTGAGGCAAGCTATTTTAAACTGTTCTCAATCGAGCTTATTTTCATTTTTGCACATAGGATTTACCATTTTTTCACAACCCAAACATGAATTCTGTGATAAAAACATTCCGTAGAAGTGCAACCTATCTGAGGATTTGGCTCAAGAAACAGCGGAATAGAGAAACAGAATTCATGTAGTCTGCACAACATAGTTGGAACAAGGCTTTGAAGATGATGACAACGACGACGGCGATTACGACATAGGATTTACCGTCCATAATTCTTATGGAACTAATGCATCTTGCACCTTAACTAGTGGAGGTTCATCAGTTCTCACTGCTCTGTAATATGATTGTCCATGTTCCCTACAATCTACCTTGTCATATTAGTTTATGCCATATGGTATACCAGTCAGATTCCGAAATAATAAGTGTGCTCTTTATCAATTTTGTAATTATGAAAATCACTTTACAAATTTGGTTTCTAACCATAAGATTTTGCATTTGTTTGTTGAAATTTACTATTTTCTTTGATCTTGCAGGTTATTGGAACAATATGCATACTCTTCTCACTATCAACCCAGCTTGCTCCAGTCCTGGGGCTGCTGATGCTTTCCGTTTCTCTTTTAGTAGGTAAACATATTTTTCATTCAAAATCTTACTTTAAGTTGTCTTATTGTGGGTACTTAGCTTCTTCTACTTTTGTAGTTGGTCTTTAGATTGTTGTATGTTGTATGGAGAGTGATGTGTGCTGCAGCTCAAAGGATGCTGGGGGGTTGTCATTGGGGTTTCATGGTATGTAAGCGGGGAATATCCACCCCACATCATGTTGATTTAGTGTTGGGCACGACAAAAATCGTGGAGTTGTATCTGGAAACAAATCCAAACTGTGAATAGGACACTAAAAGTCTGAAAATCCTGGTGATAATTAGGACAGGTTCTTTATAAGACCAAGTAAAAGACACACCTCTCATCTAGAAATTCGACCATATCATGGAGTCACACCCCATCCCTAGATTCTCTATTTGCTGAAGCATCTACAACCCATCCTTTTTTTTTTATTTTCTTTTACTTTTTGAGAGGATGGCTACCACCCATCTTTTCAACAGAAAACCAGGTAACATTAAACTCCCCTCCCATGCCCTACATGTGGGGCCATTTACTAGCTACTTGGTTAAGTTTGGGCTACAAGTTCTCCCCTCTCCTGTTGTTTATTTGGACCAAACACCAAAGAACTTTGAAGGAGTCCTCTCTCAAATCAAGTAGCACTACATGGACAGAATAACTCATGAGCAGTTCATCAACCTTCTGCAACAAGGTAGTATTAAACAATATCAAACGTCATTTTGTTCACAGCCCAGCTAAATCTGCTACAATAAAGAACAGAACAGTCAAGGTTCATTTCGATTAAAAAACAGTTATTTATTGTTATATATTATTATTGCTACAGATTTGATTTTGTGTGTGTGTACACCCCCACTCTTCTAAATTCCTATGCTGTTGTTGTTTGTGAGCTTGCTTTTCGTATGATTTATTGCTACATGTAATTGCATTTGTTGTTGATTCAACTGTTGATTTTGGGCACTAGCAATATACAAGCGGTCAACCGTGCCCATCTTCAAAGCTCAAGGAATGGCCCAAGCTTCCATATCTGATTGTGTGACTGAAACGTTTTCGGCAATTCGTACCGTAAGTTCCCAAAATTATTTGCTTGAATTCTTTCTCTTCTCTGTTGAGATTTTTCAAAATGTTTTTTACAGCTGTACTTAATCAAAACCATACATCTCAATTAATGGTGAAATATTGGCTTAGTTACTTGCTGATTAATTCCCATGATAACCTTGTGCTTGTAGGTTAGATCCTTCAGCGGTGAAAAACGCCAAATGTCAATGTTCGGTAATCTGGTAATCCTTTGACCTTTAAATTTACTCAACTGCCAAAATCCTCAAAGATGCTCATAATGTACTTTTGTGAAGTTTGGCAGGTTCTTTCTTACCAGACTAGTGGCATAAAGCTCGGAACTTTGAAGTCTGCTAATGAAACCCTGACTAGAGCTATGATTTATGTTTGTTTAATGGCTCTATATTGTCTTGGTGGAAGCAAAGTGAAGGCGGTAAGCATTAATATGGTCAAGCAATATGTTCTTGTTTTCTGTAATTTGCCATTACCATTATCAGCATCAGGAAACATTATGCTTTTGTTTGTGTTTTATGATTATATATTTGAATATGAGAAATCATGCAATCAAAAATTTATTATACCAGTCAACATAACATCTTTATCCCTACTCCCATGCCCGAAACTTAAATAGTGAACTCATTTCTATATCTGACCTGCATTATATGGTTTTGACTGGCTTTCGAATTATGCAGCTGAGTTTTGTGATTCTATCAATGAATGTGATTTTTTACCTGAGAATAAGCATTATACCATCAGGACTTGAGTTTGTTGATATCAGGGGCATGACCTGGTGGCCAATTGATCTGATGAGTGCTCGCATTGAAATGTCTTGCCCCCAAAACAGCCCAGATTGGAATATCCCTGCCATCCAAGTTTGGTCCTTCCTGTGCTGAATGTGGACCTTTCTTAAAATTTCTTTCAGCTGTCTATTTGCAGGCCATCAACAAGGAGTTGGAGTTCTCCCAGTACGAGGATCTTAGAATATGGCTATCCATGGTGGGGGGCCATTAGACCATGGGCTTCTTGTACAAACTCAAATCTTAAGGATACCATGCATCTCTCTCACTGGTTCATATAATTCAGTTTAATATGGACCTGCTTCTAATGGGTTCTTCTGTTGCAGGGTGAATTGTCTGTTGGAATCATGGCTTCCTTTATTGGTTACACCTTCACATTAACCTTTGCTGTAAGTATACTTTCTGTGCTTTTGTCATACTACTATTGCCCTCATTCATCCTCTTCCATCTGCATTTCAATTGAGGTTCCTTCTGTTAACATTACATGATACCCAAGCAATTCAGGTTCAAGGAGTTGTTAATACACTTGGTGATCTTCGTGGGACCCTCGCTGCTGTTGACCGGGTTAACTGTATTTTATCTGGGACTGAGATCGACAAGTCACTTGCTTATGGTCTAGACAGGGAGATTCAAGAAAATGAACTGTATGATGATAGTCTTGGATTACTCTATAAGGATGAATCTTCTAGGAAAAGTACAGGTTCAAGTATCCATTCATTTAGATCAGCTACCACTGGGTGTAATCTAGCATGGTCTGGTGACATTTGTTTAGAAGGTAACGGTGCTGTGATTGACATCATGTATATAATTCTCTATTCATTTAGTAGAAACTGCTTCTTCCTTATCAATGTTCATGTTAGAGATATTAGGAATTGGTTAGAGATAGTTTGCCACATTAGAGATTAGGTATTGATTAAAGAGGATAAGCTTAGATATGATAATTTTTAGTTTAGATTGTTAATGATTCCTTATCATATATTGTTCATCTATAAATTGAGATGGGTTCTTGTAATAAAGGTACAGTGAAATTCTATTAAATGTATTCCTTTCTTTAAAAGTTTACACTGTAAACTTTCTCATTTTCCTTCCCATTTCTTTTGGGCAAAGTTTATAATCCTCAAAAAAGCATGCACAGATGGATTCCTTTTAGCGCGTGATTTCAGATCAATCTAGAGTCTATCTTATTGGTTTTGGGCAGATAAGAGCTCATCTAAATTTATCTGCTTCCCAGGCTACCCACCAAAATCTTTATTTGGGGTACCATCAAAATGGACCCTTCTGCTCATCTCCCTTATTTCTTTTTTGCACAACCTATCCATATTAAAGAAGTCATTTCATCTTGATGGAGGCAGACATATGCTTAATGTTTGGTGAACTCCATATTTGTACCATCTGTTCTCTACTAGTATGTTCAGCTGTTGATCTGCTATTTTTCTTTTTCTTCTTTTCTGGGTAAATTACTATTCTTCATTTTTGGCATTGCTAATTTGCGTTTTATGTGTGACTAAATGGTTTCCTTTGTCACTTTTGTTTTGTTTTTTAGATGTGTACTTCTCTTATCCTTTGCGGCCTGATGTGGAAGTCCTAAGTGGCCTGAACTTAACATTGAGGAGTGGAACAATCACAGCTCTTGTTGGTCCTAGTGGTGCGGGGAAAAGTACAATTGTACAGCTCTTGGCACGCTTCTATGAGGTAGGTTTCTCTTTTATTTATTTTTCGTAGCGTTACTTTTGATGATTATGGGTGATGCAATTGACTTCTCATGTCTGCAGCCAACTAGAGGACGAATAACAGTTTCTGGAGAAGATGTTCGAACATTTGACAAGAGTGAATGGGCTCGTGCTGTATCTGTAGTGAACCAGGTAGTTCCTTGGATGTACATATGATTAGGTTACCACATAACCAGGATGAGTTTCCCCTCTTGTCTGAATATCCATGGTTTCACTATGATATTACTTTGATGATTAGTGTGACAGTTGGCTTTCTTCATTGCAATTTTGCAATGAACTGCTTCTGTTTACTTCCTTACATTCTACATAGAGGCCGTTGATCAATTAGTTAGGACTTGGGATTGTCGGTGGTCTATCAAAGGTGGCAACTGTGGGATCAACAATCTGGTTTATCAAGATGGACACCAGTTGTTCATACTAAAAAGTACATGCTCAGTGCCCAAGGATACTATGAATATCCGTTGGTCTAGGATTTTGTGATTCCTCATCCAAATGCTGATGCATTAGATCCTTCCTTCTCCAACTAGCTTATGTTCTTCTTGCTGGACTATACATTAATGCCCATGCAGGAACCTGTCCTTTTCTCGGTGTCTGTTGGAGAAAATATAGCATATGGTCTTCCAGACAAGAATGTCTCTAAAGAGGATGTTGTGAAAGCAGCCAAAGCTGCAAATGCTCATGAATTCATAATTTCTCTTCCACAGGTGTGCCTTTCTGCTAAAATATGCATATTGAGTATGTCTTGCTTTTGAGTTTTCCTTATATGCCAAAATGTTATTCAATTTAGGGTTATGACACACTAGTTGGCGAACGTGGGAGTCTGCTGAGTGGTGGACAGAGACAGGTAATTCATTAACAATAGTTGGGATAAAGATCCATGAGTTTTAAGTTAATTAACTTTTTTAATTTGCAGAGAATTGCTATTGCCAGAGCTCTACTCAAGAATGCACCGATTCTGATACTTGATGAGGTATGGTTTTGCCAATAACTTACGAGTATATAGGGTAATAACACGCATCCTATGTGAATTGACATGAAAACGGCCAGTGTTGGACACTATTTGGCTGGTCAGAACAGTATATATAAGTATAAGAGTCTGTGGCCCAGTTGAAAGGTGCTTATTGCCACAACCATGAGGCTCCAGGTTTGAGTCAATTTACCTTAAAAAATTTCTACTTTAAGAAGCCCAAAATACTGAAATATCTTCATATAATATATGGATAATGTTCTACGAGTAGACTTCATGTGCAGTCCAGCTCACCCCACCTGGGCCCACCTTGGATCAGTGCATCCCTTTTCATTCTTTTCATTCCATGATCTGGTATGATACCCAAATTTTACTCTCATCAAACCATCACTCATGGTTAGATTGAATCTCAAAAAATCTATGGTTAAAATGCCATTAAAATTCAAGGCTGTTAAATCATGGGATAGGATAATCTGATGAGGCTGACCTTTTGGCATACCCGTATCCATAAGGAGTTCTTTCCATCTGCCCTCATCCCACTGAGAGAGATGCATCTAAGTGGGCCCCACAAGCTGGACTGCATATCAACAATATGCAGTCTGCTTGGAGGGGACATTGTACTATATTATATTTAACAGTCTGGCTATTACAAACATTAAAATGTTAAAAATATAAATTATAGTTTTAGGTTGAAAGCTGCTAGTATGTGATCCGTATTTTTTCGTTAGTTTTTTACTATTAGAAATGCAAGTACTAAAAATAAATTTTGCATAACGATCTAGGTCCAGAAGAGATTGGTAATGGTGTCTATACTCTATATAGACAAAGAAGAACTGACTCTGTTTGGTTACTTGCATATCTATGTTTGATTGCTTCTCAGTTTTCTCTTTCAGCTCTGATTTTGTTTATGCTCTCTGGTTCAGGCCACAAGTGCATTAGATGCAGTCAGCGAACGCCTGGTCCAAGATGCACTTAACCACCTAATGAAGGGAAGGACCACTTTGGTTATTGCCCATCGATTAAGCACCGTGCAGAATGCACATCAAATTGCTGTTTGTTCAGATGGGAGGATTGCAGAGCTAGGGACCCACTTTGAGTTACTGGCTCGTGAGGGTCAATATGCCTCACTGGTTGGTACTCAAAGGCTTGCATTCAAATGATTCAAAGTGGTAGATTCATCCCAAAAGATTGAAAGGACACCTGAGATAGCACTTGAGGTTGTGTAACCTAGCAATGGTAAGTTTGCATGCATATACATTTGCCCACACATACGGCACATGCATGCACACATATTGAGAGAGAGAGAGAGAGAGAGAGATTACTTTCCCAAGGCATTTTGTAGGCAAATAGTTCCCAAAGCATTGTCACAAACAGCGTTCTCAAGAAATTATTATCTCCGGAAAGTGTCAGGATATTTTCAAGTTTGAGATTTTTTTGGGATATTATTGGGAAAATGTTGCGGGTAAATAATTAGATCTTAAGTAATTTAAAATTAAAATGAAGACAAATTAAATATTAGATACTACTAAAAGTATTTTTAGATATTATTCTGAATTTCTCATGATTATATTGCGATATTTTATTTCTGATTTTTTTTAAAAATCTCACAATATTATTAGTAAAGTACCATATTTCAGGTATATATCATGATATTTTCAAAATACTGCCAATAGTTGTGACAGTGATTACTGATTAAGCAAACAAGGCCCCCCGGTGGTTAAAAACAAATGAGGGGCCTACCTTGTTCAATTCTTAAGGCTCAAAAACACAACAGACTTGATCATTGGCGGGATAAGGCTTGCCACTTTCAGCTTAAGCGACCTGGCCTTCCTGGAAAATTCATGTATGTGTGTGCACATTTACACACACTTTATGAAGTTTCTCTTTGTAGCATAGATGTTTTACATTGTATAATATAATTAAACGTTTATTGAATAAACTGAATTTAAATTTTGTTGTCGTCTTCGTCTTTGTCTGTCGTCGTCATTATCATCATCATCAAAGTCTTATCTCATGAAGTTGGACTCCTTTTGCTTGGGAGATTTTTCATTAATTTTAATCATTAACAGTTCATTGTAAGCATGGTAAACTCTCTCAAATCCTGATCTTTTTCCCCTTCTCTTTTTTTCGGGGGCAATTGCTAGACATTTTTTGTTCTGAAAGCAGGCCAGTAAATGAAGGTTGAAAGAATAATGATTCAGCAGGTGTGTAGAAATCGAGCTGCTTATTTTCTTTGTATTGTGATTTAGTTTGGTAGATTGCATGGTTATAGCTCTAAATTTTTACTGTTTTGCAGCACCAACCAGTATCAGTATCAGTATCAGACAGACCTATAATGCATCAAGAGAAAGTTTCAGGACGTGGTAAGGCTATAGGGCCTTATAAATTAAACAGCAGGTTCATTCTTTATGTAATTGACATTTATTTAATGAAACTTATCCTCTATTAGTTCATGACAACAGATGCAGAATATGTGCTACTAAAAACCAATTGAATTATGCTTACCGAGAAAAAGAAAAAGGTGGGATGAGAGACTGAATGATGGTGGGTCATTTTTGTATTGGATACACATACATGAATGAATGGTGATGGGATATTCATAAAAGAACGAATGAGATCTGTCCGTCCACATCATTACTTTGGCAAAATTTTCATCCATCTTATATTAGATTATATTTTGAATGATTCATCTACAATTTCAGCTTACCAATATTGGTGTGGATCTTTACTATCATTTGCGCCTTTTAACATACTACACCCTACATCTTCCCATGCTTCGCTTCTGTTTTTACTTAATATTTTCTATAGATTGGAAATGGGCTACATGACATATTTTGTATGGTATGGTAGCCTCACCAGTTGTGAACTGGATTTGTGATTAACCATTTGCTAAAACTTAGACTCAACTGAAGTTTCTTGTGCAGGGCTACATATGGCAAGGCAGTATATAAAATTCGAGATTTTATTCTGATTGGTAGATTTCATGGACCTCAGAGCTTAGAAGGCAATTCTTAGCCAGACCTACCAAACCAAATGGAACTTAGCCCAGTAAGAGTTTGGATAGAGTCCATTCTTGCTATGCCAGCCCGACTTGAAGCTTAGTACTTTACCTAGTTAAACTAATTGCACTATGACCTGCAAAACCAACCTAATTTCCTTGTAACATTAGCTTATGAGTTTGGTGCAGGTTGATATTTTGAAAGGATTTTTATGGAAAAAAAAAACCCTTTAAATTTAAGAAAAAATGATGGACGACCCAAACACTTAAATAATGATGGTAATGGGCCTTCATATCATGATATGACAGCTGTGATATTAAGGAATAATCGAGACATGCAAATTTCATGAAAAAATGATATTCCATGACATCACAGAATAACCCAACATTCCATTATAAATAAATAAGTGGCAGGAAGCCCTTCGTTGTCATTATGAAGTGTTTGGGCCTTCAGTCAGCTTAAATGATTTTTTCCCCCATAAAAATCCCTATTTTCAATATGATTAATGAAATGCTTGGTTTGGGATTATAATAACTCATATTGCTCAACCTGACCCAACCCATTGCCACCTACACATAGATTTGGCCACCAGTGACATCATTGTTAACACTCAATTTGTATTTTTTTGACTTGCTAGACAACTTTGTATTGAATTCTTAGTAATACTTGGGCTTGTTTGGCAACTCTATTAACAGAGTCAAGTAAGGTAAAGTCCTAATTTCTTAAAAAAAATAATAATAAATAAATAAATAAAGATCTCATTGAAAACACTTTAATTCAAATTTCTCAACAAATTTTTCAAAAGAAAGTCAAAAATTAGCCTCATTTCTCCAAAAAAAAAAAAAACTCTACAATCAATACAAAAGGTTAAAAAGTTTTCATAATAAACAATTAAAAATAAAATACCATTATAACATACAGTTTGTCTATATGGACAAATTCATGGACAGAATTTAGGACAAACTGTCCACATGGCGCAACGTGATTGCGACAATGTATTTCAACTTTTGAGAGAGCACAACCATGTTGCTCTACGTGGACAGTTTGTCCCAAATTCTGTCCATAGAATTTGTCCAAATAGACTTTTTATATAATCTATTTATATTTTATTCTTTCTTAAAAATAATTTTTACTGCACTCAACTCATTAGTAAAGTCCCCAGTGTTCCCGAAGAGGAGTATTAAATAGGGAAAAGAAGAATACAAGGTGAGATGCATGTAGATGAGACTCACTTTCCGGGCACTCGATTCACAGGGACGATGGATTGGTAATCATTTTTTAATGGAAGCACAGTTACTTGATGGTCTCCTTTTGACTACTCAACTCATTCTAGTACCTTATGTGGAAGGGCATTGCCTAGAATTTCTAGAATCAATGTCCCAAACAAACAAGGGCTGTCACTTATTTAGATTCCACAAGAATGCAGCACTTCTAAAAGGGTGTTAATATATGCACCCACCTTAGGTTATGCCTATCTAGTCATACATTTGACACTTGATGGAGGGTCTCCACGTGACATATTTGACACTAAAAGAAGGCTAAAAGTACAGTACAGTATACGGATGTGGTCCTGTATGCTGTGACTCATCCATTTGGTTACAGAATCAACAGCGGATCAGTTGCAAATGGAGAAGCATTTAAGTTTCCATCCTGTCCTCTCCAAATCTGATAATGTGACATGGGCCTTCTTTCTACTGAGAAACACCTGTGTGGGAGATATAAGTGGTTTGGATGGAAGAATGGTGGGCCTCACAACTTGTGTTTTGAGATGCATGAAATATAAACCTGATCAGCAGAGAATCTCTTATTTAATGGGAAAATTTCTGTACGGAAACCTACAGTACTTGATATCTCCCCTCTTATTACCAAAGTTGAGTATTTTACCCAGACGTTCTCCGTACAGTCCGTATCGTTGCGCATGCCAGAAGTTGAGGGGTTTTTTTTTTTTTTTTTTTTGCTTAGTTGCGATACCGCAAAGAAACTATAAACAGAAATGCAATCGTTGAATTTTAACCTATCGTTTTTTGCGAGATTGCAATATAAATTGCGATATCGTAACTAAAAAACTTGCGGTATCACAACATTTGTTGTGATATCGCAAAAAAAAATGCAACTTCTGGCCTGCGCAGCGGTATGGACTGTACGAAGAATGTCTAGGTAAAATGCTCAATTGTGGCCACAAGGGGTACTGTAGGTTACCATACAGAAATTTTCCCTTATTTAATTGGTAGGGTTATGATTTTTAGGAATGACAAGCGGGTTGATAATTATCATCTAATGGGTCCAGATTGAGTATAATCAT
This sequence comes from Umbellularia californica, assembly GCA_028538565.1. Taxonomy (NCBI): domain Eukaryota; kingdom Viridiplantae; phylum Streptophyta; class Magnoliopsida; order Laurales; family Lauraceae; genus Umbellularia; species Umbellularia californica. Next base: position 69,700,489 of record JAPQWN010000005.1, read on the forward strand.
TCAACACAAAAACTGTGATAATTTATCATGAATCTGGAAAATCACTCACCATCACAGTTTTCATCAAAACATTGACACAATTATGTTGGGTCTCACCTACATTAATTTTAGAAATTTCCATTTTCGCTATGGTGGGTTTCACCATCCACCACCAAAAGAAGAGGAACTGGGAAGGAGTCCTGACAGTATGTGGATTCCATCCATTAAAACTAACTGTGGGGCCAGTCTGAAATTAGTGCCAATAAAAATCAAAATTCTCTCTCTCTCTCTCTCTCTCTCTCTCTCTCTTCTTTTCATTAGGGCATGTGTTGTGTACGTCCGTCCCGAAATTGGGTTGATGGAATTTTTCCTTTTAAGTAAAAAAAAAAAAAATTTCTTAACCCTTATTCAAGAGTCTCTTTTTTAGGAATCACCAAAAAAAAAAAAAAAAAGCCCACGCACCGAATGTGGATTATACTGTAATAAGAATTTTTATTTTCAGTTTTTATAGCTTTTTTTACAAAAAGTGTGTGTACAAACGTGCCCTTATGATCGATTTTAAATCTTACCTGCATGAAAGCTACATTATTGTATTGATCTCATGTACAACGTATATTTAAAAAATATTATAGAATATCAAAATCAAATCTTTTTAAAAGATTTATGATGGATTTAAAAATGGTGGGTGTGAAAACGACATGACAAGCCCACGTACCATACGTCGGACCATCAAAACCACACAATTCATTGGATTATGTAATCATAACCGTTGAATCTATGATTCCAAAAGATAAGTAATTTGATTCTCCCTGACTTACACATCAGATTAATCTTATCCACACACTTAAAAAATTTTAAATTGATACAGGTTTAATTGATTTGACTTGCGTGCCCTTACAATAATAACAAAAAGTACAACACATAATAACACTGAATTTGGTTCAATTATTCAAGAGTGTATTAGTTTATTATCAACTGGTGATTTTCATGTTGATTTTGTCAAAAGGCAAGCTAATGAGGTTGCTCACGATTTAGCTCGAGCTTTCCATTCACGCTAGCCTCTCTGTTTGGCAGGTGCCTCCCCCTCATATTGGAGCCCTGTTGTTGGCTGATTTACATCAGTTGAGTTAATAAAATCATCTTTTGATTCAAAAAAAAAAAAAATATAACATTAATTTATTGATTTGACTTGTGTGCCCTTCGTGATAACAAAAAGTATAATACAAATGGTCAGGTCATAGGTATGGGGTGGGTGTATTAATCGAACAGGGTGGGTGTATTTAGAATGGCCCCTTCTAAAACACCCCCTGAAGCTGACCGGATTGTAACGATGGGTACAGATAATCTAAAATAGTGAAGCCAAAGTTTGATAGAGAAATGACATGGGATATACTCCAAACAGTGAATGGATGGTGTGTGTTTGTCTCTTTGGGATCCAATGGTCCATTGAAATGACGAGAACAGCCTAGCACCATATCAACTTGTTCTATTATTCTTATCCAAAACAGAAAGAAACGAGATTCATATATATATATATATATATCATGTGTTATTCATGTGCATCTATCCCTCATGTGAGAGACACCTCTTTTGTGGGTGTTTCAAGTATAAGAGGGGTATTTCAAGTACAAATTGAAATACCCCCAAAAGGGGTGCCCCTCACCAAAAATGGTGAGGGATAGATGCATATGAATATTTCCCATATATATATATATATATATATATTTCCGGAGTTGCTACCAAGGGATATAAGAGATTGGGTAGGTAGATTTGAGCCCAGTTGAGACGAGGAGAGGTATCATCCACTGGTGCATTGAGAAAGATAGGTTGGAGTAGCTTCACAGGGTCTTAAAATTTAAGAAAAAGAATAAGGGCCTGTTTGAAAACTTTGATATATTTGAAATAGAGGCAATTTGATTAGAAATAGTGCAGTTTCAATTAGAGTATTTTATAAAATAATTACTTGGTAAGACACATTATATCTGATATAATTGAAAAAATAAACTTGTCATTTAGTAAAAGTTATATGAGCAAGGTTGTAATAGAGTAAAAGCACAAACAAACGTGCCATATAAAGTTTATACGGGCAAATTCTTAAAAGCAAAAAATAAAAAATTATCTAACTGCTTTAAACATTAATGTCTGAATCGATTTTTTCTCTTTTGTTATTTTTAGGAAAAAGAGGAAAGCAGTCTTAATGTTGATTCAATCAAAGGGAAATATACTCTCCCAAACAATTATCAACTTCAAGTTGAATAGACCGTATTATTAGATTTGCCAAATGCCACCTAAAATATAAAAAGAAGAGTAAGATGTAAAAGTGATCTAGCTATTTGGATTAGAAGATGTCCTCATTTGTAAAGCATACATTCAAAGGGGGGATGTTTTTTTAATGGTCAAGACTTTCTTATCTTAGGATGGCCACCTTTGCGCCATCATTTATTTTTGTTTAATTGAACAACTTTGAAGCTCTCAAAATAGTATCACTCGTAATTTATTAGTATTATCATTTGAACCAGATGGAGATGTTTAAGCCTGTGACTGCGAGCCCCTCTCCTGAAAATGACTATATTTTAAGATAATAATATCTTGATGATGCCGTGTGATGTGGCTGTCCAAATGAAGTAAGAGGAATCTCAAATTTATCATGATTTAACCAAACATGTTCTATTAATCCTAAGTCAAAATTATGTAGGCTTTCAAATTTCAATGGGTGCTGACATGCCTTGTAAATGCTTGCAGCCATCACTGTGAAATAGAGGCTCTTCAGATTTAAGTCCATTTTCTATATTAACCAACTTCTAATTCAGTTAATTTCACTTTGACCCACTAACATAATTTGAACCCGACCTGTTAATTAATAGACCAAATTAACATTTTCTACCCAATTGATAAATGAGTCATGGTTTGGCCTATATATGTTGCTTATGGTGCTCAACTTGTTCTGAATCTAATCCAACTTGACCCAATGCTAATCCTATCTTGCATTATTTATGGTATATAAGTAAAGATAGCTTTGTAATTTTTAATTTTTACTCAATTAATATTTTCTTAAAACTGAAATGTTTCCAACACCAAATCCTAAAATCCTAATACCATTTGTCAGCCTTTTCTTCTCACTATTAGAAAATGGTGGGCCTAGCCTATCCAAATGTAAGTTTTCAGTGATCTCTATGCTTAGAATGAAATTTAGATGGTGCCATCAAGTTTGACTCAGTCGTCTGAAACCTGTTGTGGCCGACATACAGTGGAGAATTGTGAATTGGGGGGTCTCTTCTAGCTTGGACTCACAATAGCGACCCGGGGACCCAATTCAATGTATATAAGTTGAGTTGGAAGACCGGACCCTTAAAGCGAACGAAGCCATTGTTTTAGGCTCCAAAAAATCTAAGTCCCTAAAAAAAGGCTTAATAATAGCAGCTGTCATATTTTGAAATTCCAAAAAAGCAAACTTGCGAACTACCTTCCCTTTTTTTTTTCTCCCCAAAATATAAGGCCCCATAATGCGTATCAAGATTTTCATGGGGCCTTTTAATAATGTGTCATTTATAGCCTATTATATTTCCAAATTTACCTCTTATATTTCTATTGCTAGGAGTCCAATTGATTTTAGCACACCATTGTATTTCTAGCAGTCCATGTGTATCAAATCTCGACCATACATTCAGTCATGAATTTGCTGCACCAACCTTTCTCATTAGTTTTGTGTGTCTTATTTAAATAGGGGCCCATTCAGATTTGATCCATGATGTGGCTGTAATAGATCCATAGCTTGGGATTTCAGCCCTAATAATAGATCTTAAAATTTAAGATAAACAATGGGCCTCCATTGGAATTTATTCACTTTCCCATAGTGCATATGAGCACCGTGCGTGTGGAACATCCAATATGTGAGGCACACCTCTGAAGTCCATCTTGGTTGGTCCTGACTCATGGTGCATATGCGCACTGTGCGCGGGTGAAAATACTTGAGCCACACCAGTGGCAAACTCAAGGTTTTTGTTTGTGGGTGATGGAGCCAAATAGGTAGTTGGAATTTTGTTACCCAAGATTTCCATGTGAGTTTTAAGGATGGGTACATAATTTTTATGTGGGTTTTGGAGGTGGACTTAAGATAGATTAGCAAAACTTGAATATAAAACCTTAATTAGTAATTTTGCATAACAAAAAAGCAAGGAAAAAAAATTAAAATAAAATATTTATAATAATATTAAAACATAAAAAATTCCTTATTTAGGATTGTTGTTTTAGGCCTTAAATTGTCTAGAGCCTGCCTTGAGCTCGGACATCAATAAACTAACTAAAATGATGGAAACATGGTGAACACCCTTTTGAAAAATAACGGGACTGCCCAATGATGCACTGTAACCAATGATCTTGAAATCACAATAGGCCCATTGAATGATGTAATCAGAGCCCACCTAATGATGAAAGCACTTATTCAGACTCACCAAACGATAGACTTGTGATGACCCATCTACTAATCCAAATAATATTGGGGTTCAACTAAATGATGAAACATAATACCTAATGTGGAGTACCAAGGTGAGGTTCATCCACTGAAAGAAGATACATTGGACCATAGTCAATGATGGGAATCACCATGGAGGCCCATTCAATGATTGGGGCCACATATATAGCCTCAATGGACCATGCAAATTTATTGCGGAGCTCACCCATCATAAATATGTCACTAAGGTCCACCTTAACAAGTAGGTGGGTCCGCAATGATTTTTAACATTGACTTGCAGGCCTATTCCCTTTTCCTTGTTGGTGAGTATAGCTTCTTTAATGAAGTGAGCCCACCTGATTGGTGCTGATTACCACATGATTCCATTATTCTAATGGGCCATACCATCATTGATATTTGTTCAAGTTTGTGTCAAAAAGGCAGGCTGCCTTTCCAAACTAGAAGGTCAGGGAATGAGTATTCTATGACGCCAGCAGAATAAATTGGCTACTGGGGCTTCAGCTTAAATCCACCTCACTACTCCTCTACTCCCTCCTTTCTGAGCCAATATTACAATCAAGAGTGGAGCCCACTTTCAAATTTAATCTGATGTAAAAAAAAAAACCCATTAATGGATTTTTTTTTAAATTTTAGTCACATGTTTTGCATGTGATAAACCTATGGTTGGCAAAACTCTAATTTGAGTAGTACAATTTTTGCCCATCATCGCAATTTTTAGGCATAAAAAATCAGTGAAGATTTGCAACTGCCGAACTTAGATATAGCATAAAATCATGGCAAGCAGAAATCTTTTTCCTGCCGATTTTGTTACCAAACTTGCCTTTAAGCTATTCAGATATCAAAGATGGTCTATTTATAGGGCAATCTCCTCGGATCCAGTGAGAATATTACTTTCTCATTTTATTCTTCTAAAAGCATTCAAATTGAAAACAGGATCTATGACTGTCCATACTTAAATTAATGCACTGCTCACATACAAATGTAAAAGTGAGTTGGTGGTCATGTTAACCCCGTTTCTCATCCAGCCGTCCACATCATTAATCATCGTGGTTTGCACTTGCAGCCCTTTTGAGGTTAAACCAAAAAAAGAAAATGTGTTCATCTTTCATTAGATCATACTGATAGACCTTTCAATCCAACCATCGATCTGTGGCCCCCCACAGCAAGATTAGCATCTTCCAGTGGGTCCCCTGGTGAATCTGATTACTTCCATTGATTTCCATTCCATTTGTGTCATTGATAAAACGTTGTAAAGTGTACAGACTTTTGTCTTATGGTGATAGTGAGAGATCCCATACCATTTTTACTGGAGCCTTATCATTCATTGCTTTGAGTTGCAGCTTCACATGCTCCGTCATCTCTGTATGTAAACATCTCCCGCACTTGTGTCTGTTTGGTTGCTGTCTTTTCCCTTGAAATCCCTCTCACTAAGAGGAAAAATACGCTGCTCTCATCACATCACATGCTTTGCTTTCTCATGTTTTCTTCCCAAACACAACTCCTTTCGAACTAGTCCAAGTTTCCGATTCAGAAGTTCGTATCGGATCCTCTGCGTTTCGGCCGTTTCCGCTTTAAACAGGTCTGGATTCTCTCTATCTTATGATTCTTCGAGTTTGAATTGATTCGGGAATCTTTTGGATCGGGAACGATCAAGTTCCGTATTGTGTTTGATTTCTTTGATTTTTTTTTTCTTCTACGATTTGCTAGTGCGGAATCCGTATTGAAGTTTGTTGTTGGTCATCTAAAGTTACTTAGGGTTGAAAAAGATCAGAAGTAAGCAATAGGAGCGTGGAGATTCGAAGTCTGTCCGGTAATTCTTTCGTTGAAACTTCTGAATTTCATGTTTGTTTGGATGCTTTCATTGTAGATCTGGAGTTTGGAAAGTAGGAAGTTGTAGTCTTTATTTGATTCTCTTTATCTGTTCTTTGATGTAATCTATGCATGCTAGGCATTACTTAGGTTGTTGATTTTGGTTTGATGTTTGTTTAAATGCAATCATCTTCACAGACATGTATATTTTACTTAGCTTCTTTCCAAGATAGTGTTTGGATAGTTATGCCTTTTGTTCGGACTTTGGATCGAACTTATTTGATAAGGAACTTTGCTACCTTAGGACTGGTATAGTTTTGGCCTCTGTTTTGCATTGCTTTCCTTGAAGGATTAGATTTGTTCATTTTGATGAGGGACAAATGAACATATGACAATTCTATGTCACGCATGTGAATCTAAGTTACTTGGCTAGTTGAGTGAAGTATGGCTGTGATCTAGTACAAAAATCAGGTTAATTCAAGTATCTTAATTGCTGGATTTGAGAAGTATGGAGTGGTGGTGAAGTTTGTTGTATGGTGGTCCATTTTCAATTTCCTAAATCAATGGTACGAAACTATGATCCGCATGGTATTTGGACAAGTTAAGTTCATGTTGGGGGGGCCATTATATACACACAGGTATGAAGAAACCCAAGCCATCAATGAGAGACAATTTGAGGACTTAATCAAGCCCATGCATGATTGAGGTTCTTGCGACCTCTGTAAGTTCAAAGTCCCATGGCCTCTTCACCTCTGCAACATAAACACACCCAGTAGAGATTATCATAATTCAATAATTATCCAAAAGATATATTCTTGTTATTTTGAAGTGATATTTATACATGATTTATTTATTAATGGATAATTAGAGAAGATAGAAAAAAAAATCTAGTATCAATCAGTAAGCTTTTAACAAATTTGAAACGATATATTAATTATTTCAAATAGATTTTAACTAATCTATGAAATCCTTGATAAAGTAGATCTAGTGCTCATGTTGGAATCAGTCTGGTAGGGCACCGAAGGTCCAAAACTGCATATGTCTGAAACGTAAAAGTTACTGAAATAAATTCTACCAGTTATCAGTTGAGATTTAAATAGTGAATGCCCTGAGTTTTGGAATCTGTCTGATAAATTCCATTCTCTAGGGTATGGCAAATGAGATATCAACTGTGGATGATAGTACATGAATCTCCTTGGAAATATCTACCATTCTCCACGGTGGTGGATTCCATCCTTTTGCCCATCCTACAACAATCTTCCAGTCAGCCTCAATGAGTGATGTACCTGGGGCTGGGTTTAAATAATGTGATTCTTTCCTTTAATGCTCATAATCCACCCTCTTTAGAAACCCTAACATCTACAGGGCCTGAAAACAATGTATTGTGGTTCAGATTGATCTTGATGGTTGGTTGTAATGCAAATCCAAATGAAAAGGTCATTGTGCTGACCTTAGGATGAACTGATAACTGATAATATTAATATGCCTCTGCTTAAGCTATTGGTATATTGTTGAACTGTATCACCTAATACACATGGAATTGAAAATATACTTCTCCCCTCTTTCTGGATTCTGAAAGAGATTAGAGGACATATCGGCTTTACAATGATACTAAATGGAACGTTACATGGTAACTCAAGATTCCGTGTTCACATAAAGTGGGGTTTCTTACTTGCTAAAAGAAAACTATCAGAATTTATAATTCTCTATTGCCCACATAGAAACAGGGGAGTTGCCCATAATGCTTGCAATGATCCAAATGGCCCATTTGGACTTAGGAATTCCTCAAAAAATCATTTCTTGAGCGCATTGCGTCGCTGATTGTATCTAGTTACATTGTTAATAGGTTCAAGGAAACCAAGTTGATACCGCATTGTATTGGTAAACCTAGTGATGATGGATTAACATCTAACCATTTTAATATTATAATGAATTTAGCAAATGTAAGATAAATGTACCGTGCCTTTCTATGAGTATACTCAAAAAGAGACATTGTTTCATGGGAAATTGTGAACCCAATACTATTCTATTCTTCTAGACAATGCTTTTTTGTTTTTTTTTTTAATCTCTTGGTTTCTTCTTTACTTAGTTTTTATACTTTCCTTTTATTCTCTTATAGTGTCACCCATTGTACTGAAAGATGGTGGCATTCGGGAAGAAGTTGAAGGAACGACAATATCCAGAATGGCAAAGGTATATTTCGAAAAGTTCTGTATGTGTTCATTTATTGAAATGTATTTTTCTCTCTCATCAGGTAAGTTCTATAATAACCAACTAATCAAGATAAGGGACAGTGAGTTGGGAATAAATGAACAGTGATTGGGGAAAAATGAGACAGAGGGAGAGCTTATTATAGGACTCAGCCGAGTCTGAGCTGACCTGATTCGGTAATTACTGAGTCTGAGTTGACTCAGACTTGGCAGAGTTTAAAAATGCTGAATGAATGACATTGTAATTTTGATCAAGGAATGGTGTGAAGTAAGTAAGGCCCTGGTCGAAAGAAGTTTTTCTCCCTTACGCACAAAAAGGGACTGCGGCTTTTAGTTGAAATCCAATTGATCATTGTCACATAGAGGTCAAATGGTTAGAGTGTGATATATTCCGGTTGATACCATGGCTATTAGCCTGAATTACTCTTTACGAACCTGATGTTTTGCTTGGAGTTAAAGAAGATACGACTCTGATTTAGTGTTGCCTCCCAACAGATGGCAGCAGGGAAGTCTTATGCCCATTTTCATTTTCAGACAATAACTGACAAAATTTGGCACCAGATACAGCTTTCTGTACTTCCAGTTTGGACTGACAAGATTGGCCAGATTGGTCCTTTTCTAATTCTAATATGCTATTGCTACATCCTCTGGAATGAATTTGAATTCTGTTTGTCATCTAATGATGACGGCAGTGCTTTCATAAATACTTCTTGTACCACTAATAGGAAGGAAAAAGTGATTATAGTAATTTTTTATAAGAATTCAATATAAATTTACCGGTAATTGTGTCGGTTGTGCAAATTTTTAGTTTTAATGATTATTTTTGTTATTTTGTTATTATAATAATGGCATGGTTATGTCCAGATACTATATCAACTACAAGTTAATGAAGAAGAAAGTAAAGCAATATGCTCAACATATCCAAATTGGGACACAAGATCGCCGCCATGTTCTCAAAGAGTTTTCAAGGATGCTAGATAACCAGGTATGTAAACATTCATGCAGACACATGACATGTAATATATGCATGCCTCCATTCATGTTATATGCATAAGACATGCCCAAAAGTGTTTAAGCAAAGAAACAGACATGTCCAATAGTCATGCATATGCCTATTTCTCCATGCTTCACTTACACAATTCTACTTTCTTTTGTACATGTTGATGAAAAAAGTAACTATTGCTAATGCTGGAACATGTTTTATTTTGAAAAAAAAAAAAAAAAAAAAGAAAAGGAAAAAGAAGAGAGAGGTGTATAATGATGAATATCATCCTGAAAATCATCATATCTAGGAATTCGAAGTACCATCTTTGCCGAGAAGCCTTGTTCCACTTTCATTAAATATCCACATTTAGGTGCAACATATATGGTCAAATGACTATTTGGATGACCTGATCTAATCACTGCTTGTTTTTGGTTTGCATGAGGGAGATAGTTGTGTGATTGGAGCTTAGAACTCCTTTTTTTTTTTTTTTCCTCTTTTTTAAATCAGTAAGAAGTGGTTATATTAAAGAGAAAGAGACAAGCATCCAATCCAATATATTGGAGCAAAGTCATTAGACGAAGCAAAAACAAAAGCTTTTACAACGTGAAAGGAAACCAAAGGAAAATCTCTACTACCCCTTACCCAAGGAATTTATTGTTAAGTAGTATTTGTGCAGTTTCCTATCACCAATTGGTTTTGGGATTACTGGCTAGTAACTTTGTCATGGTATCAGAGCTAGAGGTCTCGAGTTCGAAACCATGCAAGGCAAAAATGCCCCCATCCGCGTTGTGTGTTTGTGTGGGCGCAAGTGCGCAGGGCAAGAAGGCCCCATGCCGCGTTGTAGTCTTGTGCGGGCGTGTGCTTCAGATCCGGGCGGTGTCCCTACCGAGGTGGGGGGTGTTAAAGTAGTTGTTTGTGCAATTTCCTATCACCTATTGGTTTTGGGATTACTAGCTAGCAACTTTGTCATTTATCATTCCATTAGCTGATCACTCAATATGCTTGAACTCTACCTAAACCGAAGAAGACAATGGTTTAATTTCATTAAACGGAACTTACAAGGAGCCACAATGGAAGAAGAAAACCAAGAAACAGTGTTTGTGGAATCACTTCCCATAACTAACTAGTCTTGTAAATAATGTGAAAGAAATCTGAAGTTTTGACAAAATGCTTAAAGCTGAATTAGTTTGTATGGACTGAAGATTCTTTTTTATTTTCTAATTCAGATTGAAATACTGTCTCTACTAGAAAATGGGTTCCCTAGTAGTTTCAGTTATTATTTTAGCTCACGAATTCTGATGGCTTCGCTCAATATTTAGATGGATCATTGTAGTAGTTGTAAACAGCATCTGATTACAATATTGATGACAAAAGAAAGCTTAATGTTCATTTTTTTTATTGCACTCTCAGACTAAAGGTAACTTGGTTGTGCTTGTCCTTCCAGATTGAAAAGACTGTTCTGTTTCTGTTGGAACAACAAGGGCTTCTTGCAAGCAGAATAGAAAAACTGGGGGAACAGCATGCAATTCTCCAGCGACAGCCAGATCTATCACGGATAGCTGAGTTGCGAGAAGCATATAGAGCTGTTGGACAGGATCTGTTAAAGCTTCTGTTTTTTGTTGAAATGAATGCTATTGGTTTACGGAAGATATTAAAAAAGTTTGATAAACGCTTTGGATATAGATTCACAGATTATTATGTGACTACTCGTGCAAACCATCCTTATTCCCAGCTGCAGCAAGTGTTCAAGCATGTGGTAATACTTCCTTGTTTCAAGTCTCCTACAACTATTTTAAGAAAAAAAATAAATTGCATTCCCCGCCACTTGTAAATAGAATAATTACTGTCACTAGTATCTTTCTTGTCTTCCTGTTTACAGTCAAAGATAGGTTTATCTGTTACATTAGTAGTCAAATATATTTACTAATAGTGGAATGTGCAGGGAATAGGAGCTGTTGTTGGAGCACTGTCTCGTAATCTTGCAGATCTTCAAGACCGTCGGGGAAGTTATTGGTCTATTTATGATCAACCATCTGTTCCGCTGCAGGTTTTAATCCTTGTTAACTTCACTTTTTGTGCAGACTCATTTGAATAATGTTATTTATTTCGCGTATCTATCTCATTGAAGTTTCACAATATTCACTTTTTATAGTTCAATCTATCTTTTCAACTTTGGTTGTTGTGCCTGCAGGACCCTGTAATTGATTCAATTAAAGCAGCTGTAGACAGGCTGACACACTCAACAAACTTCTTACAATTCTTAGGACAACATGCACTTATCATGCAAGAAGAGTTGCCTACACCAGCCGATGATCATGTTGATGAGCAGAAATATCATTTGATGTCCCTTCTTTTGAACTTGGCAAACACCTTCCTCTATATGGTTAACACTTACATTATTGTCCCCACAGCAGATGACTATGCACTGAGCCTTGGAGCTGCACCAACAGTTTGTGGTGTTATAATTGGGTCCATGGCTGTTGCTCAGGTGTTTTCTTCTGTGTATTTTAGTGCATGGTCAAATAAATCATACTTCAGACCCCTTGTTTTTAGCAGTATTGTTCTTTTTGTGGGCAATGTCTTGTACGCATTGGCTTATGATCTTGATTCAATAGCCATTCTTCTAATCGGTCGCCTGTTCTGTGGGTAAGTGGCCATTTTGTTATTCTTGTTTTTTATGTGTGTCCATATTTAAGTTGTTTATTTTCTCACATTCAAGTTGCTGTTTTTCTCATGCCTTACCAGTATGAAAGTGTTCCATTCCATGTTCTGGTATTCTTGCTAATTTTTTTTCAGCTTTCATTTTCATTCCCTTGTTTGGCTCAATGTTTTGATTTCCTTTTCCTCGAAAAATATCGCTGTTGTTTTATTATAGTCACATTTGGAAGCAGAACATGGATTCTATGGCTGGCAGAATCTACATTTTACATTTTCCACGTGTATCTTCAGGTGTGGATTCCTCACTCATGGAAACTGCAATTTTTTGGGTGCAATGTTGGAGACAGGAGACAGAAAGCTAATGTTTTCTGTGGAAAAAATCACAAGTCTAGTTCTCCCCACTTAGACTTCAAACTCTCAAAATCCTGGATTTTTGACAAACCTTAACTGTGGAAAATTTCTATGTCATGTTGTTGGGGAGTTTCTACAAACACCTGATAGGCAATGTGATTCTCCAACACCAATCACCAACCAAATGTCAAGGCAATGCAACTAAGGCAAACATATATCAAACCACCATCATGTAGAGAAATAAAATAAGAAAAGAAACACACAAGACACGAGATTGCTTCATCATCATTATCTAAGCCTTGTCCCAACTATGTAGAGGTTGGGTACATGAATTCTATTTCTCCATTTTGATCTATCCTAAGCCAAATCCTCTAATAGGTTCCACTTCTTCAGATCTATCCTTACTACTTCTATCCATGTCCTCTTTAGCCTACCATCTTCCTTGGTGTGCCATCCTGGTGCAGCCCAGCCACGATCAACGGTGAGATCATGTCTTCCGACTCAAAACCCTAAGATCCCTTAGGAGAAAATACCAAACGAGAACACTTCTGAACTTTTTATTAAGAATATAGCATGCTTACAATAAAGAACTCCTCTCTATTTATAATAGAGGAAAGACTAAATAAGGAAAATCCTAATTACTGCAGATTGCTAAAATACTCTAATTAATCTCTAACGGAATCAAATCAAATATTCTCTTAATAAATTTAAACCAATCTGTTTAGGGAAAACACTTAATGGGAAAGACTCCTTGGTGGGGTCCACTAGGGGGCCCTCTTCTTCTTGGATCACACTGCATCACATCCACTTACATAGAGAATCTTCTCCTCAACGACGCCATTGCTGGCCTACATTGAAGATGTCCAAACCATCTCAAATGAGTCTCTCTTAACCTATCGCCTATTGATGCTACCCTTAAACGCTCCCGAATGTGCATTTCTGGTTTTATCGTTCCTTGTTTTACCACACATCTATCTCAACATTCTTATCTCCACTACACTCGTTTTTGTGCATGTGTTGCTTCTTGATTGGCCAACACTTTGCTCCATAGGTCATAGCTGACCCGATTGTTATCCTATAAGATTTTCCCTTCAATCTTGTTGGTATATGCCAATCACAAAGCACTCTAGAACTAATTCTCTGCTTCAACCATCCGCTCTTATCCTATGTTTGATATCTTCCTCAATCTCTCTAATCTCTATCCTTATTAATTATCGAGTCAAGGTATCGGAATGGCTTAAAGTTGGCCCCTAATTCAAACCTATAGTCATTGAAAATTCACTTGTCTCTCTATAGGTAGTTCTCACACTCGTTACCTCTCCGACTAGAAGATTGCTTGAGGTTGGTCCCAAAATAAAATAAGAAAAATAAAAACCATGGGCCATATTGCTTTGCTTTGCTAATCAGATGATTGTTTAAAGCAAGGTGAATCTTATATTTCTAGATTCTTTCCAAAATTCCCTGTTTGACCAAGAAGTCAGAATAAATATGTAAAATGAATCATGCAACCCCAATTCGGATTATGCATTACCAAACTATCATGACTCGTGAGTTTTCTTCCTCGCTTGCTTCTATTTTACCATGAGATTTTTCACTGGTTTATATCTAGGTCAAAGTGATAGTGGAATGAGCTAATTGATTTGGCATGCTATTTCTGATTGTGTGGTCCCAAAACTAATGGTTTCATGAATATCTCCGATATGACACAGCATCACTTGGCAGCTCAGTTACTTGATTTTGTCATTCTGTATTTCTGTAACCCTTGGGTAACTTACATTCTTAAGGAGACCATTATTAACAACTTGTGGGTGGAGAGAGTCAATCTCTGTTTGTGTTGTCCACATATATATAGACCAAATGTAGTTTGTCTTACATTACAGCTCTTTTAAAGGGGCTCATTTGTACTGAAGCGTGAGAAAAATGGAATGCAAAATTGAAAGTCGGTGTTCTGAGGTCTAAATAGTGAGATGAGGATATAGTTGTGGGCCCTCTGGGAACAGCCTGCAGTGGGCTTCCCATACTGTGTAGTTCCATCCCCTTATTTTTCTAAAGCTATGGTTCCGAGCATGTCCTAAAGTTTAGGAGATTTGTATCAGTTTTGGGATCTATGGTGCTGGTAATACCACCTCTGATTTCTCAAGTTGTTAAATTGTCTTCATATTTCATTGAAAAAGTTTCTTCATTTTCTTATATTTTTATTTTTTCCATAATTTTGTTCTTAGAGAAAATACATGGTAATAAGGTGGAGAATTTTAACTCCATTAAAGGAAACTGCAATAGAAACTCATCTTCCGGTTGGATTACCTCTAGCAATATCTTAATCCCAAGGAGATTTCATTGCTAGACAGATCTAGATCTTTGACTGTTAATTGCATATGAGTGCACTGACTACAGTTTTTGAGCTTGATGCCAGAGGCTTGCGTGTAAACTTGACTTGGATAAGGCATGTGTCATGGTGGACTGGAGTTTCCATGGTTACTCCCTTCTCTTAAATTGGTTTCAGAGAAGGTGCAGGTGGATAGTGGAATTTCCTAGGCCCGTAGGGATTATTCTGGCCCAAAGGGCTGGGAACTCTGCGTTATAAAAAAAAAAAGGTGCAGGTGGATACAGTAATGCATCTCCTCGGTGCTGATATGATTATTGATCAGCCCATTATGGGAACTTTCGTCTCATTGCATTTATGTGGAAAGCATTTTTGGTTTTGATTATATATAGACTCATCAGTAATTGGTCTGGCTTTGCATCTGGTGAACGCAGGTTGATTTTATAGTATATGTACATTATTTTTTATTGTTATTACATTCATGGCATGGCATTGATGGAAAATGCAGGTTGGGTTCTGCAAGAGCAGTTAACAGGCGTTACATCAGCGATTGTGTACCACTTAACAAACGGACGCAAGCTTCTGCAGCCTTTGTTAGTGCTGGTGCCCTTGGGATGGCATGTGGCCCTGCTGTTGCTGGCTTACTTCAAGCTAAATTTAAGATATTTGTAATCACTATGGACGCAAACACTTTACCGGGTTGGGTAATGGCCCTGGCATGGTGTGCATATTTAATTTGGTTATTGATTTCATTTAAAGAGCCTTCTCATGATATCGAAGAGAATTCACCACAGGAAACTAATGCTGGTAACTTTATTTTCCCAATTTTTTATTCAATGTTTAGTAGAAACAATTTGACCTTCAATGCATCTTGTGTACTGTGTACCATCTTAGAGAGTAATAATTGTCTTACCCGTTTGGGAATTTACTATTAAAGTGAAGGTGAAGTAAAGCCTCCATTATCCCGACAAGAAAAGACCAGGGGGTCATTTCAAAAGTACACAAATTCAAAATTCCCTACTTTTTAAAAATAAAAGTAAAAAAAGTATCCTCCTTTCTCCACTTAATGACAAAAAAAAAAAAAAAATCCTCTTTTTATACAAAAAGTCAAAAGATTCCCTACCAAGCCACTAAAAACAAAAGACTCTTAACATGCCACTTCTAACCACTTCCTTCTGAGTCTTCACTTTTTACTTAAAAACTTCCTTTCTTTATATAGGAGTTAGTTCCAATTTTCTAAACACATGCCCAAATCTTATCGAGTGGCATCCCTTCGTTTTATCCTCTGTAGGGTCCCCATGTATATTTTCGCTAATATACTCATTCTTGATTCTATCCATCCTTGCTACTCCACACATCCTCTTAACATCTCTATCTTAGCTTCTCCAACTCGGCTACATATGATTCATCTTCTTGTTGTTTCTTTGTTGCCCAAGTTTCAGATCCATATAAAAATGCAGGTCACTATTATCTTATGAGAATGCCCATCCAATCAAAGTGGCACTCAATGTTCACTTAATACTCAACTAGCTTGTTTCCACTTTGCCCACTCCAAACTAATCATATTTTCCATATCCTTGTCATGCTCTCCATTTTGTTCTATAGTTGCTTCCTATCATTGATACTGAATATACATGGCACTAAGTGTCTTCTAGTTTGACATTATCATCCTCTTTGCTTTCGTATTCTCCAAATTTTAACCCAATAATTCTATTTTAGTTCTACTATTTCTCAAACAATTTGACTCAAAATCCTTTTTTAAAAGTTCCAACTTATCCTTTGCTTTTTTTATTTAACTAATCATCTTTCATGTCATCTGCAAAAACACACACCAAGTAATGTCATCTTGGATATTTTTAATCAAGTTGATAATGACCAAATCAAATAAATAAGAGCTCAAGGTGGACAATGTAATCCTATTCCAGCTAGGAACACTTCCATCTCACAAGTCACAACATAGTTATTATATTCATATTTACCTGAATACAGGTATTGTATAATCTCACTATCACCATTTGCCATGTTGTTTATTTTTTCATTGTCTACTAAACTAAGTGCATTGCCTTGTCAACCACCTCCTAGCAGGGGCAACTGGGCTTCTCACTCAAAAAGCGGCTTAATCAGTCACATGCTCGAGTTGAATGTCCCATGCTTCCAGCATTGTTTAGGAGTTGTATAAGGAATTTTTACCAATTGGAAAGTTTAGTTATGTTAAATAGTGGGTTTGTTAGCAGTTATCTTGGTTTCTGGGGCTACAAAATAAAGTCTTCAAGAGGCATAATTTAGTTAGAGTCTAAGAGAGACAAGAGACCAATTGTGTGATAGACTTGGAGTTCAAGTCATGGACATTTAAAGGGGATTACTATCATGCTTCTTCATATGCTCGTACACTCTCCAATTTCAAAACTTATTGAAGTTGATTGATTCTTCCCTTGAGTTGGAAATTTGGTATTGATTGAAACCCAATGGTGGTATACCTTGGATGTGTGATTGCTTCCTTCATCCAAATGGCTTGGAGATTTACTCTTGCTCAATCTTCCCCTTCCCATCACTGTGTTTTACCGCTTTAACACCCGTTGCAGGCCTTCTTTAAGTTTTCCATTTTCTTGTCTAATGTTCCCACAAGTTGTCTTGATGTGGAATATCTACTTGGTGTAAACCAATATGGTAACTGAGGAATATTAGATTCTTGTCTTACATTTTTCTTTGGTACTCCTCCAAAGTCCTAACATTTGTCTGACTCACAAGGGGGTTAATGTCTTCAATATTTTCAGAGTGGCTAGTTGCAAATGCATTTGATACTAAATAGCTTACTGTGGATCTTGTCTCCTTTTAATATAATTTACTGTTACTGATAAAGAATAATCTGTGGATCTTACTTCTGACAGCACTAGTAGAGAACAACGAGAATGGAAAAGGTCTTAGAGAACCTTTGCTCTTAAATGATGAGGAAAAGCAGGGCAATGAAGATGACGACGAAGAATGTGATGGTAGTGAAGAATCTCAAGAGAAGTCACACACGGCTGCTACTTCAATTGCATCAGCATATAGATTGCTGACACCATCTGTAAAAGTATGAAATCTCTTTAAAATAGTTGTTAATGTAATAATATTAGAATAGAAATTAATGTTTATGTGGTCAATAGCAATATAAATTTGTCACGTGCTACATGCTACATATGTATGCAGATGTGACATAATTGCCATTCATGCTTTTGGCGGTAGATTTTTTATTTTTTCTTTTCTGGGTGGCCGCCACTCTGGCCGGAGAACCTACTTCCAACTGGTTGAGCAGGCCTCGAGCTGTACTCCATATGTGAGTAGATGTCCCTATCACTAAGCTATGCTTTGCAGGGACTTTTGTAAATAGAATTGCATTTTCATATTGTGTAAACTATCTGTCAAAAAATTGTGAGTTTTCTGCTACTGTATAGATTTTTTATTCTATGCATTTCTGTTTTTACACCTATCGTCACTAAGTGAGGGCTTTGAGTTTTGAGTTTTGATGCTAAATGAAGTTGTGAGTTTGAGAGAAACTGCTGAAAGTTTATCAAAGTCTGAAGTGCAGATATGTTTGAGATATCTAAGCCGTGTTAGAAATATTGTGAATTGCATCTGTGGATAAGCCTAAATTTACAAGTTCATCTACCCTTTACATGGATGTGGTAGATTGTCCTGATTTAGGTTTGAGACCGGTAGTCGCAAGAAATGCATGGCTCTTACTATTTACTGGAAAAGTGGAGAATTTATGAGAATGGATATATATTGTGTTAATCTAAAGCCCTTAACTACCTAAAAGCTAAAAAACTTCAACTACACAGTTTCTTTTAATATTCCTGTTTAATTTTATTTTATTTTCATATTATAGATGGCCTGCCTGACTTTGATAGCTACCCAAAAAAATTTCAGGTGCAGCTATTGATCTATTTTATGCTCAAATATGCGATGGAGATTTTGCTTTCTGAATCAAGTGTTATTACCACATACTACTTCAGTTGGACAACTAGTACAGTGGCAATTTTCCTTGCATGCCTAGGCCTAACAGTTCTTCCAGTAAACATACTTGTCGGTAGCTACATCAGTAACATGTTTGAAGACAGGTAAACTTTTAGATAAAGGGCATGATTATCTATTTACTTGTTAGAATGGTGCCTGTTTTCTACATCTTGTGGATTCATAATATCATAATAGTGCTGTAAAGTGTAAAGGGTTTGATTTCAGGTGGGTTACTGTAATGTCGTCATTGATCAATGATGGTGAATATTTTACTTTTCAGTAATTTGACTGAGGTCCTATTCATGGGATGTAGTTGATTGGTCTTTTTCAATTGAATTTTTGAGAAAAGAAATTTTATGCATTTAAAATTTTTCCATCTTGTTGCATGTTTTCCGGCAAAGGCCTGCTGATGAATTTTGTTGGTTTGTAATTTTGCAGGCAAATGTTATTGGCATCTGAAATTATGGTATTTATAGGTATAATCCTAAGCTTCCATGCCATAATCCCTTATTCTGTGCCGCAATATGTCTGCTCAGCGCTTATCACATTCGTATCAGCCGAAGTCCTTGAAGGTGATCTACAAACTCATCCTTAGAAAATAAAAATAAAAAATAAAAATGATTTGTGTGTTTTTTCCTTTTATCGGGCACCATTTCATGATCTCTAGCATTTTTGCATACTTGCCAAGCCTACTCGTAAAACATTCCCACCCAGACATGTCTTGACTTCATTTTTGAGTAAGGCTTTCAGGGTTAGGTACTAATAATGGAAGAAGGAAAAAGAAAAAAAGAGAAGTAACATAATCCTTTACTTGGCTGAGCAAAAGTATGGAAAGATAGTGGCATGATAATGTCTGATTTGACATTCGGTCTAACCAACAAACTGTATACATGGGTCTACCTTTTGTGATCCAAACAATGGGTAGTGCGGACTCCATGTTAGATGGAGATGGGCATCCCCTGAAAATTTCATCCATCTGCTCGTCCCAAATCATTTATTTTCCCTGTCAACAAGGATCTCTGGTTGTGGTATTAACTTTCACCAGATGGCTTGGATCATATGATGAGGCAATAGCAAAGCATGGTCCGTTTTGTGATGGCTCACCAGATCAGATCTTATGTTACCAAAGGATCTACCTCCTATATAACATTCCCATCCACAATGTTCCACTTATTTCTATCAAATATCTTTTTTTTTTTTTGGCTACATGGGGGACTCTGAACTCATGGAAGCTAACACACGTGCCTAACCGGCTGAGCTACAGCTAGGGAGTCTCGGGCATCTTTACCTTGATAGCATTCCGTGTACTTTTGTTTGTATGAATCAGCCACGTACGCACTTGGTGTAAGGCAGCATATGATTGCTCCTTGTAATCGAATGGCCTAGAGCTTGCCAACTTTTGCAGTTTCCAAATTTTCTCTGGTGCTGTGTCATGCCACTGATGGAGGTGAACTAAAATCAGGCATATAGGTTAGGCAGACCAAAATCATTCACATTAAGCACCCAGTAGTCACGCACTTCATTCATGACAATCCACACATTCTACGACTATGCAGACTACTGTCTCCAGCTGCGTCCAAATATTGGCAGGAACTGTGATGCATTATTGCCCAGATACTGGAATTGCTGTCTGCCAACACACAGTTGTGACTCCTCACTTCTCTTGGCCTTATGCTTTAACTGAGTAGTTGAAATTCTGGGTATTCTAGCGAAATCTGGAATTTAATCCAAAGCATCTTTTGTTTCATATCTGAGCCTTTTTTTTTTTCGTCTCATATATGTTGTGTGACCAATGCAGGTGTCAATCTAGCACTATTATCTCGAGTAATGTCATCAAGGCTTGCGCGTGGAACCTATAATGGTGGACTGCTGTCAACAGAGGCTGGAACTTTGGCTCGGGTGGTGGCAGATGGCACGATAACATTGGCTGGATACTTGGGTGAGAGCATGCTCTTGAATGTCACTCTCATACCTTCTCTATTGATTTGCATAGCTTCCATTGGAGCGACATTCTACACCTACAACTCTCTCTTTTGATGATCTCCTGCTTATAAAAGAATTGTTGTGTGCATAGTAGATGAATATTGCTTATTTATTTATTTTTATTTTTATTTTTTGGCTTGAAGAATCTTTAGCTTATTGGTTTATTGAGTCCAATTAGATTGATTTCAGAACCCCTTTTTTTTATATAGAATGAAAGAAAAATGTTTGGGTGTAGGTCCACAGTGGTCTCTATGAGGGTTTTGTGTGTTTTATATCAGTAGATACTGTCATACTGAATCGGAAGCGTCACCTGATCACAGTGACAGTGGTCATTAATCACTATAACCGGCGAGGTCATACTTGCTATTTGTATAGATGGGGTGAGTAATTTATGGTGGGCCTTGTCCCAAAGTGGTTCTCTTTTGTTTCTTCAGGCCAGGGATCAACATTCTAGCCACAATACTGGAGTGATGAAATCGACATTCAAATTGTATTGTCTTAGATCTTTTTGACCCCCATATGGCCAGCAGGTTTTTTGATCAACCCACCTATGCATTTGGTGGGGACAGTGGAACCCACCAAGATCCTTTCTGCTGAAAAATCCTCTGGTACATTAGGAAAAAAAACTGCTTCATCATCTGTGTACTTGTGTTTTTTAATATTATATGACAGCAATTTGTATCTCCCTGGTGAGTGGCTTATTGCCCAGCCCAGAGAGCAGCAGGGCAAAGAGAGATAAGTTCATCTATAGGAACTTTTGTTGATTATCAGAAACCGTTCAAATAATTCTACTCTGTAGATGGCAAATTTGTGGTATGTTAAGATTTCTTGCCCCCTTCAAACAGGTGTATTTTGACACCTTTGCATTGTTTGAGTTGGATTGCCAAAAATAGATAGCAACGCAAGAATCTTGGCCCTTGAGTTGGATATCTTTTCAAATAGTGACCATGACTCATAGTCGTATTTCCATTTAGGGATATAATGCCCTTTAGTGACCATGAGTCTTGGCCCTTTATTAAATATCTCCTCAGAGGAATCTTGATCCTCATAGACCAGCCCTATAAATCCATCGGTGGGGTATTGGGCCAAATTTCAGTTCACTGGAGTTGGACCCAACTTCACATTGATCATGTACATAACACATGATAAGTAAAAAAAAATCATGTGTTTTACATCTTAACAACATGAAGATGGGAATTGGGAACTCTAGCCTATGGCTTAAGAAAGTCAAATATTAAAATTGGCCTCTCAACATCAGTTCAAAAATGTGGGTGTAAACAAAGATGGAATCATTGGTAAAATACCAGTCAAAATGAATCTGCGTCTCATTGGATGTCACCCGTCCAATTCAATCTTCAACACTATGATCATGAGCTACTCTTCTTTCTGCTTTGTGCAATAGTGAAGCAGTTGGATTTATTTTGAAAGGAATTTCCCTTCAAGGGTTTAGAGTGCTCATCAATCAATCAAAAGAAAAGGCCTAAAAAATAAATGGATTAGTTTCAAGAAATGTCCTTTTTTTTTTTTTTTTTTTCTAAAATAAACAGCATCTATCATATTGTGATCGATCTCCATTGTAACGTACCAAAAATAGCAAATCCACGCACCAGTTGATTGAATCATAATCTAAGAGGAATTTTACCATAGGAGAAAAATCGTCCATAATAGTAATCATCGTTTTGTCCTTTAGGATTAGTTCTTGACCTGTCTGGAATTGAGTGTTCATTGGCCTCAGGGCCAAAGGCTTCTAGGCTGGGCGAGGAGATACCCTTGGTTATTGGAAAAAAAAAAAAAAAAGTAATCATCATCCTGCCCTATATCATCGATTCAAAATCAGCTATTTAAGTTTTAGGTTTTCATTCAATTCCATTTGTATGTGGTTTTGTTAACTCCGTGGACCATCATGTTTTTTTTTTTTTTTTTTTTCACCACTTTGTTTAAGGTCCTTTTTATGGGGTCCCTTTTTCTAGTTCCTAAATCCTTCCAGACTCTTTTATGCCATCACAGATATCATTCTCAAGAATTATTGTCGTGAGGAAATGTCAAAATATTTTTAAATTTGGCGGTTTCCTCTGGATATCATCGGAAAGATGTTGAGGAAAAATAAATCAATTTTGAGATGATTAGAAAATGATGATTTTTTTATGTTCTATATTTATTCTAGTTTTCTAGTGGTATTTTCATTTCAGACAAAATTTTGAAAATATTAAGATATAATCAAGGAAAATGCCATTTTAGGAATATATCATTGATATTTGTGATAATGGTTGTATGTATGTGGCTTTACATTTTCAAATGACATTCTTTGAATACTAATGATTCTTTGAATACAAGAACAGCGACTTACCTCACTCATAAGTGGCTGCAATTCTCACCTACCTAGGGTGTATAGGTGTGCGGGCTCTCTCTTAAAAAGCAAAAATGGCTCCAACTAAAATTATTAAAGAAGTGAGGGATGAATGATATAAGGTAAAGACACATACACACACACACACACATATATATGTATGTATATATATATATATGGGGGGTATTCATATGCATTCATCCCTCACCATTTTTGGTGAGGGACACCCCAAAAGGAGAATTTCCAAGTACAAAAGTGAGGAAGTACAAAGGGGATAGATGCATATGAACATTTCCCTATATATATATATATATATATATATATATATATGGGAGATGCTCCTACGAGAGCATCTCTAACCTTATATGAGAGATAGGGGTATGTGAGGGCCCCCACCTTATCTCCCATATTAGGTGAGAGATATCTCTATATATCTATATAAACATATATATATATATATATATATGGGAAGTGCTCCTATGAGAGATACTCTCACCAACGTTATGAGAGATGGGTAGGGGCCCTCACTTCCATATCCACTCTCACTAACTTAAATGCAAGGACCCCCAACTTAAATGTAAGGGCCCCCACCCATCTCTCATAAAGTTGGTGAAAGTGTCTCTCATAGGAGCACTTCTCATGTATGCACCCTCATATATATATATATATATATATATATATATATATATATATGAGAAATATTCATATGCATCTATCCCTCACCAAAAATGGTGAGGGAAATATTCATATTCATATTCATAGGGATAGATGCATATGAAGTTCTCCTATATATATATATATATATATATATATATATATATAGATGAGGGTGTATACATGGGAAGTGCTCATATGAGAGACACTTTCATCAACTTGGTGAGAGATGGGTGGAGGCCCTTGTATTTAAGTTGGTGAGAGTGGATATGGAAGTGAGGCTCCCACCATCTCTCATAAAGTTGGTGAGAGTGTCTCTCATATAAGCACTTCCCTGTATGTATATATATATATATATATATATATATATTTATATATATAAAGGGGCGATAATTTGATAGCTATTTTCAAGAATTCACATTTGCTTCTTCAGCTTTTACCATTTTTAGGATTGGAAATGCGCAACCCCCCCCCCCCCCCCCCCCCCCCCGCAAAGGCCACTCCACCTTCCTTGCCAAAAAGCAGATCCTCTCCAGCAGCATCATTTGCTTTTTCCATCTGAGCTTTTACGTGAGAGAGAGAGAGAGAGAGAGAGAGAGTTTCATTGTTAGGAAGTTGCAATCTTGGGAAATGGGTGTGGAAGAAAAGGCAATGAAAAGAGCAAAAGAGGTAGAAAAGAATGCCTCATGGTATAAAACTATAGCATATGCCAATTCTCAAGGTTTTGTAAGGTCTTTTAGTCTCAAAGGCTTGGGCTTATAAATCCTTGCATGGGTGAGCCCTACAAAGCATAGAGAAGAGTTGAGCAGAGAAATAGCATTCATATAAGCAAATCAGTCAGAGGGCTTCTCCCTATTGGCAGGTGATGAAGAATAATAATTGGTTGCCTGCCAAAGGAGAGTTGCCCTGTGATTGCTTCAGCTTAACATTTGGAGCTCCTCTCATGAAAACAGTCAGGTATGTAAAAGAAGAAAAAATAAAAACAAATGCATACATCACTCTCTTCTTCATATGACCATAGTTTTCTTCCTTGTAGAAAAAAACTACCATATCCATCTCCTCTATTGAAGTATCAAGCTGACCTCATAGTTCCCAACCACAATCATTTAGATGAACTAGAATACCAGGCCTCTCCTACACATGGAAACAAACAAATAATATATCATATCAAAAGACTCAAAATAATAAGAAACATATCTGACATCATATAAGAACATTTCTGGCCTCTCCTTGATCAAATTGGAGCATACCCAACACAAAATCTCTCTTTGTCAATTTCGGAATGCATTTTTAATCATTTATACTAATGTGAAAAGAAGTGTTCCCAAGGTGGTGCTAGAAAGGAATTACTTTCTTTTCTCCAGCTTTCAGCTTAGCATCCACATCATTTTTCACTGACTGAAAATTAACAGAAAAAAACCTGAAGGCCACCACTGCATCAGAATAGTATCATGACAAGGAATTTAAAATTTTCAGGTAAAGGGATAGTAAAGGGGTTTAAAAAAAAAAAAATCTAAGAGTTTTGGCTATTTCTACTTGCATGAACATATACTTCCATTTTTAGGTAATGGAAACTTTTAGTGGTGTTTAGGTATCTATTTCCATGTCAAGTACTTTTCATGTCCTATTCATATCTTCCATTTTGTTGATAGCTTTAACTAGAAGAGTTGTGTTCTTTTTATTTTTGGCTCAAGAGAAGTGTTGTATTGTTAGTTTGTTACAGAGAGACAAGGAATCGATATGTTTGTCCAACTTGAACAGCTCACTGAAAACCTGCTCACGTGAAAGGAGTTGGGGCTTTTTTCTCTCTACATTATGGGTGGTTAGGGCTGTCAACCGGGCCCTTTGATGATGGACCCAGCCTGGTCTGGCCCACAAAGCATGGACTTTTTGTTCTTGTTCTAAAGCCCAAGAGTAAGATAGGGCCCAATTTTGAAAAGGGTGATTCTAAATGCACCCACCACTTTTTAAATCACTGTTCACAATGGAAGGTGGGTGTGTTTAGCACTTCAGGGGGGTGCGTTTAGAATCACCCTTTTGAAAAACCCACAATCTAGCAGTCTGAGTCAAAACTTGACACAACCAAGCACCTATATACAGGGGCCAACTCTCCTAAGTTGAAATAGTGTGGTCCTACAAATCAAAGTCGATTATCGTTGTTTTTTGCATGATGATCGTCTTCAAAATCAAGATAAGTCCAATCAAAACTGGATTTTTCAATTCCATTATGCAAAAAACAAATATAATTAATTTTGATTTGTAGAACCAGCACTGTTCCAGCTTAGAGTAAGCTACGCTTCAACTTAGGAAAGCCTTGCTCATATATATATATATATATATATATATATATATATAAGTTAAAAAATTAGAAATAACTTAATTATTCTTAAAAAGAACTGCCTTCCTAGTGCATTATTTTTAGCACGGGGGAGGCTTGCGTGGAATGATATACCCCATGAGTTGGGAGTGGCATTTTCTTCTATTATCTTTAACCAATAGTAGAAGAATAAGAAAAAAAAAGGAACTCAAGGTCATTCCAATTTTTATGGGCCAAGCAAATTCAGAATTTTTACCCAAAGAAATAATAAATTCAGAATAAAATAGGGATAGGCATTCCTTTTTTCAAGATATTCAAGCCGATCTCTGCTTGGGGTACATCTAAATATATTCTAAACATGCTAATACAATAACCTGCAAATAATTTTGTAGCTTCATATATTAATCAAAGTAAGGAAATAGCTTCTCTTTATCAAGATAAACTTAAGGGATTTTTAGAAAAAAATTAGCATAAATCCTAATTAGACGAATTGATTAAGAAATATTTGAAAATATCGAATTAGGGTGTCGTATGTAGGAAAAATACGATTTTTCCTCGTTAGGGTTCGTTTAATGGAACAAGAAGTTATGGCACATTGAAAGAAAAAAAAAATCTTGTGACTTTCCCTCTTCTTCCCCGGTGGCATAAGGGATGGGGGCGATCTTCCTTGGAGCTCCCATATCTGCTTACCCTTCCTAGCTCGCCGCCCCACACATAATGTAATTTTTCTTCATTGCTCATCGTCGTGCTCTCTGTTGGTCTTCCTCACCATCACTCTGTTTGAGATTATCTTCTAATAAGTTTGTTAGGTTGTTATAGATACTAGGATGTTAATGATATTAGTAGATTATTGTTACCCCCGGGATAAGGTCAGTTCGTATTTGCTTATAAATGTAATCTTTTCATTTGATGAAACTCACGGTGAAATTAGGGGAAGATAGTGATTCTTGAACTTCTATACACTATCCAACCATCTCAATTGAAAAGCAGGACTAAGGCCAGTAATTTGAGTTTTTTCAGTCTTTTCACCATTAGTCCGTGCAATGTTGTTGTGTGTGGCATTTTTGTGGGCATTTTTTTTCCTCGGCAAATGCATTTGCCCTCCACTTGGATGATATTGTATGTGTTGTTGGATCAACCAAATCCTCTTTTTGTTACGTATTCAAATATGAGGAGCTTCAAGGAAGATCACCCCATCCCTCAAGCCACTCGGGAAGAAGAGGGAAGAACCACAAGTTTATTCTTTGAACGTGCCCTAACGACATCAATATGACGAAAGAAAATATATTTTATCTTAAACGAGCTAAACGATATCATCGCAAGGCAAAATCGCCTTTTCCCTGCGTAAGGGCACTCTAATTCGATACTTTTGAATATTTTTTTAATCAATCTGTCAAATTAGGATTTATACTTAATTCTTTCGTAAAAATCCCTAAACTTAAAGATCTTTTGTACTATTACAGAAGACATATCAGACATGCATAAATATATCTTCTGTAAAGGGCACTGTGTTCTCTATTTCTCAGATCAGTTCTATTATTTCAACAATAAATGAGTGTGGAATTAATTCTAGTATAACCTGGTGGTTTGATTATATTTCAATGTCCAATTAAAATAACTCATGCATGCAGTTTAGAGAACCAAGAACATGACAGGTTACCGTAATTGTTATCAATGTCTAGTAGGAAAAAAAGAAAAGAACCATGAACTATATAGAGGATTTTACCAGAAACTACACCGTATTTGGCCGTTGCACGAAATAGTGAAAACTATTTCCTAATGCACAAACGTGGTCCGTTAGGCATGATCTCGTTTTTTTTTTTTTTTTTTTTTTTTTAACTTTGAGACAAACGACGTTAGCGTCGCTCAATTTAAGATGAAGTGACGCTAGCGTCGTTCTTCGTAAATTCTATAAAGACAGCAACAACAAAATAAAGATGATCAAAATTAAACATTGACCTCAGCTACAAATTTCTAGTCAATGGAGATGACACGGAAGCTGAATGGAGGGTCTCATCTGCAATCCTCTGTAGGGTTGCAGATGTGAAGTTCTTGGCCAACCATGAGAGTGATGAGGTTTATGCAAAGATTCAGTTCGTCCTCGTGAGGAATGGAGAATCGGAATTCTCTGTACAAGAAGGCAATGGGGTTGTTCTTGGTGAGAGTCAGGGGAAACCTGCCGCATTCTCCAAGACGCTAATGCAATCTGATGCAAATGATGGTGGGGGCTTCTCAGTTCCTTGCTACTATGCAGATACAATCTTCCCCGCCTTGGATATGAATAAAAATCCGCTTGTTCAGAACATCTTCGCTAGGGATGTTCACGACGAGATTTGGAAATTCAGGCATTCATATAGAGGGTACCCACGCAGGCATCTTTTGACGACTGGTTGGTGCACTTTTGTGAACTCGAAGAAGCTTATTGCTATTTTACATAACATGAATCAGTGAACAAGAGGGGAGAAAATTGTAGATTCAAAAACCATGATTTATTGACCAAGTTCTTAGCCAATGAATATGGATTTGAGGCTGAAATAACTAACTGGGCGGGCCAAATCAAAGTGTTGCGTGAATCGTACCTAATCTCCTCTGTGCTCTTCTTCTTCCTCTTCGTGAACCCTATTGAGGGAAAACGGATGAGGAAAAGTTGGATTTGGAGCGGGGAATATACAGCGAAGTGTGACGCTAGCGTCGCCCATGCTTATTTTGGGCGACGCTATCGTTCCTTATCTAAAATATGAAAAAACAAAAAAGAAAAGAAAAGGTGGTGGAATGAACGATTTCGTGCAGTAGGAAATACTTTTCATTATTTCGTGCAATGGCCAAATAGGGTTCATTTTCCGGTAAAATCCTCAACTATATATGAACATCTATATTTCAATGTCGGTGGTGATATAGGAAAGAACTATGGGCTCATGAGGTAAAGTAAGGACCTAAGAATTGTAGGCCCGTCCAGGACGCAGAGGGCTTTCCTCACCTTAGGCCCAGCCCGTATATGTGAGTGTAGGGTAAGGGCTTACGCCTCCCAGCCCGGCCGGCCCTTTGACAGCCCTATGGGTGGCCATTTCCTACCAACCCAAGCCCCATCCAATAATTTAATTATTATATGGGGATTCCATGGACCTTAATTATGCAGTTGCTCCAAGAACCTGACCTGGAAAATCTGTCCATGCCTATTTTTGGATGTGATTGATCAACGGATTAAGTTGTAGGTCCAACAATTAGGCCCGAATTGGATATTCATGTTTGTAATATACTTGATGGATATATGTACCCTATAAGGCAAATGATCCTGTACATCCAGTAGTATCATCCAGTCAATCCAACTTATGCCCCGTCCAAATGGAACACACACTCAATTACCAATCTCATGGGTTTGCACTAATCTGAATAGACTCGACTGTTGGGTTTGCTTCAAGAACCCAACTGAGTGCCGGTTTGCACTTATAAACTGCCCCACAGTTGCCCAATATATGTTTATGTGGATTTACTTGGGCGCGACTGGGGGGTTTGTCTTGTTGGGTTAAAGGCCTCAGGAGGCCATAAAAATAAAATAGAACAAAATAAAGACCTTTCTGAGTTTACAATGTAGAGCAGGGCTCTCCTAAGGTGAAGCTTATTTTATCCTGAGCTGAAATAGCAAATCAAAGTTGATTATATCTGTTTTTTGCATGATGAAACTGGAAAATTCAGTTTTGATTGGATTTATCTTGATTTTAGATATGATCATTATGCAAAAAATAACGATAGTCGAATTTGATTTGTGGGACCGGCACTGTTTCAGCTTAGGATAAGCTAAGCTTCAGCTTAGGAGAGCTGGCCCCTTACATGTATTCGCACACGCGCCACACTCTTTATCCGTCCAAATCAATTTTTGCCAGAAAGCTAATGCAATTCTATGTAACTGGCCCAACAGCCGGTCTATCTTTGTCTCATCAAGCAGAAACTTCTAACTTCTGCAAGTAAGAATGGCTCATTATCCAAGTAGTAAGAAACATCAGTTTTTATTTGGCTGCCCACGGTCTGAACCCCCAATACGTCACCTTTTTCTGCTTGTGAACGCTCCTTTCCCACTCAAGTGGACTGACTTCATATGCGTACGGGCTCTCTCTTGGGTCCAGGCCCCCTTGCCTCGGATACCAAAAAAAAAAAAAAAAACTTCTGCCAATGGTGGATCCCACCAAATGGGAGTACTTGAATCCACTGCTAAGATTGTTCATATTTAAAAGAGGATTTTACCGGTAAAATCCCGAAATACACCCATATATCCCAATAGGTCCTCGCCACATTTGCAGCACCAATGTGGTCTTCCCTTCCGTTTTTTTTTTTTTTTCATTTTTTATTTCGAGTGACGATAGCGTCACTGCTATCACTCGAGTGACGCTATCGTCACCATGCGCGTCCTAGTTGTGCAATGGTTAGTGTGGTTGTGTGTGTATCTTGGGGTGAGGATCTTTCTCCTTTTTCCATTCTGCTGAGGTTCGATTATTGAATAAACAGCAGCAATTGCTTATGTTCACCTTTTTTTTTTCTCCATCCTGTTTGGGAAGAAGTATCTTATTGGGGGAATCTTTTATCTGTTTCCATTTGGTCAAGATTTGAATATTGCATTCTGTTTGAAATTACCAGCTCATCTGTTAATGTGGGGAAGAAGGGGAGAGATCACCAAGCTGTTGTGGGTTCTGGAGCTCAGTCTGGTAAAGGGGAACCAGTGGGGAAGGAGAAGAGATCTTCCCATAAAGGTAGTAAAGATGGGAAAGGAAATACTCATGGAAAAGGGTCACAAAAGATAGATGGAGGCAGGGTTACAGAGCATGATGAAGAAGCAATTCATCAGAGAAACGAGGGAATTGATCTGAAACAGGAGGTGATAGCTAAGAAGAACGCAAATGAAACAGAGACAGCAGAGGTGGAGTCAAAGAAGGAAAGTGAGGGTGAGGGTAGCGGAGAAGAAGGGGCAGATGAAGATGTGGAAATTGATGGAGAGGCAGTGGAAGATCTGGCAGAGAAGGAATCTCCCGAGGAGAAGATGGAAGATGAGAACAATGGCCTGAAAACAAAGGGAAAGAAGAAAAAGACTGTTGGCCCATTGTTTGATTCAAGAGCTCATTATACTTGGAAATCATGCAATGTAAGAAGCAAATACAACTACATTCCATGTATTGACATTGAAAGAGTACAACTTTTGGGAAAAATTGATAGAAAAGGAATGGAAACCAGGGCACGATGGATGATTATAAAGGGCGCGCATGGTGACGATAGCATCACTCGAGTGACGCTATCGTCACTTGAAATAAAAAATGAAAAAAAAATAAAAAACTGGCGGGAAGACCACATTGGTGCTGCAAATGTGGCGAGGACCCATTGGGATATATGGGTGTATTTCGGGATTTTACCGGTAAAATCCTCTATTTAAAATGCTTAACCAATCGATAGATGCAACAACTTCATGAATTGCAGGAAAATCTGAGCTAACCTTTATATTTTCTTGCTATAGGTGAGAGTAAAGTGGTTTTTAATAATGTGAATCTCAGATGTGAGACTTCGCCCATTCTCAAAATAGAAAATAGGAATTTTTTATGTGTAAATTAGTTTTAAACCTACATAGCAAAAAAAAAATCTCATTTGGTATAAAGTACAGAGGAGTTCAAGACATAGGGCTTTTGGTTAGAAATGAAGATCAAATATAAATTTCCGAAAACAAGCATTAGTTAATTTTTTATTTCATGAAGATAGAATCAAAGGAAGATGAAAGCTGAATACATAGCCTTTAATCTTCATTTTTGACCACTTGAAAATACTGTTATGAGTGGGATTCCTATCCATTTTATGATTGGAGTCTGGAAGGTGGCGAATAGGAACTCCTTAGGATGGTGCTACCGCAATTGCAAGCTGCAGTTTCTGCTAGCTAGTGCAGCAATTGGCACAAGAAAGGGGAAAATTCGGCCAAGAATTTTGGCAAAAATCTGTGAAGGAGGCATGTGATTCAAACTAAAATTATGTACAAATGAACTATTCAGTTCATAAAAAGCATGTATTTTGGATCTTATTCATTAGTATGTAAGATCTGTCAAGAGGCTATATCAAAAAGGGAGCCTCAGTTGCCTTGGGTATTTCAGGAGATTTAAGTTTCTAGCTTCCCGTATCTCGTCATCCAGGGGCGGACCTATGTTAATTTGACCTAGGGCGACCCAAAAATCACTAAAGAGTTGAATGGGCCTTGGCCCATGCCCAATGTAAGTTAAAAAAATCGCCCCACTTTGTTGACTCTTTTCTTCTCTTCCTTGGTGGAAAGGGAAAAAATAAAAACAAAAACTCTTTTCCTTCAATCTCTGCGGGAGAGTAAGATCACGCAACTCATCTCCATTATATGACTGGAGGAAGATGAAGACCCTTGTTTGCACTTTTCTATCTTTTATGTGATCTTGGCCTTGTTTTCTTAGATGTTGTCTCTCTTTTTATTGGTTTTATCATCTAGGTCGTCTCCAAATCTATCATTGTAGAAGCTATTGAGGGAAGCTATGGTGGAGCTTGGAGTCAGCGGCAGCGCAAGGGAAGGAGTTGAAAGAACAACTATGTATGGTTTTTCTCTCTTGCCTTATATGAGTGATGGTTTCATTGTATAGATGAGAGAGATAGCAATGTTTAGCCCTGCATTTGCTTGAGACAAAGGCAAGGTGCACAGTAAGGCTTAGCTTCTCTTTCTCTCCAAAGACTATTAATGGAACTCTATATTTGGATCAATGGAATTTGAAAAATTGGGGTTAAATCCGAACTCTTAATCTCTAAATTATAATTCCAAACATAAATCTCCAAATCCTAAATAAAATCCTAAGCCCTAGATCACCAAATCTTATATGCATACTGTAACCCCTAATTCCCTAAAATCCCTTTATTCATAAGCCCTAATCCCACAGAGTCACCTAATTCATAATCCCCAATTTCTCATTTTTGAAATTTTTTCTTGGGCCATAATCTGATTTTTATGATTATTCTAATAATGTTCATTTGCAAGTATAGGTGGGTCCATGTGATACATGAACTATTAGGAGCTTAATGAAATGATAAAGACTAAGAAACTAATTTTCACCATATAATGATTATTACTTTTATAGGGTACTCTGGAGTTTTTTTTAGTATTGTTGTAGTATGGTTGCTAATTGATGTGCTAATTTCTTGAGTAGTAGAAAATGCTTATTTATGAATTGGTAGTTGTAGGATTCCTCACAAAAAGAAAAAACTAGTTGAAAATCATGTCGTTAACCTATTATATAAAGAGCTTTTTGTATATACCTCCCTAAGATTTGTAAGATTTGTAAATAGGCCCTTGAGATTTTAGTATTTGTAAATAAGCCTCTGCCTTTTCTTTTTAATACCTTTCATGTCCCCAAAATCAATATTCATAATAAGAATGGGCAGCCACCTTAAGATTTGTATTGGATTTTTATATAAATGACACATTTGCCCTTACATTCATTAAACAAAAATGAGTATATTAATATTTACAAAGATACCATAATTTTATTTTAAGTCTCAATTGTTTCTCTTAATAACTCTCTCAAGCACGTGACCAGGAGTGGACCCGGGGCCTTGGGATTGAAGTCCACACCCATTCTGTCTTTTATGTGATCTTGTCCTTCTTTTCTTATATGTTGTCTCTCTTTTTGTTGGTTTTATCATCTAGGTTGTCTCCAAATCTATCATTGTATAAGCTATTAAGAGAAGCTATGGTGGAGCTTGGAGTCGGCGACAGAGCAGGGGAAATGGTTGAAAGAACAATTATGTATGGTTTTTCTCTCTTGCCTTGTATGAGTGATGTGTTTCCTTGTAGAGATGAGAGAGATAGCAATGTTTCACCCTGCATTTGCTTAAGACAAAGGCAAGGAAAAGAGGTGTACAGTAAGGCTTAACTTCTCTTTCTCTCCAAAGAATATTAATGGAACTTTAGATTTGGACTAATGGAATTTGAAAAGTTAGGGCTAAATCCAAACTCTTAATCTCTAAATTATAATTTCAAACATAAATCTGCAAATCCTAAATGAAAATCTAAGCCCTAAATCACCAAATCTTATATACAAACTGTAACCCCTAATTCCCTAAATTCCCTTTATTCATAAGCCCTAATCTAGAAGAGTCCCCTAATTCATAATCCCTAATTTCTCATTTTTGAAAATTTTTCTTGGGCCATAATATGATTTTTATGATTATTCTAATAATGTTAATTTGCAAATATAGGTGGTTTCATGTGATACATGAACTATTAGGAGCTTAAGGAAATGATAAGACTAAGAAACTAATTTTCACCATATAATGATTATTACTTTTTTAGGGTACTCTGGAGTTTTTTTTAGTGTTGTTGTAGTATGGTTGCTAATTGATGTGCTAATTTCTTAAGTAGCAAAAAATGCTTATTTATGAATTTTGTGTTAGTAGTAGGATTCCTCACAATAAGCAAAACTAGTTGAAAATCATGTCTTTAACCTATTATATAAAGAGCTTTTTGTATATACCTCCCTAAGATTTGTAAGATTTGTAAATAGGCCCTAAGGTTTTAGTATTTGTAAATAGGCCTCTGCCTTTTCTTTTTAATACCTTTCATGTCCCCAAAATCAATATTCCTAATAAGAATGGACAGCCACTTTTAGATTTGTGTTGGATTTGTATATAAATGACACATTTGCCCTTACATTCATTAA
Source organism: Umbellularia californica (assembly GCA_028538565.1). Classification (NCBI taxonomy): domain Eukaryota; kingdom Viridiplantae; phylum Streptophyta; class Magnoliopsida; order Laurales; family Lauraceae; genus Umbellularia; species Umbellularia californica. Next base: position 69,735,268 of record JAPQWN010000005.1, read on the forward strand.
ACAAAAATAAGTATATTAATATTTACAAAGATACCATAATTTTATCCTAAGTCTCAATTGTTTCTCTTAATAACTCTCTCAAGCAAGTGACCGGGGGTGGACCCCCCTCCCCCCACCAATTATAAAAACTATTTTTTTTTTAACATTTGCCCCTTCCACCAATATTTCTTTTACATAGAGCCAAACACCACCCCACTTTCAAATTCTAAAGATTAATATTTCTTTTACATTTATCCATTCCCCCAATATTTCTTCTACACCCCTTACACATGAAGCATAATCATACATTTTGAAACTTTCATCAATCAAATGGTGGGTCATGTATGGATTGGATAAATCATAACTGGTTATAAGTACATGTGTTGATTATCTTCATGATCAATTTCGATTTAATGAAATGAGCCATGTATTGATAAAAAATAAATTTATGTAGGGCTATTCTCTCCCACTAAGCGCAATTGTTAATGTTACATGCTTTATATATATATATATATATATATATATATATATATATATATATAAAAAAAACAATCAGTCAAAGGTTTTAAAATTATGCATATAAGGTTAAGAGAGATGGACAAAAGTGCCATTTTGCTCTAAAGACCTATGATAGTTGGAAGACTATTGATTTTGGGGACACATAATGTATTGAAATGAAAATACAAGAGCCTATTTGCAAATACTAAAACCTCAGGGGCCTATTTACAAATCCTATAAACCTTAGGGGGTATATACAAAAAGCTCTTATATAAATGAAGATTGTTGGTAGTCGGCAATGATTTTGACACAATTGACTTTATCTTTAAATTAGATATGGAAATATATATATATATATATATATATATAAAAGAGCAACAGCTGCTAATCTATTTAAATGCAATACTTTTTCTCCTTTTCTATTGCTAATGTGAAAAAAAAAAAAAAAAAAAAAAAAAACCTAGTAAGAAAATTATTGATATTTTCAATTGACCATTATCTGCCCCACCCAAACTAAAATCTTGGATTCGCCACTGTTGTCATCCACTGTACTAAAATGGTTTTGTAACATTTTCCTGTCCAGAGTATCTCCTATTATTGGGAAGATTTAATTCTTGAATCAAAATTTATTTAGTTTGAAAGTTGTGACTTCCTTGATTTAGAAGTATGGGATTGATCAAAACAGATTGGTCGGTTGGAACTTGGAAGTGGGAAGTGAGACTGTGATAGACAAGAGTAAATCCATAAAGACTTGGCTGATGCGAATTCTTGAGGTGAGTTCCAAATTTACAATTACTTTGTCAATTGCTTCATTTTCCAAGTCAAGTGAATGCAACCCAACATGGTCCCTTGTGTTGAAGGTACCTGTACACTGTATAGAAACCTGCAAATGTTCATTGCTCCTTATCATTAACATGTTCTTTTTTCTTTCATGTCTTTTGACTCTTTTTTACTTTAGTTTTTGCCTCACTTTAATCTGTAATTTTTGTATATGAACTAAGTTAACGGAATGAATTTGTTTGTGATATCTCATGGACTTTAATTATCACGGTAATTTCAACTCTTTATAAATGCCTACTGAAGTTGCAATTTATATATATTTTTTATACGATTTGTTTTAAAGCCTTTGGATTCTAAAGGTTCCCGCCATTTCTCAAGTTTTGTATTCACAGCACCTCTTGATTTATCCACCGACACTATATCATCTACAAACAACATACACCAAGATACCTCTTCTTGAATATAAGCAATTAACTTATCCATAATCAATACTAATATGTTAGAGCTTAGAACTGACCTATGATGCAAACATATGGATACTGTGAACTTACATATCTTTTCACAGGTAGTCATCACATTCGTTACTGCTTCTTCATACATATCTTTAATAATTTCAATGTAACCTCTTGGAACATTCCTTTAATTTAAAATCCGCCAATTTAGATCTCTAGGTCCCCGTCATAAGCTTTCTCTAGGTTGATGAAGACCATATGTAGATTTTTCTACTCTGCTCGATATTTTTTCATTAATTACCTAAGTGAGAAAATAACTTTCATAGTTGACCTCTTTAGCATAAAACTAAATTGATTTTTCAAATATATTGGTCTCCTGTCAAAGTCCTTACTCCATTGCTCTCTCTTTTATCTTTATAACATGAACTATTAGTTTAATCCCACGGTAGTTGATATAGTTTTGGATCCCTTGTTCCTATATTTAAGTACTACAATACTTTTTCTCCATTAATCTAACATCTTCTTTATCATCGATTTCTTGTTGAAGAATCTAGTTAACCAAATCTAATCAACTTCTCCTAAGCATTTCCAAGCCTATTAGAATGTCATCTGGACCTATAAAGGTGACAACCAAAAAGGCAATACTATAGTGAGTTTTTTTTTTTAACTTTCAGTAAAATAGTACAATGAGTTATGGGGTGCTTTTTTTTTTAACTTGTGTTGCCCATAATAGATTTTCCTTTTAATTCTTGTGGGAATATCCAAATTGTTCAATTTGTTTATTGAACTAATAAATCTCAAGATCTGGAAGCTAATTATCTTAAATATTCATAGATTTTAAACGATTTGTGAAAAAGTCCCTTTCTATAGATATAATTTTCTAGATTTTTGTGGTCCCCAAAATCATGGTCTGAACCATTCAATATTTTTATATTATTGGTACACATCAAGAGGTTCATTTTCGTGTGGTAACTCTCCATAGATCTTGAGAAACTTGTGAAAGAAAATCCAAAAAAAAAAAAAAAAAAAACACAAATAAATCTAAAGCTATTGGGTATACTAATTTAGTCATGTGAAAAATGATTATTTTGACAGACATGGTAGTGTACTTCACATGTGTAACACTTGCATATGCAACATTTACAGGTGCAAATGTTATATGTGTAAGATCCATTTTCATTATCACTTGCATAAAAGGCAAATGACCTCTTATGCCTTTTCTCATTACTTGCTGTATTTAATGGTCTCCTTTCCCTTATTTTTTTTTTGTTTTTTAACCATGCAAATCTAATAAATATTCATCTTGTAGGGGCGATTTTGGATCTTATGGGTGTATGTCCATTCCAATTCAAATGGCATTATTTGGTGTTCTCCATACATCCTCTTAGTCCATGCATTTTCGTGTCCATGTTGTCATTTCTCTGTTGCCTACCTCAGGGTCCAAGATTCATCATTTTTTTTCCCTTCTAAAGAAGGGTCAAAGATTCATCATTGTCTAGCTCATTTGAATAATGGGGTCTCACTGAAGAGATGCCTTTTCTGCATGTTTAAGATGAGTCGGATCCCCTGTTTCGTAGATAGGGAGATATTATTTTATCCAATCCACATTCGCCAACTGCGTAAAATCTTATATAAGCTAATGCACCCTCTCAATTGCTTTTTTGGAATCGAAAAAAATGAAGGAAGAAATTTTACATAGTTCGCTAATGTGGATTGAATGAAACATTATCTCCTAGGTTTTAAGAATCTGGGGATCCGGACTCGTTTAAGATCTATATGCAACCAAATATCTTGAGTATCCTCCTGAAGTGGGGTGGTTATTAACTACCAATGCTAGTTATTGTCCAAAATGGCTGTAGCTCCAACGGATAAGCTTGTCATCCAAAATCTGAATTGAGTCATTTCAAATCCTCCCCATGGTTATATAATCCAAAGGTTGCAACCGAATGAATTCTATAAATCAGATGCAAGTCTCGTTTGGAGACGCAACACACAAAAACATTCCTCATCTCGCTACAATCTGGTTTCTGACGTTTAGCAAACGGTAAGTGAAAAACGCCTTTTAATAAGTTTTGAGTTAAACCAATTCCCCAACTACGTACACAACGTCTTAGAACCCACCCGTTTTGTGAATGTTAATGTGTAAGAAGAGATCACCCCACTTGACTGTCAATGATAGCAATATCTGATATTTGGATACGAAATAATAGGTTTCCATTTGTAAGTATTCAACACAGGTAATGGAGGAGGCTGATGCTACAAAGAAGAAGCTCATCAAGATCTTGAAGAAGATGCACGTCCTCTCACTCGTTCGGTGATTGGAATAGTCGATAGTTGTTGGTCGCAATCTCACTGGAAGATGGCTCCAACCTTTGAGGCATGCAATGCTAAAAATTATATTTGGAGGAACATGATGGGTTGCAGTTGGCTGTGTACCCCGCTTCTCACTTAACTGCCGAGAGTAGCCAGTAACTCTACTAACAAAAGTCAAGTCAAGTAAAGTCGGTTTTGAAGAAAGAATAAAATATAAATGGATTATGATAGTATTTTGTTTTAGTGGTTTGTTATGAAATCTTTTTAACTTTTTGTATGGAAAATTGGAGTTTTTTTTTTGTATTTTAGTGGATAAGGTAGTTGATTTTTGACCTTTTGTATAAAAAAAAAATAAGGAGAGTTTTGAATAGAATGTATTTGATGTGACATCTTATCTAGAAAATGGAGACTTTACTTGACTTTGATTGTATTAGTAAAGTGCCAAACAGGCTCACACCTTGAATGGCCTGAGCTCCTAAACGATACGTGTATTCTGCAGATGGACCCACTGTGGAGTCTCACATCGTTCACAAGAAGCTTGAGTGGGATACTTGAGGATCCGGGGTTCTTATTTGAATTACCATATCAAAGATTTGTACTTCGCATTATCATATCGTTCACACCTTGAATGGTCGATCGCCTTTATAACATTGATGAATATGGCTGTTTATGATATCTTCTCAACCATCCATGCATACTAAAGGCATCATGATCCGTCAAACAATTTAAGAAAGCAATCAATGAATTTTCATCCATCCATGTCTACAGCACAGCACAGACAGCATTGTCCATCAAATCATCACAAGTAACTATCCAATGATTTTTCATTAATTAATTGGGAGTGATTGGTTTACATGTGACCAATTAGGCTTGAAGTCTTTCTTTGATCAAAGTGAGATACTACTCTCGGTCTTAAAGCAAAGAGTAAATGACTAACTCAAGCATTGTAGATTCATTATAGATAGCTGTATTATTCCTATATATTAATTGTGCTCACAAAGTTCGGAGAAATCATGCTTATTCCAGATGGATAAAAGGAAAAAGAAAAAAATGATTCTCAATTTGATTTCTTATATCCATTTCTTTTCTAAATCCTATGGTTTTTAGTTTTTCTTCTTCTTGTTTCTTGGTATCGCAGAAGCAAAATCACGACCTACGTACGGCATCTGCAAGATGGCCACCGTGAACTAAAATTCTAAGGTCTTTGCTTTTCATCCGTGCTACAAGAGAGTTTATTGCTAACAAAGCTCTCACCTCTTCACTAATTATAATTTATTAAGCTGGAAGGTTTTGGATCTAATTTTGACCTTGCTTTTAAATTTTGACCAAAATCATTTTCGGTTTCTACAACTGCTAACATACTCTTCCTCTACTTTCCACTAATATACTTTCACCTAGTATGAACTCCCGTCTTCCCATTTCTAACATACATATAATCCGACCTTTCATGCATACCCGTGATCGGCACGGGTTTTCATGCTAGTCTTATTTAACCATAAATTCCTATGCACTCTATGCAAATAAATAGACCTTAAATGATCTCAAGCATTCCATATGGAGGGCTTGAGATTGGATAATTTTGGGTATAATATTTGTGTAAAATATGACTATAACTCATACAAAGGGAAGAGGGCATTCAATTTGAGTAGCTTGGATGTTGAATGGGTGGCCCCACTATGGACAGTGAGGGAACTGGACTCTTTATACATGGGCGTCATTGAGAATTTATAGGCCCGCTCCTGAGCAAGTATTTGGATTCATTTTTACCAGCGTCTATGGTGCTCATCAGCTTGGCCAGCACAAGACCAGCCACATTGGGCTTAATTTGGGCTCGATATCCAAGACATGTGGATTAGCTTTATTGCCTGATTTTTAAATAGCTGGGTGTGGGCCTACGTATTATTAATGGCCCAGCCCACCTCACACACATTTAATTCAATGGGGTATAATCCATATAGATTGCAAATAAGATGTGTTCCGCCCTTAATTAGACGAGTGGGCTGGATCCAGTCTTTAATTGGAGCCCAATAAAATGGGCCTGACTTGGACAAGATCTATCTTCTCCATGAACACCCCATATAAGGATTATGGATGTAAATGGGTACCTGATTACCCAGAGGCTCAGACCCGTTAAAAACCGGGTCTAGGTCCTTATGTAGGCCCCGATAAGTAAATGGGTCCAGGTCCGGTTTTACCTTGGTTCGGACCTGTGGACCAGAGATCGAAGACATTACCTCAATTCAAAAATCTTTCTTAAAAATCATATTTTTTTTTAATATCATTCTCTACCTAAAGCCGGACCTAGACCCTTCCCATATATGGTTCTGGTTCCGGTTCCGGTTCCGGAGCCAAGAAACCGGTTCCGAAACGGTTACGAGTCCGGATCCAGTTCCACCTTTTCTTTAACGGTTTTGGATCTGGGTCCACCATGCACCCGGATCGGAACCGACCCGTTTACAATCCTAATAAGGATGGTTAGGATTCTATTTCTAAAAAAAAGAACAACAAATGCAAACGCTAACAAATCGGGTGGCCAGGATTCTCCAATCAATACATGAACCAATCCCCTCCCAACAATCTGTGACGGTGTAGATGGATGGGACGAGCGAGCAACATCTACGGCCCCAGCTCGCGAGCCACAGTCTCGCCTGAAAAGAATCTCGTAAAAAAAGATTACGATAAGCTGCGTATCCACGTGAGGGGCCAAAAAAGAGGCGACCCGAAAAACGTGTCCCGCTGCCATTGGCTGGATCGAGCAAACCGGACTCGTACGGTACAAAGTGGGGACAATCGCACGGGGAGTCACGCATGGAATGGATTGGTGTGGGGACCACAAAGTGGGTAGTAAAATCGTAAACCAAATGGTACCACGTGGTCCACGAGAGTGGGCCCCACACCCCCCCACGCTGCTGGGCGGGTCCAGAATGGGAAAGAAAGAGGACAAGTGTGGGGCCCGGTCTTGGTGGGAGTGGGCACGGCCCACGGAGCAATTTTTATTGTATTGACCCACCTAAAGATGGGGCCCACATCCAACTAACCCTATTAACATAACTCCACTCCACTAGGGGAAGAGAGGGAGGGGGGGACCAAGTCTCATCTGGGCATCACCTGCGGACCGACATGATGTTGGGCCCACCTGCTTGTGGGATCTGGCTCTGGCAGCAGAGGGAGTTTACAAAGAAGGAAAAGAAAAGCTAATTGGAGATGATATCATTGTGAACAACAGATGAAAAAAAAAGGGATTCTTTAATTCCACGCGTGCCCACTGCCCAATGGCCAATTGCCCATCTAAGAGAGAGAAAAAAAAATTACCCAGAGAGAGAGAGAGAGAGAGAGAAATTGGTGTGGTTCTTGGGAAATTATGGTCTCGCCAAGAATTTGGGATGTTTTGGATTTTAGGATTTTCTTGAGATGTTGTCGATTGGATTTCCCATGAGAGAGATTTTGATGTGCTAAACCGTGATCTAGTGAAAATGTAGAGATATTTTTAAATTATGGGTTTTATGGAGATATTGTTGGGTGGGTTTAATAATTCTTATGTTATTGTTTTAATATCTTGAAAGTACTTTTGATATTAATGAATATCGTGATTATAGTATTGGGTTTTGCTGCCAGGTCTTATGTTTGATGTCCCCAAAAGCTACCCAATGTGAGTTTGTATGGGTTTAACGGGCGCTAAGCCAAAGACTTTAGAGATGCCCAAGTCGTAAAAAAAAAAAAATCAAGATTATAGGTGGTATTTTGTCCCTGTATATAGGTTAATGAATAAAAGTTGTGGGCCCACTTTCCCTCTAGAAAATCCGTGAAGCTCCTTTGTATTTTTTTCATTCCAAAAAAGCAATTGAGATGATGCATTAGCTGGTATAAGATTTTACATAGGCGTTTGTATGGATTGTGATGAATTTCATCCAATATAAGATAGGCCTAGAGTCAAATTGAGTGATCACTTAACCTACGTGTGCAAATGGGTTTTCGGCATTGAAATCATGTTGGATCCAATCTGTAGATTTGGTTTTATCATAGGATCTGGATTTAACCCCAATGAGTAGCTCAGTTGGCATAGGACCACGGTTTGTACCCAGAGTTTGTAAATTCAAAACTGCACTACCACACTGGAGTTGCAGGAAAATTTATCCCGCTTCCCTTTGAACCCAAAGGGATTAGTCCAGCCCAAAGTATTGAGAACCATCCAATAGAAAAAAAAAAAGATCGGAATTTGACAAGTTACTTATATGTTACATTTAGATTCAGAATCAACTTAAAAAATGGAACCAATGCTAAAGATGTATTGTGCATTAATATAATCATATAAATAAACATCAATAAATATTCTATACAGATACATGTGGGACTACTAAGTTGTATAGTTTCAAATATGAATATAACTCAATCTGTTAAGGCCCTTCTAAGGAATACGCGTGTGTGTGAATGTAATAATTTAGAATACGAATCTTCAAGTCAGAACCTACAAGGATCTAATTACAGAATTCGTATCAACTTTTTTAGGATCCAATATTTGTCTCTCTAAATCCAAATCTGAATTTTTTAAATTCAAAAATAAGTTCTATAACCACTTTATTAGAAATCGAAGACTTATTAATACACTTGGATAATTTGACACAATTGTCAAACCTAACTTAAAAGTAATTAGATTCTGCATATGCACGTCTCACTAACAAGCCTCGTGAATCTCTCACAAGTGAATGCCCCAGGGTCAGGGTCAGTGGATCCTGAATAGCTTGCTTGAATGACAGTTTGCTTGAATATCACACATATCCAAATGGCATTCCACATTGGATTGAGACAGTGATGCTGATTAGTTACTCATCCAACCATTGTTTTCTGCAATATTTCAAATCCAACATGAAATCACATCTATGAGAGTGATGTCTCAATTTGACCAGAGGAAAGTTTCAGCCAATTGTTAGGACTTAGGACCAATCAAAGTGGGCCCCCGCTCAGAGATCTCCTGTGGATACACTGTGGTGATCCTTGTCTTATTTTATATTTCATGTTAATCCACTTGCCATTGTTTTGTTTTTGAATTGTGGAGAGAAAGGTGGGTGGGCCATGCTCAAGCAGTGGACGGTCAAAATCTCAACCATGGCTGCCCTGACTTTGTCCAGTAAATTGCTGTGGCCTTTGCTATTTGTGGACAAAATCACCAAAACTACCCTTCAAAGAGATGGCTTAAATTATTTGGTGCCGGACAGAGGTGGGTCCACCTAGGAGAGGCCAAAACAGCTAGCATCATGAGGGTGGGTCCACATTGTTTGCTCCAATCACATGCCTTCCTTCCCACTAACATCCTTTCCCTTTGTTAACTTAATTCTACACTCATGTCTTGTGGGTGCAAAAGAGTAGTTGTCCCTATTTGTTTCAAAAAGTCAATCCGGGTCCACCAGGCCAGGCCTATATAAATCCTTCATTGGGACCTATTGATGGAACCGAACCAATTGAAATCAATGGTCCTGGATATGTTGGAGCTGGGACAAATTTATTGCCAATGGGAGATGGGCCTGGTTTATGACTGGTTGCATAATTCATGTGTTTGGAATATCATCATCTAATGGTGGGCTTTTTCAAGTGGGACAGTGGTTTTGAGACATTTTAGCTTTAGAGGTAGAGCCCATTGATAAATTTAAAACCTAGACTAAAAGATTTCACTTGCAGAAACATTGGATCAGACCATCAAAAAGCATGGGACACATCAATAGCCCAGAGCCTCTAAATTCAAGGCGTTCAAATGGAAATCGTGTGATCCGAATGCCACGGATCCTGCGTCAGATCAAGCAATGTTGTGGCTAATAGAGAAATTAGTATCACACTCTAGCTTAAGGACTTGATATGTACTCATGCATAAGACTCCCAAGAGAATTAGGATGGATGTGGGTCTTTCATGAAGAAGGTTGATTCTTTGAGACTGACATAAAAAACGAAGGTGAAGAGATCCACGAAGCTTTCGAATACGTATACAGATTTTTCGACCGTGTGTCAGAATCTTGCACATCCATTTCTAACAATAACCATAACATTCGCGAAGAAGAAATGGAATGTCCCTAGAGAAAACTTCCCTAGAAGAAACCTCTCAAAATATCTCAAGTGTTAAAATATTGGCCTGATGGCCAAAGAAGTTTGGTAGATGAGCAGTCTACCAAAACATGACAATGGACGTTCCATCATACTGATCGATACATGGCCCGCTGCAAAATTGGGACCCCATTGAATTAAACGTGCTATATCATACATGAATCTAGGTCCATCCAATAGTCAATTCACGGATCATATGCATATTACACATGAACATACAAGTTTTTTAAATATAGATCTCGTAATTTATGGATAAAAATTAATACTTGAGTTATTTGATGAAGTTGATGAAGGGAGATGCTCCTATGAGGATTACTCTCACGGTACTATAAGAGTAAGGGTGGAGGCCTCGCATCCATATCCAATATTAACAGTTTAAACATAAGGACCCTCACTCTTTACTCTCATAGTACGGTAAGAATAACTCTCATAAGAGCATTTCCCTTTTTTTTAAAGCTTTTTATATAGTTCTAAGCAAGAAGGAATTGAAAGAAAAACATCATGTAAAATAGAGTTTAATGTGCTTATAATATCATTGAAAGTTTTGACAAAAACAAATCCATATATAATATCACATTAAACTCTATTTTACATGATGTTAGGGGCGGAATGGGGGCAAGGAGGGGCCATGGCTTACTATTTTTTATTTTTTTTAATCCACTAGAGATTTTGAAAACTCTATTCATTTTTTACATATGCAACCCCCCTATTTTGAAACCGAATCTAGGTCCTCCTATTGGAATTGGGTCTGAAACCAACAAAATAGGTACCTATCTAGAACCGGATCCCAAATCAAAACTATGTTATAGAAACGGGTTCTAGTCCAATATGGTTTCGACCCAAAATCGTCCCATTTGTCACCCTATCGGTAAAACCACAAGGGATGAAAGGTTTAAAGTGGGGATTTAGATGATGAAGAAGTCCAATAGGCACTACATTCTCATAAAGATCACCTAGACTTTAGGAAACCCTTGATAAACTAATTCATGAAAAGGATCATGCAATTGATATCAAATAGAACAAATCCATTGATTTCATGATCATGCAATTGATAACAAATAGAACAAATCCATTGATCTCCAAAATAAATGGAAGTATCCGGAAAAAAATTTATATCCAAGAAAAAAAATTTAAAACAGAATCTTTTATGCATATCCAAGAGATAAACACATGTATATTCCAGTTTTTATTTTTATTTTTATTTTTATTTTTTATTATTATTATCTCAAACCTTTCAAACTAATTGTACCATGCCTAAATGTATATGCTCTGATGGCCGCCTTAAATTTTAGAGCATAAAGATTTGTGCAGGAGAAACTTTCGTCCTGCTTGACTATGGTACATTGGCCCCACCCATATCAGAATTTATTTAAATCGTACAGAGTAAGAGTTCAGAAGAATTTAACTGGAGAACACTTTTCAAATCCAAGCAGCTGAAGGTGTCTCAATAGTCCTTTATATTATTACCATAATACTTGAACCCCAAGAGGTAGCTCAGTTGACCTAGACCATAGTTTACAGGGGAGTTTAATCGGCTTCCTCTTGGGCTCGGAGGGATTAGTCCAGCCCAAAGAGTCGGGAACCCTCCGATAGCAAAAAAAAAAAAAAAACAAAAAAAAATATTAGTATATTACTTTAGCTAGAATTTACTTCCAATTGAAAATGGCCCATTCTTAGATAAATCATGTGTAAAATATTCAGTTAGGAGAAAAAAAAAACACACACACACATACATAAGGATTGACTTACATGCGATGCATGTTTTAAGAGAATAAAAAAAATAATAATAAATAAATAAACATAAAAAAAATTAGAATTTTAGGTGCACAAATTGTTAGTGGGCTTGATCATGAACCTTACTGATATTAAATGAAAATCATTTAGATGGTGGTCCCACCATGGACAGATGATGATCAGATATGTTCTTTCTTAGCAATGATTCATACTATTAGACCAGATGATTTACAAGTCCTTAACTGGGTAATGATTGATATTTATTGTAAACAGAAGTATAAAAATAAAAATTCAAGAATACGAGAGCGACCCATAATCTAAGGATCTCGGTAAAATGAAATCGTTCTTAGAACCTACTTTACTATGAATTCTTAGGAATTTATCATAAAGTAGGCAAATGGATCGAGTAAAGTTTGTGTTGAACTTGAAAAAGAAATTATTTGATAAATTTTTTTTTTCTGTTTTGACATTAACACTGTGTTTTGGAATAGTGGAAAATGGAGGGAAAATTTTTTTGGAGGGTGTTTGGGAAGGGGGGGGGGGGGGGAGGAAAATGGCAGGGGGGAGGGGAGGGAAAATTTTTGTCCTCTCAAAAATGGGGGGAAAATGAGGGCAAAAGAGGGGAGAGGAGGGAAAGTACTAAAATGCCTTTTTTGTCCAATTGAAATTTTTTCAAAAGCAAAGGTAAAATGGTCTTTGTCTCTCTATCTCACAAACAAACAAAATTTTCCCTTTCCCTACTTTTTCACTTCCCAAACAAGAGAAGGGAAAATTAATTTTCCCTCCCCTCCCCTTCATTTTCCTTCCCCCTCAAATTTTTCCTCCCCTCCCAAACACAGCGTAAGTTATATTTTTTATTTAAGAAAACAGAGTTTAGTTAAAGAGTATTTACGTCGTGATTACTACGAAAGTGATTATATCAAGTTATAGCCTACTTAGGAATTTCAAATTGTAACCTAAATAATTAGAAATTTTGGTTTTCAATAAATAAGTCAAGTCAGTCTCAATGGCCTCTAATTCTATCATCCATTCTCTATGTAATGGGCCCCATCAGCACTGTTCCATTGGCAACCTAAGTTGAACCATATTAACCTTTTTATTTCTCATGAAAATTAGTAAAACTCTCCAAAGTATTTTTTTTTTTTTTTTTGAACGGATGGATCAATCCTTCTTCTACACACCAATCTAACCGTTGGTTCACAATGTGACCCATTGGGGGTGGCTTAGCTTTATTTATCTTCTCCAATCAAAATTGGTGCCTCCAATGCCCTAAGCTCTCACTAAACTCAGAAATAGTCAAAATCATATACATTTTTTTGTTCTTTTGCACTCTAAAGTCTCATCAAATCCACCATGAAGCATTACCTAAAAACTACCTAAGTTCTACCTTCTCTTCTACGGAAAAAAAAAAAAAAATCTACCTTCCAACCATTTATGATGAAGATAAAAGTTGTACTTGCGTATGAATTATTTTAGCAAGCATTTAGGTCCAACCATTGGACCAAACCGGTTGAACGGAGAAAGAGTGAGAGATGGGTTGCAAGGGGTTGATTGGATGAAGAAGTTCCTTTGGTCCAATGAGGAAGCAGTAACCTATTTTCTTCAAATTTCGGATTTGGGCCTGTTTTATCTAAGAAGCAAACTTATCGGTGATCAGGTTGCAGATACCAATATGGTAGGCGGGTATTTATTATTCGAGAATATTCAGGTGAGAACTATTATATGAGAATTTTTTTTGTGCGGCCCAACCGTGGGTCCTATTTGGGGATGGGACAGAGGGATGAAAAGATCTATGTGAGACTACTTCAAGTATCAACTTTGACCCCAACCCTATGCCTCTAACCCCTTCATCCGTGGCCCACAAGTTTAATGGATTTGTATTAAAAAAAATATTCAACCCTCAATCCAACAGTTCGGTCCATTCGTATATGTGCCAATCCTTAGGATCAATGACTAATGGGGGGTTATCTATTGGTTGCTAGGTTTGGATAGATTACCTAGTGGGCCCCATAAAAAAAGTTCTCATATAATAGTTCTCACTTGAATATTTCCGTTGATTATTTATTGTGTTAAGAAAATCACGATTCTACCTCAAGCAATCCATCTCAACTATATTATTATTATTATTACAACAATCAATTGTACTATTGGAATACCCGACTCTCCTTAACCCTCGCCGAAAATAGCAATGCAAGGAAGAATATCATGGCATGTTTGTGTAGTATGCCGTGTTCTACGGAAGAACAAAGGAAGATCTTCTCTTGAATGAAAGTTTTGTCTTTTTCATTTTTTATTTTTTATGGACTGGTTTTCCAAAAAATGCTTTTCTAAAAAACCTTGTTCATACATTAAGAAGATTTTGTGATCTACGGAATTCTATTTCTAGAGAGAAGATTACTATCATATCTCACACATTACAAAAATCAAAATCCTATCTATTAAAGAATAAGTATTCTAAAAAAAAAAATTCCATTACAAAAATTGTGTCGCACCAAACAAGGCAACAATGGACTGGACAAAAAAGTCAGAATAGCTTTCCTTCTCTCTCACACAAACAATTTCCCTATGTTGATTGTGATCGGCACTTCATCAGTCAATGTGAATCATGTTCCCACCTGGCCAGAATCCGATGGCTAGGATTGCTTTGAAATTTGATCGTTTACAAGAATGTAGAATGCTAGTGGGGATCAAAACCAAGATGATGAATTTTGATCAGATATCATAACCAAACAATCCAATGGGCCCCACTAGCTGCCCTGTTTTCCAATACCCAATACCCATGTTGCTGGCTCCACTTGTTGCCATCACGTGGACGGCTTGATTGCGATTTCAACCGAAGTTGACTCGCTCTTTCAGTCGTTGCCACGTGTACGGTCTGTAGGCATCGGTGGATAGGACCACCCTGATTAATGCTTCTTTCTTACATAATGATATGAGGAATAAAAGGTCCCACGCTTTGTTTGCTTATAAGTGGGGCCCTCTACAGCTGGCTCCATTTTGTGGCCACTTGGTTGTGGGGGTCTGCACTGCACATTCTTTTCTTTTGGGGAATGGTCATCATACACGTCGGGAGCACGGAAGTGGTGTGTACTTTTACAACCCATCTAGGGTGATTAGGGTCACTGGATAGAAGGCCCATCAAGATCTCAGATGATGAACAATCCTAACCGCCTATGTGTAACACAAAATGATCAACGGCTTAGATTAAGATTTCCATTTTAATACTAGGGGCAAACTATTCTACCAATCAATAGGGGAGTCCCCGGGTCACGGATCCGACCCAGTGGGTGGTCTAGCGATCCAGGTGCAGACCTGGGTCGATCAGGTCAGCCCGACTCAATCCGATAATGCAATTTCTTGGAGATCTTCTATTTACTTACTACAAAAACCCAAAAGGGAGACTTGATTTAGAGAACAATTAAGAAAGATTGAGAGAGTAGATTGGTAAGATCCATGGATGACCCGATTGTTGACCCGATCAATCCCAAGTTTGGCTAATCATTTTAGGGACCCAACTAGAGCTAAACCCGGGTCAAATACTCGAATGGCTCAACAAATATGGACTCATATAAAGACCGACTGTCAACTTTGGATCTAAAATTAGGGCCCATCATTTGTTTTGAGTCGTGTCCTTCTTACAACCGGGTATCCATTTACATCTCTAAGAGTGTGGTGATCTTGAAATCCCTATCTGAATTCTGAACCATAGTCAAGTTTTAAAAAATAGTTCAGGACCTTGCATCAATTCAAGTGGGTCATGGGTGGGTTTTACTCTAAGTAAATAATTAAATATAAACACTAGGCCCAGCGCAAGTGCTTATAAAAAAAAAAAGGTATACCAGAAGCCCGAGGGTCCCACTTCCCTCCAGATAAAATCCTACCCAATGGGGCCCAGAGAAAGTTTTTAATCAGGACCTTAATTCATGTCAACCGGGCAGGTTATTCAGTTGACCTGACCCATGGGCACAACCACGGATCTAATCAATTCAGTGGCCTACCCCATGAGGTTGGTAAACCATCACGGGACCAAAAGTTACATTCGGTTCTCCCTCGTTCCATGCCAGCCGTCCTTTTCCATAGTGGCCACCAAACCTTGTGGGCCCCACCATCAGTGGGCCCCACCACCCGTGTCCCCATATAGAAATAAGGAGCCGGTGTCCTCCCCCACACACCCTTCCACGCCTATTTAAAATTTTTTTCCTCCCAGTGCGACTTTTCGGATCGTGCTCCAAAGGCTTCGTATGTGCACCAAATGCAAGCCGTACACTTTGGCTGAGCTGTGATCATTTAGGCCATTTATTTTACTGGGCCCCACCACGCATGGAATATTTCACTGACAGTCAATCCCAACCATTTGTTTGCTGGATTTATCCCCTTCTCCTCATCTCCCCTCTCTTTCCTCATTCAAACCACCATCTATTCAAACGTCACCCAAAGGTAATGCTTCTGCAGAAAACAGACCTGGAAAAATTGAAGGGGCCCCACCTCTTGAGGGCCCCACATCCATCACATTAAGTGATTCCCATAGGTGGGACCCACATGGGGGGGCCTGCAGGATGGTGGGGCCCAGCTGGGGTCTCCATCGTGTGTCGTTTTGGTTAGGTCGACCCCCTAACGGTGTCGTTGCAAATTAAATAATGTGTGGCACGAAGACTCGTGTAAAAGAATGGTTTTTTTTTTTTTTTTAGAAGGGTAGTTTCGTCAAGGTATGATTCGGATTGCTGAAACATTGTATGTATTTCTTGTATTCTTGTTGTGCTGCAGTTGAACTGAGAAAGTCCAATGGCAAGGTGGAAAGGAAACTATCCAAAACTTCACAACCTCCTGCCCTCTGATGAAAATGATTAAATAACTGGTCTTGTTGTGGTTTGTTGTGCAATGGACCAGAATCTGGGTTTGTTTCAGTGTTTAGGTAGGGTGGCAAACTGGCAATGACATCAATTTTTATTGGGGCCCTAAGTCTTGGTGCTTATTTTGGAATCACAGCTAATGTCTGGGCTTGGTTATGTTTCCAATTTGTTGGCCTGAAGATGTTGGGGTTTGGATTGGGTCCATGTATTTAAACATGTTAGTTCTGAGCTTGGACCATGTAGAATTTTGTTCATGAGAAAAGATATTTATATTTGAACTTAATCCATGTATATAGGCAAGTTCTTTTTTAGCATCAGTGAAGTTTGACAATTATCTGAGTTGTATACAGCCAATCAGTTCATCATGCAAGATTTGCCACCAATCTAGTCTTTGGTTTAACAATTAAGATTTTGATAACTTTAAATCTTCAAAACAGTACTTCTCTTGATGGGGTGATAGTCGGATGGCTATCATGTAGTGATAAAGAAAACCTTTTAAACCACTATAAGCAACCCTTTTGTAAATAATATTTATATATTGTATATTATCTCATTATTTTATGCTATAATATGGCTATCACCCTCTCTCTTTCCTTTGTGAGACCCAACCTAGATCCAAATCTAATTCCCTAATAGATGATTTCATTGGGTCTCAATTCAACTATGTGAATTTGACTCCAACATAAGGGCTTGTTTGTGGCAAGTCTTGGAAGAGGAAATCTGCATTTCTTTTTTGCAAAAATAGGAATTAGAGGGAGTGGTTGGAATTGAGTTTTCAAGCAAACGAAGTAAAGGAAAAGAGTCTCATCCAGTTTTCTGCAGCAAGGGATTTAAACCTAACGTTTATCCCGTACGTCTTTTCTGTAGAAAAAAACATACACAAATATGTACTAAACTTGTGAATGACCTAGACCGTTGCTCATACCCATTTCATCCCTTTTTATCGCACATAATGGCTTATTTGATCATTAAGAATGATAATTTAGGCCATGGATCAAAGATAGGTTGTGGTGATCTAGAATGTAGGAGCAATGCCACAACCTCCAATCATTTTAGTATTTTGTTTATCCAAAAGGGTAGGAGTAGATTAAAGATATTAGGTTTTTAACCGACATAAATAAGAAATTTAGTGTTTTACACTGTGGTTGTGTTCTAATGAGAGAAATCTGCAGTAGAGAAAAAAAACTATTATGAATTCTCATGCAATTTGTGTTTTTAATGGTCTGCTGTAACATATTATCCTTGCTGAAAAGATAAAAAGCTAAGTTGATTTTCCAAAACATATAGGTGTTAGATTGTATGGACTCAATCCATCAGTTGATGTAATAAATTGATTAATCAATAAAACCATGCTTTATTTTCATGAGATGAATGTTATTTTATTACTTTATGCACATGACCAATACATATGACATAATGGTTCATGAGTTGAACCGGGTCCCATTAGTATATTAGATGTGATATATGTATATGGATGAGATCCATATACGGGAGATATATGTCACAAATCTTATACTTAAAATATCTTCACAACCAGTGATGAGACTGGGCATCTCATCTGATAAGGTTGCGGCACTTTGATCACTATGACATAGTGTGATTTGTCTCGATCATCAGAATGGAAGATTCTGGATCAATGTGCTAGTACATTGGATGTATTGAAGGACCATGAGAAGCACCTTATGGTTCCATCTCAATAATAAGGTATGCTCTCGTAATTCCCTAGCAATAGGCTTTCAATCCTGAGACATTGATGAACGCAAGTTCTATCTATTCATTTGCTTTGAGTCACCAATGAGTGAGGCCAACTGTAGGTCAACACCTCGGTGTCTTGGGTATGTGGTAGTAGGACTGTGGGAACATTGAATATTCAAGATGGAATCTATCTCTATTATCCCCTTGTGCCAATTAATGGGTTTTGTCATTAGTAAGTGCGCACCCATCTCGATTAAGAGTTAATTGGATGGTACTGATGATCATAGTGATTAATTGGGACTCAAGGATAATAAGATGTGGAACTAAGATTGGAAGAGACAGATTTATTCCAATTGATTCATGGATATTGATAGAGATGCCTACTTGTGGTAATTGGGAAGTTTAGGGTCTTCATTGTAATTTATTCCTAAGACTGGAGTGCAATTGCATTTATATAGTGGTGTTATTTGCAATTAACTGTGGGCCCGAATTGCACATGAGATGTGGGGTCGCGTGTCCCAGTTGGAGCCAGCTTTTTATGGAATCCCTAGTGGTCCCCATGCTAGCCCAAGATATTAGAAAGATACTAATCCTATTCGAACTCTAAAAGGAAGGAATTAGGAAGTTACTATTTCTATTTGAAGTAGGACTTCTAATAGTGGTAATAGTATACTTACTAATTGTTGTAGAAGTAAGACTTCTATTTCAATTAAGACAAGAGGAGCTTTGGGAGATTATAAAAGGGAAAGCACCCCTCTTGGATGTCCATAACATTATCATAGTGAAAAACGTCCATCCCTTTTTTGTGCAACAGTTGCACTGCTGTCTTCTCTTTTCTTCTTCTAGTTCCTTAGGGTTTCGAGTTGGGTTTTCTCTTGAAGATTCCACCAATCTTCTTTAGAAGAGAAATCTAATTCGGGTCATAGTGTGGAAGGGCAAGAGGTGTTGAAGATTCTGATCTTAGTTTGTAGAAAAGTTCTACATCAACGAAAGTTATCAACTTCTCCATTAGAACGCAACCGAGCTCCTAAGGTAAAATCTGCTTCCTTGTATGTTGTGGATTTTAATGGATGCTTGTTCATTTCTGTTCTATCTTTTAGATAGTTTTACTTACTGTATGTGATCATGAGATTGAGGGTTATGCATCCTGGATTGGGTTTATTTTTGCCTTATGGATACTTGATCCCTGAGTCAAGTGGGTTAAAAAGTTTTGAATATCTATCCACGAGGCCCACCTATTTCCAACAATAGGTTTTTGTTTTCTAATGTGGGGAGTAGGAACACAATATTCCTCTCTCATTAAAATAGAAATCCAGAGAGTGAGTAATCCTATTGCTCTACAAACACACCCTAGAAATCCCATTGCAACCAATGGTCTTAGATCTTCACAATGCATTAATATAAATGGAGTAATTTAAGTAAGTTCATCTCATATTGATGCGATAAGATTTTGGTGATGATGTTGGCAATGATATTAAAAAAAATTATTTAAATAAGCATATGCCATATTGGAGGGCCGTAATGTCTAGTATCTAAAATAAGAATAGAAGATGTGATCAAACATTATTAAATGATCGATTTAGGTAATCTTAGGTGATGAATTTGAGACATCTTTTATTATATATTTTGACCTATTTTTCATTATTCCATATTAGATGGCTAATAATAATCCAAAAAGCTAAGATTCTAACTAAAATAAACATCTGCCATTTTGGAGGGGTGTACTATCTAAGAACTACAATAAGAACACAAGATGTGATGGGACATTGTTAACTGGTGGATTTAGGTATTTTTAAGTGAAAATTGTGAGATGTTTATTCTTATACATTCTTACCTTTTTATTATTCTATATTAGGCGAATAATAATGACCAAAATATTTAAAGACCTAATTTAAGCAAAACCTACTATATTGGAGGGGCGTAATGTCTATTATCTAAAATAAGAATATAAGATGTGATTGGACATTGTTAATCGGCCAATCGGATGTTATATATTTTGACTTTTTTTCATTATTCTGTGTTAGCTGGTTAATAATGACCAAAAGAGCTTAAAAATAAACTATTTTAATTAAAATTTGCCATATTGGAGGGGCGTAATGTCTAGTATCTAAAATAAGAAAATAAGATGTAATCAAATATCATTAATGGCCGATCTAGATAATTCAAGGTGACAAATCTGAGATATCCATTGTTATTTGTATTGACTTATTCTCATTATTATGTATTAAATGGTTAATAATGGCCAAAAAAGCTAAAAGTCAATTCTTAGTAAACATCAACCATGTTTGAGGATAAATTTTTAAATGGCTGATCCGGATAAATTTGGTTGATGACTTTAAGCAATCAACTTTATATATATATATATATATATATTGACATGTTTTCGCTATTTTATATAAGATGGTAAATAATGACTAAAAGAGATAAAAATAAGATAAAGTGATGGATTCAGATGTGGAGACTCCGACACGCGGCCGGAGATCTATGGGCATTCTACGCAGATCTCTTCGCCTCTTGTCTTTCCTATGGGATGGAATAATACCAACCCTAGGGCTCCCTTATCTTATATAGACAAGTCCGAAAGAGTCACATTTACTAGAGACTTCTTCGCCAAGAAACATACATTCACTAATCATATTGGGAGTCTTATTAGTGGGACCAGATCAAGTCTTACCTTAAGTGAGATTGTATTCTTTGTTGGCATTTGCTTTGCTTGATCTGACGTGGGATCCGTGGCATGCGGGCTACATGATTTCCTACAAAAAGTTCTTGTCGTACATTGCTAACTGGTCGATCTAGGTAAATTTAGCTGAAAACTTTAAGCCATACACTATTCATTATGATATATATTCATTATTTTGTATTAAATTGTTAATAATGATTGAAAGAGCTTACTTTGCTTAGTATTTAATTCATAAATATATTTTATATCATTTGGGAAAAATGACACCTCCCTACCAAATATCAATTTAAAACACATTTGTATCAAATATAGGTCAAGTAAATCTAAAATGTAAGAGCAGATCTACAAATTCAAGTAAGTTTACTATTTTGTTTACCCAATATGGGAGAAATAGACTAACGATATCAGTTCTTTCTACTAATAGAAATCCAATTGCCACTAACTATCTTAGTTCTTTTGAATGCAGTAATATAAATTGACTAAATTCGATCTCTCAAATTGATGAAATAAGGCTACGATAATGATAATTGCGATGAAAATAAAAAACCCAATTCTAAGCAAACATTTAGCATGTTCAAGGGCGTAATGTCTAGTATATAAAATAAGAATATCGATCTCATCGTACATTGTTAATTGGTCGATCCAAATCAAATATTGGCCATGTGGATCTAAAATGTAATAGGAGAGATGCAATTTCAAACAAACTTACTGTTTTGTTTACCCAACATAGGAAAAATAGACTAACGATATTAGTTATTTCTACAAATAGAAATTCCATTGCAACTAACAATCTTAGTTCTTTAGAATGCAGTAATATAAATTGACCAATTTAAGTAATCGGCTCTCTCAAATTGATGTGGTAATGCTACAATAATGATAATTACAATGAATATGAAAAATCGAATCTTAAGGAACCATTTAGCATGTTGAAGGGCGTAGGATATCATCCCACGTTGTTAATTGGACGAACGGGGTACTTTTACGTCGTAATTATGAGCTATCCAATGGCATTCATTTTGACCTATTTTCATTATTATGCACTAGATGGTTAATAATGACCGAAAGAGCGTTTTTGGTTAGTATTTAATCCATTAATTATTTTTCATATCATTCCGGATTAATAGCACCTCCTCCATGCCATATATCAACTTAAGATCCATTTGACCATTTACTTGTCCGGGAAGCTCACGCAAATCCACCCCTAGCCCATGTATAATGGGCTGGACAACAAATCAAGTTTAAGGCCTAAACCTTTCTCGGGCAAGACCCATGTCATAAGCTTAAACCTAATCAGAGCCGACCCCTAGTGATCATCAAACTTTTCTTTGGTGAGATTGTGCCACTAATAACACTTATTAAACAGGCTTAGATCAATGTCCCCCAATGTCCATTTGAATCTATACCCTGGATCAAGCCTTACATGAGCCCAGGCTCGTTGACTACTGTTTAGGGGTAGACTTTTAAATCAAGTTAGTTGTAGCTGCATCAAACAAAGACAGTCCAACCCACGATTGACCGAACCCTGCCAAAATATATATATAATGCTTGAGCCATCACCAGCTTTGACCTTATGGTCACCCACAGGCACAACTCACAAGCCTGGCTACCTATTCCTCTCCACCTTCCTACCTTTCCAGGCCCCCCCACCTCCCGTCTTTATCTTTTTCAGTACCGTACACTTCTGATAATCCCAACCATTCATCTAATGGCCCACCACAGATAACCCACAAAAGCCGAAAGATTAAAACAATCCTAATTGGTCAAACCTCCATCTAACCACACATCAAAAGGCCGAGTCTGGAAGATCATTTTATTAGCCGTCCACGTGTAGGGCAGAGATGAAGAGGGAGGAGCCGCATGAGTTAAGTGAGAGCCCAGACAGGGCCCTTTTCCTATATAAATAGAAGTGGGCTCAAGGGTTTCTAGGTTTTCTTTTGCGCTCTCTCTCTCTCTCGATTTTGCTCTGATGGCGATTAAGAAAAGGGGAAGCGTTTTGTGCTTTTTCAAGAGAAAGTAATCACAGGTTCTTCTTCTTCTTCTATATCCCTCTCTCTCTCTCTCCAAAACACTCCTATTCATCATCATCTTCTTCTTCTTTCAGAGAAAAACAAACCCCGCAAAAGCCTTATCTTTTTCGTCCTGTCTTCGAATAGATGGAATCGCAGAAGCCGGAACTCGAGCAAGAAGGCAACAGAGACGGAGGAGACACCAGTAGCAGCTCCGGAGAAGGCCTCTCCCCTCCTTCCTCCTCCGTCCCTCCTCCCTCCTCTGCTCCTTCCTCCTCCGTACCCCCTCAGCCCCAACAGCCCTCTGCAACTGCCCCCTCCACGCAGCTCGTCCAACAGCTAGTCTATCTCAAAACAGAGCCCGTCGTCGAAGACCGCCGCCTCGAGTTCGTCTCGAACAAGGGGCCCATCGTGCCTAGACGAGTCTACAAGGACCGCCACACCAAGGTTGAAGGACGCGGCCGCCGGATCCGCATGCCCGCCGTCTGCGCGGCCAGGATTTTTCAGCTTACACGCGAACTGGGTCATAAATCCGACGGAGAGACCATCCGCTGGCTTCTCGACCATGCTGAGCCGGCCATCATCGCCGCCACCGGCACCGGCACTGTCCCTGCTATTGCCACCACCATCGACGGGACGCTGAAGATCCCAACCCAGTCGCCGTCGGCTGAGGAAGGAGAGGCTTCGAGGAAGCGAAGACGGAGGACGGAGATAGACAAGGGTACTGTCTCCTCCGGCCTGGCGCCCATCAGACCCGCCGGCGCCACCGCCCAGAGCCTGATGCCGATGTGGGCGGTTTCCGGCGGTGGGGGTGTCTTAAACCCCAACCCCAACATGCCCACACAGACGTTCTTAATGATACCGCCTTCTTCGGCCATAGCCGGGTCGTCGAACCAGCCCCAGGTGTGGACTTTCCCGTCGCCGGCGACGCCCATCATCAATCTCGCAGCGCGGCCAATCTCCACAGTTTTCTCAGCCGTACCCGGCCTGAACCTCGCTACTGCGGTTGAAATCCAGGCACCCACTATTGCAAACGGTGGGGCCACCGCTGGGAACGCCGTGGCGGCGACCCCTCAAGCGGCTGCAGCGAGAGTGGTCAGAGATGGGAAGCAGGAGCTTCAGCTAATGGGTGGTTCTGCAAACCAACAGCAGCAGAGTGCTAACCCTCCATCAACAAGCTAGGAATTCTTAGAGGGTCTTTCATTTGATTCAACAGCGACTGAGATTTTTCTGGTTCTTTCTTTCTCTTCTCTCCTTTTCTTTTCTTCTTCTTCTTTGAATGTGTCCTTTTTACAGTTCTGGAATGGTAAGCGGCCATGAACGTTTTGCATCCGAGCTTTTCTTCTTTTCTTTTTCATGTGTCGGGGTGGGTGGGGGGTTTTTTAGGAGGAGGAGGAGGAGGAGGAGGAGGGGGAGGGCGGAGGGAGGGTCACGTGGGGGGCACGTGAGGGGTGTGAGTGGGGTTGGGAATTAACTCGTGTTGGTGGGGTCGGGTTAGGCGGAGGAGTCTGTTGGTGGTGGGAAAGGTGGGGCCCAGATTGGTGGGTGGGTCAAACCAGCTAAGTGTGATGCTCCGTGGACCGTGCCACGTGGGCCCAGTGCCTGCCTGTCATGTGATGGCGTGCGCGGGCCTCTAGGGAGTGGGGGCCCACAACCGTCTCCGGGGGCTCTTTTGGCGTGGTGGGGACCACATGTGCGTCCGTAGGAGGTGGGGAGAGTCGCTGGGCCCCGGTCTCTTCAGACACGCGTCTGGCAAGTGTGGGGGACCAGGGCGTCACCGTTGCGACACGTGTCTCAAGGTAAGCGGGTGCGATCTAATGAGATATTGAGATGAGTTTTCACGTTTATTCTCTCCTCCTTTTAAAGTCTTAACTTCACTTTTGGGTGGTAAAATGTAGCTAGTGTGGGGGCCCAGGAGAAGTGGTTTTTAACGGTGGTGATTTTTATTGTGATATCTTGCTTCATTGGCATACTTTTAGTCCTCTGACAAAAATTATCATATAGTTTTTTTTTTCCTCTCTCTTAAGCTGTAGATGATGATGCTATTGTAGTTACTGTAACCCCTTTTCTGTTTTTTTTTCTGAATCTCTTGTGGCTAGCTTGGGTTTGATGTGTCATATGTGGTTTGTTCCTGAATGTGACTTTGTATTGACCGTAGCTAAAATGCCCTCATGTAAGTTGTAAACCTTGTAGGCTTCACCTTTATCTGGATCAATCTGGCCCATTTCCTGGCCAGGATTTCACTGCTTCTGTTGGGTTGGTTTTTGTAGATGTGATAGTTTAATGTACAGAATGGGTGTGTGGTGACTTGGAAGGAGGAGTTCAAGGGACTCTCATAAATATATAAAAGGGCCTCTTTCTCCCAAAAGAATTCATGTCTGCCCCAAAGGCTGTCCAAATCCCTTATCATAAATTTTTTTTTTTCAACAGAGGATTTGAAAAACTCACGTTTTGCAAAAAATTTGGTGAATGTGAAATCTTCTGCGATGCAAATGAGAAATTTCCAAATCCTCAATAGTGAGGATTTTGAAGGAATTTGAAGGGATGATATATTGTTGGCCTAATTGTTTGACACTACTACTTTATTTGAGGCATGTAATTCATGCAAATACATAGTTCGCTCAAAGCCCTCCCTATGGAATCTCGTGGAAGTCGGACTTGAATTATTTTACTTGAATGGAGATGTGTTTTCATTATGTAGAATTGACATGTATATTTCTTGCTTTCTATGGTGTACTTGCCTTATTTTTTTAATTAGCTCCATCAATCGATCATTAATCTCGATGACATGTTTCTCGCCAGTTTAATTGGTCACGTACCGTTATAGTAATGGGGTGGGGCCGACTCTTTAATGGGGTCACTCTTTCAAATGTAGCAATTAGAGTGAGAAATGTGAATCCCACATCTCTACTAATGAAGAAGTATTCCGTGGTGCAATATTTACAAGCGTCCTGTGACCCCCACTTGAATGAATTCCATTATGATATGGGATTATTTGGGTAGTTTTATTTTTTATATTGTCGTTATTATTATTATTATTATTATTAGTATAGATTTAGTGGTAAATTAGCATAAGGCAGCTTCTACACTTTTTTGTTTTTGGGATTTTACAACAAACAAAAAAAAAAAAAAAACACTTTACGTGGCCGCCAGTGCACCAAACAAGGAGCCAAAAATGCACTGAGCCGGAAATTTATAGAGAAACATTAATTTTTTTAAAATCATTTATCAATCTTCATTTTCTGTGTGGAGGGCGCTGTGTAGGTATAAACTCAGTCTAATGATGGAGAATGACCGGAAATGATGTGTTGATGAACGGTGGATGGTGAGTGATGGATGTTTGCCAACAACTTTGTGGGTCCCAGATGAATCATGGTATTGACTTAAAGGCCATTCACAAGCGGGGCCGAGATTCTTTACTCCGGATTAAGAAAAAAAATGAGAGAGAGAGAGAGAGAGAGAGAGAGAGAGAGAGAGAGGTCGAAAATTGAACTTGAGCGGGGTGGTTTGTTGAGCGGACTTGGACGAGTCAAGATGATAGAAAAGGGGTCCAACTCCAGATTGATCGGCTGGTTTCATGTGATTATGATAAGCTCAAAAGGCTACATCCTGTGGTATCCACTATTTTAAAACTGCCATGTACAAGGGATAAATGAAGAAATACAAATATGTCGTGCGAGGGATCCATTTTTCTCTATGGTTGCAAATGAGTCAACTAAAATGAGCAGGCATGGACTTCGCCATTATTGGTTTGTAGAAAAGAGGAAGAAGATGATGAGTTTATACTTGTTCAGAGTTGACAGCGACCCTCACTTGTTATACCGAGGGTTGCGTCGACCCTCAACACAAAAAATGAAGGTCTATAGTAACCAACCACAATTAAAAAACAAGAAAAGAAGGTAAAAATAGTTTGTTTTTTTATATGGATTCTCTATTTGGTGTGCAGTTTTGGCTAAAGTTTTCTTTTTTGGTGCATTGACCATGTGAAGTTTTTTTTTTTTTTTTTGGTAAAATGCCCCCCCCCCCCCTTCCCCCCCCTTTTTTCTTCTAATAACGGTACGTTATTTGTCGCTTACATGAATTTCGTTTCTCCATTCTGATTGAATTTGAGCTAAATCTTTCGATAAGCTGTACTTGTCCAAATCTATTTTTATTACTTCCAGCCGTGTCATCTTTGGCCTTTCCCTTATCTTTCATGGGCCATCAATCTGAATGGCTATACTTTTTCTTTCCAGTGCCATTGCCGGCTTGCATTGGACATGTTTAAATCATCCTAAATGGTTTTTTATAATTTTATCTCCTATTGAATTTATTTGTAAATGTTTTCAAAAATATAGAAAAAGTGAGAAATCAAAATAATCTTTTCATGATTCCAAGGCAAATGATAATGGGGTGGGGATGTGTCATGCAGAAAAGGTTGTTAGCAAAGCCTTTTTTTTTTTTCTTACTACTGCACAAATGTTTACGTGATACATAAAAGAAAAAAAGCAAGTATTTTCCCTTGAATCCTATGAATGCCCAATGTCTGTGTCAATGCAAAATCCGAAATTTATGTTTTTTCCCTCGGTTTTCTTTCTAAAATTGGGATCATGGTAATTGTCAATTTCTTCTTTATTCTGTATAAAGAGCACGATTATATACACGGTCCATGCATCGTATGAACTTCACAATCTCATCATTTATGTCATTGTCAATCAAGTGATAGTTATGGACTCTAGTATACAGATATTAGGTGAGAGATTTGAATTTTAAGTTTCTCTTTTAATTTCCTTTGTATAAATTGGGATTTAGGATGATTGGGACCGTAGTTCCTCTTGAAATTCTTCATATCAAATCGGGAAAGAGGATCGACGTTGTTAGGCAAGGTGCCCTTCAGGTAAGTTGAATTCTCATAGCATCATTAATGAAATGAAAATGCCATCTTACTTATATTTTCCTAACTCCTACATTGCTTTCTGTGGGGTACTTTGCAACCCTCTCAACTCAAAACATGTATGAATGGATCAAGACCTTTCATTTTATTTGGTCGAGTGGTCAGGACCACGATTCCTCCCTCTTTCGGAGTTAGAGGTCTTTGTATCGATCCCCGGTTCTCTTTTGTTCAGGAATCAAAAGTTGAGTCCATTATTGTTACCACCTTGGGAGCATAAGAGTGTTTACTCGGCTTCCCTCTGAGTCCAAAGGAATTAGTCTAGACCAAAAAATTAAGAACCCTCCTATACCAAAAGAAAAAAAAAAAAAAAATTGGGCAATGGGTACAGCTATGGATGAGATGGGATCATGCTCAGGCATTTTGTTAGGCTATGCATCAACGGCCCCTAAATCAAAAGATGGTGCCATGTGCACAATCGAACATTGGCTTAAAAGCAAGCATTACTGTGGAATCTCTCTCTCTCTCTCTCTCTCACACACGCGCGCATTCATATATAGCTTTGAGCCTTTTGCCCTTTAAAATGGCTTTTATACTGAAAGGCCCACATATGAAGAACCCCTATCGTGGGGCCAAATGATGCCCGCGAATAATAGGGGCGGCAAATATGTTTATAGATGGGTCCCTGAATAAACAAAAGGCCTCAATATGAAAAGAAAAGAAGGTATCAAGCCAGGGTTGGCAACCACTTTAAAACTTGTTTGGGTCCAGGGTTAAGGATTTTGGCTCGAGCCCACAAGGCATGAATGATACATACTTCAGGACCTCAAAGCCCAAATAGCTCTCCTAAGCTCAAGTTTAGGATAAGGTAAACTCAAGTGTGCGGTGGGGCCCACCCACAGACCCACATGGGGATAAGGTATTTCAAGGACTCCCTGGGATTACCCCTCTCCAAAAAAAATTAGCTCCAATCGTGATTTCCATTATCTCCATATGGGCCAAAAAGTTTAATGGTCAACAGTATATTCAGATCGATACATAGTCAATCCAACAGTCTAGTAAATTCGGATTTGACCGAAATTTGGTGGACATGTGCAACTTAGGAGGGTTATGTGTTTGGTCCATTTGGATAGACCAAAACTGGGCCCTACAAGCATGAGCTTACAAAATTTTATCTTAAGTTTGAGCTTAGGAGAGCCTTACTATATATGTATATATCTTGATTTAATTTTTTTTTTTTTTTATAGTTGATATTGTGTTTTCAGAGAAGAGCTTTCTTTGTACTTAGTATAGATAAAAAGGGTGGGGCCTTAATTTTGAATAGTTTGGATATTTCGATTTGACCTTGACCATACTATGTTGCTGCATAATTTCACTCAATCACAATGTTTATGGCATATAATCTTTTTAATAGGGAAGAACTTTAAAGGAGAGTGATTACATAAAGGTGGCTACATGGTATAAATAAAGTAAGATCGATTATGTATATGAAGATTACACAGGATCAAAGTTTGGAAGCGTTTGGCTTCATTATATTTCTTTATTAGTTAGGGTTCTCCAATGAAAGCACTGTCAACTGTTAGATTGAAGAAAATTTTCACTAAAAACAGCACTGAATAGTAATGATTTATTAATAAATCTTATTTTTCTTTGTATACAGTGACTTTTGAGTATTTGACTCGGGATAGATTGGAGTGGAGAAATAGAACTTATGTAGTCGAACACAATATAATTGAGACAGGACTTTGATGATGATGATGATGTACACAATGGCTCCTTTATTTTAGAGATCGAGAGAGTCCATATGATTTGGTGAAAAAAAGGCTCCTTTATTTTTAGCGATCGAGAGAGTCCACATGATTTGGTGTAAAAAAGGCACCCTGCTTCCTCCTTATGATTGGGTGAAGTCCAGTTTAGTTGGAGTCATATATTCATTGTCAGATTGGACTGGACGAGATCAATTCAGCATTTTCACATGTGTTCCATCCAATTGCAGTCTCACACCGATTGACATTAAACTTGGGAATATGTATTGACACATAGAAGGAGAATAAATTCATTCTTTGGATGCATGATATCTGATCCTCCTTGAATAGAAAGAAAATTGATTAATAAGTAGCCAAATTGGATTTTTTTTTTGAAAAAAATTGTTAAAACCAGACACTGATTGTTGAAATTTATCATTTTCTTATACAACTGAATACAGGTGGTACTTGAATCTTCAAATAGTTTTACTCCAAATAGAGTTGTCTGAAGTGTCAGATTGATCATATGAAAAAACACATTACTAGAATTAAAAATAGGAGTCATATCATGTGTTTTTTACAAAATCGGACTAGGTTGGGCATAACTCTAGTTAGAGTTAAGTTTCCAAGCTAACATGTTTCCAAATGGGCCTTGAATACAAGTCCAAGCTTTTACTGTATCTGAATGCATTAGGTCAGGTTTAGTTTGGGTCAAAGAAAGCTGAGCCAAACCTGTTTATCGAACCGGTTTTAACAGACCGCAACCAGAAACTCTGGTCAGAAGTGAGTGGGCTGGGTCACACTCACAAGGGATCAAAGGCCCGACCGATTTATTAAATGGACCTGAATTTGCAACCCCAGATAAATACTGTCCCATTAAGCTTAGTTCTAGATGGCCCACATTGGTGAAGAAACAAGTTGGGCCCATGATGCATTCAAGCCCATACCTTCTTGTCTTTTTTCACCTCAAAATTCCCCCCAAAAAAGGAAAGAAATCTCTTTCTTGGTATGATTGAATACCCCAGATCAGATGTATGACAGTATGAGGATGATTCCAAGAGGTTCAGCTACCTAAACCAACCTCCTAAACTAATCTATAATGAATCAAAATCTTCTACTACAGGACTCCCCTATTCAAATTTTGTGCAATTTTAAATAGAAGCCATTCAAAGACAACATGTTGTTCTTGAATTGTTCCATTCACAATTACACAAAAAGGCTAATATGGGAGTCTCCATAGCAGAAAAAAATTTATTTAATGAGTAATGATCTAGTGTGATTACTTGAACCACCTGTTCAATACAAATAAATATGGAACTGATGCAGGGAATGAGATGTGGGTGAAACTGTACCATTGGTGAATCATTTCATGGTCTGACCAAGAATAGATGGGAGATGGGGACCTGGGCCCTCTTGACAGTTGACCCTACCACTACCCAGTACCCACCTCCCTGTAAAGCTGAAGCCAGCTGGGACCAACTTTCCTTTTGATGTTGATTGCACTGGCCACTGTGGTATCATTTACCAATGGTGAGTTTTGCAATCATTCTACTCCATGATTTCATTTCACCCATCACTTCCTTCCAATTACAACCATCTTTATCTTCATCCAGCTTTCTTTAGTTTGCTATTTTTACTGAAATGGATCTCATTTCAAGCGAAATACAGGTAGCCCAAACAGGGCTTGGCTTGGCTTGACAGCCTTGGCTGAGTAAGATTTCTAGAAAAATGAATTCCACCTGGGTCATTCTTTTACCTTCAAAGCAAGAATGGTGCAGGTGGGGCCCACCTTTCTATATAGTTAAGTCATTAATCCGGTGCATCTCACTGAGGAGTTGACCAAGTGCTAATATTGAGTCAATAAAATATTGACAGAAGTGGGGAGGAGAATATTCCTTTTTACTCTAAAATTCCTCTTTCACTCTCTCTGGATTTTTTTTTAGACTCTGAAAATGATTTCCTTTGAACTAAGTTCTGGAATCTGAGAAATGGGTTTCTAATCAAATGAGAATATAAAACACCAATCTCCTTGAAACTGAGTTTTACATTATTATTTTGCTCAAATAAAGGTTTCAAGTGGTATTTTCTTACATTTATATATCATTAAAAATCCAAACAGTGTGGATAGTTCCAACTAATGGATCTTTGATTTATGTAATTGAGTTCCTAGGACTTCCTATTTCTACAAGTTGTTAAAAATGAATATTAAAAAATGATGTTTTAATAACCTTTTTCTTTATTATTGAATAGAATAAAGGGAAGACGAGAAATAGATACCCAACCATCAGCCTAATAATTCAAATGATTAGTGGAACTCATTTGACAATAAATTCTATATGTTCTATGCAAAGCAACAGGGTCTAAGAATGCAGAGCTTATTTCTCTATTTAGAGAAGATTTCTCACTTGCCATTTTCCTCTCATCTAAAGGGGCACTTGAAATTTAAAAGAAGTGCTCAACTTTAAGTAATTTCAATTAGCATCGTAGCTCGTGCTAAGTACAGCCGCATTTTTCTATGCTTCTATTTGAAAAATCATTTATTAAAATAATAAAGACCATAAATTATAAATTAAACATTCATTAACAAGTGCAAACTAAGAAACCATCTAATAAAACATTAACAAGTTACTTAAAATGTGTATCGAAACAATAAATAAATAATAGAATGACATTATTAAGAATCTATAATATTGCAAAGTTTTATGTTGAAGATCTCGCTTCTTTCATTTTTGCAAACTAGTGTCAGGACATGGTTCCAGTTGTCGCTTTACATAATTCCTCATTTTATACCCTATTAAACAAGGATGATTATAATTCTGAGACATAAATGAAATTGAATATAAGGATGTGGATTCCTATTATAAAAGATCCACACATTCCCACAAAGTTTCCTTTCTTTTTTATTTTTTTATTTTTATTTTGGACCGTTGTGTGTAGGGTCATGATACAAATGTACTGCAAGAATAGATTAATTTAAACAAGAGGAATTTACGGTGCACACCCCCGTAGGACCTTATACCTCTCATCAGGGCCCACATTCACAACGGACACGGATTGGGCCACCAGGGAGCATTTTCGTTTTTTTTTTTTTTTTTTTTTTTGTCGTATAGTGGCATTGTCGATATCGACAAGTCAATGAGTTTATCTTTCGCGCAGAGGGTCATTTTCCCCTTTCTATCGACAACTTCTTTCCACCCACTTTCCCCTGTCCCTTTCTTCTCCACACCGTCGACGGCTCCCTGTTGCAGTGGTCCCAGGTCCGTGGTCCCAGGAAGCTTGGCGCCAAATTTCGAAAGGGTTCACATGGAGGTGCGTTTTCTTGTTTTCTCTTTACGTTTTTGTTTCCTATTTTTGAGCCCTAGATTTTGAATGGTATCAGAGGTTTTCATAGGCTCTGTTTTGATGGCTCTGGGACGTCCCCTGCATTGTTCTTCTATTCCTCATCTACCCAAACGGGGGACGTGCTCTGAGATGTTCTACTTCTCCTCATCTATGCAAACGGACCCCTGCTCATCTTCTTCTTACATGGAAAATGGCTGATCTTTCTGACTCATTCTTTTGAAATAGTAAGCACATGTTCATATACATACACATACACATACCCATACACATAAGCACATGTTGAATCAAGCAATAGTAATAAGAACACAGCAAGAATGTGAGGAAAAGTTATCATGCACCTCATAATCCTTGGAAGCTTGTTCCTTCTAGCTATATTCATTACAAGAGGCCAGTATTCATGTGCCGTTGAGTTAATTTCTTCTGAAGACCATAAGAACTCCACTTTGTCTAGATTCATTCCATGACCATGGTTTATTCAAGGAGTGAGGTTGGGAAGATTGGGATTTATTAGTTAAATAATAACAATCCTCTTGAAGTTCAGACAGGATAAAATCTGATCCATTGTCAATGTGTAAAGGTAAAAAGAACAAATTGCCTTCCTCTCATTGCATATATCTATTTTTTGAACTTCTATTATGATCATAGAAACCCCTGTATCCCCTACCATGTAAAACTGTTGCAATTGTGAATCATTGGGAGCTGTACCTTAGCATGCACCACATGAGCATTGACGATAATGATAGCAACACATGGAATTCATTACTATTTTATGATGTGATTAAACAATTAAGCCCTTGAAGATTGATATCAGTGATCCTTCAACAATTTAGGAGAGCATTGAATTAGTTGAATTAGAAGAGCTTTTATACTAAGGTAAGATTCTTAAAATCTATTGGAGTTGCAAGGGATTACTACTGGCTAAACTGAGTATATGATTTTAAGTTTAAAAGAAGGAACAAAGGCCTTTGTACTAGAATATATATATATATATATATATATATATATATATATATATATATATATGCAGCAGTATAACAATTCAACAGTATTACACATATTCGTGAAAACGACTCATACTTTTAACATATTGAAATTTGATTGAAAAGACTGGGATTTGAATAGTGTGCTTGATGAGGCCAATCCTGAAAACGACTCATACTTAGTAAGTTTGAGCTGAGAGATACCTATGATGATTCTCATTAGTGATAAAAATCTAAGCCTTTTGTGGGATCTAGTTCGATGACTTTGATGTATGCAATGGGGAAGGATAGTGTGATAAAAAGTTCTCATTGTGATTGGATTTTGGACGAGATAAAAAATATCTTAATCTGATCATCACAACTATTGATTCAGGAGTCTTTAAGTTTATCGGTTTTTCCATAGTTATATTTTCTTATGAAATTCAATTAGATGATTAACATAAGACAGACTAATGTCAAATTAAGGTAAGCATCAGTTCACTGTTACCAAAGGAGATATTGAGCATAGTCTATTTATGGAGCATTTCATGATTTAAGTCAACCCTCAGCTGGTTAGACATGGTTGTGCGAGTAGAGTATGTGAGTTTGAATCTCCAATTCAGCAAAAAGCATTTTAGGATTTCCATCCTCATCTAAATCACCTGACAAAGACCTGAGTTCTATTCCAGCCAATGAGCGGACACGTAAATGGACTTAAAATGAAAATAAGTCCAACTATTGGAGTCATGGTCCATCTTTTAGATCAGTTTTTTGGGTTCTCAGTAGTCAATACCCATTTCCATCCCTAATTATAACCATCTAAAAAAAGACAAGCCAAAAAATGAGACCAGCAAAATTGAACATTTACAAATGTGAAAAGAAAACTCATCTTTTCCAAGTCCCAAGAACACCACAGCTGCCTGGGTCAAAGCTACAGTCGAGTAAACATGATCTCTCTTTTCTAAAGAATATTTTGAAAAGTTAGAAGTTTTAAAACCTTCATTACCCTACTGGTGGGTTACGTTGATGAGAAGAGGTGGGAGTTCTACAATAGCTTGGAAAAAGATCGTCGGTCAATGAAACATGCTGAAAAATTTGTAAGCAGATTTGAGCTATTGTGTCATATAATGTTTTTAGTTGTCTCTTTCGGTGTTCCAATTGAATGCATATTTGCGTTTACTTTCATTGATTTACTTTATTCTAATGCTAATTTTTTATTTACAAAATGTCAGGCGGGATGGTTGAATGAGAAATACAGTCAATTCGGTTGGAACGACCCGTTTTTGTGGTCATGGGTAGAGAGGACAGACATCCCTCGCCAGCAAAATAGCAATGATTGTGGGGTATTTGCAATGGCTTTCGCTGCTCACTGTGTGAACCGATTGCCCTTTAATTTCAATCAGTCTCATATCCCATACCTTCGGAGCAAAATTGTTGTAGAGATCTTCAAGAGGAGTTGGCAATTGAATGCAAACAGGCTGGGATTGTCACGCCCCCAAAACCGGGATCCGATTTCGGGGACATGAATTTGGGGAATTTGTATATCCCCTTCCCAGGATCCGCGTGTGTGAGGATGACAAAATTCACAACACATCGAGATGTTTCGCGGAAGCTCTACAAGACGTTACGACCCGGAATACGTATCCATCGGGTTCCGTGTCGTACTCAATCTGTCAGCTTAAGATTATCATAGTAATATTCAAACTCAGACTGGAACTAATCATAATATCAAAAACATACAGAGCTGACAGTAACAGGCTTATCATTACCCAAACATATTCAAGTTACAAATTAACGAGTGCATTAATTACAATTCCCAAGAAAAAAGGTTAACAAAAGCCGTACAGAAATAACAAGCTAAGACAATTCTACCCAAGAGTGTAATGTAACTCCGGAGTCAAGCATGACGTCTACATGACATCACTGACACAACAAGCCTGCAAAACTCGTGGCTCAACAGCCCTCTACACACGAACTAGCTCAAAACAAGGACCTGCTATCTAGAGCACCAAAGCAGAAGAATATCAGACACGACGGTCTGGCAGGTGATCAATATAGGCAAGAGCATAAACAAAATTGAAGTTTAAAGGGAACAATAACTAAAACAATTTATTGAACTTGAAACAGATTTACAAGATTCAAAAGCAATGCATGAACAAGATACTTATCAAGAAATCACGAGTACATGCACGATATACGAAACAAGATATGAATACATATAATATCATGATTAGTAAATCCACAAAGAGCCTATCCTTTCTCCATCATACATGATGACAAGAGTAAGCACGCACGACAAACACGACAAGCACGACACGATCCCACATATACGGGGAATTTCCGGCCACGGAACCGGAACACGAACACGCACGATGTGTCATTCAAGACACGACTAGTCTGCAGACAGTCCACATGTTTAAGGACCCCCAGGTAGTGGATCAAGCTAAAAGGGCAGTCCAAGCTCAGTGGTACTCACTTATATCATGAATGCACAAAACATGGCGATACACGTTCGAGAACACGACAAAACATGAGGGAAATCATTTATCAAACACATCACGACAAGGTTAGCAAAATAGCATAATATAAATGCTTAACAAACTTAAGAAATGATTCCCTTTTGATTCTTGAAACACGATTCTTGAAATACGTCTTAAATACAAGCTTATACTTGAAATTCAAACGAATGCACGATGATGCACGAAGCATCAAAACAAGAGTTTTGGTTCTTGAAATAATTTTTCAAACAAACTTGTACTTGAAAATCAAACGAGAACACGATGATGCATGAAGCATCAAAACAGAAGTTCAAACACGAAATCTATCAAGTTTAGGCTAAAGACCATTCATTGACCCTTATGGAGTTGAAACCCAAATGTCGGAGTTTTAACAAGATTTGGTGCCCCAGAAGTTATAGTGCATTTTGGAATTCCCAGTGCACAAGGTCAATAAAACGGTCTAAAACCTAGTCTAGTTTTCCTTCTCGCAAAAATCTTTCAAAACAGTACTTTTGGTAAAATTTCGATCAGTCCTCGGTTACCTGTCGGTCAACCGAGGTTGATGTGTCGGTTGACCGACAGCCGACCGACGGCTGGCTGACAAGTCTCAGTCCAGAAATGTAGCTCTCGGGAAAAGGGACCGACAAGTACTCGGTTGGCTGTCGGTCGACCTTTTGGTCAACCGACAGCTGACCGACAGTCCTCCTGACAAAATGTTGCTCTCTGGAATTTGAACCGACAGGTCTCGGTTGGCTGTCGGTCGACCTATCGGTCAACCGACACCTGACCGACAGTACACGGACAGTGCCTTTCGAGTAAGATTTTTCACAACTTCTTTCCTTCTTCATTCACATATTCGAACCACCTGCACTCCCCAAGC
Source organism: Umbellularia californica (assembly GCA_028538565.1). Lineage (NCBI taxonomy): Eukaryota > Viridiplantae > Streptophyta > Magnoliopsida > Laurales > Lauraceae > Umbellularia > Umbellularia californica. The sequence continues at coordinate 69,772,642 of JAPQWN010000005.1, forward strand.
ATTCATGCTTTCCAAGGGATACATTTCTCACATTTTTAAAGCATTCCACCCACAAATAGACCATTCATTCTATAGAAAAGACATCAAAGCATTTCCATGTACAAAATCATAGAACTTACAAGACTAAACATGGTTCTAAGAGCTTGAAGAATCATTAATAACAAGACAAGTGAGGAAGCTAAAATCCATGACTTGAAAGAACATAAACATGACTTGCATTATGAAATTAAACATAGAAAACATGTTTTAATGAAAGTATTAAAACCATAATGAAACCATAAAGCAATAAACATGAGAAATCCTATAAAGATCATTTACCTAGGGTCAAAGTGAAGAGAAAATCACTCAAGAGTGGTCTCTACTAGATCTCTAGCTCCAATCCTACAAAAGCCCCAAAAACCCAAAGAGAAAACCCTAGCAAAAATCAATCATTTGCATAACTCCAAGAAAACTCTTTGCATAAAAGAGAAAAATACTCTAAATGGTTTGAAAAACAAGAATCTCAAACAATAATTGCCATTGCTAACCTTTAAAACCTTGAACCAAGAAGAAGAACTTGAAAGAGGGCTTTATCCTAGCTCAAAACCTTTGAAAAATGCATCCTAGGAAAGCTTGAGAGAAGATGAAGAAGGTGGGGAGATCATTCCTCCATTTGGCATACAAGATGCAAGCATATAGGAGGAGAGAGAGAGAGAGAGAGGAAAAGTATGGGTGGAAAAGGGTTCCAGCCACAGCTGGAATCGTTGCAGGCAAATGGAGAAGAAGGAGAAGGGTTTAGCCCTTTTATAAAGTGGGCAAGTGAGTCCCAGGGGCCCCAATCTTCAAGGGATTAAAACAAGTGTTTGCGGGCCCCAAACGAAGACGACGAAGAAGACAAAGTTGCTCGTTGAAATATCTACTTTCCAAAAAGTATATTTTCCCCAATTTCTGGAATTTTCAAAATTTATGGACAGATTTAGTGAAAATTTTCATTTTTGCCATTTTTCTTGAAAAACGCAATTTGTAAGCCTCAAATCCAAATGGATAAAACATGAAAGTTGTTTATAACAATAAAATAAGTCAAAAGGAATAAACTTTGGAATTTTTAGAAACTAAGAATGAATTCTCACAAAAATACAATTTACAAGGGTCGGGTCAAAACAAAGTCAACGGTCTTTTAAAACTCTCTAAAGTTATGAAAAATCTATTCAAACTCAAAAACAAAGTTAAATCAACTCTAATCTTGTTTAAAAAGATAAATCATGATTAAAACAATCCTAAACCCGAAAATTGAGGGTCGGGGTCTTACAGGGATTGACTGAACTGACGACAGACTCCCAATCAAGATGAACCAGCTGACTGATGGATAGACAAGTGATGGTTAGGCTAGTCCAATTAAACGAAATTCTTCTGTAAAGAGTTATAGAAGTTGTCAACAGTTTTGTCCCTAGTGTACAGTTTTGGATGTATAATACATTTGGATGTAATGAATGGTTTAATTTGATGTTATTTCCATGTAAAGCAAGAGTTTAACGATAACTTTATTGTGAATGGAGTCCAATCCGATGATAGTGGATTCATTTTGTTTAAAACTGTGTCCATATTATGTGTAATCTCTATACGTTTTCATGTTATTATGTGAACATTCAATTACCAGCTTGCAGGTATCTTACAGGTCTTATTTTCCCAAATGGATCAGAAAAATGACAAGCCCTGTGAGTTTTCTGGTTCCAGTTAAGTTGTCGATATCAACAACAAATTCTTATCGATATCGACAGGACCTGTCTTTTTTCTGAAAACTAATGTTGCAGTTATGCCCTCTTCCTTTGCAATTTGAACAAGTAACGACCCTCCTCTGGCGACCACGATCTTCAGTATGGATCCTGTTCTTTTTTGGACGTCCGGGCTGTTTAGTGGCTCTCGGTGGAAAAACCCTAACATCACATGTGTACTCCCATTGTTTAATGTCACGAGTAGCATGTAAGACTTCACTGTATGATGTACGGTAAGTGCTTGAATAATACCAATGCTCGCAAAATGCGTACGGATCATAATTTCTGACTTTCATTGAAGCTAATGCGTGACAACACGAGATTTCTAAGAGCTGCCATTTCCGACATGTGCAGGTTTTCCGTTCGAGGTCAACAACATCTACGTACTGCGCAGATTGAACCTGAAATTCAACGAGCCCAGCTATTCGTACGTGCACTCGGCGAGCATCCTCCATTTCTTTGCTTAGTAGTTTCTCCGCATACGGAGTTAGACGAGTTGTTATGCTTTCTGAAAGGAGGTGTCGTTTATGATAGAACTCCATTAGCTTGGCACGTATTTCCTCTACTTGCTTTGTGATAGGCAGGACTCTTGTGTCTCTTAAGAGGCTGTTAGTGCACTCGGCCGCGTTGTTAGTAAGCATGTCATACCGACGGCCTTTTACAAATGCATTCGCCCAACATTGCCGCCCAATTTCTTCAATGTAGTTGAATGCCTCTTGGCTTACTGCGCGGATATCCATCATGTAAGCATCGTACTTATAAGGCCTATACGACTTTGCTGCCCCCCAAATTTTACTTACGATCACTAAAAGCAGCCTTGATATTTTCAGCAATGTGGCGACATCAATAACAGTGAAATGCAGATGGCATGGTGTTCCCCAATGCTGGAATGAGGCCCTTTTGACGGTCTGAAACAATAGTCAAGTTTGTGGGCTCCCCAAGCGAAATGAACAAATTAGCAAGGAACCACTCCCAGCTATCACGGCGTTCGGCTTCCGCAAAGGCGAATGCTATTGGTAGCAGCTTTTGATTGGCATCATGTGTTACTGCTACAAGTAATACACCTGGATACTTGCCTCAGAGATGTGAACCATCAACAGCAATCACCGGTCTCAACGAAGACGTGAAAGTCCTTAAACAAGGTCCGAATGCCCAAAAAAATCTTCTGAAACGGTGCGGTGTTTATGTTCGTTACAGTGCCAGGGTTGCTCATTTGAAGTTCTTTACAGTACAGAGGTAGCTGCTGGAAGGAGTCTTCATACGATCCACGAACAATATTCAGTGCCATCTCCCTTGCTATATAAGCCTTACTGTAAGTAATGGTCACCCCAAACTCCATTTGATAGTCATTCATGATCTCCTTCGATTTCAAATTGACATTCTGTCTGACTCTATCCATGATGAAGTCTGTAATAAGTGCCGAAGATGCTTGTCGATGTGCCATGCCCATCATTGGCCTTGAGCATTTATGGTTAGAATTGTACGTCCTTACTTTAAATTTTGGGCCTGATTCGACGATTGAAGCGTGAATACGCCATGGACATTCCTGATCTCTACAGCGTGCAGTTACTTTGGTCGCGTTGGTCTTCAGGGCTTTAAGGGTGAAGTTTCCATAAATTGCGAACTTAGCCAAAGTTTTCCGGAACATTATTTGATCTTGGAACTCACGGCCGATCCACATCTCCCGTGCCGAGTTGTTTCCAGCATCTGTGTTTATGTCCTCGGGCTCCATTTTATCCTGAAGATCGACAGCTGGAGTTTCATTACAACAAAATGCCTCATTGCTTCGATCGGCTCCTACAACTTCAGCCGGAGTTTCATTACAGTGAACATTCTCATTGATTAGATTGGCTACTTCAACTTTACTTTCGGCATTCGCCAATGGAATCGAATGGATTTGGCTTATAGATGGAGGCCCATCAAAATGGATATCACCACCACGGTCTGTCCCAAATACCAAATCATCATAGACAGTGTCTTGTCCGATCGTCTGACTTGGACTGCAATCAACCCGCACAGAAGGAAAAAACATGTCTTTGTCTTCGCGGATGTTGATGGTAGGTACGTATCCAGAGCTAGTTGAATTAAACACTTGTTTTTTGTTTGAAGTTCCTGTTGACTTCCTTGTTTTGTCCGAACAAGAGCGACGAACAGAGCTCCTTTGAAACCTACAATGAATCGTTACATAAATAAGCAAGACGGAAGGAGAATATAGTAATTGGTGTTGTATAATCTACTTATGCAAACAAGTGTACCTCCAATCATCTCCTTCTATGCATTGCTCCTTCTTCAAACTGTTGAAGATATATAAATATATCCCATTTGATTCATCACCCGACGCTTTGAACATACTCCTAACATCATTATCATCATCAACGCTGGCCAGGGAGTATGCCCGCCCGTTGTGATGTAGGTATTGCATGCTTAGATTCTGGATGGATAAGTCCCCATTAGATGCTTCAGTTGCTTCTTTAACAAGAGATTCATATGTTATGTCTGTAGCTAAAAATCTCATCTTTTGTTTTCCTCCATTGTACATAGGACGACTTATATCGAATTCAAAGTCACCGCCATAGTGGAAGATGAACAACACCTCTCTATCTGACATGCTGTCATTATATCAGATGAACATTAGGTACAAATGTCAGTTAATACAGATCTATATTAACAACACTTGTATGTCTCTGAGAGTAGAGAAAATGTCTTCACATTCATTGATAAATACTCCGCACGCCATGCCAAATAAAAAGATTAAGCAGTTGTTCAAAAACGTTTACGACTAGCTAAACATTTACAACAATAGTTTTATCAAAAGAAAGAAAAGGCATTTTCATCAATAGTCTATTTATTATAAAGCTTGGAACAATGCTTTCAAACAATACTATTGAGTACCAGTGGCTATCCCTCACACATTATTCCACCCATTCTCCAAAAGAAACAAACTCATGACCAAACAGTTTTCCCACTACTGGATTTATTCATAATACATTATTTCTAATTGCAATAGACGTTAACGCAATCACAAAACAAACCCTTCAAACCCCACAAACCATAGATCCGTAGGGCATAGAAAGAAGATTTCCCACGGTCTCTAGGGTTTCTAACAATTACATATTGGGCAAGAATCTAGGTTATGGTGTTTTAGGGTACATAAAGCACTTTAAGGTGGTAGATAACATGTGTACCTTTCTCTTAATGAAATTCAACCACCATGGAGATGGCGATTTATGGTGGTTTCTAGAAGAAAAAACCTCCAGAGCAGCGTTGAAGACGACCCAAATGGAGAAATGCGAAAAGTGGAATCAGGCCGAGATATAGGGGGAGACGCTGATAATTGTCGATATTGACAATTATAAATTGTCGATATCGACAATATGCAAAACGACAAAAAAAAAAAAAAAGAAAAAAAAAAGCCCATACGAGGATCCCTTCCGTATCAGAAATTGAACCGGGTCCTACTGGGACGTATGCCGTCCTAAAGGGATTTTACCCGTAAATTCCCCTTTAAACAATGTAAAGTAAAAATAAAAACATATAAAACTAAGTCCAAAAAAAGAAATCGATATAAGATGCAACGAGCAAATTACAAAATCAACCCATTATGAAGAAATAAGGGAGAATTTCAAAAAAGTCCTTAAGTTTCGGCCTTATTTAAAAAAAGGACACAAGTTTCAAAACTTTTCAAATTAGTCCCTAAGTTTTTCAGGAAGTCTTCAATTAAGGACATTCATCTATTTAAAGTTATTTTTCGGTAATTTTTTTTCTTTTTTTTTTAAATACCCAATTTACCCTTCATTGTAATAAAACTCTCATTCACTTCTTTTGTATTCTCCTCGTTTCCCTCGTCGGTGTCCTCACGGTGATCAAAGGCACCCAGTATTCCTACAGCAATTGATTGCATGTAGAAGCTGCCGAAACCATGTCATGACTTTAAAGGAAGGGTAATTTGGGTATTTTTAAAATGGTGAGGGAAAAAGTCACCAGAAAATACCTTTAAATGGCCGAATGTCCTCAATTGAAAATTTACTGAAAAGCTTAGGGACTAATTTGAAAAGTTTCAAAACTTGTGTACTTTTTTGAAATAAGGAAAAAACTTAAGGCCATATTTCAAAATTTCCCAAGAAATAATCAAATAAAAATTATTTTTTAAAAGAACAACTCTAGAGAAAAACAATTACCTAGATATGGCAGTGGAAATCACATTTTAAGAGCTTGTTATCATACTCATAAACAACTCTTATAAGAAAATAGGTGAAAAATATCCAAATGCTCAAATAAAATAAATGAAATATACATGTAAATAATATTAACATTTATCATGTAAATCTTATACACTTTTTTTTTCTTGGAAAGTTAAGTATATCTATTCCAAAGGAAATGTACATTGGTATTTAGAAAATGTTATTATCAAAAATTAATTTATATAATATATTTGTTATATTCACATGGAAATATCTAATATTCATTAAATAACTAGATTTCAATAAAAGTGAATCTAAACCAAAAATAAAAAAATATTTGTGAAACGTTAAATTAAATTATAAATTCTTATAGGATAAATAAAATATGTATATTCTCTTTTCATTTTCTTTTATAGAGACTTATGCAACATTCTTTAATAGTTTCATAAAACTCAATTCTCATAAATCAGATCCTTCGTAGATTTTTCAATCTATGATCATAACTTAATTTAGTAAATAAAAAAAATATTTCTTCTAAATAGAAAAAAAATGAGCTGTTAAAATATAGTTAAATAAATAAATATAAAGGTTAAGAGAAAAAAATGAAAGTATCCAAATTCATTATGGAAAAAACGAATAAAAGATTAAAAAAAATCATATATCAAAATAATGCCAGGATGATATAATTAAAAATATTTAAGAAGTGATAGAAGAAGAACCCCTATATGGAAAAGATCGTAGCAAGACCTGCCAACCCAATTTGAGTTCAGTTCGACCTTTTAATCAGACATTCAAGTTGAGATTTTCAACCAAGTTAATAAATGTGTTAGGTTCATGTTATATGCACGTTACAATCAGTTCTGAATCCATTCTTGACTCATTCTTGCTAACCAATTGCCTCCTCTACAACTAATCCAGTATGGATTTTGCATGTCCAATATTAGCCTGAATGTAAAGCTTAATATCAACCATAATTCTAATAGACCAAGTCCAAAACTGACTCTAGAATATAGAGGAAGGAACTATTTAGGCCGAGCTGGATACCAGAAGGGTCGCACATCGTAGTCAGTGTGTGTTAATTATAATATTGGATTCCATTTAGATAGAGTGATATTGGTTTAAAACAGATTGAGGATAGGGAATGAAAAGAGGTATGGAGATGTTTGGTGGGCTTGTGCAAACCTGCAAATGTGGCCGTCCATTCATACTTACATTCTCAAAGACTTTGCTAATTTTGGCCCTTAGTTCCTTAGCTTGCCCCGAACGGTGGGATCCACATTTATTGAAATGAAATATTTTTCTAGTATATGTCATTGGAGGGGTTGACATTCATTTTGAACTGTCCATATTATCATTATGTGGGACACATGAAAGATTCCTGGAGACATGTAAGTTCACATTCTATAGTTGCAAACAAAAAATGAGACTTGTGGGGGAATTACATAGTGTCGTTGTGGTTAAGCACACTTGCTCCCATAGCTCCACCCAAGGATTGATATACTTACCGCTGCTTTATCCTAATCATTACGTCGACCTAAGGACTGTAGTTGTTCTTGCACAACTCCCCGCTGCCACGACTACTCTCCGTGCACAGCTTCCTGTGCTTGATCCTCCTTCAACACCTTGAGACTAGGATGTACAATCGTCTACAAAGAAGTAGAAGCTTCAAAACTTCTTGAGTAGCCTTTCAGAATAATCTCTCAGTAGCTCTAAAGAATAATTCTCTCTCTAAGCGGAGGTGGTGAATACTTTTAGGTTGAGAGAAACATCCAATTTATAATCCCAACTTCGTACCTTAGTCTTTTAATAATATTCCATAGTCTTCTAATAATATTCCAATTAGAAGAGGAATTAGACTCAAACTCTAAATTAGAGTTTTGGCCGAACTGGGCATTCTCTCCTCGCTCGCTATAGCGAGCAGGATTCTCACTCTAGCGAGAGTCCTCTGGGATTTTGGCTCAATAAACCTGAAGGGGAACCATATGGAAGTAAGAAGAGACTGAGCAGTTTGGATCAGGAAAGGGGACCCTCATTATCCAACTGACAGTCAACATCACTAATAGGTGTGATGCTTTTCTGCAAGGCAATTTATAGGAGGAGTGAGTGCTTGACAGGTGAGTCCCATCATCTTTTGATGAGGTGAATGCTGTGATTGGGCGCTGGTTGAATCTGGGCTCCATTTTCTGATCCACCTAAAACTTATCAGGATTACTCTTGGTGTCCCAAAATTCTTCTCCTCCTGTTAGAAAATTGAGCCTCTCTCTCTCTCTCTCTCTCTCTCTCTCTCTCTCTCTCAAAAAGCAGTTTTTTTTTAGACATTCACATTCTGGATGAAGATGCCAGGGATGAGAATAAGGTGTTCTATCCATGGGTTGAATCTCCCTGTGGGCCAGCTTGCCAGATCTGCTTCAGGGCCAAGTGTAGGTAAGCACTTGTTGGTTCATGGGTCAGATTTAATTTTGAAACAATTGGCCGCTTAGTAAGTGAGTCAAGACTAGACTTTGACCTTACTATGTGAACTACCCGGTTCCAGTCAAAATTGGATTAATGTCTCTGGCTTAAGTCAGGTTGAATTAAAGGCTGAACAAATATCGTATTCACTCCAGACAAGACTTCATGAACCTTCTCAAAAAATTCATGAACCTAAGATAAGTCTAGGGTTCGAGTTCTTGACCCGTCTAGGATCGCTTTGATTTGACCTGAACATCCCATTTAACTATAGGGTTACAAATTGGTTGGTCTTGGCAGGGGCGACTGAGTCCAGCCAATTTTGAAGTCAAGCCTAATAGTTGGTTTTAAATAACAACTGTTCGGGTGGGCCATCTACTGGGGTCTGTACCCTGAAAAGGCCTTGCCCTGCCCATTTACTTATTGACCCTGAAAACCCGGTCTCAAGTGCCCAAACTCTACAGTGATCTAGTCAAAAGCCCCCTAGGACTTTTCATTTGTCCAGCCCAAAGGCAATCCTATTTACATAATGACAGCCCTAGTTCTCTCTCTTTATTTGTCTACTAATAGAAGATTCTCATTAGAGCTGCTAGGTGGTTAAGACTTAAGATCATTCTTTCATTGGCAGATTTGATCTTCCAATCTTCAAATAATTCCAGAGCATCTGTGATCCATTAGTAGGCCACAATATCGACCATCTAGATCAAAGAAGATAAAGCCATGTACATGAATAGACAAGAGGGCATAAGCAATTGAAAGGATGACTTGAAAACAAGATTAGAAATCGGATGATTGACTACAGCTTGTTCAAGTGAACCCCCCTCACACTCTAGAGCAAAAGCTAGTGAAATTAAGGAGGCAACATTGTTCTAATAGAAAATTCTTTGTAGTATTATTAAGGGAAAGGATCTAATTTATAGAAGGAGAAATATATGAACAAACTTCAAATTCAAAATTTTTCCTATTTTGATGTCTCTTAACGCTCTCCAACAATCGAGTGAGACTTTCATTGAAAGACCCATGCCATAGTTCAAAAAAAAAAAAAAAAAAAAAATGCAAAACGTCGAACTCTCTTGCTATCTTGCTTGTGATTACTGTCTATCTTGTTGAGTCCATCACTATTACAACCTGCTCTTCTTGACTCTGCTATTGCCGATGGCCCACTACATCAAATTGGCTGTGATTCTTCTAGAAGCATTCATCGTGTGGGTTGATGATGAAGATGAGATCGTGAGATCCATACAAAAGAGGATGTTTGAATATTATTTAGGAGAGAAAAATAACAGTAAGATTGTTGTAGATGTGTTAGGGGCCGGATATGACAGTGAGATTATTGCAGAAGCACAAGGAGCCGGACCATGGCTAGCCTGATTGCAAGATTGCTACCAAGCCACAACTCTGATAACAGAATGAAATCCAAGAGCCTTATCTTCATAGAAATTTCACTTTAGCTCTATTAGGGGAAAAATCCCAAGTTATAAAAGTTAAAAAATACATGAAGAAACTTCAAAATCAGATTTTAGCATCTCTCCTCATATCTCTCTCCGGATATCTCTAACAAAAGCTACATCAGAGCGCATGACATACTTGACATTTTTTGTAACTGTGCGGGCTTCATGTAGCATGCATTTATCCCCGTGAATGTGAAGGAGAGCCATCCCTTCAATAGGAGCAACCTACATATAGCATTAGCATCAGAACATGAAATGCTTTCCCAAACTCAAACTATTGACATATGGCAATTGTAAGGTCCCAACCTTTATTAGCCTTAATTATAGTATACTTGTTGGTGATTTGTGTTGTTGAGAGGATATTTATTGGGTTACTTAACTATTTTTAGGTGTTTTAGTAGCTTTTGTACTTGGTTGGGTAGTTAGGAGGGGCTATTTGGGGTTTTGGGAGATTGTGAGGGAGATGTAATTTTAAGAAGCGGACCATGTGAGGCCCTTTAGTATAGCGGTCTTATCTGTAGGAGTCATTCGTGAAGAGATGATGCCCTTCGGAATTCCAGATTTAACCCTAATTATCCTTCTTTGCATCAATTTAGTAATAATGGCATTTGAGTCATTTTCCCTTTCCCTCTTTAGCAGCAAAACCATCAACATTCTCTCTCTCTCTCTCTCTCTCTCTCTCTCTTCCAAGCATCAAGATCTACCATTCTCCTTGTAGTTGCTATTGAACATCATCATCAACAACAAGATCTCTATCTTCTCTGTGAGAACTTGGTCCGGGCGGCACCGTTAACAGCGGGGCATGCATGGAGAGTCTCCACCAGTCCCGCATCGGAAATATCCAAGTCTTGACCCTGGGCTTATAAGTCAAGCCGCGTATTAACTTAATATGATGCGTTTTAAAACTATGCGGCCTTGGAAACCATAAGAACTATGGAGTTAAGCGTACTTGGGTGGGAGCATACTAGGATGGGTGGCCTCCTGGGAAGTCCTCGGGTGGGCATGTGGGCCAAAAAAGATAATTTCATGCTGACTTGGGCGGGGCTGTGATATTCTCCTTCCTCATCTTTCATTGGATTCTTTCTCTTTTCCCAATTGAGGTGAATTTCTAGAGGTGAGTTTCTAACCCTACATTCTTTTCTAGCTTTTTTTTGTTAGATCTATGGTAGAGTTTAGTCCCCAATCCCTTTTCTCCATTGGATTTGTGTGTAGGATCTCTATATATAGGAGGTTTGAGAGATTTGAGTTGATTTTGGAGTTTTTGGCTTGAGATCTTGGCTTTTGAGAGGTTTTTCCCCAATTTCAAGACCAAGGCAAGTTTCAATATACGAATTACATGGCATGTATGTTCTAATTCTATGATTTTTGTATTGAATTCCTTTAGATCTGATGTTTGCTCTAGATTTCCCAAATTTCTAAGCTCTCTTGTAGTAATTAAGGGGTTCCAAATCACCTTTGATGATGGAGGACCTTAGATCTAGGTAATTTGATGATGGTAGAGGGTGTGGAAGCTCCAAATGATGTAATTCAGATGTTTGGATAGAATGGGAGATCAATTTCCATGGTTTGGAGCAGGATCTGCATATTAGTTGTAGCTTCTGGGAAGCTTACGGTCAGGCTCCCAGAAAGCTAACCGAAAATGTACTACAGTTTCAATTCCAGAATTGTGCATTGTCAAGCTTTTGTTCTACAGTTACCTCATGGCTAACCATAGGGTTACCCACGACGAGCCGTGAGGCTAACCGTAGTACACTCACGGCTAGCCGTACCCATACCTTGGCTAATTGTAAGCCCGAGTTCTCTATAATGCAAAACTTGGATATTTAGACCTTTGGGCTATGTTTGGGACCCTCATACTTATCTACCGACCTTTCAACACATAACTTTTGATAAGTGGATGTGTGAGCTTAGCATTTGGTTTCAAGTTGCTCAAAGCCAAGTCAGGGGGATGGTAATTGGGGAACTTTTGGATGCCCTTTGATCATCAAAGCACCAAGATCAATGCACACGGCATCCGGAACCACCGATCGACCATTGAGTTGAATGACCTAGTATTAACACCCGAAAGGCAACCAATGACCTAGGCTTGGCTACTTTGATTCATCTTTTGATTGATACATGGTGTAATGATCTATATTGCCTTGTACATTGTTTGACCTCTTATCTCATGGTTTGCACTTGTGTCTTTGATCCCTATTGTCTTGATTAATTATGACGATGATGTTAAGGACCTAGAGGTTATACTTGTTTATGATGGAGGATGTGGATTATCCATGTCTGACGCTAGGTTGGCTATTCAATGACTTGTTTGGGAGGGATTACCATTGGCAATGGCTTTGGATTGTTGATGCCTTTGTTTTGGATATTTTGGAGCAGTTCCTTTGTTTGATGGAAGTTTTGCACATGCAAGAGGAATCCAGCCAAATACCTTCCATTGTGATTCTTTGACTTAGGTACCACTCAGCTGATTAGTCTAACCACAATTTGGATCCCTTGTGACAAGGGCTGTTCATTATTTTGCCATCTATAGATTGAATTTTGAGGTGAATATATGCCACCAGGTACTACTTTGACGCTTTGAATACCAACTTTGGTTGGGCTTTTCCCATGCAACTTTGCTTTTGCCGAGCTTGTCATTCCATGCATCCCTAACACCACTCTATCGAGTACGGGAGGACAAAGGCATAGTTTTCTGTGGTGATTTAGCTTATATGGATGTGCCTTTTTGTTAGGTTGTTTACTTTGCTGTAGGTTATCATTTCTATTAATTCTTGATGATATTTTTATTCCAGCACAACTACTTGGTTCTTCTATCTTTGTTAATATGGTAATCATTTATATTGTCTTATATTCTATTTGATGCATTCATACTGTCTTACTCGTATGCAACATCTTGCTGGGTTTATCCAAACCTGATGTTATTTCCCTTCGTGCTGTAGGTATTGGATCCCCACCTTTATCCTGGAGGGTGAGGTGTTTCGTGAGATGCCGGGCGATGAGGACCGAGAGTGGTGCACAGATGGTGTAGTGTAGTATTGTTTTGGCTCACGCACGAAAGCATCACATTGGACTTGGGACTTTGATTGCTTTTGCTTCTCCTCTACTGACTTTCATTTGAGCCATGGTTGGCTGGGTTGTAACTAAAACACCTTGTTTTCTTTTGCAACTTGAATATTATGGTATAGATGACTTGCTGAGCTTTATACCATATATGGATGGTACTTATGCTTTGAGATCGTGTTTAGAGCTTCCACATATTGTTACGTAATGAATGATGTGATGTTAAATATCCTCACAATGCGGACTACTAACCTGGTTATGGAAAAGTTTCAACTAGTCCTGTCCTGAAATTCAGACTTCCGTGTTTCACTAGAGAATTTGGGTTTGGGGGCGTGACAGCAATAGCTTCAGTCTCAAAACATTCAGGAACGACCTCAAATGAGTCAGTCAGATCAACTTCTCTAGATGTCAAGTTGAGCCAACTAGATCAGATTTCAACTCAACATAAAACTCATTCTGGACAACTTTCCCTGCTATCAGTAGTTGGATTTTCTCAAATCTAAATATTACTGGATCTGGCAATTTCCCTCTCTAAAAATTATATTTATTTGTATAGACATAATATTCTTCAACAATTATTAAGTAGTAAGTATTATATTTTTTACACTAGACTTAATACCATTGGACTTTTGAGTTTTGAGAACCAGGTGTTCTGACTGCATGAAATGATAAAGACCCAGATTTGGTAAATGAACAAATGACTATAATAAAGTTGGTTTTTGAAGATAAGAAGAAGAAGCCACTTTACCTCAGCCACAATGCCTCTTCTGTGATCATAAAAGACAGTCTCCCCTCCAACCAGGGAATCTGGGGAAGAATCCCTATTGCTGCCCACATCATTGTTGCCATTGGACCTAGAACTCCCACTTAGATAGATCAGTAATGTATAAAGTGTCATGCGCCCTTCTCCAAGATTGACGCTTTCGTCAATGTGCCTCCCAAACCTCTGTCCCACCCTGTACCTGAAAAGCCGAAGTGACTATAATGATAAGTTACATGCATTTTCTCAGGGATGGTTTAAGAATCAGATAATTTTCTAAGAACAGAAAGCAGGATTTAACCAAATACGTTTACTATTCTTTTTTTGGTGGTTAATTTTTACCTTCACTACCTAATCAGATTATACACATTATACTCAGACATTTTTCTTTGAATGGTATTATACTCAGATATGGCAACGTGAATACAACATTTTTATTTATATGCATGAATACAGCATATGGTGCTTCACACTTAATAATAAATGTAGAAATAGAGTTACCAGTGTGAGGACACTGTTGATAGATAATGCAAATGATAGAGTTGCTAGCCAGTAATCCCAAAACCAATTGGCGATGGAAACTGCACAAACAACTACTTAACAGCAAAAGGATAAACGGACCAGCCAAATGGACGCGGGTCCAATGGGTCTTGTGGCCTAGATCATGGCCTATGGGACAATCAACCCTCGAATAAGTTGCAAAATTAAGGAACGGCTCTTGTAACTGTAATTATCATTTGGCTGGGCTATTCATCTTTTTTACATTTTCTATCAACAGTGGTCCCCACATTGGTATCTTTATTTCTTCTAACCAATTGGACCCATGGCCCAGTTGGCTAGTCCATTCACCCTTTTGCATTATCTATTAACAGTGATCCCTACAATGGTATCTTTATTTCTACACTAAAGCCTCAGACACTGACATGGAATATATACTTTGCCCAAAGTAACTTCATGTCATTGATCTTCATATAATGGAAAGCCAAGGAATTTATTCTCTAGTTGGTTTCAACTAGAAGCATGGAGCCTTCTCCTTTCAGTGTACTCATAAGTGCCAAACAACTTGTCACATATGCTAAATCAAACTGGTTCTTCTGAAAGGGAAGGGAACTCATGTTAGATTATTTTGAATTCCAACACTTCATGGGTTATGAAGACAGCATGGAGGCTCTTTATCCAAATTCATACAACAAAAATTTGCAGTTTCAATATGCCTGCCACTCTACTGATTCCAGTAGTAATGTTTCATAGTAATATACGGAATACACTCAACTCCGCAATCGCACAAGACGGGTTTATAGGTGTTTGTAAATGCAAAATGACATCACCATATACTTTCTATGAGATGTGTAACCAAGGATGATCCTTCCCTCTTATCATCAGATACTCTTTTCTTTATTTATATATTATTTTTTATATGTAACGTGACTAAAAACAGCAACCTAATGATTGCGACAATGAGCACAGTCCACCTGAAAGTTGTATAATATTATATGCTGAGAGACAGAACCAAAAGAATCTTAGACAGAAATGTTGTAACTTAAACTATGAATTTATCGTACCCTAATTTGAATAACATCAACTGTAAAAAGTAGGAAAGCATGAATGGGAAATTGGCTATAGAATTGTGAAAAGATATGGCACCTGTAGAATCTAATGTTTGGATTCAAACCAACAGCGACCTTGCCCCGGATTTTGATGTCAGCAAATAATCTTTTCAGGCCAGATTCCCATATAGTTTCTGCAAGTGTTGGATCATTCAAAGATATACGGTCATTGTCTCTAAAAGCTTGTCCCTTCGTTGGACCAAGGCTCCCTTGATGGACAAAACCAATAGACTCTGCAGCTTCAATAAAGGCCTTTGATTCAGCTGAAGTGAAAAAGTTTTGCACCTGAACATATTAGAAAAAGTGATGATGGCGAGAGTTAAAGATATATCCTGTGATGTACTAAGGATGACACAAAGGAAAAATAGAATGAAAATTTGCTTCATGATAGCTAAAGCTATTTGCTCACTGATGCAATGCACAGTGAAATTAATATAAAACTAAATGTCATGGAGGCAGGAGACTTCGAATGATCTTACACCAATCCATTTTAGGGCCGTTGGGTGTCCAAATCTTCATAGAGAGAAATCTCCATATTTGGTTGTTTGCAATATCGACGCGTCCTTGTGATGCTAGAACATAAGCTAAAACTTAAGGCCTCTTTGTTAGATCCATAGTTAATTTTTATGAATTCTAAGCAATCCCCAGAATCAAAGGGGCTAAAATTGGAGTGAAGGTCAAGATCCACAATGGACCATCAAACAGTCTCCCCTTTGATAGAAAATGATTACTGAACCATTACCCTAGCAAATCAAATCCAAGGAAGGCGAGTGTTTGATCTAACTCTCTTACATCCTTCACTCATACCTTCTTCAATACTCCTTCACTGCTCCCCACTTTAAGAAGAAGAAAAGTTTTATTCCTCTTGGTGGACCAAGGACAGTTAAATAAACACAGGATTCATCTTTTTATTGATAAAAAATGATCATAACCATTGCAGGGGGGTAAAAAACACAAATCCATGTTCTTGTGTCTCCACTTTCTTTCTCCTACACCTATTCCTAAAGAATGAAATGCAAAGGCAGATTCACCCACAAATTTAGGGGTACTTGGATCAGAATTCTTTATTACAGGAAGTAGTACAACGAAAGTCTCAAGTAAATAAATTTCCAACCAGCTCCATCTTTGGCCAAAGCAAGCACTACTAACAGGGAAATATGTAACGCCCAACAGGAACTGATTGAATCATTGAATCACTAAAAAGGATTTCTTTCGAAGCTTGCTATCAAGACAATGTTCAAACTAGGGTGCCCCAGTTGATGAAATTGAAATTAGGTAGGTTATAACTCAGAACCCAAACAGTTTAGATAGTCTTTTATTGTTGGATTATACTTTGAGCAGCTTGCTACCAAGATCATGGTGAAACAAGGGTACCCCAGATGATGAAATTAGAATTAGGCAGGTTATAACTCATAATCCATACAAATTAGATAGTTTTTGGTTGTTGGGTTGAAAAAAATGGGCTCATTTGATGTGCCCAGATATTAATGGGCGACTTTCAAATGAGATTTTGTGGAAGATTAGGAAGAATTCAATCGAATGAACGGATGATAAACATATGAGCAAAGCAACAAAAACATATTGAAGTATGAATCGAAAACATGCTTGAAGAAGGTACCGTGAAGAGATTGGTGTCTTTGAGAGGTGTTATTTGGAGATGTGGTTTGGGCTGGATCGAAGGCCACGCCGATTTCTTTCGTTTCGGAGCCATGCGCGCGCACGAGAGATCTGTTTCCTCCTCACAATGATTGTGGTTTTAGTCCGTCTCGCATGCAATAAGAAACTGGTGTGGATGCAATACTTTAGTCTTCAAAATATGATCTTGTGATGTGAGTGAAGTTGTGGCTCAGATAGTATTGCGGCCCACCACCTTCTGTTCAATCTAATTCGCATGAATTGCAACTCACCATGCATGAATTGAGCCTTGGATTGGAATTTGGAACACCCTCCTTTTGTTGTCTGTCAGTGTCTTCCAGACTTTTGGGGCCTTGAAAACTTCACCACTTGGAAGACATTTTGACGAGGCTCATTTTTTTGTTTCCCATCTGCAATATCCTGTGATTAGTAGTGGCATGAGTGGGCCCCATGGGGTGGTTCACTAGTATGGCCCATTTAACTGTTGCCCAAGTGATCATATGTGCAGGCTGGCCACATCTTGTGGGTCTCACATGGCTCTGGTGATACAAAGATCCTAACTGGATTTCCAAAAGATCTAATTAATAAAAGGTAAAGATAAAAAAAGACAAGAGTGGAATTTACATTGGATGAGTGTCAAATAGGGTCTGTTGTAAGTCATTTTCCAGGTACAATAATTTCTTTTTGAAAAATAAAAATTAATTTAAAATTATGTTTAATCCGAAATGAAAAGGTCTCCTCAAAAATTAAATGGCAAGTCTTTCAAAAGTGAGTTAAAATGACCTTTTAGGTAGCGTTTGGTTCGCATGAATGGATGTTGAAATGGAATGGTTATTCCAACGAAATGACCATTCTAGTGTTTAGTTCGCTAAAAAAGGGCGGAATGACCATTACCTCTGGAATCCCATTCCTTTATATGAGGGAATCACCATTCCATTGGGAAATGGAAGGAATCACCATTCCATTCCTTTCTAACTTTTTGTTGAGACCAAAATACCCTCGCTAGTAATATTATTATTATATCATAATAATAATAATAATATAATATCTTCTTCACCCAACTATTGTGGGGCCCACCCAAAATATTATAATAAAATATTATATAATAATAATAATAATAATATAATATCTTTTTCACCCAACCATTGTGGGGCCCACCCAAAATATTATAATAAAATATAATAATATATTATTATATAATAATAATAATAATATAATATCTTTTTCACCCAACCATTGTGGGGCCCACCCAGAATATTATATCTATCTATCTATCTACTATTATAAAAGAGGCTATGTTGCATGGTTTTTTTCAACCAATCATTGTGGGGCCCACCCCCAAATATTATAATATAATATAAGAATATATTATTTTGAGAAATTGTAAAATTTTTCACTATACATTTGTGGGGCCCACCCCAAAATATTATAATGCAAACTTTTTCACTCTACATTGTGGGGCCTACCCCCAAATAGTATAATATAATATAATAATATATTATTATGAGAAATTACAAACTTTTTCACTACACCTTTATGGGGCCCACCCCCAAATCATCCACCACAAACAATGCAAATGTGACAGTAGAATCTAATAAGGGTATTTTGGTCAATCTTAGTAAATTTTATTCCATTCCAGGCAGCATTCCAGTGTACCAAACATAGGAATAGGAATCAAAATTCCATTAATAGGTTGATTTCTCAGCGTACCAAACGCTGGAATGGAATTGACTATTCCTGCCTCATTCCATTCTATTGTCATTCCGGTCTCCATTCCATTCCTGCCTACAACCATTCCAGCGAACCAAATGCTACCACAGGATTAGAACATTGGAATTGAATACGAAGAATTCAAGGTCAAATGAGCTCCATCAAGATTATTAAAGAGGTGAATTGTGTGAATGATACAAGGTGATAGGTGAAGAATATAAGGCAGTGAACCTTGACTTTCATAGGATTTGACTTACTAGGCCCTTGGATGATGGCTGGTATTCATTTACTATCTTTTCAGAGGAGGTTATTTAATGGTCATTTTTATATATTCGCATTGGATCTTCATTTTTAACCACTTATATAAAATTATTATTTTTCGATGTAGTTAATCCAAATAAACATGCCCTGAATGTGAAATTATTGTTTTTCCAAATGGCCTAGGTCCCCTATGGGCATGCATAGAAGCAGAATCCTAACTTAGGGGCCATAAAAACCAGCCAGTCGAACCCATCAGGCAAGTCCCACAATTCAAAAAGTCAGACACCCAACCTAAAAGCTGGCTGCTCAGAAACTAGGCCCAGGCTTAACGGAGTCAAAAAGTCAAAAACTTGATATTTAACTTATTAACAATATAAAATAAGAGTACTTGAAGTGAAAAAAAAGTGGACTTTCTCTAAGTATTTAACTTTAGTTGTGACCGAGCCCACGACCTAGTTTTGAGCGAATTAAGGCCAAGTCAACTGAGTCAGGCGATAAATTATTAAGCACTCAGGTTTAAGGTTGATCCAAGTAAACTATTCCTAGTCTAATTGACTTTGTAAACCTTGGCTTAGCCTATTCCAAATTTAAGTTTTCCCATGCCAAGCTAGACCCAGCCCTTTGCAACCTAGTTACTCAGAATGGCATGGCAATCATTCCAAACAGGGCTAACACAGGATCTCCATCACATCTTCAACAGATAGGCCTAATTACAAATAACTACTTTCAAGGGTCAAAAAATTACAAATATAAGCCTCAATCCAGTCATGGTACAACAAAAGTGAATTGGTGTACTATAAAGTCTAATGCATTGGGTTAGTGGTTTTGGAAAAAAAAAGGGGACTATATGGTGAGATTTTCTTGAATGGCAAAAAAGGTCCCAACTATAGTTCCTCCAACATCTGGAAAAGTTTCACATCCAGCAAGAGGCCTCACTTTGCCTCTTGCATCAACCTCAACTGGATACTTCAAGAGGTGTCCCTTCATTTCTGTAATATTGGCAGCAGCAAATTGTTGCCAATTCATCTCTCCCAGTGCTTTAAGCCGCCTCATGCAATCAAGGCTCTCAGGATAGCTGAAACATTCCTCAAGAGCTCCAATGTGCTCTGCCCACAGTGACATCCTATATCCATAGATCTACATGGAATGATCACCCAGTTCAGTTCAGACAAACTACTCTCAACAAATATATTTAAGAAACAGACATTTTTGAAGTTCAATAGGGAACACCATCATTCCCAGACAACAAGTTAGTGGCCAAATATGCATTGGAGAAAATTAGTGATGCATGTCAAACTGTAAAGGCATACTAGTAAATTCTCACTGAATTCCTAAGAACACCAAGGAAGTGTTTTTTTCATTGATGGGGTAAAGAGCAAGCAGTTGGGGGTGGATTTATAAAGGACCACAAAATTCCTACTATCCATTTTCATAAAATGAGGAGTGGGTCATCATTCCCTATCAGAGAGAAAAATGGTTTGACAGCTCCTGTAGATCACACCCTCACTCTTAACTCTTTCCATAAAAGCCCATTTCTCAGGAATTTGATATACAAGTGCCTTAAGGGTGCAAAGCAAAAAAGCTGAAAATCATGATCTCAGGGTTTCATAGATAAAGTTGAGACACATTACAAGAAATAAAATGGGGTAACAGTTATTTAAATTTTGGTAGAAACATCTGGCTGATGGTACAATAGGGTAACAGTTATGTTCATGGTTTGAGCAAGAATACAAGCTGGCTGACTTCTTACCTGCCCTCTGGGACTAGAAAGTTTTCTTGCCCATGTGTGCTGGGGCTGGTATGCACCCATTGCAATCTCAGTGTCTCTGGTTCCCTCCAAGGACCGCTGGTTGATGTTGGCTGATCCCACTATAACATATTCATCATCCACTATCATACCTTTAGAATGAACATAGATCATGAAGCGCCGATTCCTCCGAGCAAGTCCCTGGGCAACCAACATGATGTATATATAAAGCAGCAATGAGTGGAATGAGTGTTTGAATTGTAATGAAAAACATTCATAACTATATCATGAATTCTATTTATAGGTGAATCTTACGATTCGATACATGGTTTATCGAATCTTGCAATTCATTCGAGAGGGAGCAACAAATGACTAATATTAGTGAGTTTTGACTTTTTTTTTTTTTTTTAAATATTTCTATTTTTAAGAGGTTATTTACTGACTAACGAAATCTCTTAATTAATAATTGGTTTTTTAATATTTCTATATTTAAGAGGTTATTTACTGACTAACGAAATCTCTTAATTAAGAATATGTCTGATTTTAACAAGGTTTTAGAAATAAATAACCAATAAATCTCTTAATTAATAGGCATGTTATTGAAGTGTTTAACTATTCATGTGTTATTGGAAGATTATCTGAATGTGTGTGCATAAGAGAGAGAGAGAGAGAGTCTGGCAAAAGATGATTGCCCCAGCCCCAAAACCTAAAAATTAATTGTTAGAACCATCCCCTTTTATTAGGTAGGTTAAACAAAAAATTCTCCCTGCTTTTAGAGGTTTAGAGGGGTATTTTGGGCATACTGTGACTGAATCTGGGTTTCCACTAGTCTATTTCCACCAAAATGAGCCAAGTGGTAATTGGACCAAACATTCTGTGCCTCTGTTATATTTTGGTTTACAGACAAAAATGGTTTCAACCATTCCAGCTGGAAGGAAACAAATTTGACAACTACAAAATTGCATGCTTGACATTGGCTTAACAAGAAAAAGGGAGGCAACCACAACATATGCAGAGTATAAAATGAAGAGAAGTGCTCCAGGGACAAAACATAAACACTTACTTGTGGAGAGTTTGCTGGAAGGTGTCCACCAGAAGAAACATCTGCAACCTCACGATTGCCAAGGCAGAAAAAGTTCAAATAATCTTGTGGCACGTATGTTTTCTCTAGCCCAGCCTCTTCCAAAGCCTTATAAACTATTTGATACATCATTTGCATTGTTTTATTCTGCAGATATCAAATAAAAATCTCCACATGAACAAACAATGTAGTTAGTCACACAAAAGCTATAAATACAGTCATTTTAATGCTATGATAAACAGATACTTCAAAATATGCAACATATCCATCCTGTATACGTATCCGATACTTCTAATCTAAACTAAGTATTCCTCCATAGCCATGGTGCGTCCTTGCTGTATCCTTGCCATATATGAGCACCATAGCTTTCAATGTTAGCTATCCAGGGTACACCCATATACCTGTTAGCAACCCAATCAATCTCAATCAACCATGTCCCACTTCAATTCTAACCATGATAGATAATGTGGGTCGGAGTCTCCTCTATCTCTCTATCTCTTTGAACCCATCTTGAAAAGATCTTTCTCTCATCATGTCCTTTATGTAGGATCTTGCTAACTAAGATCCCTTTGTACTCATTCCAAATGTATAGGGATCCCTATTGTATTATAAATACGCAATCGATACAAGGACAATGTATGTGTTGGATTACAACAATCTTATAATTCCAACAATGCTAGAGAGAGATGTAATGTAAGAGATTATTATCAAGAAGATAAAGACTGAAAGTTTAGGGTTCGCGATCTTTAGATTGGTGTACTCAAAAAATTAACCCAATAGTGTGCAAAAATAAACAATAATGCAGCAGAAATAAAATCATATGCACACACCACAAGGACACCAGATTTAGCATGGAAAACTCTAACCGGGTGAAAAACCACAGATCTGAACTGGATTAATAATCAAGCACTATGAATCTCGCAATTACAAGAAACTCAGATTTCCTCCCAGATATCCCCTACCTAAGGACTGAAGTTACCTTGTGTCGCTTCACACTTCAACGACTTCACACCATTGATTGCAACAGACTCAATTCTGCGCTTGACTCCTCAAATCTTCTACGCAAAAAGATGGTCTTCTACAAAGGATGCAGAAGAGACTAGTTCTAGAGAACTTGGCAGCACAACTTCTTAATAAATCTCTAGAGAAGAATTTTCTCAATTAAATCTCTAACTTAGAACTTTGAGAGGTGAGGTATCTCTTTAGAATAACCCTTGAGTCCTTTAAATAGCCCTTGGGACGTGCTTAAGGATTCCTAACTTGATTAGGATTAAAACAAGCAGTTTTGGCACAATTAGAAAGAAGTTTCTAATTTAACTTGGACTCTGCCACCTTGTCCGCTCGAGCGGATGAGGTTCTGTTTCAGCGCAAAAGGCTTCTATCAATGTGTCTGGCCATTCTGACTCGTTTCCGCTCGAGCGGATGATGTAGTTGCTCGAGCGGACCCCATTCTGGTTGATCCGGAATTTCAACACTTCTATTTCATTCAGCTTTCTTTTTTTGAGTCCTTCTAGTCTTCTATCTTTAGAGTCCTTTTCTAAATAAAGAGTACAACTCAATGGAGCTCCAGAGTTTTGTCCAACCCTTGAATTAGCCAATAAACAAAAAACTAAGAAAGACATGATTAGGTTGGTTTTAATTATTAGAGATAAAAGATAGACTTGTTAGAGACTTTAGGATTGGGTTATAATTTAAATAATCTGAAACGACCATGTGATTGAGGGGGATGTTAGAGATTATTATCTAGAAGATAAACAGAGGATTAGATTGGTTTTGATTATTAGAGATAAAAAAAAAGGCTTGTTAGAGATTTTAGGATTGAGTTTGAATTTGAATTATCTGGGTATTACTTTCTATAAATTGGGAGGATATCCTTTCTTATGTATAAACCAGGTTAACAGTGATTTTATGGGAATGTCTTGATTATTGAAAGTTTATAAGAGAGAGAGATGTAGGATTGTTAACTAAACATCTCTAGAAGCATCATCCTACAACATTATATAATGTGTAAATTTAGATGCCTTGAGCCCTGAAAAATGAATGTTGCCGACCTTCCAACAATATGGTTGAACGGGAACAAGCTTCTTGCGTTGTCAACTAAAACATCATTCAAAGCATCATCCTACTACATAATGTGAAAGTTGTAGTGTTTGCAAGAATGGATGCTAGTTCCAATTAACCAAACCAATGCACAGCGGATGTAAGCAACCAAACAAGATAGAACTATCTAATCAATCTACCAATCACGCACCACAAGAAGGTAGACACAATATTTAACGTGGAAACCCTATTTAGGGAGAAAAACCACGATCTAGAAATTAAGAACTAATGAACAGTTATAAGATATACTCATAGCTCCTTTACCTCAGTCAGTACCTCGACCTAAGGACTATAGTTGTTCTTGCACAACTTCCGCTGCCACGACTTCCCCGCAGTGCACTGTTCCCCTTACTTGATCTCGTCGCATCTTGTCAACCAAGATGAACTATCTTCTACAAGAGAGTAGAAGCAACAATAATCTTCTAGAACAGATCTTCAGCACAACCTCTCAATAGCTCTAAAGAAACAAGGAAATCTCTCTTATGGTATTCTAACCTCAGATCAAGAGAGAGAATTAACTTCTTGTCTTGTCTTATGGTTGAGAGCAACACCTTATATATAGCCCCAAATTCGTGCCTTAAAAATAGAACACAATAGGACTCAAATTGGGAAACCCAGTCTCAAAAGGAAACAATTCGGGCAGTCCTGATTTGGAAAATTCCCGAGGACCAATTGATAGCACAGAGGAACCAATCGATCGGGTACCCCACATCCGGTCGATCGGGTCAACAAGTCCGATCGATCGGGCCTCGTGGATGGTGTCTTCCGAATTTCTTCTGTTTTCTTCTTTTCTTCTCTTAGCTTTTCCGGCGACACAACCATAGTCCATTCTAAAATAAAATAGAAAATACAACTCAATGGACCCAGAGTTTTGTCAACACAAATAAAATCCTAACATAATGAAATGTGCAGATCTAGATTTCTAAGTATTGTAAAGCATCTTTTAATGCATTAATGATGCAAACATTCAAAACAATCCAACTAATTGACAAATAAGCTTCAAAGATGATTTTGAGATCACCTGCCAAAAGAGAATCCTTTGTGTAGGAACCCCTGTAGGATCACCCTCAGGCCACATCGGGATGACTATATATGCAGAAAATCTCTCATTTGCTTTTATTTTGTTTGCAATTTTAAGAGCAATTTCCATTGGTATTAAGTTGTTAGCACCTGTACAACAAATGAACTCCTTAATAAAGCAATTTTACCACAGATGGAAACTTTGTCGTTGGTTGAGCAAAATGAGTTAAATAATGCAAAAAATAAACAGGATTACAGAAATAAGAACACGTCCACAGAAAATATCTATTAAGGATCCATAATGGATATGATTATTGCATCGCGCATTCTATGATCTCAATAAAATAAATATAACCTTCATTCCACGTTTCAAACTTCATTTAGGAAGTTTTTCATGAAAATGAGATTAACCCTTGTACATCACTCATGTCCCACAAAGTTTTCCATCAAAGAAGACTACAATATTGAAAGCTACCATACTAATCCACTTAACATACTAAGGGAAACATTTATCATGGGTAATGCGATCGCAGAATCTCTATCCTGAATAGAATCCGCAACCAGGACAGGCACTGAAAATAAGAAACTAAACTTTTCTGTTTGTGCAATACATTAGGATTATCCGTCAGATTGAACATACTAACATACAAAAATCCTTGGTCCTATGTAAAACTGAAATCTTGACGATTGTTTCTCCATCCCTAGAATTTTCATTATTCATCAATAACTACTAACTTCTACTGGTGTGTTACTTCACTTCCATGAGCTGAAGCTGCTGAACAACCACAGAAATCTTTTATGTAGCTCACCCTTACTGTGACACCCCCTTTGGGGCCCACTTGGGTGTGTGTCAATCACTAGGAGTTGATGTAAAAATCAAGAGCCTTTACTATGAAAAATCACATTTGAAGACAGAATTACCAAAGAGAGTGAATCAAATGGATTAACAATAATTCCTAGAATTCTGCCACAACTATGCAGTGTTCTTTTACACTAAAAAAATATGATGGTTCTGTTCCTCCACAAACATCCAGCCCCAAACTATCACATGTTCTTTATCAAATGGTGCATCATGGTAGACCAAGTTTTTTGGCCCCTAACAGCTTACCTTAACATGTCTCAACAGATAAACTGCATAGTCTTTCTAAAACTGAAAGAGGAGAATGATTCACCAAAGAGATAATACTTATACTTATTTACTCATGGCGGACAAGTTACAAGTGTCTCTAATTGATGTCTTATCTATTTATGAATGGAAGACCACTGTCTAACAGGTTATAAATCAAACCTAGGTCATTATATGAAGACCAGTTATATGATGACCCCAGGAAGTACTGGTTCTCGATGTAAATGAAATGTTGAGCAGCTCGAATAGCCTTTACATAAGCTGTATGTATACTCATGTCGATCAGTACGTTTTTCCCACAAACCAGGTTCTACAATATAAAAGATTACAGTTAATTGCCTCTGAAATGACCAATCAAATTAAAAAATAAGCATAAATGTCAATAACAGGAAACCTTCAACAATTGTAGTAATTACAATAGTTACTTACCTTGATAGTGCCCTCTTTTGGATCCTTTGGAAAACCTTTAACTGAATTCGAATCAATCGAACGGAAAACCTGCACTATTTGGGGAATTGACAAGGTTTTCTAAAAGATCATGCGAAAACCAATTCCAGCAATAAACATATTACTATTCACCTGCACATGCCAAGCCTCTGGATCATTCTCACTTGAGTGTGAGATATCATGCATTCCAATTATGTCTGGAATTCTTTCAATCCGGAGCAGCGCATCATCGTACATTGACTTCTTCAATCTTTTTATTCCATGAGGCTTTGAAGCTTTTAGCCAACGCTCCTCAAAGTTGGTGAGAACATCATATGCTGCTGGACCATCAATCTTACAATGCAGATCATGCCATGGTTCTCTTGGACATTTGAGATTAGTTCCCTGTTTAAGAGAAGGCCCAAGTGGATTAGGGCAGATTAGGTGGCCATCCAGAAATTTGCCTTAGTGAAGTTGGGAGAAAATGGTGAATTCTGAGTAAGGATTTAAATTGGCTGACAAAATCCAAGAGATATGGAAGTTGTTCTGTTTCATCCATTGTAAAAATGACATATATGAACACCAATCCAGACAATTATAATCATGGAGTACAGGATGTTATAACACAGATATGACATTTGGCTTCCTGATTAAAATTTATGAGAAAAAAAAATGAGAGGGGCCAAACTCAAGTGGAAAAGTTCGAAGGTTGTCAAACAATAAAGTAGGTATCATTGTTGGCAATGTCAAAAAAGAAAAAAAAGTTCCCCTGATACTACTCATATGGATCAATATAACTGACCCGAAGTGAAGATTTTCATGTTTTAACCTTATTTTCATGGTTCTTTCAGAGAGGAATTGGGGGAATGCTCTCTAGGGATTTTTCTTGCTTACATTCATTCATTCTTTTTTGTAATGATTAATGTGACGCAAACCTGCAACTTCATGGCTAAGGTGATAAGCACCTTCCAATTGTGCTACGGGCTCTTGCCAATACTGGGGGGTGTTCAAGGTCAGATTCAAAACACAATTGCAACTTAAAGATCCAATCTCTAGTGGTTTGAGTATGATTTTTTTTAGAACTTATTGATGACTCATAAGTCATAAGATACTTAAAAAATATTGATTTGGGACTTTTTTTTATAAAATAGAATCACCTATAAACCCCTACAGAATGGAGTTCTAAGAATGACTTGCTCCATTTTCCTTGATTCATGGACTTTTAGGACTACTTTTTGGGGATGTTTTAGTTTTTTTGATCTTCAGTTTTATCAAATTTTCTAAAGTAATCAGCTTAGTTTTCATTTTATGTTTTCAACTTAAATAGATGTGCAAATTTTCAAATGCTCGTATCTATGCATTTTAAAGCGAATGTTTTTTGTATTTTATTCAAGATAGACTAACAAAAACACAAAGTTGGATAAAAGAAGTAACTGGAATTCAGCATTATAACAGCAGTCAGATCTTACCGTAAATGTGGGGTTGTGATAATCATCCTTGTGCACTGTTTGTAATGTCCTAAATATAGGATGCCTAGGAGTGTCATATCGACCATCACATAAGTCAAGTCCTCCAACAAAGGCTATAATTTTTCTCCTGTTATGACCAGCATCAGCATCCACGATCACAGTTTTTTGATGATGTGTATAGATTGCTCCGACTTCCTAGTGACCAAGAACTGAAAGAATGAGTAAAATGCATGCAATGACTAATGGGTTCAAGAACAACAACTAGCCATGAAAAAGTATAACTAACAAAGAAGTCCACAAACACACAACATAAAAGCAAATATTGTGACTTGTTCAGACTGTAATGAAGGACAAAATGGTTGAGAATCATGTCCAGAAAGTAAACCTACTAAACCTACAATATCAGCGGAAGTCTAAATACGCTATTTATTGTTGTGGCTAGTCATAAAAAAGTATGATCAGAAAGTAAACTTTCATTGTTAAGGCCATCAAAATGCGAATGGTTCATTTCGGACAACTTGCGCTGGAACTACTAACGAACTATTCTCATTAAGTTCACTGAGTTGAGTCCTATAAATCCATCGGTGGGCCTTATCTGAAAAACCAAGGCACTCAAAAGCATTGCACCCAGGGTATTAGCACTAGTCCATATCTAACTCCAATAATAGTTGGCCCCGCTTTAAGATTGATCACCGGTAAAACACACAATTTTCCTTTGGTTTTTTTTTTAATCGAGTGATTACTCATGATTAGTCAGATGGTGAACCTGACTCTGCTTGAAGTAAAATTAGGATAAGAGTAAATGTAATGAAGAACATTTATTTTGTGTGGTTTAGATTTCAGATAAATGTAATGAAGAACATTTATTTTGTGTGCTTTAGATTTTAGATGTGGGACCTAGAGATGGACTTATAGCATAGATATAGATGAATTAGTTCATCAAACTAGTTGAACTCGAACTACAAACCAGATAAATTGAATAGCAAATAAAATGAACCTACTCCATCAAGTTCTCTAATCAAGCTAAGTCTCAATTTATGGATTGCAGACTCAAATTAATTGAAATGTGAACCATTCTAAGGGAGCACAAGCAAGCTCGTGGTAGCTCATCGTTAACAACAAAAATGAAAAACCATTTTAAAAAATAAGAAATAAAATGAAGAATATCTAACTCAGGCACTCAGCTCTAAGAAATTTCACAATAGGTTCCACATGAAAATAAATAATATAATAGTCTCCTATGTTGGCTCAACCATGTAGAAAATAAATTAAGCATACTAGTAGATAATTCATGTTACATATTATAAAAGTTGATCAAAATATGTACATATTAGTTTAGTAATGTACAAAATATTTTATGCTTATCCTCAAGACTGATTTTACTCTTTTGCATGCCAAAACGTTATGTTGAGTCACATGTAGAGTATTTGGCATTGTTTGGTGGCTAATGCTCATGCCACATGTATAGTTGATGAGTCACCACAAATTTTTGCTGACATCGGAGCCACAATTTAGTTTATGTTGCAATTTGCAAAGCAGAGCATATGCTGTTAATAACCAAAAGCTACATTTCATCATGTTTTGTGTGAGGCTAATGACATGGTGGACTGTCTTACAGGGGAAGGAGTGTTTTGGTTTAACATTTCTTTTGATGTTTAATTTTTGTTTCTCTTTGCGATGTAAACTTTCCTGTTGTTTTGTGTTGGGCTGTTTTTCCCCTGTCTTGTTTTGTTTTCTCTTTTGAATAAAATTTATTGTTATAATAAAAAGAATAGAAAGTATCTAATGAGGCACCAAAGAAGAATCACGAATAATGAAAGAAAACATTCATCAAACCAAACCTGCTGTTTCACCCAGCTATGTCGTTTTCCAGCAGAACGAGGACAGAGCAGCACTTGCACTGAGGAGTTCTTAAAAAAACGGTGAGTCTCCTCATCATGGGTTTGCATGACTCCATCCTGCAAATTATGAAATGCACATGCGAACCAGTCAAACACATATATCAAAGCCATTTAAAAGCAGTTATAAGTAGTAGACTAAGAAGTATAAAGACTCGATTCAAACGAGACGTTGAAGAATATATAGAACAATCAAATTAAAAAAATATAAATAAATGAAAAATATAAAAACAAACATCTTGTCTTAATGTGTAATTTACCAAATTGAAAAAGACTAATGACAGTCATACATGTATGTATATACAGATGAAAGGATGCATGGCACTATTAGCATAGATTGTTGTGGTACTTGGTAGTTTTAGCAAATGCTGTTCAGATTGCTCTATGCTAAGTTCATGATTTCAATCCACCAATCAAAATTCATGCAGTTTCATTGAGCTTAGCTGTCCCACATTTTTAAGCTTCTAGTTTCTGTAAAAAAATCCTTCAGCCATTGTCTTTAAAAAATCACCATATAGCTAAATCCTTACCCAACAGACATTGATTAGGAACCTTGAACATAACATTAACTAGAAGTTTAGTCAGTGAGGCACTATGCAAATAAAAAGTAAAATATAGAGTTTTCTATTTGGATATTGAGAGTAAGGCACATTGGAAGCAGGCATGGATTCCATGGCTTTTGTAACCCAGTGTACTTTTCAGTGAACATCTCTGAGTGTGGATTGTACACCCATGGAATCATAGCTGTGGAATCTGTGGCTTGGGGAATCCACCATGTACTTTCCCAATGGACATCTTTGAGTGTGGATTCCACCACCCATGAAATCCACAATTCTTTTTTTTTTTTTTGGGTGCAGTGATGGAGATAGTGACAAGTGACATCAGACTGAGAAGAGCCCCTCTCCATGGAGTACAAGAGCCATGCCTCTACAATTGACATCAGATTGAAAAGAAATTTTCTCTAGTAAAACCAAGTAAAAGATGCTGCAATTCTTCAAGAATCTATTTTAACCTCTGGAGATTAGATTAATATTTTTATGACATTCCGGAATTAGATTAGATTAACCTCTGGACCACTGCAATTCCGGAATTAATATTTTTATGTACAAGCAAGAGAAAAGTGGGGTAGCCAATGAAATATCCGAGGAGAGAATGAGAGAAACTCAATTCGAAGGAAATTCTTTTGCTCTTTTTAGATGTATCTTCATTTTAAATAATGTAACATTTTCCTGTCCTTTTTCTTTTTACATGAAGATAATAAAGAAAAACAACTGTATGCTATGCCAATTACATGGGGTCTGCCAAATTATTTGGAGAGGTAGCTTTCACTCCTTACATAGCACAACACAATTCAGGCCATACCTTCTCTATATTGCATTTCTCAACATACAATGTCACCTATGAATTTATTAAAATAGTAGTGTGTTTTATCTAATGTTGTGGTCTTCCTTTTGTTATGTTATGTTTTTTGTTGTTTGCTTAGATGTGTAACTCTCTACTCTTTTTAGACAATAAAAAAAAATTAAATGGTATAAATACATACAAAATATCCACTACATTACACTATATACAGTTAATACGTAGCATGGAGTATGGAACATTAATACCCATGTACCATTCAATGATGATCCTCTATGAGGTTCAGATACGGCATGAATATGGTGGGACATGCCATGGACGTGCCAGGGACACAAATTTCACACATAAAAAATGAAGTATCGGACACGATATAACATGATACATTGCCTATTTTGAAGTACCCATGCATCGTAGATGATTATATATTCATTTAGCCAATAGTTTTCAGTAATCAGTACGTTTTTCCTTTTCACTTCCTTCGTCATTTGATATTACATTGACAGATAATTGAGCATATTGTCTAGAATTCCAACATATTTATGATATAAATCACCTTGATGATGAAAAGAGAGAGAGAAGACGACACTTAGATATTTCAGAAATGGAAACAACTCCATATCAAATCTATGTATAATACTTCCATAAACTTGATCACTTGGTGATATATAATACAAAATTTTCACGTCCCCTTGCTCCAAGAAAACAAGCAAACCACAATGAAACAAGATAAACTCTTAAGAAAATGCATAATATGCAATGAGAAAAACCACCAGATTCATATTTCTGAAATAATATAGCAAGGATAGCTTAACTAACTCATTTTAATAATATAGCAAGGATAGCTTAACTAACTCATTTTATGTTATCAAACGCACTAAAATAAAATTTCTCTAACAAGAAAGATCCATTAATGAGTGGATAAAGATAATTGGAATATCAACCATGCAACTAGGGGAATGGTCAAGGCATTCTCGCAATATAGGAGTGGTCCCAAGATTGAGGTACTTGAGCACATATTATGTAATGTTGAGGAAAAAGGATAATTATAGCTCAAGCAAAAAGACATGTATTGCAATTATGTTCAGGCTCATGGGGGAAAACAAATATGCGGCAATATCTTGATTCAAATAGAGAGCCACCTTACCGTTTGAAGAACCCAAAATTTCCTTGAAGTAGGATCATCCCAGACAAGAAGCAAAACCCTTACACCTTCTTGGGACTTTTCCCTGAGAAGGTCCCCCAAAGTGCAGTTGGAAGCATAGTTCGCTTCTCGGACCAATCTGACCTTATGGTAAACTGACCACCCAACAATGTATATCAATCGTTTGGCCTGGCTGATAGCATTGAAGATGTCCTGCCAGCACTTTCCATGCTCATACAACTTCTCATGATCAAGCTCTAAACCAGGAAGGCAACCTTCTGGGATGTGGGCATCCTGATAAAGCGTAACCTTTCCACCTCTCCTGAGTGGGAAATACGTGCCTGGTACTCCAAAGTAATCAGGACCAGCTCCCACTCCATTGTGATACATGGTCTCTTTCTCAATGGGAACATACAGTATACAAAGCCTCAAAACAGCCCTGGGACTACAAGGTTTTCCACTGGCATTAAGGATTGGGAAACACCCCTCAACCTTTTCTCCGCCATATATCTGCTCAGTGGGGATCGCCACGGTCCCGATAAGCTGGGACCCAACAACATCACTGTCCTTGACAATGAAGAGAACTTCAGCAGCATAGTGTGCAACCGGCACATAAAAATGCTGCATCCAAACAGGGTTCTCACTATTACTGATCACATATGTCCTCCCAACCACAGCATTTGATACCGAAATTGAAACATAGGGGTCGCTGGTCATCATGTGATGCCGCTGTAAATGGCTATCAACCTTGCTGTTTAATTTCCCAGAGAAACTCCTCCCAAACATATCCTTCAATGTCTTAGAGAACATATCCATGTTTGGAAGATTCATCGCTTGCAAAATCCAAATATCTAAACTCCCATGTAACAAAAGCACCTTGAGCGACGCTTTCGACGGATGGAACGGCACAATTTGCAGTTGGTTCTGAGCACACTGTGATCCAACCCGTGAGAATGGTAGTGTGGCAGGGCTGGGTGGGAGGGGCGAAAAATTGGTTGGACCCTGATAGCCACCATTAAATGAATGATTGGGATAACCATATACAGCAGTTTGATTGTACCATGGATTTGGGCTAGGCAACCCATGACCAGAATCTGAAGAATTCAACGCCAATTGAGGCGCCGACGGGCCATGTTGGGTCAAATTTGCATCAGCTAAGACATTGTGCAAAGGATACGAAGAAGGGGATGCACCTTGGGACAGAGACGAGATGGTCTCATCTTGATCTGGTGAAATGGCGCTGTCCTGGCAATGGAAATCTGGCGACCAGCTATTGAACCGAGAATGCGATTGCGGCCTAGGCGTTTCTCCCCATTGATAATGCTGATGCTGATGATGGTTAGAGAAAGAACTGCAATGGAAACTCCTTTGGGGAGGAGGATACAGGGGAGGAGAAGGAGAAGGCGGATTCTAAATCGGGTACAGGTAGGGAGACGGGGAATGGTGGGGGTAAGGATGGGGAGGAGGAAGGAACGGCTGGGATGGAATGGGGTGTTGGGGATAGAGATGAGGAGGAGGGTTTGGAGATCCAGAATAGGAATATGTAGGAGGAGGAGGAGGAAGATACCTATAAGCATAGGGATCTGATGTGTAGGAGCCGTAATTTTCCATGGCGATTTGAATTGAAACGAGTTAAGGTTCTGGTTCTGGTTCGTCTTTTATGACAACATCTGTGGTTGTAAATCTGAATCGATTGTGATTTTTATTTGTACTGGCGCGTTTGGATGGCAACGCGAAATCAAATCGCGTTGGAAGAGAAGATGAGGACTGAAAGCCGCGTCCTTCATATGTTAATATATGAGTTTTCATGCGTTTCGCGCCCACGGACGGTTGGTTGGTTATTCGCAGTCGTTGGTTTTTGAAATTTAGTTGTCCTAACGCCTATCTCGTTAGGCCAAGTTGACGGATCCGGATCCCTGTTTGGACCAATCTTTCCCTGTTTGGTCCAACACATTTATTTTGTACATGAGACGGTACTGTCAGGCTGCACCGTTTTTTGAACTCAACAAGGTTATGTGTCACCCCTGATTGGTCCCAAGCAGGGGGTCCCGTTCTCAAGTTGAGGGTGTGACTCCAATTCAAATACTGTAGGAATTATTATTTTTTAATATTCTGGTAATAAAATCGATCTCGGGATTTCAAAAGTCACTTTGGGAAGTGTAAAGTTCATCTAGGAAAGCTAAACATCATTTGATTGTTGTGTAAGAATATGTAAAGTCATGTCTCGTGGGAGTGTCCTTTGGTAGGCTTTAAAAGGACGTGTTGTAGTTGTTTTTGTGGCATGTGAAAAAGGTATATGAAACAAGAGTCTTTTTTTTTTATTATTATTATTTACTCTATTTCCTCTTTAATAGTAGTTTCAAAAAGAAATTTTTAACCGCACCAAACAACATTAGCACCAATTTATCGACGAGAAAGAATTTGCATTAAACATGAATTTCTAACTTCCATGAAAAAACCTTTTTCGAAGTATTTAAAAACCATGGAATTTGCTGATATTACAATTTCATCTTTGCATGGAAATTACTTGTACACAAATGTGTCCTAAGTGTTTGGTATGTCATTATTATTTTTTGTTATTGTGAGTTGAGTGAGAATATATATTTTATAAGTGTTTTGCTCATTTGGCCGTAAAAGCCCACACACATACATAAGCACACACACTTCTTTGTATTTCTACAAATGACTAGTATAAGAGCATTTATTCAAAGTGACATTAGATTATATCTTTCTACAAAGTGGTATCATAGCCTTATTCAAATCATGGCTTGAAAGTGCACTTACTAGAATGGATACTAGTTTTAAATACCAATGCATAGCGGAAGTAATCAACCAAATAAGATAGAACTAACAAAACTATCTATCAATCACACACCACAAGAAGGCAAATACAAATTTAACGTGGAAACCCTATCAATGGAGAGAAACCACGGTAAGAAAAATCAATCACTATTGAACGGTTACAAGATCTCACAGCTCTTTTATCCCAATCAGTATATCAACTTAAGGACTGTAGTTCTTCTTGCCAAACTCCTCGCTGTCACGACTACTTGTCGCGCACCTCTTCCCGTGCTTGATCCCCCTTCAATCACCTTGGGAACCAAGATGAACCAATCTTCTATAAAGAAATATAAGCTTTACACTTTTTAGAGCAA
The DNA here is from genome assembly GCA_028538565.1 of Umbellularia californica. Taxonomy (NCBI): domain Eukaryota; kingdom Viridiplantae; phylum Streptophyta; class Magnoliopsida; order Laurales; family Lauraceae; genus Umbellularia; species Umbellularia californica. The sequence goes on from JAPQWN010000005.1 coordinate 69,808,028, forward strand.
AGCTTCAGCCAGTCTCTCAATTGATTGCTCTAGAGAAAAGTTCTCTCTCTCTCTCTCTCTCTTAGATCTCTCTTGCTCAGAATAATGACACGTGGTGTCTACTTTTGTGTCGAGAGAAACACCTAATTTATAGCCCCATATCCGTGCATAAGACTTCTATTAATGATCTATTCAGAATATCAAGTCTATACAAACTCTAACATAGAATCCGGATCCAACTAAGCATAGTCCACCATGTTCGTTATAGTGAGCAGGGAGTTCGCTATAGCGAGCTCTTTCTCTGGCCCTAGCCTAACTGCAACTTCGCTGTAGCGAAGTCCATGTATGCTATAGCTAACACATGTTTTGGAAAATAGCTTGAACTCTCCAAAACTTGCCAATCTTCACTTCAATATTCACTTCAGGTCTTCCGATAGCTCAATCACAGTCCATTATAAAAGAAATAGCAAAATACAACTAAATGGACCTAGAGTTTTATCCAATTCATGAATTAGCTAATCACAACAAAATAAAATTCCTAACATTGCTTCAACAACATGTTGCAACCACAACTTCCTTGATTTAGTGGTAAGAACTATAACCAATGGAGTATTCAAATGAAGGTGATATATGTGTCTAAACAACTATTGAACATTGTTGAAATCAGACCGGTTTTGAAGAACCAACAGATCTTAGTACTCTCACTCAACAACAATTCAATGAGTTGAAGGAGAATCACAAGAAGGATAAGAAGGCATTGTTCTTCATTTTCCAAGTGGTGGATGAAGTTGTCTTTGAAAGAATCTCTTCGGTCAACTCGGCAAAGCAAACATTGAACATACTTTATACATCATACAAATGAGAAGATAAGGTAAAGACGGTGAGAATATAAATTTGAACACTTGAGATTGTCTTGTGGGTTGGTGCAATAGGAAGTGCAAAGGAATAATGCAAGAAGACCACCATCTTTTTTTTTTATAATAAAGCCTTGAATCCATGAAGAAAGACTAGGGAAAACCCTTAGGTCACGTTTGACAACCAAATCTTTAGGGAAAGATTTTTGGTTTCCCTAAAGTTGTGGTAAAGCCATGTTTGACAATTGTAAATTCCTGAGGATTTAGATGAATAGAAATCGATCCGACCACCCCCCATAAGATTTGAAAATCTCCACTTAAGTGAATTTGCACATTGAACCCTATTTTTCTAAGCTATATGCATCGATACACACCAATATCAATGTGAAATTCTCAACTATACAAATCGCGACTGAGGAATCCTTGTTCCAATGGTAGTGAAGAATAATCAGATCTATGGATTCTTTACTTGTTACCAAACATGCTCTTAAAGAAATGGGAATTTACATTATTTCTCCATTAGAAACATAACGCAAACGTTCTTTCATATTCTCAAATTCAACTTCTTCATTAAATTAGTTTCCTTAATTAAAAGGATTTTAAATAGCTCCCAGTGGGTTTGACCCGTATTTACCACAGTCTCAAAAAGGCAACTGTGCACTTGCGGCTAATTAGTGTATTAAAGATTGCACATCAGGGCTAGAAATGTGTAGAGATTGAAAAACTGAAATTAAGTTATTTTTCTATTTTTCACTTGTTTTTCAAGCTCCGAAAGGATCTAAGTAATGAAACTTCATCCATTCGGGTTTATCACATCTATTAAAATATTGTACAGTTTAGATCATAAATTGAGGGCCCACAAAATTGTAGATCATCAAAAAGTAGGGTTTTGATTTTTTTATTGTATTTTTCACATTTTTCTCAAACATGTGACTAGCTAATATATGGAAATTTATTTTCTGAAGTCTATTATCAAGTTGAGAATATTGAATGGTTCAGCTCATAAATTGGAATCTCATAAAATTACGTAAATTCAGATCCATATGATTTTTTTTTTACTTTTGTTTATTCACATTATTCACACATATATTTGTCAAAATGAACGAAGCTCTAAGTCTTCCGTCTACTAGATCAATAAAAAGTTTGAACGATCTGAATTTCAAATTTGGGTGCACAAAAGGCTTTAAAAAAAGAGAAAGAAGGTGGTTGATGCAATATTTGATCCCATGAACTGTTAGATTTGAAAATAAAGTGGAGGCATACAGCAACTTTGTTGAGGTTTGTAATGGTTTTTTAGAATCGCTTCATTTATATATTATTTTAAAATTTTATATTTGTGATGCGTAAATGAGTGTAAAAAAACATATTCAATTAACATTAACATATGTAAATGAGGGCAAACAATAATACACGGGAAGGCTGACTCAATAATCCACGGTAAATAGATTAAGAGAAAGTAGTGGAGCAAGTCGATCAATTGAAATGGCAGAGACAAGAATGTCGGCTATAGAGTATTAGAGCAACTCTGAGTGTTAATTAATTGAAATGCATGTAACTAATGATCTACTTAATTAAATGTGGATGGACTTCTCTAAATACAACTTAAGGGGTTGTTTGCCTTTTAGCTTGGGATACGAAAATGAAGTTGGTAGATGTGTGAATTTTACATGTTCAAAACTTACATACATGTGAAACACATGTAAAAACATTCGTATGACAACCTCATTTATACAAGCATAAATTAGCTGAAACTAAAAGAAGGTTTTAGTTAATTATAGCTACAAAACTAAGCTGTCATCTAATAAAACATAAGCCAGATACTTAGTACCTAAACAATAAATCATAAAATGATATCATTTAAATAGGATTTGTATTGTTCTAAATTCTTATAGTGAAAATTTATTGTATTAATTGAGCAGAAGTAATCAATGATTCAGCAGTATAGTGTTTGGTCCTGCCAAGGTAAGGCTCTAGCCCGGATGGGTAATGTTTATATAAAACAAAAAGACTTCCACTATTAGCTCAAGCAGTGACTTAGTTGGCCGGAACGTTTGTGAGAGTGAGAAAGTGCATGTGCTTGAGTCTTCATCCCATTAATAAAGACATTTTTTCAAAAAAATTGTATATCTCATTTGTTTTGGGCTCTCTTCTACTAAATCCAAGCACGGCCCGTATCTTAAGCCTATATAGAATCTAGGTTCAAGTTTAGCCCGTGTACTAAAACCTAAGGTTATAGCCTGGCCCAAAGCAATTTGGTCCTTGGTTGGGCTGGGCCAGCCAGTCCATGATCACCCCTAATTGGATCAATCAATATGCATGTGAGTAGCACTGTCAATAGAATCCATGCAAGAAAATATCATTTAGTTTTTATATTAAAAATAAAAAATTAATTTGATTTCATATGTGTAGATTATCTGAGATCTAAAACACAATATTATTTCTTTAAAAAAACTCTATAGGCTTAAATAGACTCGCTAATAGGGAAGATGCTATCACCATGTGTAAGAATTCAAAAATAAAGTTTCTATTAATTTTTAGATAAAAAAAAGATTTAAAAACGTACCTAATTTCATCACTCTTGAAATAAAGTTTTAAAGAAGAATCGACAATAAAAAAATCCAAAAAGATTTCACATGTTTTCTACTTGCCATTAATTTTTGGATAGAAAAGAGATAAATAAAAGTGCTAAATTATAACACTCTTAAAACAAACTCAATATTTCCAATTGAAAATGTCTATTATCAATCTCAGAAAACACTAACCCCAGATTTAAAGTCCTTAATCCAAGTTCCAGAAAGCCCTAACCTCAAAATCAAAACATTCCCAATTCTAGAAATCCCTAATCCCAAATTGAAATTCCTAATCAGAACTGAAAAAAGTCTATTTTCAATTTCAGAAATCACTAACCCTAAATCTGAAATCTTTAATCAGAAATTCAGAAATTCCTAACCCTAAAATCAAAGTTATAAAAGATTTTAACTCTTAATTGAAATCCCTAATCAGAAAACCAGAAATCCCTAACCCCAAGTTTGAAATCCCTATTAAAAAGTCTATAAAATTTCAGATATCCTAAACAAAAAATCATCTCCCTAATAAAACCCTAATCCCAATTTCAGAAAAGAAAAAAAAAAAAAATCTAAAGCTCAGATCATATGACAATGAAAAAAAATGTAAAGGAGGGACTTACTAAACTAAATTAAACGATAAAAAATATAAAAAAAGGCTTCAGATACCTAATGAATTTGGAGGCTCGTTACTAAGCTGGTGAGTGTCGAATTTCTAAAAAAAAACTAAAAGAAGTAAAACAACTTCATATATAATAGGAAGAAGAAAAATCAATTATAGATGGAGAGTAGATTAATTATATGAGACTTTGGTACTCAAACTTGTTATATGAAAGGTTGATAACATGGGTGTTCATGGCCTAGGTTGGGGCAGGTTGTGTAATATATCCAGGCCCAACTCCTTTTATTTAGACAATTGGACTAGGTTGGGGCGGGTGTTCATGATATAAGTGCTCTGTTGAAGTCTAACCTTCCTAAAATAGATTAAGTATGAGCTTTGGCTGAACGTGTTTTTAGTAAAAAAAAATGCCCTCCATATATTACCTAAAGTTGTAGCGTAGTTGGTTGGTAACTATATTTGTATGTGAAAGGATGCGTGTTTAAGTCACCTCTTTTGAATTTTTTTTTATTATTGCGAAAATTGTATGTCTTATTCAGACAGGGTCGGGGTTTGGGCCCTCTACCACTAAATCTAAGCATGGCCGGCCCATGTACCGAAATCTAAGTCTGAAGCTCGGCCTAATGTGGGCTAACCTTGGCAGGACCTAATTCATGATCACCCCTCCTTCGTTAGAATGGAGGTCACGTTATGACATGTTGGAAGCATTATTCAGCTGGAGCATTTTCCCTGAAGGACATCTACAAAGCCCTCCATCATGTACCTAGCTACTGGACCCCACCCCAACTAGAAGAAAATCCAGTTTCTATCCCTTCCATCTAAAATTTAAATGTGCCTATGGTGATGTCTAAGGGTTATGCATCATGACTCAAATGTTCATTTGCCTCCTTGATCTGGTCTATACCTTTATCATTGGAGGCACCTTACATCAAAATCCATCGGATTTTCTTTCATTTCAGTCATTAGTTTGGGCATCTTCACCAGTTGATGGCTCCTTAGGTGCCATAGTTTGCTGGTATATTTGGAAGGCACGAAACGATAATATATATTTTTGACAGGCTTCCTTGCATACTTAATTGGTCTATTGGCATCAAGGCCTTCCATCTCTTCTATTGGTCAAATCACAATATAACTCTTAATTATATATATAAAAGCACCAGCTCTTTTTAAGAGAGAGCGACACGTGGCGCAACCTCAAGCTTTTTACCACTCTTATTCCGGAATTGCCCTTTTAATCTTCCCTCAAATCTCTTAATTAAAATCTCCTCTAATTTATCCTCTAAAATTTTTTCCTACAAATAACCTCAAGCTTTTTACAACTCTTTTTCTGGAATTGCCCTTTTAATCTTCCCTAAAATCTCTCAATTAAAATCTCCTCTAATTTATCCTCTAAAATTTTTTCCTACAAATATTGCAATGAATTAATTTCGTATTAAAAAGGATTTCTAATTTTGTCTCAATTAATAGCCAAAAATATTAATAAAGTCAGAGCCCAATATACAAAATGGAGTGTGTCGAGACTTCTTTCTCATCGTAAGCACCTGGTCCTATGGCAAAAAAAAAAAAGGCAGCAGACGTCTTAGAGTCGCTAAGCCTATGGCTATCAAGGTGACTGAATTTGATCACATGAAATCCATGAATCAATTCAAGTTGTGCAATAGGTTCCTTGGCCAAAGTACAATATACATGATAGATTTTTATCGTTACCATTCTCGGTAGTTCTCTATACGAGCATGCTATCTTGGAGCAGTGTTTCCAGCGTGGGAGCTGACACCTCAAAAAAAAAAAAAAAAAAAAAATCCTTGAGACTCAGTTCGTAAGGCATGGCTTTTTATTTGGGAATGAGCATAATTCAAGATACACAATCACATATCTTATTTTAAGGGAAAAGAGAGGAGAGACGACCATTTAAAATAAAGGAGGGACAATCTGTAGTTTTAAGAATTTAGAAAGTTTTTTACCTTTCTCAGTTCAAGACTATTGTAACAAAGGATAAAAAAAGTGGTCGGGGAGGGAGTATCCCCACCCCCACCAAATGATACACAAGATGTGGTGGTAAGTATTCTGTTATCGGAATGCATCGATCCAAACTAACATGGCACATTTAGCCACTTCCTTTGGAAACCTGCTCTAAAAGCAGGGGCCCATGTTCACATCATTTCTCCAATTTTAAAATGAAACCAATCTCATTGATGAATTTAGGGCGGGTCGGGCCAGTTCGGGTTGGCTTAGAGATGGGCCCACCTTCTGTACCCTGGCCTATGACCGACCGCATAACCTGCATTAAATGTGAGTCAGGTCAGGTTAGGCTCAACATAACCCTTATAACTCAGTCTATTACCCCTTACCCCAAAAAAATGGCTTAGAAAATTCAAACCAACAACCTTTGGCATTTTCAACGACATCTCCACTACTACACCAATCGACTCTTTTATGCAAATGTTTATAAAAAACTAATTAGGCGACCCGTATCCGATCAAGATTGTTTTGATCATAACGTCCATGCCGAGCCCGGCCTTATAATAACATATATTAAATAATAGTATATTAAATAATAATATATATAGATATATATATATATATATATATAATAAGCATGAAATAGATATTGGGTGTGTGAGCCAAGGCAAAGGGAGATATGGGTTGGTCGTTTGCAATCTCAAAATGTCATTTACCCCATCACTTCCTACTAATGATAAAAAAAAAAAAAAAAACCCTCATGTAAAATAGGATGTGAATCGAGTTCCACCATAATCCAAGACCTCTTCCCTAGGGAATTAGGATTGTATTTTACCAATTTTCATTGCAAAATAGACTGTAGCCTTCATATGCTTGGGTCATGAATCATAAGAATTCATGATTTTTTTTTCAATGAGACCAAGTAGAAATTGCAGTATTCTTTTCAAACAAAATGCCCACTCCTTGTGGGTTATTTCTTTTTTTTTTTTTTTTAAATAAAAGGATAACCACTTCATGTCGGCTTGGCTTGGATGTTTGGTTACTAAAAAGGGGATTGAGGAATGGGTCTATCTGAATATACATCAATCAATGTGACAATTTTTTTTTCTTTGTTCTTCATTAGAGAGATTTTCACTTTTTTTCAAATGAGTCCTGTAAGCGCACAAAAATTCACAGACCCGGGTGGGGGGAAGATTTTGAGACTTACTGGAGGAGGACGGAGATTCAGCTCCTTGGTGAAAATAGGAGAACCGCTGCCTCGAGCTTGAAAGGGGAAAAAGAAGAAGGTCAGAGGACCCTGGCCTGGGCAGCACAGAGCTCTCCGATGCCTAAGTTAGTTGCAGGACTAAGCAAAGGTTGGAGATGGAATTGGGGAGGAGATGGCATAGCAGTGTATGCGGTGTTCATTTTTTTGGCCTCCTTGTTCTGGAGCTGTGGCTGTGTTTACATAGAGGAAGAGAGAAGACAAGAGGGTGGCTCTGTCAGAGCCTTGTCCCATCGTAGTCTACTCTCTTTTAACTGCAGTCCCATTAGGCCTTATCTTGAGCCATGCATTTGGCAGAAGTGAAATATGGGGGAGGAAATATCCCCCCACACAAAGCCCCCCAGCTTTTAACTTCTTAGAGTGCTCCTAACTCTTGGAAGTTGAAAGCTAAATAGCCTGACGGTCTATCCGAGCTTGATTTTTCCGAAGCTGGTGCCACCACCAAGCTTGATTTTTCTGAAGCTGGTGCTACCACCGAGCTTTATTTTTTCGAAGCTGATGCCACCACCGAGCTTTATTTTTTCGAAGCTGGTGCCATCACCGAGCTTGATTTTTCTGAAGCTGGTGCCACCACCGAGCTTTATTTTTTCGAAGCTGGTGCCACCACCGAGCTTGATTTTTCTGAAGCTAGTGCCACCACCGAGCTTTATTTTTTTGAAGCTGGTGCCACCATCGAGCTTTGATTTTTCCGAAGCTGGTGCCACCACTGAGCTTTATTTTTTCGAAGCTGGTGCCACCACCAAGCTTTATTTTTTCGAAGCTGGTGCCATCACCGAGATTGATTTTTCTGAAGCTGGTGCCACCACTGAGCTTTATTTTTTCGAAGCTGGTGCCATCACCGAGTTTGATTTTTCTGAAGCTAGTGCCACCACCGAGCTTTATTTTTTCGAAGCTAGTGCCATCACCGAGCTTGATTTTTCTGAAGCTAGTGCCACCACCGAGCTTTATTTTTTCGAAGCTGGTGCCATCACCGAGCTTTATTTTTTTGAAGCTGGTGCCACCACCGAGGTTGATTTTTCTGAAGCTAGTGCCACCACCGAGCTTTATTTTTTCGAAGCTGGTGCCATCACCGAGCTTTATTTTTTTGAAGCTGGTGCCATCACCAAGCTTGATTTTTCGGAAACTGGTGCCACCACCGAGCTTTATTTTTTCGAAGCTGGTGCCATCATCGAGCTTGATTTTTCTGAAGCTGGTGCCACCATCGAGCTTGATTTTTCTGAAGCTGGTGCCACCACCGAGCTTTATTTTTTCAAAGCTGGTGCCACCACCGAGCTTTATTTTTTCGAAGCTGGTGCCATCACCGAGCTTGATTTTGCTGAAGCTGGTGCCACCACCGAGCTTTATTTTTTCGAAGCTGGTGCCATCACCGAGCTTGATTTTGTGACTGGTTGGCACTCTTAGCAGACCAATGTACTTTTGTGGCTAGCGATCTGGCACTAACACTGAGGTGCGCATATGGCCTAAACAGGGACGTTACTGGCTGGTACTCTTACCGGAGCCAGTGTAATCTTTCGGGCAGCGATCTGGTACTGTTACCGAGATGCTTGGTGCTGAGATCGGGAGGTTGGGACATGACTGGCTGGTACTTTTACCGGGGCCAGTGCTGTCTTTTTGGCCACGTAGGCTGAATCTGGCGCGTAGCCAAGATGAGGGACATGACCTGCTAGCTCGTCACCAGAGGTGTAGTCTGTGTCTGGCAGTGATATGGTTGGACCGAGATCGTCTGTGGCAGGATCGGTTCGGTGCTGCTTTTGCTTGTCTCAATATGAGCCGAGTTTGATCCGAGACATGACCATCTGACTCGTTGCCAGAGGTGTAGTCTCTTCTGCCAGTCATATATAAGTAAGAGAAGAGTGACAAGTGAGAACCGGAAAACACATTTCTCAAAAGGAAAAGAAGAGCAGCAACAAAGGAGTAACCGAATTGCCTTTTGCATGCTAACTATGGGGCTTTGGTGGATAGTAGGATTACCAATTTTGGTGGACAGTAGGATTACCAAAGCTCCAAGTTACCTCATCCTGTGCATGTGCATCCTACTCACCCTTCCCTAGTTTTGACCTGAACCCATGATGTCATGAACCAAATCCCAACGCCCCCCAATTGCACCAATCTCCTTGTTGCATCCATATCCAAGGTCCCTTCATCAGCTTCCTTCAAAAGTAGATATGGGCCTTAGCAATCATAACGACTCGAACATGGCAGATTC